>OX243962.1:1235000-1890000 GCA_945859745.1 Synanthedon formicaeformis
CTATTTTTCAGTTATTACCCGTCAATCTCATTTTGCTATAGCCATTTACAATTTTACATTCACGGTGAAAATACATATGGAGTGATGGAGTAGAGCGCTGCCAAATTGAGTGCCCGTGAATGGTAACCTTTATTTATGACTGCAACCAGTCATCGTGGACTGTCGGCCTGTCTGTCGCCCTTACTAGTGGAATAAAGTGTTGTATGTGGTTGTAGCGGAGGATGACACGTCTCTGTGCGACGAGGAGGCTGCTGCGGAAGCGGCCGCGGCGTTCGCGCGCGCGTGTGCGCCCGACACGCAGCGGTTGCTCGGCCGAGAGACGCGCGACGCGCACGTGCAGAGCGCGCGCCATCGCCTGCACGATCACGAGCAGTGAGTGCACTCATTTCATTCTATCTTATATTATTACTAGCTGGCGCCCGCGAATTCGTCCGCGTTGAAAAAGAAAAAAAGTAGCCTATCCTGTGTCCCGTACGTCTAAATCTTTATCTACCAAGTTTCATGAAAATCAGTTAATTCGTTTAAGAGTTATGGAGGATCATACATACTTACATACATACATACAGAAAAAAATCTAAAAATGGTAAATTTAGTTTCAGTATCATGTATTGAGCCTATAAACACGATATCTCTGAAAACAAAGTAACTTACTCCATGACCAACCCTTACAGATTTATTATTAATATTGATATCTTCACACATTCCACACAGCACCATATAGTTCCACAATTAAGCAACTATGATATACTACATAGATTACTTTTTTGTAAATACACATATTATAGATACAAACATCCATGACTCAGGTACAAAAGTAACACATAAAAACATTTGCCCCTAGCGCGATTCGAACCCGCCACCGTTTGGTTAACAGCTAGGGTTACTATAGCCACTACACCAAACGTTTCGTCATATGCGCCTATAAGTAACATAAGTACTAGATCTATCGATCTATACTATACTGGATTCTATCTTATAACATACTAGATGCGCCTGCGACCCTTTTTAGGTCTTAGGCTTCTTAGGTCAACCGGGAATATTTTTGTATTAATTTTTTAATGAATAAGTACATGAAACAAAATTGGCCAAAAAAAAAAAATAACAAAAATTCTGTTTATTCGATCACCCGATAGGCTAATTTGAAGATTTCAACAAATTGGCTAAATTGAATGCCTGAAAATTTCAACAAAATTGGTTGAGAGGTTTTGGAGAGCGGATACACACCTCGATTTTTATATATAAAAACCTATTTGTTTATTTGATATTAGGTTTTATATGTTCTACCTAAAAATAGCTCTCGAAATATTAATTATAAATATATAATTATACTATTTGTTCCTTGTGAGATCGTTGTTCTTTGGTTGGTCAATGATTATAAACCATGACTAATATGAAATAATATTATTTCCTTTTTCCTTGGACGATCTGAGATAAAAATCTTCCAAACTGACGTTGCATAAACATTTAACTTTCGTTTAACGTCAACTTGTGAGTAATATCAAATATTCATAATGAAGTTTACATAAAAAAAATGTTTATATGCGTAATTTTCACGTGATCGTTCTTGGTTAGGTTTTTTTTAATATTAAAATTTGCAAACACCTACCACTCTATAGTAAAGAAAAGCATTTATAGCAACAAATAAATGCCACGTGTTTGTTAAGTACGTAGCATAAAAAAACATATAGAAAGTGCAGTTGCTCAATTTAGAGCCGTGCGCAAAATTAAATATAATAATTTGGTTGATTGATCACGAACCGACAGCGGTTGACTCGATGTATCACGATTGATATGTACTCCAAATATTAGTTTTCGTGTTCCGTAAAGAAAATATCGCTTGACCTATTAAAATATTTTGAGATACAAGTTTCATCACCGAATTTATTAGTTTATACGAAGTTGCTCTTTGAGCAAATCGTTATTTTTGTACTACTACTACTACTAGCTAACCCGGTTGTTTTGCCATACAAAAATTTTTTGGTGTGAGCCACCCTTATCACTTTGGGGTATAAAAAATAGTTTACGATCTATTAGATCTACCGAATATACACAAAAAATAATAATAAAAATCGGTCAAGCCGTTTCGAAAGAGTTTGGTTACAAACACTCTGACACGAGAATTTTATTTAAATATATATAGAAGATGGAGCAAAATTAGAACAAATTCAATGGGCAGTTCAAATGGATACAAAACTGTTTTATAGCATTGGTATTCGGGCGTGCTATCAGAGAGCTATCAATTACTTTGGGCACATGGTCCTCAGAGATAACCTGAACAAAATGGTCGTGGTTGGAGGAGTGGATGGCAAGAAGTCTTGTGGCTGATCTTCTAGCTAGCCGATAGAAAGATCGAATACTATACCTTTACCATGAGTTTATAATGGCCGCACTCGCTAGCGATTAAGCGAGAGCATAAAACATTTATATGAAAAACTGTCAACTCTCAATGTCAAATTGACAATTTTTCATATAAATATTTCACGCTCTCGCTAGCGAGTGTGATAATTATAACTCATGGTAGAGGTACATGAGGCCTAATGCGAGTTTTATCAAACGCGTAAACGTCGATAGCGTAAACGTCAATTTGTATGGGAATGAAGTAGTGCTACACGTTAGCCACCATACCTGGTGCTACCGCGCTGCTTCATTCTCATACAAATTGACATGAGCATACGCGTTCGACGAGTTTGATAGAGTAAAACTCGCACTAGCCCCCTGGTGATTGTCCTAAGTGTGGCCTGCGAGGACAGACCTCATAATTTTGTACTTATGAAAAAGCTCTATGCTATTAGAAAAGCTAAGGATAGGATAGAATTTTAAATCGATGTCACTGAGGCACTTTAAAACTTTCAGCAATGAAGAAAACGACTTTAACTGTTCGGTAATAACGAAGCAAGCAAAACCGCAGGCCATTAACTAGTTTCGAAAGTGAAATGCGAAATGTGTACCAACCTAAAAGCATGTCAACACGTCACTCGACGTCTACATGTGCACACAATGTTATCAATTTGAAATTCACGCGTGACGTTACAATGTCGTTTCCGATGTGTGTGTTAACACCCTTATCTCTGCGCGACGTAAAGCCACCATGCCACTATATGTAGGACGAACAAACTGTTCCATTACTTTTTACACATATCATATTATACATATATAATAATTTATTGGCTCCTTTGTAATTAAAATTAAACTATGCTCTTCATACTACTCGTACCGGCTTTAAATAAGGCCATGATCTATTCTTCTAAGGCTTAAAATGGACGCCATATTTAGGGCTTAGAATCTAATAAGCCCTAAATATGGCGTCCATCCATAGGGAATGCTTTGGGTATTTTATGGAGTATAAGGTTTTGTTCTTACTACATGCACTCTCTAATAGAATGCTATGCATTCAATAATTAGTCATGTTTGGATATATTCCTATATCCATAATTACATGTAATGGTTAAATTGTATTGTTTTCAAATTATACAAGTAATAATATCTTTTTAAATGCATTTCGCAAACGATGAAAATTTTTCAAAAAAATTATAATTTTTTTGAAAATAATGTAAAAACTGTTTAATAATGTTTTTAATGTCTGCTTCTGATTAATACAAACATTTCAATCCCACTACAACACTATTACAATAGTCACTTCCTAATCGTGTGGAGTGACATATGTATATGTATAGACAAGGCACGTCATCTCACATGTTCATTATTATACAAAGACAATGGACACCTATACAGTGCCGTAAATAGCCTTTTTTGCGCCCTGTGCGAGCTTCTATAACTGCGCCCTTGTTTTTTTTTAGATATTATAGGTACCCTAGATAGAGCAATGCTATGTATAGGCCTACTTTATTTCATTCAGGTTGATAAAATAAAGCACAAAGGAACTTGGTGTTGGTGGACCAATCATCTAATATTTTGGAAGAAAAATCTATTTTTTTAAAGAACTGATGTAGGTGTGGGCAAACAAGCAGACGAGCCATCTGATGTTAAGTGGACACTTCGCCTATTATACCACCTACTGTGTCTGCCAAAAAAATTAGCTCGATGTTTTGTCTAATTTAATAGACGTTTTTGATGATACTGGCATGTAGGTACGTATGTGTTGGAATCGAGCACTATAGGGGCGCAGTGGGAACTTATCAGGAGCAAACCGAAAAAATAATAGTCCTGCCTGGTCTGTCCATTCTTGCGCCCCCCCAGGGTCTACGCCCTGTGCCTGGGCACCGGTGGCACTGCCCTATTTACGGCACTGCACCTATATATCCCAGTTGGGTGCTGTCTGTCAATTCAGAATAACAATCCTTGTGTGTCCACTCGACGTTAAGCACCAAGGTAAACCTTAACCCATTTCATTAAGGACTAGACTTGTGTGAAATGAAAAGAGAATAGGTTTGTGTTTCACTGAAAACTAGAACGGCTTGAAAGTTTAAAAGAGACTAATGTTAAATGGTTTTCTTTGGCTGCTTCGTCTAATTGGCAGGTGTGTGACGTTTTCACAATGTGTATCAAGTATATTTTATTGTTTTTTAAACAAAAACTACTGTGTTTACTATTTCTAAAACGGCTCTAACGGTTTGGATGAAATTTTGTATGTAGATAAGGTTTTCTTTTTGAAGTGAAAACTTTCTTAGGCGCATTGGGCATTTTTGAGATGCGAAAAAACCATTGAAGTCGCGACACTGTTACCGTAACCGACACCTCTGTATGGGTCGCGCATAGTCGCGACTGAGTCTACAAATAACGTGTCGGCACCGACGCGCACCCGCCCCCCACGCTCCTCTGCCCGTCAAACAGACCTAAAAATTGAATTCGGCGCATGCCCCCTTCTACATTTGCCAAAAAGTCTTAATCCGCTTCGCGACCTATAATTGTTCAAGTTTTCACTTCTATCGGCACTCCCGGAGTGCCACTGGTTTTTTTTTAAGACTATCTATTTTTATTTTTTATTTTAAGTATTTCTTGTGAAATCGCAATTTTACCCAAAAAAAGAATATTTTGTAACTACATATTATTAAAGCACCATCTCTTGTATGATACTTTTATTGTTGATTTGTTGCCAATGGATGATAATACAGTGTTACCTACTTCAAAATTTTGTGAGATGGCACTATTACGAATATGTTTGTCTTATATTATATTCAAATATGTAATAACTGCAAAATTCAAAAAGTTGTTCCTAATTTCAAAAAAAATGTCCCTGGTTTTCAATCTGGTCCCCATTTTCAAATATGTCAAATATTTCTTGATTTTTATAGTGATTTGGGTTTTTTTTTTCTTATTTTTCCAGAACTGTTATAACCTAGCCTATCGCCTAATATTTTTGTTGAAAGTTTGTAGGTAGGTATAAATTAATTTCCCTGTCTTCATTATTGTCTAAATACTTCGAGAATGCCATATATGGACTGTATATAATTATATAGTGCTCAAGACCTAGATCTAATTATGTCGTGTAGACACAAACGCATGTGGTGAAGTTGTACACGTTTAATTATGCACACACGAGTACGAGCGGTCTACGCGTACTTGACCGATTTTTTATGCAGCACTGGCCATAATATAATATGATGATCTGCAGTACCTAACTCAACGCTGATTTTATCTTAAAACATAGTTTGTTTCCTTCTATTGTTAATATTTTTAATTACATTGTAAAGTAGCCGTTGCACGCGACTTTGCCCGCGTAACTTTATAAAATATACTTGGCCTATGTTATAATGCTACATTATGTAGCTTTCTATAGTTGAAAGATTTTTCAAAATAGGTCCACTAGTTTTTCAGTTTATTCATTACAAAGATACAAAAATGAAAATATTCTCTCTTTATTATATTAGTATAGATTACAATATAATATTGTAATTAAGAATTATTTTGAAAGCTACTGTTGTATATCATATTAAACTTGACATATAGGTACATATATGTATTTATATGTCGTACTCTAGGAATTCCCAGATCTCGCCCACACTAACAATTTAGGTAATTAAGTCTAGTTTAATAAACGAGAATTAAGTACTAAATAAGTCTAAGGCGTCGTCTAATGCGAAAGCTAAATATTATGTAGGTATATAACGTGGTAATATACTGGGATAAACAGAACATGAACTTTTTAATCCAGGTCATGGACTATCCATGTGTCAAGTTTCATGGAAATCCGTTTAACGATTTAACGCTCCATTTTCAAACATTTAACATCCAAATAAGAATATTAGTATAGGGTAAGATTTATTAGATAAAAAGTAATCGTATTTCTAAAAAAAACAATTCAGATAGTTTATTTGCTTTATCTGTACTTACCTACTTGTATTGTATCCATATTTCTATACATAAAGTAACTTTCTGACTGACTGTTTGTCTGTCTATTGCGTCTTAATAAGTAGCTAAGCTAATTTCCATGAGGATTCCTTAGGAGAAACATTGAACTCTAAACCATATATTATATTATAATGTATTTACTCGTAGTTAGCGTCCAACGTACATTAATAATATAACAACTAACATTCAAGGGCTCTTAGTATTTTATTATTAATTGAAATATTATCAAATAACGTAACTATACAATAGCTACTAGTTGTTTCAACTATTCACTTTTTTTTTTAATGATCAAATTTTAAAAATAAATTGCTAACCCAAACGTTATTGGCAATCTATCATGTCCAATTGACGGGGGTCATCAGTCAGAAGACTATATACCGACAACTAAACATATCAATTCAACTGACGTACATGCATCGTGCCATGTACGTGATCGTTAATTAAAAACGAATGAATGGTACATACAAACAAACAAATGAAAATGAAATATTATATATCGGTCGAGTGGCGGCCGGTGACGTCAATTCCCCGGAGACGACCCGTCGCCCAATCAGTTGCCCTATCGATCCGTCGATTCCGCCCTACGTGTAGGCGGGCGCGGCGAAGGAAATTCATTTTTCTTTTCTTTCACGGCGCGGCGGCGTCACTGGGTTGCCAGTTATAACCGGCTCCCTTGAATATTGCATTAAGCCTTATAAATGTTTCCTCTAGGTTGTGTTACCGTATATTTCCTGTTCTTAATAGATTATTTATCATTGGCACGTTAGCATTAAAACGTTAGTCAACGAAGTCCAATCTAGTAACGTTAGTCAAGGTCAACGTGGTATATTATTATGTTTACTAATTTGATCTTAGATTCCAATTAGAATTTTGTTAAAGATTGTGTATTTGGTATTTTTTTTCTTCTGTTTTTTACTTCTTATTAAATAGGCAATGACACAAATATCAATAACAGACAGTCATAACATATTTTTTGTTTATTGATATCATTTTTTAAATAATGAAATATATGTTTACTACATTTTTGTATTAAACATAGTATATTATTATGTAGGTGTTCATCACCATCATCATCTCACGTGTAGGATGTTCGCTGCCGGAGATATTACTAAGAACCTTCTTCGGACTTCAACGAATGATTAAAATAAAATTGGGGTGTGGCTTTTTTAAAATTACATATTCATTGAAGTTTTTCGTGAATACGTGTACGTTACGAGTTTTTTTTTTTTTTTTGGAGCGTATTATATTGTGTATGTATATACAATGAATTCGAATATACCATAATATATCCAACGATTCTTTTGATCATTTAGCTATCGAGTCGTGCATTAAAACTGTATTTATTATCACTTTTCTGAATTGCCTACCACTAGCAAGACGTGTGAAATGAATGAATAAAATGAAAATATCAAAAATAGAATTGGTCCAAGAGTTCTCGAGTAGCGATTCATTTTTATTCATATGCATTGTTAATGAAATACAAGAAACCCTAGAACGAAATATTACCCCAGAATTGGGGTAATTTATCTCAACGAATTCCCATTGCGCATCATCGCTCTGCTCTGCTGCGTCCTCCCTCCGACTTTCAGTCGAGTTCAGTCGAATCGGTTACTTCGTGCCGAATGCACGTCACGTCCGTTGCCTATCGATGTATATAAACATAAACTAAACACTATTTTGTATACTTTTAATGTGTGTGAAGTGAGTTTATTGTTTCCCCGGTGGTGGTGTTAGGTTTGTAAAATGATATCGAACCGACAATGAAAAGTCATTTCCGATTCTATACACATTGAATTGAAAATTAGCGATGGACAAAAAATACAGTATAGGTTATGTTTGATCAGCACTAATATCGCATCATCGGTTTGTTTGGTTGACATGGGTTTTAAACATGTGACTAATTATTAGTTGCCCACGGCGGTATAATTTTTGTAAAATATTAAGTCGCTTAATTGCGTCGAAAATGACAGCATATGATTTATTAAATGCTGATGATGTTTAGGAAAAAATTATCTTTTTCAGACAATAGATCAGATTCTTTTTAAATGTATAACATAATTATGATGTGACAAATAACTTGATTTAAAATTTAGCATGATAATTATATTGAAAAAAATTTTTAATTTAAAATAACTAGTCCTTGGCAACATTAAGCCATCTATATTTTATTATATTTTTAAATAAATTTTTATATTTTACCTATTTAAAATCGCCTCAAAGTTTTTTACTTTGTACTCTGGTTTTTAATATTAACTGGGTACTTGCACTGCTGAAAAAAACTAATAACAATATGACAAAATAACTGTTATTGTTAGAAAAAAATCATTAACATGGGTAACAGGAAGACTGACTACAAGATATCGTTCATAGATTAATTATATTGATCATAATTATGGTACCTATTTAGGTTTAGTACAATTTTGCTTATTCCTTTTTTGTGACATTATAATTTTGCATGAAAAATCATATAAATTATTAATATAATTTTTCTTAGAATAGAAATAAAAAACAGTTTTTCTAAAATATTAGTTACAAATGCCTATAACTACTTTGCGCGTTCATTCAATTTATTCTAGAATATATACAATTTTTTTAAGTTCTAAAACTTTTTAATATTCGTATTATTGATAAACATAAGCCCACACGATACACAGACATACATTTTGGATTCAATGCAAATGACCTCGTTTTTTTTTGTTTATGTTTTGTACACAAAAATAATTCAACATGTTGTTGCGAATTTTGGAACGCTTCATTCAATTATGTTATTAAATTATGATTATGATAGATGTTGAATTGTTATGGGGCGCTGTGCACGCTATGGCTGTAATTGCTATTTGATCGGAAAGATTTAAAATGAAGAGCACAAAATAAATACACATTAAATATTTGAAGGTTTAATACTTAACCTAAAGAATTGAAGCCTATAAGTTCGATGTTTTTTTATAATATATATTTAGAACGGGCAAGGTAGAAATACTATGTTCTCTTTACCCACACAGAATATTTAAATGTTGCAAGAGTACAAAAATTTTACGTATCAATAAATGCACAATATCTAACTTTGTTTTTTGGAGTTTACTCCTTGATTTTTTTCATATATATGCCCGCTCGTATGAAAATTTATGGGAGTAAAATCAAAAATGTCACACGGTATGCGTTAAGTTCTATTTTCGTTAGAATATCTGAAATTTCAATTTATTTATTCGTTTGTTCGTATTTACTAAATTATGTATTTATTTATCGTTTGTAAGGAGTAAACTCCAGTCGTGCGTTGGAGCTGACACACACACACTTTTATTTTTTTTAATTTACCGATACAAAAGACTAGAGGATGCACTAAATACATATACATAACCTAATTTGCAACCGTTGGATCGGTCGTTGCACTTGGTGTATGACCTAGATTTCTACGGCATCTGGTTAAACTCAATGTATACAATTAAACGTCATACCTGTCCTATTAGTTATACCAGCTATCTTGCAATTTAATTGGCAGGTCATCCTTATATGTACGAGTAACTATATCCAACTGTGTTACAGTATGGCTATGGAAATTATTTTTGAGCTCAAAAAATTGAGCAACACTATAATTCATTACAAAATGTTTTACAACCATTAAACTTGATAAACCTAAAGTGTATTTCCATTACGTGTTTGTTCGAGAATTGTTAGTCATATGATTAATTAACTTATAATAAATATTTTTTTACGTGCAGTACCTATATTAAATTAAAAAAATAAAAGCTAATTTAATACCTATCACTTCACTACTAATTTATAGTGAAATCATAAAAACTAGTTACAAAAAAATAATGTGGATGTTTAGAAAGGGATTTTGGAAAGTTCAAATTTCAAGACATTTTTTTGTATTCTGACTTGCACTTTTTATGGACAACGCAATACTGTTAAAGAATTTTGATAACACTATTGACGTATATTATTTTCCAATTCCAAAGAATAACGCAAGAGTATAAGTAATTAATTTTAAAACACCTACCGAGTTGTAATTAATAAAACCGTATTAATTTAATAACCGACCCATGAAGAATATTATGTATAATATCTCCGACGAGCGTATTAAGCGAGTGAACTGTAAATTGTCTATTTACGTCAATGTCAACAACGTGAGTCACACATACATTATAATAATGTCATTTTGCCTCCTTATTAATTACTTGTAAAACTATTTATTTAATATCCATATTATATTATACTACATAATAGTTTATTTTCGCGCTTGACGTATTTTTTTTTATCTGCGTCGTTAAAGTTTGTGATTTATGGTTCGTTATCTACCCTCTTCTCCGTCTTCTATTTGGTGTTGCCACTCTGTCAAGATAACTTTTTGAACAAGCGTATCAAGCCAAGGATTCAATTAAGATAATCTCGAGCTTTCTTTGAACGTCCGTTTACTTTACAAAATGATTGGGTCTCTTGAATATATTTGTTTGCACGTTCTTTTGCCCGCGACTTCGTCCACTGTTTAAACATTTATTCAATCTTTATTTGGTCATATATTTTTGTAAGGTGTTGTTTTTATTTTTAAATGATGGCCCAGGAACTTGTGTCCTTTTCTGTATCCCTGACAACTGCAAAATTTCATGATGATCGGTTTGTAATTAAAGCGTGAAAACGTAATAAACAAATTCGCCTTTGCATTTATACAATTATAGGATTAATTCGCAGCTACTTCATTGCAATACCAGTTATTTTGCAGTTATAGTATACTCTACGAAAATTCGCTAATATTATATAGTTACTAACTTTTACTACCACTTCGTCCACGTCCTGCGAGAACAGTAAATTTTTTTCGGGATGACAACGCACAATTATTGTTGAGTTGATTGACGTCATTCATACAAATTACATATCAGCTGCCACAGTCCAATAGCCTTTGACAGAACGACGTCTATCGGGTTAGCTTGAGTTTCTAAATGAAAATGTTCACAGATTTTCAACTCCTTATGGTCTTAACGAAACTAAGATTTATGTTCACCATACATTGTTTTGTACAATCCATAAATGGCATTTAATGTTTAGCATAACTAATATGGCGTACTTTGTAAAATTGCGCAATAAAAAACGTTGCTCATTTTGTACAAAATATGCGTCAATTACTGACATCCTTGTATATCATTGTGTCGGGTGAAAGATTGTTCACACCGATTAATGAATCAACACTCATTACTCATTTTATAGTGTTTACAATGAGCGCTAGTGCTACTGATAATCTATTCCACTATAACCACTATTCAGTACTTGCATACTGCAGTCGGAAGGGGAAGCCTTGGAAGTTTAATATTTTTTAGTGAAGATGTTTTATTGTCATAAAATAAATTGACTTAAATGAAAAAATCATTTTTATAATAACAAATGAAGAAAATTATACTTTTTTTAAATATAATTGTTCATTGTAGTGACAGTAAACACTCTCTTACAGAAAACCTCTATGAAATATCGGGTTGTTTTTGTACTCGACAGCATAAATTGTGTTGTATTTCAGTAACTATGGTATGGGTGTGTGTAAAAGAAGTGCCAGAGCCAATTTTCCCTATCCTCTCTTAATTCCTTAATTTAGGGAATAGTTATATACATAATACATAATATATATATTGCGTTGTTGGGGCTGCCTCGATTCTGCAGTGCATCGGGAATGTTCGCGGAGGCAAGAGTAGATTGTTTTCTCACCATCATACGCAAGCGGTGCGCGTCTCTGCTCTGCAGGGTGAGAGCCAGCCCCAATCGCGTCTTGGCGATGATAGCGGGTAGGCTTGACTCTCTTTACATGAACCATTGCTTGATGATGCATGTGGAGAGAGGCAAGTCTTAGGTTCTAATAAAATAAATTAATTAAAGTTAAGTCTGTGTTTGTGTAAAAATTTTATGTATACTAACTATAGGTTTTGTAAGATGTCTACTAACACTTTGGGTCCAAGTAACCCGAATAAAGAATTTATTATTATATATTATAGTTAACAAATAGTTACCTCCGTTGTATAAAATCGTATAGCAGCTGTAACCACCGCATTACAGAAGAACTGGCATCCGCCCTCGATGTTGTCCGTGTAGGCGATGGTAGCCGCCTACCATCAATTGGATGGTAAAAAAACAATCTAGTCATATTTTTTTTATAAAGAAAAACATTACATGATAAAAAAATAATAATCATAAAAACACTAGGTAAATGACTTTAAGATTACAGAGGTCTAAATAGGGGGTACGAGTACATACACAGTTCGTAGAAGTTATAATCATACTGTGATGACGTCACTTGCACAAATTTGAGGAGTTTCTAAACATACCGTTGTTATGTTCTAAATAGGTATATATTAATTATGACGAAATTTAGGTCCTGTAGGTATTCTCGTCTGTAATCTGCTATGTTCGGTGGCGACAATTTCTTAATAATATGTGATACTACTTTATTTTAATAATATGTGAGTTTTAGGCTTTTTATCTATCACAAAGACAGTCAGGCTGACGACGGTCTACTTGATTATAGGTGTCAATTTGAAAATATTTCATTTATTAGCTGACCCAAAAGACGTCTTTAGATCAAAAGCTATTGGATTATCGGCTAGGAACTTTGGGATCGGAAAAAGAAAAATGGGACTTTTTATGTTTTTCCTGGCAATTTTTCCTTTCATTACAACCTTCCTTGGACTTCATAAAATATATGAAGAAAGCTAGCCATTATCGAGTTTTGTGTTTAGTAATACATTTTTATTTATAAAAATTCAGATGTAATTTGATAAGTAGATCGGTACATATTTATATTGAGAGCTCGGTTTCCGTTATGAAGAAAAATTACTAAGAAATATGTCATTGCACTCGGCATATTCAATATTTGCTACCAAAATTCCGAAAAGCCGTCTCACTAACTAAATCCGTCCAGTATTTAGTTGAGTAAATATTTTGCATTTGCAGCCTTTTTGAAGTTTTTAATTACCTATGGAATATGAGGTCAATTGCCTCATTATTCGCTAACGTCATAGGTACGAGTTAGGTTCATGCTTTGTATAGATTTTAATTGCTGCCTCCAACATAGTCATTTTTGTTATTTATCGAATTTTTTCAATCATGTCCATTTCTTGGAATATCACGTGACAATCTTAGTTACTTATTTCCCTAGGGGAAATCAGTGACATTATAAATCACCCTTGTTCAATGAAGAGAAAGCTTCGGTGCTTTTGTTTGGTCGATTATCTGACATGAAACATGTAAAAATTGGCTTAGAAAACGCATTTAAATCAATGAACGTCTCACAATCTGACTGTCTTGCCTATGTAATGAAATTGTAAAAAATATCGCTGCGTTACATACAATATCACTGTATGGATCTAGTGAAATATATTATAACAACACTAAAAAAAAAAACATGGCAAAAAGTCGTGTGAATTGGTCACTACTGACTAATAGTATGAGAGATAATAATTTCACTTAAGAATTTTATATCACGTCTTTTACAATAATCCAACGACATATTAGGTACATTTATTTCCGAGGTACTTTCTATAACAAACTTTATCTGTTTGTCAACTTTGTCCTATATAGGGTACTAGCTGGCGCACGTGACTTCGTCCGCGTTGAAAAAGAAAAAAGTAGCCTATATTGTGTCCCGTAAGTCTAAATGTTTATCTAGCAAGTTTCATGAAAATCAGTTGATTCATTTAAGAGTTATGGAGGAACATACATACTTACATACATACAGAAAAAAATTCTAAAAATGGTCAATTTAGTTTCAGTATCATGTATAGAGCCTGTAAACACGATATCTGAAAACAAAGTAAATTACTCCATGACCGACCCTAACAGATTTATTATTAGTATTGACGAAGACGCACGAACGGGTTGTATTCTAATTTTAAAAAGGCTTCGTCTACTAAGCAGTAGGAAGCTCACGAGTATTGATCGTGGCAACTACAACACCTTATTGACTGTACCTACTCGACTGCTCCGTGTACCACGTTACGAAGTCACGTTTCAGACATTCTTTAAGGGTTTCTGCCATTGCCACCCACGGATACACGTGTTTATTAACTAATAGGTATCGAACACTGACCGCATAGCTCAGAAAGCTACTTTAATACCTTGACTCATCAGCAAAATCATTGTGAAAGTAGTAACTATTTGAAAATTGATTCTTTTTTATTTACCTTTGCTGATATAATGTTATTTAAAGTATGTAATTAGAATAAAAAATTGGGTATGTATGTCATCTTGTATTTTGTCACTTTGTATTGAATTTTAAATCATAATCTTCTTACAAGAGATTAGAGCGAAGCTTTGAGACCAACCTTTTTAAAACATTGTTATGTTTGAAATTCGAAACTTACTCGAAAAATCTTATCAATTACTAGCTGGTGCCCGCTACTTCGTCCGCGTTCTCTATAGCCTATATAGTCTTCCTCGATAAATCCTGAGATTTAGCGCGTACACAACCAAACAAACAAACTCTTTAGCTTTATTATTAGTATAGATAATGTTAAAAATGGAATTGGTTTTTCTGTTTTAATTATTGGAAAGATAACGGTCATTATTATTAATAATAATAATAATATATATTGTTTTGTTTTTTTTTTGTTTATAATTTATACTTATTGTAAAAAATTTAAAATTAAGAAAATAAAATAAATAATAATAATAATAATCTTTATTTGTACATAAACACATGTCTACACGAGCTTATTATACACATATTGATGAGTGAATGCAGATTTTAAAATTGCGAACCGCGAATAACAAACTCGTAAACAACTCTTATAAATAAACGAAAAAGTTCTCAAGGTCGACTTGAAAATAATATAGGTAAGGACGAAATGCGTAGTTTTAATAAGAGATAAACAATATTTGAAATGAGTATTAGTCAATGACGACATAATGTAAGAAATTAATACACATATATACGTGGATAAGTGGGAAGATAATTTATCAGATTTTTACTTACTTGTATGAAATTTCGACGTCAGTAAAGTATAAAAAATCTTGAAGTTTTTTCAGACGTCGAAAGCTCTATAATAAAAGAATCACCTGCGAACTGTGCCATGTGTATATATTCCACCATAATATGAACAATGTGACTGTCCATCGCTTTAGTTTCTACCAACAGTATGAGTAGGATCGCTATGATCGTTAAAACCCAGACTACACTGAGAGCGAAGCGATTCGAAGCTAAATTCGCGTTTCCATACTCGGAACTAACTTGCGAGATGATGAACCCTACGATCCCAGTGAAGCCAAGATTGTTTCGCTTGTATGATTTGTATAATATATTAGTTGTAGTATTTTATTGTATATTAATTTATTTTATTTAAAAAAGTAATCCAAAGTTTCTTTCGTAGTTTCCTCACAGAATCGTCATCACCAAAGTGTAGCCTTGAAAGCCTATTTAATGAATAATGAAAACCGTTTCATAGAGATAAAAATAATCGACCGAGCGTCATTTTGAATTTCATTATTGAAAGATGACCTTCAACTGGCAACGCAACTACGTCGTTTGTTTCCAGTGTGAACATTCTTCGTTTAGCTTTTATATTTTATCTTCGCTTTCAGTGTGTCCCGTCCTTAAAGTATTGAGCAAGTTTTACAAACCTAAATCACCTACGATCTCTGATTTGTTCGTTTACAAAAAGAGAGTTTCAAAAAGTCTGTGACAGTGTTACACTCGTGTATTGGAGACAGTTCGATGAGTGTTGACGGAAAGACATAAATTGTAGTGAATGAATATTTAAAATGGCTATGGACACGATGGCTGTCGAATTGCCCGATTTGACCACGCACACCCCACAGCCGCCCGTCGAGGAAACGCCAGAGGAAAAGTGAGTTCACTCATATTAATTTCATTTAATATTAGTGAAACATAATACAAAAGAAAGCACATCGATACCTTGATTCGCAAAACGAATAACTCCACTTTTGGTTAAAAATGACTTTTTGATACGGGAGAAACTTAATGAAAATTAGAATTTAATTTTTAAAAGGTCTATCGTTTAATATGAGCCATAATTTCCAATGTAAAATTGTCTTTTTTTTTCTTTTCTCGTATCATACAAAAAAAAATTATAACGTTTTTAGTCTCCCCTGTAAAGTTTGCCTCAGAGGAGTTATTTGATTTGCAAATTAAGGTATCCACATCTACTTTCTACTATTTTGTAGATTGTTTTGGTCATTTACATTTTGTCATTTCTATCTTAGTTTCTTAATTTTGTTTCTGCTCAAACTCGTTTATGTATTCTGGAATGTGTGTTAATTTTATTATTTTTCCTGTATTAGACATATAATTTCTGTATGTTTATAATAATAATAATAAAAACAATGTGATAAAATTCCCAAAAATAACGTTTTAATTGATGGCCAACGCCGTCCGTTGTCAGAGCACCGTGTCTGAAGTTGAAGGACAAATCTTCAATAACTATTGATTGGACGCACAGCCAGAGAATAGTTAGACTGTCATTGGTGTATTATATTTATTTGAGAACAGTGGAAACATTCTAGGTCTTAAAATGCTATGCTTCATTTACAAAGCTTATTTATAGCATGTAATATAATCTGCCTACTACCAAATAGAGCCAAAAAATGCTATGTCTTAAAACAGGATGCAAATTTATAGCCAAACATAGACTGGACGAAATAATTATGACTACATATTTGACTAAAATTAATTGACGTTGTTTGTGATTCTTTTAAGAGTTGCGCTATAATAGGTGCTTATAGTATAATTGCTTAAAGCATAAAATAAATATACATCCTTGAAAATTGCGTTTGTTATGTAAACAGACACTTGTCTTATTAGCGTTAATTACACAGAAACATTCTAAAGTTTTGTTAAAAATTGACTTGTTTGTTTTTCGTATTGACCGTTCGGTCACATGACGACGTACGTGATTTTGTTTTAACAACGTCCATATTATCTTAGACGGTCATTTGAAATACGATTTGGCGCGCACGCGAATTTAACCTTAGAAACGTTTGTCATTAGTTATTGCGACTTGACTCATTTTACTTTGTAAATTTATTTTAGCATATATTGTAAATCCGCCGATAGTTCCGCCCGATAGAATTTTTCGCTAATTTTTTTAAGGGCATGTACTCGTGGCGTTTTTAATTCATTGGCCCATCTCATCGATGGTTCTCCCCTATTCCAGTGGTCTTCTCCGAGGTGCCAGTGAGTTACTACGCTTAGTTTACTCCGCTTATCTGTATATTTTACTAAGTGTCCAGTTCTTCTGCATTTTCTTTTCAGTTTTCTTTTTATCTATGTCTAACGTGACAATCACTATGATCACTCATCAATACTCGAAATATTTCTTTTATAAGACCTGATTGAGACCACACTTGTTGTAAGCAAGCATCAATATTTTTGTGGGTGTTTGTTGCGTCTAAAGCAACAATTGTAAAATTCACTTAGTGATATCGATCCATACTTTCAGTGTTGGGTTTGCGAAGTAAACACAAGACTGAAGTAAGTGGATAGGGGCGGCGCGTGACGTCACTGGTTGAATGGGCGGGCGGCGCCTTGGGCCTTGGCGCGACGCCAGACGTTCGCAACCGGCACGATCGTTGCATTTTTGCACTTCTCGATCACATTTGCCTTTGATCGAATCGATATTATGATATTATGTACTTGCAATATACCCACATTTTCAACCGACAAAAAAGGAGGAGGTTCTCAATTCGACTATTTTTTTTTATGTTTGTTACCTCAAGAACATTCGACTGGGTAAACCATTTTGATCATTCTTTTTGTATTTATTTGAAAGCTGGCGCTTCCCGTTTGGTCCAGTTCTGACAATGTCACACATGAGAAAACGGTTTGAAGTTGGTTTTTTTTTTGTTAAAAAGAGTTATAATTTTTACGACAAGGCATATCTAGTCTTGTTTGGCTGTTTCAATCGGCTGAACAACTATGAATTACTATTATCTGGATTTCGAGTTCGTTCTTTCAGTGTCTTTGAGGGGCCTGCGAGCCTCAGCCACCTCATTCACATATTTAAAGAAAGAAAGAAAGAAAGAAATGTCTACACATTTTTCATGGATTCATGGTCAAGTACTACGTCATCGTGGGGCGTCAAGACGTATGCGTAAGAATGTAGGAATTAATATTTTCGATTTATATGTCTGGCGTCCATTACTGGACAAAGTTTTCCCATATAAATCTACACTACCCGTTAAGGAAAGTGGTAGCAGACCGACGCTCCACTTGATGGTAGGTGGCTACCGTCGCCATAACACACGCAACGCGCTACAAACGATGTTATTAGGATTAAGAATAGAAATTGTTAATACAGAAGAACTCATCATGTGAGGCGCTCATTACGGTTGTAGCAGCAACTACTATAGGCTCGCCCATAGCTAATACATTTTTATTCATGTAAAAGTTCTAATTATGTGTGATTACTGCTGTTTAAGGGTGGGTTGCACCATCTAACTTTAACGGTAACCATATTCAATCCAGCCGTTAAATCTTCGCTTAAGTATAATATGCGTTGCACCATTTTTACAACGGCTAAAATGACGTCATAACGATAACCTTAACCGCTTGATATTGGCCGGTCAATGTTATTGTTTCGGTTAAGTCAACTGTGACAGTATTGAGACAGGTGGCTGAATGTTGCCATATTAAAATATTACTACTTTTTACTAATATTAAAAATATTACTACGAAAACCTAGGAAAATTACATTATTTTATAATGGCAACCCCTTTAACTTTGACAGTGACGAACAATATCATGGTGCAACATGCGATTATTAAATTTCGACTGTCACCGTTAAAGTTACCGCTAAAGTTAACTTTGACCGTAACAATAACCAAGCCTACGGTGCAACCCACCCTAAGTGTCATAATATATTGTTCTACAACACGGTACAGCTACTATATATTCAGTTAACAACCTGTTCTTTATAATTATAATTAATTTAAAGAAAACTGTAAGGTTTTCACCCCTTCAACTATTTTTACTGAATCGGACTTGAATCAAATTTATATTCATTTCTAAACACTGCTTTGTAGACGTTTCTTTTTTTAGTCTCAATTTATAACAGTGTTGATATAGATTAACTGTAGGTCTGTTTATATATTATGTTAAGCGATTATCGCGAAGTCACTGACGTAAGTAAGAAGACTGAAGTGGTCGTGACGTCACGCACACAATGACCTTAAGATATTTTCAGATTTCCGGAAATAGATGGCAATCTGTCTTATTTTGGTGTGGTTTGGTATGTTGGAATGATTCAAAATAGCCACAAATCGAAAAGCTCTTCCATAATAAACTACTTAGTTATATGCTATTCTCTAGATATTCGTATCTTAAAACAATTCAGGAACGTACATTTAATTCACTATATCTTTTTCACTTGCCTCTTCATGTATTACGATATTCAAGAATTAGATAAGTAGATACCGATACCTTAATTCGCAAAACGAATAACTCCACTTTTGGTTGAAAATGACTTTTTGGTACGGGAAAACTTAATGACAATTAGAATTTAATTTTTAAAAGGTCTATCGGTTAATACGAGCCATAATTTCCAGAGTAAATTGTCTTTTTTCATTTTCTCGTATCATACAAAATAAAATTATAACGTTTTTAGTCTCCCCTGTAAAGTTTGGCTCAGAGGAGTTATTTGGTTTGAGAATTAAGGTATCGATACATAATTTTGAAAATAAGAAAAAAATTGTTAGAAGACTTTTTGAATTTTGTAGTTATGTAAATTATAAATATATATTAACTATACCTCGCCGTCATGGCCTTCCTTTAATATACCTGTACCTAGCACAAAAACTACATAATGTGATACATGAAAATATTTCCACGTGTTACATTTGCATAATCCATATAATTATAAAAATAACGCAACTTTTAATATTCTTTAAGAAAATAATAAAAGGGATTTGTTCATTTATCTAAAGATTATATTTTAATCACTATGAAAATATATAAATGTATATTTTTGCGTAACTATATTGTTATCACACAAAATAAATCTCATTTTTTTTATGACTGATGAGATTAAGCCACATAATAGGTACTATCAAGTCCTTGTAGTTGCATGACGCAGTACCTGAGTAAAAACTAAAATTCCTCTACAAATAATTGAATACATAGTTGTTTTGGACAAACGCCAATTAAACCGTCGTGATACGTCATAAAAGCTATGGAATGTTATAAATGGAACGATTCTCGTCTCCAGCCTGTACCTGTATGTTGTGACTCACGTGCTTTTCTATTGTCAATAGATATGAGCGTCTACTGCGAAGAGCCAGGACAGAAGACTTGACGGAGGTGTCTGGCATCGGCTGCCTCTACCAGAGCGGTGTGGATCGTCTCGGGCGGCCTGTGGTTGTGTTCATTGGCAAATGGTTTCCTATAGCCGATATTGATCTCGATAAGGTGAGTGCTTTTCCGATATTTTTGGTAGTTAGATTGGCGCCATCTTTGTTTAGCCGTGTTGCACTCGTGACTCGGCTACTTGGAAACTAGTATGTGAAGTTTCTAAAGCTTTGCTGGTAGTTTGAGATTTCATAGACAAAGTCTCCTGTATATTTATAATCCCTCACCTAATATATCTGATTATCAACACTAAGATACCTTTATCCCGGCGGGGTCAACTTTGGAAATTTTAATATAATTTTCAAAATTGACTGGTCTGGATTTGAAAAGTAGTGGCAGGACACACTGCGTTTCGCAGTCATTTGGGCAGCCCGTCTGGCGGCAGTAACCACCACCTTACAGAATACTACCGTGAAATAACAGCATTATGTGCTGTTGTGTTTCGGTGAGTGAGTAAGGGATGCCAGAGCCCATTAAACCCCCCCCCACCCCTCCCTTATCCTTCTATGGTCGGCAGCGCACTTGTAGCACTTATGGCGTTGCTTGTGTTATAGGCGACGGTAGCCACCTACCATCAAGTGGACCGTCAGCCTGTCTGTCGACCTTAACATAAAAGAAAAATAGGTAATATTTCAACTATAATTTATCCTCATCATATCATGTAGGACATCCACTACTGAACCGTCCTTAACGTTAACACAAATAACGTTATATGTTCAGCACCATAATATGTCTGTCATCAATGGCAACAACAATTGGTGGAAAACTTTTGTTTTAAGGAAACTTATGTTTGTTTTGCTTTATTGAACTTTGAATTTGGAGACGATTGTAGTGTATTGTGATTCCAGGCGCTGCTGTACTTGATAAAGCTGTTGGACCCGATAGTGCGCGGCGACTACGTGATCGCTTACTTCCATACACTGGCTTCCTCCAACAACCACCCGCCCTTCTTCTGGCTCAAGGAGGTCTACACCGTGCTGCCTTACAAGTCAGTATATCTAGCTTACCACATATCTATGTTAGGGGTTAATTCGTACATGACTTTAGTGCTCCTAAAATATTCTATAATTGTTATATAATATGCATAGATTACAAAAAAAACATGAATAATTAATTATTACAGCAAAACTAAAATTCTTTTCCAAAGAAAAGACAAGCTTGATGTGACATAATCTATTTTCTGTTAGGAGCCTACTAAGTAAACTGTATTATGTACTTAAAGGGACAGTTCCTTGCAAGCAGAGGTTTATTATCCATTTAATTTAATAATCTTTTTTTAAGTGTGTACATATAGAGTTTTGACACGAGTAATATTTAATTTTTGAGGACTATCGTTAGCCACAAGAGACCATAATTATAGTCTAAAATTAGTCTTCCACATAAAGTGGCATCACTGTTAGAGGCCTTTGTAATAATTAGTTAGAGTTTCAAGTTTTAGAAAACTTTCAAGTTTCTTTCTTATTAGAGCGTTGTCCGTTTCAGATACAAGAAGAACCTGAAAGCGTTCTACATAGTGCATCCGACGTTCTGGACGAAGGTGAGTGTCGGTGTCAATAGGGTTGCCAACATTTCTTCAGCGAAATATAGTATTTTTCCGAAATATCTAAGCTATAAAAAATATGGTACACTTGAAAAAGGATAGTATTTTATTGAAAAGGCAAAAAAAATAGACAGATATTTATTACTTATTTATTTTTATAAAGTTTTATTGCACTTCTTGCATTTTTTTAAAACTCGTTAAGTAAGATATGACTTCAGAGGGCCTAGTGCGAGTTTTACTCGATCAAATTTTAAAACTCGTTAAGTAAGATATGACTTCAGAGGGCCTAGTGCGAGTTTTACTCGATCAAATTTTAAAACTCGTTAAGTAAGATATGACTTCAGAGGGCCTAGTGCGAGTTTTACTCGATCAAATTTTAAAACTCGTTAAGTAAGATATGACTTCAGAGGGCCTAGTGCGAGTTTTACTTGATCAAACGCGTCGAACGCGTAAACGTCAATTTGTATGGGAATGAAGCAGACGTACACGTTAACCGCTAGGTGGCGCTGCTTCATTCCTATACAAATTAACGTTTACGCGCTCGACGCGTATGATCGAGTAAAACTCGCACTAGGCCCTCGGATACATGCTATCACATCAATCAAAAGTTTATGAGCGTTCATAAATTTTTAAAATAAAGAAATTTTTTTGTTAGTATACGATGCTGAAAATATTTGTGTACTATATATTTCATCAACAGTATATAGTACGCATACCTGAAATTTAGTACAGTACTATTATATTATAGTACAGTTGGCAACCCTAGGTGTGAGAGGGAACAGTGAGCGTTTGTTGATCGAGTGATTGGTCGACTGATCGGTCGATTGGTCGTTGCAGATGATGACGTGGTGGTTCACGACATTCATGGCGCCGGCGATCAAAGCGAAGGTGCACACGCTGCCCGGAGTCGAGTACTTGTACTCTGTCATGGCGAGGGACCAGCTCGAGGTGCCTGCATTCGTCACAGAGTACGACATGACGGTCAGTACTCTGTCTCTTTCTACCTACTGCATCAACAGCGCCATATGTGTGCTCTATGGTAAAAGTGGTGCTGTGATAATGTGTCTGTCTCCCTTCTACACTATACATTCGTCTCGCTCACGCCAAGAATGGTTACTTTAATACTATATAAATAAATATCAACACACATTCCACACAGCACCATCTAGTTCCACAGTAAGCAGCTAATTCTTGTATTATGGATACCAGACAGTTGATATACTAAATAGATTACTTTTTTTTTTGTAAATACATATCTACATGTAATAAATCCATGACTCAGGTACAAAGGTAAATGTTAATTCGTCGTTTGTTATAATACCATTTTTTAAATTTCAGATAAACGGCCTCCATTACTTCCAACCGGACACGAATAATACGTAAACGCGTTGTTATCGGTACTAGAATAAGATTTAGGATTATGTTTTAATGATTACGTGAATAAATCGCGCGTTGTTGATTATAATATTGTGTACTCACGGCCTTACTGGGTTGCCAGTTCTGTAGCTATCGTTTACAGCAAAAAAAATATATATGTTGGCAACATTTTTGCCAACTTAACGTACATTCGTTGATGTCGACCAATGAACGGAACGGGCTTCAATTATTGTAGTGTTTGGTTAAAAGTTGCTTTGCGATATAACATTTGGTCAAACTATAGTCTGTTTTTTAATCAGAGACAAAAATGACACATGCAAATGTCAAGTTTCCATATAATGATACCATGTAATGTATGTCACATGTAATGTCATTTTTGTCTGAGATTAAAAAACAAACTTTATAAACTATTTATGTTAGTAAACTCGTCGTATATAATGTCAAGCAATGAACACCTATAATTGATCTATAAAAAAATAAGTGATAAATTTAATTGTAAAGAAAGGTTTTTGGGAAATTTGGATATTAAAGTTTGTTTTTTAATCTCAGACAAAAATGACATTACATGTGACATGCATTACATACATTACATGGTATCATTATATGCAAACTTGACATTTGCATGTGTCATTTTTGTCTCTGACATTAAAAAACAGACTGGAAACATTTTTTTTATTTTTATTATACTTAACATGGGAATATTTGAGATATTGGTTGGGAGTTGGAAAGGTGTTAGGAAACACCTTTAAGGCCGCTTGTTATCTATTATATTATACTATAGTAAGGTTACGTAATTACATATCGCTTCTCAAATTCAAAAGTAGGCACAAATCAAAATTACACCTTTTTTACAGGAGAGCTAATCGAAAAAAAAAATTTATCTATTTTTTTCTTATTAGATATATTACATCAAATAATTATACTTATGCATATTATAACATCTTTAAAATATTAGAGGAGATATAAGCATATTTAAAGTTACTTTTGAATATAAAAAAAAATTATCAAAATATTAAAAAAAAGAAATTTGGAATAAATTATGATTGTATTTTATGCAAAAAAAAATTTTTTTTAATTTTTTTGATTTGTGGTAGATACTTTTGAATTTAAGCAGCTTTAGGTATATTGTGTGGTCAATTTTACTCAATTTTATAAAGAGAAAAAAATAAATAAATGAATTTTTTATCGTTTAAAAATATTATTATAAATTGATGTTAATTTTCATTGAATATTTTATTAATAAGAATCAAAATAGGACTGAGTAAAAGTGACCACAATAAAATTGTTGAAAATGTATCTCGTACTTATTTAGTGGTGCAATTTGTGTATAAAGAAGTTGTATAGAAGTAAAACATTGTATTGTATAATAACAATGAACCAATGTCTGTCTGTCTGTCTGTCTAAATCATGTGAAAATAAACCCCAAATTGTTTTGTGATTTTTTTTTAACACAGAATTGCCGAGTTTAATCACAATATTTTGTTTTTTTTTTTTTGTATTTTTTAATCGCTATAATTATACATAGATTGTAGATTCTAGATTTTTATATAAAAAAAAAGTAATTTGTCTACCAGTTAGTAATCTTAAATTAACATAAGTTAATTATGTACTTAGATACTTATCGATGCTGAAGTTTATTAAATATTTTTACTTTGTCCATTTTCCAGTTTAAATTTTTTACAAGAGAAATATAATAAAACAAGAATAATATGTAAAGTATCTGTATTTTAATATGAAAATATTAATAATAATTACAAAAAAAAATTTATTATAGATACAAAAATTTATAAATTTTATACATACATATTAATATTCCATTGAAAATGTTATTTTTTTTGTTTAGCTAAAAAACATGTATTTAGGTACTTAATTGTAAACATATAAATTACCTTTTATTTTTAGCATTTTTTTTTTCTATAATATTTAATTAACTTTAATATCACATGTTAGCGGTTTTTTTTTTTAATTTAGTTCTGTCATGCGACACCCTTTTCCGTCTTCAAGTAATACTATACATTTTATTAAAGCAATAAAATATACATATAGATGATTTATATGCTTTTAGTTTGTTTGTAGCAGTCGGTGTTGCCAAGTGTGAAAAATGCCATATTACACTGCCGCTGTCCATAAAAATGTCTGCTTAGAAATTTCATTATACATTATAGAACTTGTATAACGAAACTGTATTTTTTTTTTAAATCAATCGTCTCCGGTGAAAATCTTTTAGATGTAATTTTTAATAATACATATGCGTAATAATTTTTGTACTCTACAAATTAATGTGCCACCATTTTGTTTTTTTTTTTTTTAGATAGAAATATATTTGCTATATTTATAGGATATACGAGTCACGACTAGTTTACGATTTGATAGAATAAAAGTTAAAACTTTTTCTAAACCGTGTGAATATTTTTAACCCTCAGGGTGACAACGACAACTTCCTAAAACGTCTTTTCCAAAATAGACAATTTCCGAAAATGACAACTTACTAAGGAGTGTCAGTTTCGGTCCTCAGTTGTGAAATGTCAAAAAGGTCAAAGTATAAAAATGATGATTTCTAAAATCGTACCTACACTCAAAATATCGGCACAATATTAATTTGTCAAGCTAGATGAATGTCAAATTATAAATGACTACGAGTTTTACTCCGGCGGACCGGAGAATTAATTTAAGAATTTGTCGATTTAAAAAGTTGTCGTTTTAGGACGTTGACATGCTAAAAAGTTATAGTTGTAGGACGTTGACATTAAAAAGTTGTCGTTTTAGGACGTTGACATGCTAAAAAGTTATAGTTGTAGGACGTTGACATAAAAAAGTTGTCGTTTTAGGACGTTGACATTAAAAAGTTGTCGTTGTAAGAAGTTGTCGTTTTGCTTCGACGTCTTCAAATTTTTCATAGATATTGTCGTTGTTAGGTGCATACGTCGATCTAATAATATATTATTATAGTTTTTATATTAGATCGACGGCTGCATTATTACAATTTGTAGGTTATTAATTAATAAACGTGTAAACAGGATATAAAATGGGTAATGAAACAATTTTTTTTTTAATACTGGCAATATTCGTATCTTGCATATATTAAAGATATCTGCGTGTATCCAAAGGGTATGTATAAAAATTTGCATTATATACGTTATTTTTAAAGGAACCTGGATAAATATAGCTTTTTATTTTCAATTTAAAAATAATAATAATAATGCTAAGCATTTATAACAGTAATCTATGTTTAAATACGAGTAATAAGGATGGTAATTATTTGAGTAAGATTTGACTAATATTACTCATTACTTCAGGAAACATTTGATGTGTTATAAATATATTATTAATTATGTAACTGCAATTTGCTATTCAAAAAGTGCTTTGCACATTAATATTAATAAAATTGGTATCCGTATCCATTACTTATCCACGGATGAGCATTTTTTTAAAACGCTATTATACAAAACATTCCGTATCTTCGGTAAGTAAATTACTCTCTTCTTGACTTTATAATAAAGCCCAAATATTATTGAAACAATTTATTAGGCTTGATACTGTTTTTTTTTTTAAATGTACACTTTGGTTCTTTTTTTTTTAATATACAGTGGCAACCCAAATATTTTTAAAAGAAAGTCTCTTTATATAATTATTAATATTTGTTCCTAAAACACGTGGAAATTCGTATCTAAAGAAATATAATATGAAAGTTGTATTGACACCTGAAAATTTGTTTTGATATGATATATGGGTCCTCGTAATTGTTAAGAATGGGACTTAGAATGATATCGACAAGGCCTTAGATATGTTAACTATTGTTAATTTCGATTGTAACTTGTTTTGCAAACTATATCGCTGTTGAAAAGTATTACAATTATTATTATTATGAATAAAGTGTATATTTACATGTGTAACCTAAAAATGCTAAAAACTTAGATTATTTGAATATTGTGATGAAGGAAATGTTGGTTAAGTTTCATATTTTATAATAAATAGAGCATTAAAATAGTTTATGTAAATATTTAAAACATATAAAATAAAATTATTAATTTACTAAAATTATAGTTTTATTGAATTTTACCTCATCTAAATTATCTTTTTTTATATTTTTAGACGATCACTCGGGAACAGTACTTTTTTTCTGGATGAAAGGTACCCTATCTCCTTTCTTGTATCTCTGACGTATATATACAATTACACGATGATCAATTGAGTACCTAGTTAAGGCGTGAAAAGGTAGCAGACAGACAGAGTTACTTTTGCATTTATAATATTAGTATGGATTAGTAGATAGTAGTTGATTGGTACCTACTTCACTTAGTAGTACTAAATGAAGTATTGCTAATGTACCACATAAGCAAAGAACCATATCAACACTGAACTAACATAATTATATGCATTACCATAGATAAAATACATATTACCTCGGTATTAATAGTTGGTGGCATGCTAGCCTCGTCAATTATTTTCACGTTCTACAAGCTTCACAGAAACACATTTTAAATATAAAACATTTTTATTTATAATACTTCAAAGTAACTTGAAACAGATTTATATGCTAAAATTTTGTTTTAAAAAAATTAAAAACTAAATTATAATTGTAGTACAATAATTAAAAAATGCATGTTAACATTTAGGTAACAGAAATGTAACTACTCAGTTCACTTGGATCCACCGGTATGATATTCCAGTTTATATATGAGTAACTTGAACAGTTATACACCATTAATTCAAATAACATTGTTCCGTTAATACTTAATATTAAAAAAACATTCACATATAATATACAGAGTATGTGTGACCGAAGTGAAATCTTTTTGGCTATCAAATATATGTGAGTACGTTTTGATTGTATATAAATAGTAAAAATTATAATACAAATACAAATGTACAAACATCACCCAGTCTTTACACTGAAGTGTCATACTCGTATTTAGTTTTGCATTGCAAGCAAAGAAGTTTCACTTCAAAAATCTTATAACAAACTTTGGTATGAACAAAAGCCAGTTTCTTCATTTTCAACCTGAAAATTTATCTCACTAGGTTAGGAGCAAGATGCAGTTTTCGCAATATAAGATACATTTCCAAACTCAGATGAGGTATTTAATACTACTTTCTTAAAAATGTGTGGTAGACTGCAAAATAGGTAGGACTCGTTAACATAAAATAAACAATGATGTCGCTTTACCTCTGATTCTTAAAGCAAAATTATAAGCATTCAAATAATAAGCATTCTACGTAGAAAAGTAAAATAGAAAATTCTTTAATGAATTACAAAATATTGTGACTGGTTATTATAATATTTCAAACTCAACATTAGTGAATTAGAGAGGAGGTAAAAACACCCATTACGGACCCGAGTGAACTGAGCATATTTAACTAATATAGAAATAATACTTTGATTTCTCACTGTTAGTCTATATATCTTTGTAAAAGTAATTACAATTTATTTTGTTACATGGTAACTGTTCAATACATTGACAAGTATATTTAGAGTGGGGTACTTATGTGTGGCAGACATTAAAGACACTTTGAGTACAGTCAACACGTTTGACAACAAGTAGCCTCCTATTGCACCGAGATAGCAAGGAATAGGCCACTGTTGCCATGGAGTGTTCCAGTCCAGGGGTATCACGACGGCTCCTAACCACGCCCCGCAGACCGTCAACAAGGCATTATTCAATAACATCTGTATTATAGTATCTTTAGTATAACTTTTAACACCAAACAGAAGTTGCATGGAGGTCTCAATTCCTGAATGCGCAATCAGCGGGAACACCGTCAATAAGGTTAACAGTGCAGACAACATTAATGTTTCCTCGTGATATTCCAATACGGGAGCTCCGAATAGTATTATGCCGATAAAAAAACATAACACAACACCAAGTAGAAAAACTAAGGATTTAGCTAATTCTCCAACTCTATTCTTACTTCCCTTGAGTTTTCTCGTTTGTGTTTGTGAGGAGGCATTTAAATAAAAGGATTTCAGCAACTCAGCAAGAAATATTAGAACTAAAATGTAGAATGATGATCCATTCCCGACAGCATAAAGCAAGCCTTTGTATGATATCACAGTTATAATACTCGGTAAATAAATGCACGTTATTAAACTGGAAACAGTAACTTTTCTTAATTCCAACTGATTATTTAATGAAAACATTGCTAAATTTTCTTTTTACTTCAATTAAATAAATCTACTTGAATAGTAAGTAAGTAAACAGCACAGCACACCAGCACAGACAAGTTCTCCGCTACATACATACACATTACACTTCACGCTTGACGCTTGTGACATAAATGACATGACATGACATTGACTTCCGCCATAAGGAGGGTAGAGATAAGGAGCGCAATCTTACATGGGTGTTAAACTGAAAAAGTGGCAACTGAAAGCGATAAATTGAGATGGCGCTAGTGTGTACAGAGAGAGTTTGAGAGTATGGAATGAATGTAGCAGTACTTGACGGAGTGAAGTGCGCCGAGTTGAATTTTGGTTGAATTGTTTACTGTCACTAGCCTCACTAGCGCCATCAATTTATCGACTTTTGACGGACACTTATTACTCAGAGACTGTCCTCCTTATCTTTATCCTCCTTGTTGCAAGGGAGAGCAGTCACTGATCTCTATATACCTCTGGATTGGTTATCCTATACAAATTACAGATACTTTCGCGTACCATTTTGAAGCGCTGCCGTACGTAAGTACTGGAACTAATTTTGACGTTTGCGTATTTTTAATCCGTAGATTATCCGTAGTGTCTGTTATTCTATTTGTTGATATCTTAGTCTTAGGGACTGTATGTTTATTTGTGTCCGTTTGAGTTTTGAAACATGAAGAAATGTGTATTCTGTAAATGTTTGTAACATCACTAATTTTAGTTCCATGTACTTATACTCCATAGCCTAAAGCGCCAAAGTGGCGATTTTCAAATAGACACAATTATAAAAATAATTTGACAGCAGCCGATCCAGAGGTATATTAGAGATCAGTGGAGTGCAGTCCAAACATTCTCTTTGATACTCATCAAATAGTGCTCTGTGATTTGATACCTCAATCATTAATATCGACGTACACGTTATTTATGACACTGTCAATGTCAAACGTCAAAAAATCATATTAAGTAATGTTGCCATTATGAATATTTATTATAATTGAAATTAAAAGGTGCACTCTTATATCATAAATTATTTGCTAACTTCCTTATTTACCACTTTGACCATGCAATATACAGTTAATCTTAACAAATTTCCCAAATTTCTATTATTTTCCGATATGTTTTTAAAAAGAAATAATGTTTCATCAAACCACTGGTTAGTCTCGGTGTCATCTAGCGGTGGAAAATGTTAGATAAATGATGACAACATTATTTTAAGCTTACGAAATCCAAACAAAATTGTATGTGCAAAAGTATATTCAGCGTAATCGATATGACGACATCGACTGCATAAATGAAAGGCACTGTAAGTTAACAGCAGCGCCAGTTGATCAGACTACACCGTACGTTCGGCTACAGTGAGAGCCAACGTTCACTATTAATTTATAAAATCAAGAACTTTGTTTTTACGTAAGTGGTTTCGCAGTTTTACTACATAACTGTTGCGATCGTGCCAGATTACAAAAATGCCTTGTCCGTTTTTGGGGTCATTGAGCCAAGCGTTCGTGAGGAATTATGGAGCTGTTCTTATGAAGCAGTATGGGAACTACTGCCCAGTCATGTCCAGAGGCTTTCGCTCACTCGGTAACGATGAAACGAAGTGCCCTTTCATTCAGCAAAATGCAATAGTTTCCGAGGCGCCTAAGGAGATGAGTGAAGATATCGTGGAAAGTGTGCCTCCTTACCAATATGAAAAGTTCTTCAATGATCAAATCAGTGCTAAGAAAAAAGACTATTCCTATCGCGTCTTCAGAAAGGTGTCTCGTTTGGCTGCCGATGGACTGTATCCGCAGGCGTTAGAAGGCTCTGAAAATAATCGCGTAACCGTATGGTGTGCCAATGACTACCTTGGTACGTCACGTCACCCTGTAGTTCAGGATGCTGCTGTCAACGCGATAAAATCGTATGGCACTGGTGCAGGAGGTACCCGTAACATCGCTGGAAACTCCCAAATGACTGAAAAACTTGAATCCGAGATAGCCAAGCTTCACAAAAAGCCTGCAGCGTTAATATTCAGTTCCTGCTTTGTTGCTAATGATGCTACATTATCTACATTAGCAAAAATTTTACCTGGTTGTATTGTTTTTTCCGACGCTGGGAACCATGCTTCAATGATTCATGGCATTAGAAACAGCAGAGCCCCAAAACGTATATTTAGGCACAACGATTCAAACCACCTTAGACAATTATTGTCCGAGTCACCTGCCGGAGTACCTAAATTAGTTGTATTTGAGACTGTACACTCTATGAGTGGTGCTATTTGTCCTTTAGAGGAAATGTGTGATATAGCACACGAGTATGGAGCTTTAACATTTGTTGACGAAGTCCACGCTGTCGGATTATATGGGAAACATGGAGCCGGGATTGGGGAAGAGAGGGGCTTGCAGGATCATATAGACATTGTTTCTGGTACATTGGGAAAAGCTTATGGTAATGTTGGTGGTTATATCGCTGGATCCAGTTTATTGGTTGATACAGTAAGATCTTTGGCGCCCGGCTTCATATTTACCACTGCTCTGCCTCCTCCAGTACTAGCCGGTGCATTGGCTGCCATTAGACTCCTAGCCAGCGAGGAAGGGAGAAACTTGAGAGCGAAACATCAAGCTATGGTACGATATTTCAAGCTGTCGCTTCTTGTTGCTGGACTACCTCAACTACCTTCCGTGAGTCATATAGTCCCTGTTCCTATAACGGGAGCGGACAAGGTTGCCCTAATTGCAGAGTCTCTGATGAAAAGGGGACATTATGTGCAAGCGATAAACTATCCGACGGTTGCCCGCGGTGAAGAGAGGTTGAGATTTGCACCGGGACCCTATCATACGCCCGAAATGATAGACAGTCTTATCACTGCCCTAATTGATGCATTCCACGAAAACAATATAAACTTCAATCAGTTCCTAAAGAACGGAACATGCCGTGAATGCAGCATGGAATATAAAATTGACATAGCTTATGAGGAACCTATCAAGTTTCCAATGCAAGTTGCATAAATTTTAAATTATGAACGACGCTTGTTAAAAACAACAAAAAGAAAAATTTATGTATGTAATTATGTGTAATCAGATAAAAAAAAAACTAAAAAAAAATGTTAACATGTTGTATAGTTTATGTATTTCAATGGTTTTAATGGTTCAATGGTTTCACTTTAAGTGAAATTAAAAAAGGTTTTGTGGCTTAAAGCTATGTTTTATTTAAATATAATTCGAATATTTAAAAAGTCTATAATATCTAGCTGTTTTTATTTTCCTATTGTGTAAATGATACTGCTATAGTTACCTACTATGCAGCCTCTATTGTAGATTTCCATACATTTTTGTTTTCCTATCCCAGAGATAACTTTTTCCTTCGCACCTGTTCCTATCCTTGATAATATTAATATGTTATCATAACAAAATTATGATAATGGATAAGATACCAACCTATTGCATATCAATATTTAATATAATATTAGGTGTCCAGTATAATTCAAGTATAACGACTACAGTATACGTAAGAGGAAAATTTTTATTAAAAAATAATTTACATACGTAAATGACGAAATTAATTAATAGTGGGACTATTTAAGTGACGTATTTAAAAATTTCCTCATTGAAGATATACCTAAATAAAAAATACTGTAATGTGAGACATCTATGAATTTCCTTAATAAATATTCTCTCTGGAAAATTCAGTTTATTCTCACTAGATTCATTATGAATCCAATGAGAATTTATGTTTCCATATTTGGTAAACATTAAAAAATGTATCTACCTTACAAAATATGAAAACATATACTTTTTACATTTTTTTTTTGTAATTCGTGACGTAATAGGTAGTTAAAAAATAGTAGAGACAATACATGATTATCAAAGAAGTTTGATAGTGATAATTAACGAGAATACAATTATTTTGAATTAGTGCTCGTACCTAAATAGGTAAATGGGTACGCTTAAAATACAATGGCCACGCTAGACGTGAACTAAAATAAGTGGCCTACGGACGGACAAAGGTCAGCTAAATGACTTTGCGATAACTGATTACAGAACACACGATAACAATATTTTCCTCTGAAATATTAAATTGTTTACTGGCTTTACAAGTAAGTAGGTAATCACAGAGAATTATTATGAAAATAGGCCTGTAGTGGCATTGGATTCCGCATACCTTGTTATTAGGTAACACAGATACCTAATAATCGTGAATTAATAGCACGTGTGCTTCTGTGTTTTGATGCGTGAATAAAGAATGCTTAGGTTCATTTTCCTTTTATCGTGTAGGGTAGTAACCGCACTTGCCATTACTTCATTAGGTATCTACTCAAAGACTTTATAAGTATATTTGGGAGTATAGACACGGCGTAGCCCGTAAATAATGGTAGTAGTACAATTCGTCCACTCGAGATTGTCCACACGAGAGAGAAAGAGAGAGAAGTGGACGAATTCGCACTGTCGCTCGCTAGTGCGAGTATGATTTTAATACTACCAAAGATTTCGGGGCTTTCTGCTTGCTACGCCGCATCTATAGTTCAGATCAATGTATCTACTTAAGTATTTTGTGTTGTGAAACTTTGATTGTTTTGATTGATATTCATCTAATAGACCTTCAGCCTCTTGGCCGACCTTTATCATAAGATTATTTAGGCTGTAGGGCATTTAGAAGATACCTCACTATGTTCAATCAGCAGCAGTAGGTAAAACTACATATAAGTATCTAATAATAAATATATCAAGTATTTGTAGAATTTAATAGGCTAATACAAAACGCATTTATTAAATACATCTCTTTTTAACAAAAAAAAACCGACTAAACCGTTTTCTCATGGATGCTATTGTCAGAACTGGACCAAATTGAAATGGGACCACACGGGAAGCACCAGCATTGAAATAAATAAAGAATCATCAAAATTATTTCACCCAGTCGAAAGTTCTGAGGTAACAAATATAAGTATTAAAAAAAATAGTCGAATTGAGAACCTCCTCCTTTTTTGTCGGTTGAAAATACTGGCATTCTTTTCATTTGTTCACATTGTCTCGCATTTCACCACCGCGGCTCCCACACCCCACAGCCATCTGTCTAGCTAGAAGATCCAGTGCAAATAGTGCAATCCTATAAGATATTCTTTCTATAATAAAGAGGACTGGAATTGCCCGATCGAGCAGCTTTTCTAGTTGGCCCCAAGTTGGCCCTTGACAGAGACGATTCAGGAAGTTGACGACCGACCCTCAAGACTGAAAAGGCACTGATGATACACAATATGAGCGTCATCGATGATCTGAGTCATGTGGAACACTCGCAAGATTACTCTTCCTTCTCTTATAAAATATCATCAATACTCAATATACTAATAATAAATCTGTAAGTGTAGGTATTGTATGTATGTATGTTCCTCCATAACTCTTAAACGAATTAACTGATTTTCATGAAACTTGATAGATAAACATAAAGACGCACAGGACACAGGACACATAGGCTATTTTTTCTTTTTCAACGCGGACGAAGTCGCGGGCGCCAACTAGTTCTTAATAAACTTCTTACAATATCATATTTATATCAGTAACGCTCAGTAATATTAATAACGCTCTCTCTTTACAAGAGTATATAATAGATAAGAAATGGAAGTCACATATAGCCAGAACCAGGGCAATCTAATCTCATGAAAACCGTTGAACTGAATGTCTGGAGATAAATCGTGTTATGTTTTATCAAAATAACTCGCCAACCTGTTCCCGTGTACTAATATCACAAATTTAATAACACTGTAGTTCATAAGTTAACTGTACTTGTAATTACCAATCATCATGGCTACTATATGTGAATGCTTGGCTTAATATATCAACCACTTTGGTCCTCCGATGGATATCGGTGTTTCGCGTGCATGGCACACGGTGAAAAACATGCCACACATATTGTGCCAATAATTTCGATAGTAATGGAAAAAGTCACTATCCAAATTATCAGTATTACAGTATTAGTAATGATTAGCTGCTGCCCGCGACTTCGCTCGCGTAACTTTGTAAATTATATACTAAAACCTTCCTCGATAACCACTCTATCCATTGGTGAAAACAGCTTGAAAATCGGTGCAGTAGTTTTTGAGTTTATCGCGAACAGACAGACAGACGCGATAGAGGACTTTGTCTTATAATATGTAAGGATAATATTATGTAAAATACATTTTAAATTAAAAAATAAAAATATTAACTACTGAAAAACTTCTAAAAATTTTAATTTTTTTAAGATAACCTACTGGCATTGTATTCAAAAAATAATTGTGTCCAATGCGCGGTGAAAGGTAATATCCCTTCGCCGTGGGCCACTTAGGATAAAGACGGTGTAGTCATCATTCCATCAGAATCAATATTAGAGAAAGGCGACATATTAAGGATTTATTTATTTTATTATTCTATTATTCTAAAAGGAACATTGCCTTAATTTTGTCAAAATTCAATTCCAAGCCAAATCTCATGAATGAAGACAAGTGGGACCATAATTTGTGCCCTGAGGGTGAGGCAGATGACATCCGAGGATAATATTAAATTGACCCTCACAATTTATATGCGTACGAGTGACGGGACAAGGCTAAAGTTCAATCGAATATAATTATGTAGTTGTGAGTTGGTTAACGACTGAGACATGAGCACTATTAAACCAGTCAAATTAGTATTTATATACACATAAGTGCAATTTTAGAATAAGCTTTGAGATATAATATTGTTTATTATATCTCAAAGCTATGTATTACCTAAACAATATAGTTATTATATACCTAATTAAGGTATATCATCGGCAAAACAAAATTTATAAAACGTCTCCAAATAAAATAATCATAAAATAACATATGAAATTACATATCTATCTATACTTACTAATATTATAGTACCTATATATAGAGGCAAGATTTGATTGTTTGTTTGTTTGAATTGAACAAGCTCCAAAACTACTAGATCGATTTGAAAAATTCTTTTACTGTTGGGAAACTATTGTATATTATTTATCAGCGAGTAGCATAGACGAAGTCGCGTGCAACAGCTATTATACAATTTGTGTTTCATTTTTATCAATTTAAGTCGTAAGGTATATTGTTTTAAAGATATTATTAGTATCTAGCCCATCTGTTAGACAACCATGCTAAACATAGGCCTCCCCAATTAATTTTCTAGTAGGACAGGTCAAAACCAATATGACCAATATTGGATTAATTCATGTTGGTTGGACCCATTCGATATGATATGACATACTTTCCCATAAATATTACACACAGAAATATACATAATATACGAGTACCTACGTACATAATGTGTATTTCCCATAGATTAACTTCCTCGTAGTAGCGTACCCATTATCACGGAATAACATAATACATAGTAGAAGCTATTACGGAATATTAAACAGGATATTATACTGTTTACAGTAGGTAATATTTTTTTTTATTAATATGGAACAAAAATACAGAAAGTTTAGTAGGTACAAACTAAAAATAAACTTATTTTTGTTTGTTTGATATTCTATTCCCTTTATGGCCGTATATATGGGTAAAGGTTAAGGTCATTAATTGATGTAATCACATGATTACATGGCCACCAATAAGACCTTGCATATTATATTTGGTGAATAATTAAAGAGCAAAAAACCTGTTTACCTTTTGAGTGACGCAGGCATTGCTGCTCCTTAGTAAAAACGTGACACCAAACGCGATTGAACACAGTCAGTGTATTTAAAAACAATGAAAATATTAACTGCGTCAGTTATCATTATTGAAACGTGACATGTTTGTAAATTTCGTAATCGCAGGAAGGACGCTTCAATATGGCGTCGAGTGTATTTTGGCAAGGCTTCAATTGGTTTTGATTTAAGTATAGGCTTATATTTGAAGACGTGAGTGGATGAAGGTGATAATTATGTCGCATTTTTAGGTTTTTTTCGTTTTTTGCGTTAATGAAGGTAATATGTCCATATAAATAATTACAGACCTTAAGATCGTCGATTTAAGACATTTTTGGGAAATAAAAAGTTGAAAAAGGTGGTATGTTACAGTTAATTTTAAAAAGCAAAAAGTGCAGAAAAGTTTACTTCTGTTAATGGAAGAGGGAGCTATGTTCAGTTTTTTTTTAATTAAATAATAGAAGTGTTTACTTGCTACCATACCATTAATATTTTAGGTTGTTTACACAACTTTGCATCATAATTTAGTACAAAAATCAGTTCCGTGGCGACTTCTCAAAAATTAAAAGTAAAACTTTAACCTCGATTTATTCAAAATTGGAATTATGCGACATATCACCTTCATACTCACGTCTTCATTTATTTTCATTAGTAGGTACTAATGAATACGTTATATACGTTGATTATTTTTTGAAAACTTGTCAATGGTTAACGAAAAATCTTTGGAAATATTTACACAAAATATTAGCGACAAATAACTAAGGGCCAATATTTCAGTCTTTACTTAAGTCTTACACTTAACTAAGCTTAACTTTACCATAAAGCTAAGCTTACTCAGGAAGGAATTTGTGTTGAGTGAAAGTTGAAATGCGCTATAGTAAAGTTAAGCCTCACTTAAATTTTATTCCTAAGAATAGTATCAGTTGAAATATCGAGTGTCACTAATCCTTCCTTACATTATTATAAAATAAAACATTATTACTCCTCCGCGTATGTCAATCTGTCTGTTCGCGATAAACTCAAAAACTACTGCACCGATTTTCGTGCTGTTTTCACCAATGGATAGAGTGGTTCTCGAGGAAGGTTTTTTAGTATATAACTTACAAAGTTACGCGAGCGAAGTTGCGGGCAGCAGCTAGTAATACTTTAAAGTCACGATAATGTCCCACTTTTTCTCTCTCTGTCTGAACTGTATGAATAAACTAATCTCGGAGAGTTGTGAGCGGATTTTGTTTTTGTTTGTAACAACAGAGGCAAGAGGGATTTCTAAGAACAGTTAGATATGAATGTTATACATAATTTTATTGTATTTGACGAGTTATAACGGTTTTTGTCAAAGAAGTAGGTAGGTAAAAATGTTGGTTTTAAAAGTTTGATCACTATGAAATTGGCAGTTATGTTACATCATAAATGTATTTTTTATGGAGAAGATTGTAACGCTGTCATATTTAAGTGCGAGTATGGACATAAAACTTCATATCCTTACTAATATTATAAATGTGAATGTGAGCTTATGTGAGTTTGTTTGTTTGTTACGCAAAAATTACTGAATGGATTTCAATGAAACTTTCTAATAATATAGCTTCATCAGAATAAGACATAGGCTATATAAGACATAAAACGCGGACGAAGTCGCGGGCACCAGCTAGTCTTCTTATAAATATAAAAGGCGATGTGTGTATGTCTCGTATAAACTCCAAAACCGCTGAAACAATTTTGATGAAACTTTCAGATAATCTTCAGATTAATCCAGTGGGTGTTCCTGTGAAGTTTGGTAGCGATCGGATGCGGACGAAGTCGCGGACACATACTAGTACCTACTTCATAAAAGAGAAGTGTCATGTTGTGACGACACCTGCTAATTTTATATACTAAACAAAAGGTGCAAACATTTATAAAAAATGCAATAAGACGTAGGTATCATGTAAGAGTTAACCAGCGTGTATATTAACAGAAATATGGTGTTTATACATTTATTATTACAAAGTAATGTATTACAAAGATAATGTATGTATCTACGTCAGACATTACCATTGAAAATAAGATAATAACAAAACCGGTTTGTGGGTTGTTCAGGTCACAGCTCTGCTGAGGTCAATTGACAATCAATGTGCATAATAATATTGATGTGTGAAACTGCTATTTTTTTAAAATTCTTTTCGTGTGTCCAATATGGGCCTTTCGTCGAAAATTCTCTACTTTTTTTTTTCAGTTAATGGACTACTCGCCCGAATTTATCTCGCCCAAAAGGGGCGAGTTATCATTTTATTTAGCCAACCCGTATTTTTTTATTTTATGAGGTGAATAGTTAAAAAGTGTGCAGCCCGTGTTTTTTTTTTTTTCAGAGTTGGACCTATTTACATCTTAAATTTCATTAAAATCGATCTAATTTATTAGAGATGTGAAAAAAAATCAGTTTAAATTTTAGTCAATTGTAATCCACAAACAAATTAAAAAAAAAAGATAATACCTAAGTATTTAGTTGCCTTCAAATTGATAAAAAGTGGCAGAAACTCGTAACACAAAACCTCAACAAAGTTAATTAATTTGATAATTAGACATGCAATGCAATCTAATGAGTTAGAATACATAAATAAAATACTAAATTAGTTTTGTAATTCGACAAGAACACGTAAGTTTTTTAAGACCAGCTATTTTAAAATCGAATTTTACATAATTATATTTTAATATTATATACTTATATTCACAGTCATAATAAAATTTCAAAAGAGCACCAACGTTTACTCAAGTGGGCCAAAACATTAAGGTACTATTTAAAACAAACAGCTCTACAATTTTATTGAGGAAGTTTATACTTAATAAATCATTGATTTCAAATATTTTCATATTTTACTGCTAACTAACTAGGATCGGCTTACTAAGTAGTTAAAACGTGAGAGTGACAAACAAACTCACTTTGGAAATTATGGAAATTATATATTTTATTTTATTAGAGATGGGTTTGCTCTTGGCCAACAACCAGCTGTGAAGCAAGGATGAGGCCTATTATATGATGGAGCGAGCTCACCCAGAAGATGCCTATTAGTGCCTATTCACTCGAACTTTGAAAATATTAGGGTTATATGAGCTCGGAAAAACGGACACCGGCAGGGAGCGCTACAAAGTATATATCGCTGTTTTTTAGAAACTAAAACTAAAGGGCCATAAAATAAAAAATCCAAAAATGTTTTTATTGCAAAAATACAATCACAATTTTTCCATATTTAGTATATTTTGATCATTTTATATATTCAAAAGTAGCTTATTGTTTTATTCCATATTTAGTATATTTTGATCATTTTATATATTCAAAAGTAGCTTATATGCTTATATATCTCTTCTAGTATTCAGTTTATTATAAAAGTACTTAAAACATTTAATGCTACTTAAAAATACGCTACTAACGATGTATAATATGCATATATTGGATAAATATCTAATAGGAAAAAAATAGACAAAAATAATTTAATTTTTTTCGATTGGCCCTTCTGTAAAAAGTGTAATTTTGATTTGTGGCCCTTTAGTTTTTAAGCAGCGATATGTACCTTGTCAGGGAGTTCCAAACCTTGGCAGTGCGCATTATAAAGGATGTTTCAAAGCGCTTGGTCCGAAAAGGAGGGATTTCGACAAGATGAGGATAGTAACAAGCCGTACGTCTGTATGTCCGATGGAAGAAAGGGGAAGGCAGTATGGGCTCATGCAGCTCCTGAGAACACTCCCCGAAGTACATCTTATAAAAGACACATAGACTGGCAATTTTGCGTTTATGTGCCAGGCTCTGCATTAAAGGATTTAGTAAAAATTTAATTTTTGCATTAAAAGATTAATAGATTTTAAAAGAGTACTGTCGCCTATGAGTCTCCTAGCTCTGCGTTCGACCTAGTCGAGTGCGATAGAATTTTCAATAGAAATATTATTAGGTATATTTTTATTAGAAAATGTATATTTTAAAAAAGTATTATAGATTTATTTGTTTATTTTTAAAGCATTTTTGGGGCAGCGGTATGCCTAATGGGTGGTATAGTTGTGCTATCAGTTGCAATGTGTCTTATTTTATTTTTGTTTAAAGTTGTCTTCAACCTCCATTTGACGAGGTCGTACAGTAGAGAAAGTTACATATCATGGCAGCCAGTTCACTCCACATATGCAAGCACATTCGCGCACACACACACACAGGCAAAATAGTACGGTTAACAAAAACAGAACATAATGTGAGAGTATTTTTAATGTTTTAATAATAATATACGATTATTATTAAAACAATTGGGCATTCACACTGTAAGTTATCTAGCTGAAAGTAGGTATGAAAAGAACGGTTTTGGAATATGTTTTTTTTTTTAAATATACCTAATAATAATAATATTGTTTCAAACTATATTTAATACTGGCTGGCGCCGCGACGCGACCGGAAAAAGAAAAAAAGTAGCTTATCCTGTGTCCCGTACGTCTAAATGTTTATCTACCAAGTTTCATGAAAATCAGTTAATTCGTTTAAGTTATGGAGGAACATACATTATATACAATACCTACATTAACAGATTTATTATTAGTATTGATTGATGATGATTATTTAAATAATATTATTTAAAACAACAATACAAGTTATACCGAATACCGAAATAGCAAGCTACGAGGTTGGGGGGCACGGCTAGTATGTACCTAAAAAATAAGAAAGAATACATAGATTGTGGCAATGAGAGGAAGTTAATCAGGTCAATGAGGCCAATAAGAGGCGGCGACCTGGTCACTATTATGCGCATTTACGCTTTTGCTGACCGTACCCTAAAGAATAATAAACACAGTCACATGATGTTTGAATATTGCGTCAATTCGCGTTCTTATGTGTAATGCAAATGAAAAGATTTAAAGAAAAGATAATTTTGGGGTATATTTGAAAGACCCTTTCACCTGTTTTACTTACTTACCTATATATCATTACCGAAACACAGCACACGTGCTGTAATTTCACGCTGCCCAAATGAGTGTGAAATGCATTTGTGCCCTGTCACTACTTTCAGATCCAGACCCGAGCCAACTTTAAAGTTATTTTCAATCCAAAGTTGAATGACCCTGTCGGGGATTGAACCCGGGAACCTTAGAACAGAAGGTTAAGGCAAGTGCCCCAACCAAGCGGGCTCGTCTAGTTATGCACTTAAATTTTAAGACAGAATAATTGGAAGTAATTTACTATTATAGATGTCTAATACCTGAACGATTTTAAATTAAATTGAAAATTTTAAAAATTTTGACCACCAAAAAAGTGTTATTAGGTATTGCAGTTGCATTCATTGAAATTAAATTTACTTTATCTATATATTAAATTGGATTTTAAATGTTACATTGATTAGATTGTGTAAGATCCGGCCATCGTTTAGATACCTACGCGTCATGCAGTCACAAGCTTTCTAACGTTTATTACCTCAGTGAGAAATATTAAGTTTCTAGTAAATATCACATATTTACTTTATTTATTTATTTTTAATTATAATGTAATTGTTTTTTTCTCTCCTTTTAATAAATAAATTGAAATAACTCCCGTTTTTTTTTTTTACTTAAACACTAAATCCCTGAAATATTAAGTACGAGTAAAAAAACCAAGGCTGTGCCTCTCACGGCATCTATACCTACTACTTACTATACTAGTACCTACTAACATTATAAACGCGAAAGTAACTGTCTGTTTGTCTGTCTGATATCTTTTCACGCCTTAACTACTCAACCGATCGTCATGAAATTTTGCATACACGTTGTCAGGGATACAAGAGAGGACATAGGGTACCTTTCATCCAGAAAAAAAGTACTGTTCCTGAGTGATCGTCTAAAAATATAAAAATACTTAGATTATGTTTTCAATGTGTCAACATAATATACCCATCTATCCAAAAACTATTGGCCCGATTTTGAAAATTCTTTCACCTATAAAAAGCTAGGTAATCAGGGAATAATGTAAACTATGATATATTCTTTTTCTATTGATCAAAAACGTAAACAAATATAGCGTCGCCATGGTCACTGAACTGTTCTAAAGATGGTATTTGTACATTAGGCATTATCAAAGAGAGTTGACTCAGTGATTAACTCATTTAGAATTTGTTCGTATTGTTTGTTTAGTTCTATATCGTGAATTGTTTGTTTACCTTTTTGATCAATGAAAAAAGAATACGTCTTACCTAGGTATATTTTATAAAGTTACGCCGTCGAAGTCGCGTTCAACAGCTGTAGTAGCTTGAGAAACTTAGTCAAATGGATTCCAAAAAGTTTATAATTATACCTACTCTCACTTTGTTTCTAGGTCATTCTTTAATGTTTGGCAAATATGCCAAGCATAAGGCGACGGTTACACGTACGGTATTTACTGTGATCCGTCAATAAATAATTATGTATCGTGGTATTTATTGAACGTGTAGTCTAGCGTATTGATGGATGTCAATATTTTCTTTCTAGAAATACTAGATTTCTAGAAATACTGACATCCAACAATAAATACTGAACTGATGGATCACAGTACACCGTACGTGTAACCGTCGCCTAAGCATTGCATAACGCATCTCTTATAAGTATACATACACATGACAATATTAACTCACGTGGCCAAAATATGATATGTAATCAGTCCACATAAAGCCAAATAAAATCATATGAATTTAAAAGAATACCTATTATATAATATACAATCCGTTTGCCAACTTGTATTGTATCCATGGGAGATATAGATCGCGAAATAGTGAATCATATTTTGACGCAACACTTGAATGGTGGAATCGAAACAGTTACTTAACTGTTATTTAGAAAATTCTTGTAAACAATTTGTCTTGCAAACTTGTAACTATGGAAAATTTTTGAAGCAAATTAAACCTGTTACGCTTAAGCTCACCTTGTTTACCAAAAACCAAAACCAGATTAAACTAAGTTTTGAACTTTGAAACTGATGTGTTCTTGAATGACGCAGAAAGACGAAATAATTCCATAAGTAGGTACAAGAAGTTCTAAAAAACAGTAATCAAGTGAACAAAGCAGATTTTGTGAAAATACAAAATATATACTAACTAACAAAAAGTGTTTTGATTTGTTGAATTTGTCCCACAACAGCCTCGAATATTAATAAAACAACGGAAATATTCATCATGGGTTCATTGGCCTCCAATTTTCCAATAAGACTGATCAGAACCTTATCAGATCGTCTGTCCACATTGTGGGAAAACGTCCTGCGCTGCGCTTGCAAGTCCGTGGCCTCCACTCGAGAACCTTCCGGCCCCAATGGCCCAAGGCTCTCTGTGCTATGTGTCCTGCCCACTGCCACTTCAACTTACTGATCCGTCGTGTCGGCTTATATTGTGTCATATGTCGGTAACTTTCGTATGTCTACGGATCTCCTCATTTCTGATTCTATCTGGTAGTTTAACCCTTAACCCCTAGCATTAATTAGCTCTCTCCATAGCTCGTTGAGCTTCCTTACGAGGTCCATAGTTGGAGACCACATTTTAACTCCACATGTCATCATTGGTAACACACATTGGTTAAAAACTTTTATTTTGAGACACTTAGGAATTCCTAATGGACAGCTTCTCGTACCAAATTTGGTACGAGAAGCTGTCCATCCGAGCTGGATGGACAGCTTCTCAACTGTTACTGGATTGTATACTGGTTATGGATTTCCCAACTGTTACTGGTGTGGGCACAACATGGACATTGGGCATATTAAGTTTCGTCCGTAAGACCAACCCTTTGGGAAACTCGGTAACGGAAATATTCAAAAATTGTGAAGGAAATTAATTTTCTCATACATTTTGTATGGAACGACATTTTTAGGTAGAACTAAGTTCGCCGAGGTCAGTTAGTATTATTATTAAATACTAGCACACAAAGACGTTTATCTAACATTACATAATATGTCTAATACTCCTTTAACATGCAAGAGTTAAATTACCTATCAATATTAACGCGTAATGTTGATAAGTTACGAATAATGTAAATTATTTTCAACTCGTTTAGTCACTTAGTTGTTATAATGTCAAAGTTTAGTAAGAATTAAGTAATAATAATGAATGTGTACAGTAAAAATATTCTGTTTTTGTGACCTTATGATGACTAGCAATAATTTTGTTGCGTCTGCATGACTTTCAATAAATTTAAAAACGTTGCTTTTTATTCGTATTTTTAATCTACCTAACTATATACACAAGCAACTTAGGTAAGTATTATAGGAATTTTTGTTCTGTAATCAATAATAAGACGATTCGAAGTAAACCATTTTAATTTAATGTACCTACAGTTGGGGTACGAAAACCTTCGTCAGTTTTCAAAGTTAGACTCTTTAGTATACCTACCTACCTTTTGAAATTAAAACATTGAGGAGACAACTGACAAATTTTGAAATGAAAATTTGGCCGCTATATTATACCTAAACCTATGTTCCAAATTTAAATTTTCTAGACTCTTACTAGTTTGGCTGTGCTTTGATAAGTCAGTCAGGACAAACAGTTTTATATAGTACCTAATCATGCAACAATCAAGCAAGGCTTGATTTTGCGGCGGCCATCCCATAGGTAAAGTCTTCGCCAGTTTTAAATTCATTCCTTTATCAAAGACGTAGACTCTTAGTACCTTTTGAAACTAAAGCACTAGGCAGACGACTGACATACGTTTGAAATGAAGTTTTGGCCTGGCTGACAATGCCCCTTGACAAATGCCCTGGTGCAAGCCAATTTCGACTTTAAGGTGACGAACCTTTTCTTACCCCGACTGTACTCTATGTACGAGGGATATGCACCGTTTATTAACATCGCAAATCTTAATGGGCTCTGACCTTGAGCGGGTATCTTTCGTTTGCGCATTTAGAATTGCGAAAAATACGGCGGACCTGCTTTCTCTCTTACAAATGTTATCATTGCGTCTCGCTCATTCCCTGGCTCCCCCAACCCCGCGTCGCAATACCTCACAAACAGCCCCAAAATCGGTTACTGCACATATATAACACGTGACATCGCCAGAGCCCATTAGGATTTGCGCCGATTATACGCGTGATCAGTGATATGTTAAGTACTACGTACTAGATTGAACACTCAAGACGTGATGAGTGTTCCAAGTGATTGGAGTTCCGACGTCCTACCCGATCACAGTCTGTCATACACACTCGTAGAGATTAGGCGCGTTATTATTTTCAAAACCAATAAAAATACCGTCTTGTGTGATGAGATATTGCAAAAATACAACAACAAATATTGGTAAAACTGCTGGTGTGACGTTCCATAGGTAAGTTTTATTAATATTGAAACGTTTAATAGGTTAATATTTAATTTGTTAAAACCGACGTGCTTATCGGGTCGGCCATATTAATATTCAGTTGTCTACGACTTGACGTATTGACCTTGACACTACTGCTGCGACGTCTCCCGCGCACCTTGCGCGTTGGAACATGAATTTAGCTAGAAATCGTAGGGAGTGCTCAATCTAGTACTTACTTAACATATCACTGCGCGTGATGGCGTAAAATAAAAACAATCGCTACTGATAATCTTGACTTGATATTGACTGAACAAGGGCAGGGCAGCCCCAACAACATTCGAAATGATTTAATTGAACACGCAAGGCGCCGTAAGTAGGTAAGTACTGTTTCCGCGAATAATCTGCCCAAAGGTTTCTTGTAAATAATTTACCTACATACATTTTCAGTAGGCAGGTAATCAAGTTAGATTATTTCATTCTTTTATTTGTATGCGTTCAATAAACAAGGCAGTGGCGAGTAGGTACTTGTTATTACGTTAAAACTTAATAACATCACACCATTTGTGTAAATGATATTAAAGTCAAAATAACACATTTTTGTCAAAGAATGTGACGATTAATAAATAATCATCAATGTCATTATGGAACAAACGAAGAATGTCACGCTTCAAGCAAAGACTATATAAGTATATTTGGTAGTATAGACACGGCGTAGCCCACAAAATATGGTAGTAATACAATTCGTCCACTCGAGATGAAGTGGACGAATTCGCACTTAGTCGCTCGCTAGCGCTGTAGCCGTTTGGTTGCTGTTTATTTGTGTTAAAAATTGACAAAATGCCATCGTGTTGTGTGAAATTATGTAAAAATAGACCTCAAAAAGAACAAAAAGAAAAAGTATGATACGTATTTCATATAAATAGTCTTAATTACAATATTTTTAACAAAATATTTAATTAATTAGCTAAACCTTTTCATATTTCAAAAGGAAGCATTTGAACCTTATAGCTGTCTCATTCTTACTTATTGTGTAGTATAAGATCGTCCTTTCGTAGAAAGAGATACATATAGATTTCAAATATACTTATCATTTTAATATGTTTGACGGTCGATCCAGGGCCGCACTTGTAATATTTTTAAATAAAAATAATAATTTTGTTTGTTTTGTACTACATTTTTATGCTTGTGTTTAAATTGGTGCGTGAATACTTCGATTGATATTCAGTAATAATATGTTTATAATAGTTTTCCTATTAACCCAATAAGAAGAGAAAAATGGACAATTTTATTACGTACTCAAATATTGGAATTCAACAAATTCAAGTGTTATATGTTCTGCGCATTTCCATCATGATGACTTTTACACGAATCTTAAGGGATATCGGAAAATAATAAATACAGCAGTACCTTCCATAAATTATGACACAGATCCATCAACACAACAACTCACAAAGCGGCAAAAGTTCAATAAGCTTATTTTATTTGAGGGACAATAAGAGATCATAATAGTACTCGTATGTATATAATTACATAAAAAATAATAAGTTTTGAAGTAACTATAATTAAACATATTATGCTTATTTTTCACTAATTTGTTAAGAACACTGTGTTTCTTGCGGTTTCTTCTTAACAGCTGTAATCGAAACCGCGGATTATTATTAAATATTCATTTAATCACGTACTATTTGTAGTTTCATTTCTATATCAAACATCCAATTAAATTATATTACGTATTTTTAAATTACACGCTTCCAAATGCGGCCCTGTGACACGTAACACGTGTTGTATTACACCCAGATGTACCATCGGCTAGCGGTTTGTTGCTTGTAAGCTAATCAATATCGTTTTGCAGTATACATTGATGCGTTAGTACAGAACACTTTTAACTAGTTTCTTTTTATAAAAGCAATATACATTTGGAATTGCGTGTCAATCTCTCAGTAAGTTCGTAAGTATGATTTTAATACTACCAAAGATTTCGGGGCTTTTTGCTTGCTACGCCGCATCTATAGTTCAGATCAATGCAAGAGAGCTCCATTTTGTCTTTTGTGAATTGTGTGGCCATTTATTTCGGTTGATTGTGCATCTAGTTCTTATTTTATTATTATTACACTTTTCTTTTATTAATAACAACTGGACTGGTATTGTTAAAAAGTGAAAAAAATAAACATCAATTTTTATTTATTACGCTTTTTAACAATACCAGTTGTTCGAATACATCATCACTCATTTTTCTTCTGTGAGGTCTCATAATCATGTAATGTTGGCTAAACTTAATCACAAAGTATTTTGCATTTTGAAATGAATATTAAAAATGCAAAATACATCTCGAAAGGTATTTCAAATAAAATACAAAATGTTTTTTACTAAAAGGCATTTTAAATGCAAAATACAAAATAGGTATTTTGCATTTTGTATTTGCATTTTAAATAGAAGTATTTCAAATAAATCACATCTCTGGTATTAGTAATGATTAGCTGCTGCCCGCGACTTCGCTCGCGTAACTTTGTAAATTATATACTAAAACCTTCCTCGATAACCACTCTATCCATTGGTGAAAACAGCTTGAAAATCGGTGCAGTAGTTTTTGAGTTTATCGCGAACAGACAGACAGACGCGGTAGAGGACTTTGTCTTATTATATGTAAGGATAATATTATGTAAAAAAAAATTTAAATTAAAAAATAAAAATATTACCTACTGAAAAACTTCTAAAAATTTTAATTTTTTTAAGATAACCTACTGGCATTGTATTCAAAAAATAATTTTGGTCCAATGCGCGGTGAAAGGTATCCCTTCGCCGTGGGCCACTTAGGGTAAAGACGGTGTAGTCATCATTCCATCAGAATCAATATTAGAGAAAGGCGACATATTAAGGATTTATTTATTTTATTATTCTAAAAGGAATTAAACATTGCCTTAATTTTGTCAAAATTCAATTCCAAGCCAAATCTCATGAATGAAGACAAGTGGGACCATAATTTGTGCCCTGAGGGTGAGGCAGATGACATCCGAGGATAATATTAAATTGACCCTCACAATTTATATGCGTACGAGTGACGGGACAAGGCTAAAGTTCAATCGAATATAATTATGTAGTTGTGAGTTGGTTAACGACTGAGACATGAGCACTATTAAACCAGTCAAATTAGTATTTATATATGTGCAATTTTAGAATAAGCTTTGAGATATAATATTGTTTATTATATCTCAAAGCTATGTATTACCTAAACAATATAGTTATTATATACCTAATTAAGGTATATCGTCGGCAAAACAAAATTTATAAAACGTCCAAATAAAATAATCATAAAATAACATATGAAATTACATATCTATCTATACTTACTAATATTATAGTACCTATATATAGAGGCAAGATTTGATTGTTTGTTTGTTTGAATTGAACAAGCTCCAAAACTACTAGATCGATTTGAAAAATTCTTTTACTGTTGGGAAACTATTGTATATTATTTATCAGCGAGTAGCATAGACGAAGCCGCGTGCAACAGCCAGTATTATACAATTTGTGTTTCATTTTCATCAATATAAGTCGTAACGTAAGGTATATTGTTTTAAAGATATTATTAGTATCTAGTCTAGCCCATCTGTTAGACAACCATGCTAACGGCCTCCCCAATTGATTTTCTAATAGGACTGCTCAAAACCAATATGACCAATATTGGATTAATTCATATTGGTTAGACCCATTCGATATGATATGACATTACACACAGAAATATACATAAATAATAGTGGGTACATTGTGTATTTGCCATAGATTAACTTCCTCGTAGGAGCGTGCCCATTATCACGGAATAACATATTACATAGTAGAAGCTATTACGGAATATTAAACAGGATATTATACTGTTTACAGTAGGTAATATTTTTTTTTATTAATATGGAACAACAATACAGAAAGTTTAGTAGGTACAAACTAAAAATAAATTTATTTTTGTTTGTTTGATATTCTATTCCCTTTATGGCCGTATATATGAGTAAAGGTTAAGGTCATTAATTGATGTAATCACATGATTGCATACATGGCCACCAATAAGACCTTGCATATTATATTTAGTGAATAATTAAAGAGCAAAAAACCTGTTTACCTTTTGCCTTTTGAGTGACGCAGGCATTGCTGCTTCTTAGTGAAAACGTGACACCAAACGCGATTAAACACAGTCAGTGTATTTAAAAACAATGAAAATATTAACTGCGTCAGTTATCATTATTGAAACGTGACATGTTTGTAAATTTCGTAATCGCAGGAAGGACGCTTCAATATGGCGTCGAGTGTATTTTGGCAAGGCTTCAATTGTAGAATTATACTGTTGGTTTTGATTTAAGTATAGGCTTATATTTATTTTCATTAGTAGGTACTAATATTGAATACGTTATATGCGTTTATTATTTTTTGAAAACGTGTCAATGGTTAACGAAAAATCTGGAATTATTTGCACAAAATATTAGCGACAAATAAGTAAGGGCCGGTATTTACTTACTACTTACTTTACTCAGTCTTTACTTAAGTCTTTCACTTAACTAAGCTTCACTTTACCATAAAGCTAAGCTTACTCAGGAACGAATTTGTGTTGAGTGAAAGTTGAAATACGCTATAGTAAAGTTAAGCCTCACTTAAATTTTATTCCTAAGAAAAGTAACAGTTGAAATACCGGCCCTAAGTGTCACTAATCCTTCCTTACATTATTATAAAACAAAGTACTCCTCCGCATCTGTCTGTTCGCGATAAACTCAAAAACTACTGCACCGATTTTCCTGCTGTTTTCACCAAAGAATAGAGTGGTTCTTGAGGAAGGTTTAAGTATATAACTTACAAAGTTACGCGGGCGAAGTCGCGGGCAGAAGCTAGTAATACTTTAAAGTCACGATAATGTCCCACTTTTTCTATGTCTGTCTCTGAACTGTATGAATAAACTAATCTCGGAGAGTTGTGAGCGGATTTTGTTTTTGTTTGTAAGAACAGAGGCAAGAGGTATTTCTGAGAACAGTTAGATATGAATGTTATACATAATTTTATTGTATTTGACGAGTTATAACGGTTTTTGTCAAAGAAGTAGGTAGGTAAAAATGTCGGTTTTAAAAGTTCGATCACTATGAAATTGGCAGTTATGTTACATCATAAATGTATTTTTTTAAGCAGAAGATTGTCGCTGTCCTTCATATCCTTACTAATATTATAATTTTAAATGTGAATGTGAGTTTGTTTGTTTGTTACGCATTCACGCAAAAATTACTGAATGGATTTCAATGAAACTTTCTAATAATATAGCGTCATCAGAATAAGACATAGGCTATATAAGTCATAAAACGCGGACGAAGTCGCGGGCACCAGCTAGTCTTCTTATAAATATAAAAGGCGATGTGTGTATGTCTCGTATAAACTCCAAAACCGCTGAAACAATTTTGATTAAACTTTCAGATAATCTTCAGATTAATTCAGTGGGTGTTCCTGTGAAGTTTGGTAGCGATCGGACGTGAACGAAGTCGAAGGCAAATACTAGTACCTACTTCATAAAAGATAAGTGTCATTGTTGTGACGACACCTGCTAATTTTATATATTAAACAAAAGGTGCAAACATTTATAAAAAATGCAATAAGACGTAGGTATCATGTAAGAGTTAACCAGCGTGTATGTTACCAGAAATATGGTGTTTATACATTTATTATTACAAAGTAATGTATTACAAAGATAATGTATGTATCTACGTCAGACATTACCATTGAAAATAAGATAATAACAAAACCGGTTTGTGGGTTGTTCAGGTCACAGCTGTGCTGAGGTCAATTGACAGTCAATGTGCATAATAATATTGATGTGTGAAACTGCTATTTTTTTAAATTCCTTTCGTTTGTCCAATCTGGGTCTGGATTCTCTACTTTTTTTTGAGTCAATGGACTACTCGCCCGAATTTATCTCGCGAGATCATTTTATTTAGCTAACCGTATTTTTTTTATTTTATAAGGTGAATAGTTAAAAAGTATGCAGCTCATGTTTTTTTCCCAGAATTGGACCTATTTACATCTTAAATTTCATTAAAATCGATCTAATTTATTAGAGATGTGAATAGAATCAGTTTAAATTTTAATCAATTCTAATCCACAAACAAATTTTTAAAAAAAAGATAATACCTAAGTATTTAGTTGCCTTCAAATTTATAAAAAGTGGCAGAAACTCGTAACACAAAACCTCAACAAAGTTAATTAATTTGATAATTAGACATGCAATCTAATGAGTTAGAATACATAAATAAAATACTAAATTAGTTTTGTAATTCGACAAGAACACGTAAGATTTTTAAAAACCAGCTATTTTAAAATAGAATTTTACATAGGTAAGTAATTATATTTTATTATTATATATATTCACAGTCATAATAAAATTTCAAAAGAGCACCAAGGTTTACTCAAGTGGGCCAGAACATTTAGGTACTATTTAAATAATAAAGGAAATAATAAATCATATTGATTTCAAATATTTTCATATAATATATTTTCCACATTTTCTATGCACAAGTGGTTTTTTAATTTACTTAGGTAAGTCTCTTTGGACTTGGACTTTGGACAAACTCACTTTGGAAATTATAATATAATTTTAGATTTTGTATATATTATAGGTATATTATTATTTTTTATTAGAGATGGGTTGGCTCTTGGCCAACAACCAGCTGTGAAGCAAGGATGAGGCCTATGATGGAGCGAGCTCACCCAGAAGATGCCTATTAGTGCCTATTCACTCGAACTTTGAAAATATTAGGGTTATATGAGCTCGGAAATACGGACGCCGGCAGGGAGCGCTACAAAGTATATAATTATGTTCCTTGGCAGGGGAGTTCCAAACCTTGGCAGTGCGCATTATAAAGGTTGTTTCAAAGCGCTTGGTCCGAAAAGGAGGGATTTCGACAAGATGAGCATAGTAACCAGCCGTACGTCTGTATGTCCGATGGAAGAAAGGGGAAGGCGGTATGAGCTCATGCAGCTCCTGAGCACACTCCCCGAAGCACATCTTATAAAAGACACATAGACAATTTTGCGTCTATGTGCCAGGCTCTGCATCTTAGATTTTAAAAGAGTACTGTCGCCTATGAGTCTCCTAGCTCTGCGTTCCACCTAGTCGAGTGCGATAGAATTTTCAATAGAAATATTATTAGGTATTTTTTTATTAGAAAATGTATATTTAAAAAAATGTATTATAGATTTATTTGTTTATTTTTAAAGCATTTTTGGAGCAGCGGTATGCCTAATGGGTGGTATAGTTGTGCTATCAGTTGCAATGTGTCTTATTTTATTTTTGTTTAAAGTTGTCTTCAACCTCCATTTGACGAGGTCGTACAGTAGAGAAAGTTACATATCATGGCAGCCAGTTCACTCCACATATGCAAGCACATTCGCACACACACACACACACAGGCAAAATAGTACGGTTAACAAAAACAGAACATAATGTGAGAGTATTTTTAATGTTTTAATAATAATATACGATTATTATTAAAACAATTGGGCATTCACACTGTAAGTTATCTAGCTGAAAGTAGGTATGAAAAGAACGGTTTTGGAATATGTTTTTTTTTTTAAATATACCTAATAATAATAATATTGTTTCAAACTATATTTAATACTAGCTGGCGCCCGTGACTTCGTCCGCATTGAAAAAGAAAAAAGTAGCCTATCCTGTGTCCCGTACATTTAAATGTTTATCTACCAAGTTTTATGAAAATCAGTTAATTCGTTTAAGTTATGGAGGAACATACATTATATACAATACCTACATTAACAGATTTATTATTAGTATTGATTGATGATGATTATTTAAATAATATTATTTAAAACAACAATACAAGTTATAACGAATACCGAAATAGCAAGCGTACGAAGTTGGGGGGCACGGCTAGTATGTACCTAAAAAATAAGAAAGAATACATAGATTGTGGCAATGAGAGGAAGTTAATCAGGTCAATGAGACCAATAAGAGGCGGCGACCTGGTCACTTTATGCGCATTTACGCTTTTGCTGACCGTACCCTAAAGAATAATAAACACAGTCACATGATGTTTGAATATTGCGTCAATTCGCGTTCTTATGTGTAATGCAAATGAAAAGATTTAAAGAAAAGATAATTTTGGGGTATATTTGAAAGACCCTTTTACCTGTTTTACTTACTTACCTATCATCATTACCGAAACACAACAGCACACGTGATGTTATTTCTGTCCAAATGACTGCGAAATGCCTTGTGCCCTGTCACTACTTTCAGATCCAGACCCGAGCCAACTTTAAAGTTATTTCCAAACAGTGGCGGATTTACACATTTGCCGCCCGTAGGCTATTCAAATTTTGCCGCCCCTACAGACCCCTGCAATTCGGTACCCTGGTTCACAGTCATAATAATATGAAAAAAAAAACTGATGTAATAAGGTACTCAAATTTAACCGCAGTATCGACCTCCGTCACTGTTGGTCACAGTGCGAGCAATTTCTGGATCACTTATATAATTATTTTTTTATTTCTGTAAGACCAAAAATAATTTTCTGGTCAAATTTGCCGCCCCCTAAAATCTGCCGCCCTAGGCCTACTCAGCCTTCTGGTAAATCTGGGCACTGTTTCCAAAGCTGACTGACCCCGGGGATCGAACCCGGGAACCCTAGAACAGAAGGTTAAGGCAAGTGCCTCAACCAAGCGGGCTCGTCTAGTTATGCACTTAAATTTTAAGACAGAATAATTGGAAGTAATTTACTATTATAGCTGTCTAATACCTGAACGATTTTAAATTAAATTTTAAAAATTTTGACCACCAAAAAAGTGTTATTAGGTATTGCAATTGCATTCATTGAAATTAAATTTACTTTATCTATATATTAAATTGGATTTTAAATGTTACATTGATTAGATTGTGTAAGATCCGGCCATCGTTTAGATACCTACGCGTCATGCAGTCACAAGCTTTCTAACGTTTATTACCTCAGTGAGAAATATTAAGTTTCTAGTAAATATCACATATTTACTTTATTTATTTATTTTTAATTATATTGTAATTGTTTTTCTTTTTCTCCTTTTAATAAATAAATTCAAATAACTCCCGTTTTTTTTACTTAAACACTAAATCCCTGAAATATTAAGTACGAGTAAAAAAACCAAGGCTGTGCCTCTCACGGCATCTATACCTACTACTTACTATACTAGTACCTACTAACATTATAAATGCGAAAGTAACTGTCTGTTTTTCTGTCTGATATCTTTTCACGCCTTAACTACTCAACCGATCGTCATTAAATTTTGCATACACGTTGTCAGGGTTACAAGAAAGGATATACTTAGGGTATCTTTCATCCAGAAAAAAAGTACTGTTCCCGAGTGATCGTCTAAAAATATAAAAATACTTAGATTATATTTTCAACGTGTCAACATAAATACCCATCTATCTATACTAATATTATAAAGAAGTAGATTTGTATGTTTGTAATGAATAAACTCAAAAATTACTGGCCCGATTTTGAAAATTCTTTCACCTATAAAAAGCTAGGTAATCAGCGAATAACATAAACTACCTATATTTTATAAAGTTACGCCGTCGAAGTCGCGTTCAACAGCTAAGTAGTAGGTTAAGAAACTTAGTCAAATGGATTCCAAAATGTTTATAATTATACCTACTCTCACTTTGTTTCTAGGTCATTCTTTAATGTTTGGCAAATATGCCAAGCATAAGGCGATGGTTACACGTACGGTATTTACTGTGATCCGTCAATAAATAATTATGTATTGGTGGTATTTATTGAACATGTAGTCTAGCGCATTCATGGATGTCAATATTTTTTCTATGGATTTCTAGAAATACTGACATCCAACAATAAATACTGAACTGGTGGATCACAGTACACCGTACGTATAACCGTCGCCTAAGCATTGCATAACGCATCTCTTATAAGTATACATACACATGACAATATTAACTCACGTGAAAATATGATATGTAATCAGTCCACATAAAGCCAAATAAAATCATATGAATTTAAAAGAATACCCATTATATAATATACAATCCGTTTGCCAACTTGTTTGTATCCATGGAAGATATAGATCGCGAAATAGTGAATCATATTTTGACGCAACACTTGAATGGTGGAATCGAAATTACTTACTTAAATGTTATTTAGAAACATTTGTCTTCCAAACATCTGGTCTTGGTTTTTGGTAAACAAGGTGAGCTTAAGCGTAACAGGTTTAATTTGCTTCAGAAATTTTCCATACTTTAAACTAAGTTTTGAACTTTGAAACTGAATGTGTTCTTGTATGACGCAGACAGACGAAATAATTCCATAAGTAGGTTAATTTTTTTTTTTTAAAACAGTAGGTAATTAAGTGAACAAAGCAGATTTTGTGAAAATACAAAATATATACTAACTAACTTACAGTGTTTGTTATTTGATTTGTTGAATTTGTCCCACAACAGCCTCGAATATTAATAAAACAACGGATATTCATCATGGGTTCATTGGCCTCCTATTTTCCAATAAGACTGATCAGAACCTTATCAGATCGTCTGTCCACATTGTGGGAAAACGTCCTGCGCTGCGCTTGCAAGTCCGTGGCCTCCACTCGAGAACCTTCCGGCCCCAATGGCCCAAGGCTCTCCGTGCTATGTGTCCTACCCACTGCCACTTTAACTTACTGATCCGTCGTGTCGGCTTATATTATGTCATATGTCGGTAACTTTCGTATGTCTACGGATCTCCTCATTTCTGATTCTATCTGGTAGTTTAACCCTTAACCCCTAGCATTAATTAGCTCTCTCCATAGCTCGTTGAGCTTCCTTACGAGGTCCATAGTTGGAGACCACATTTTAACTCCACATGTCATCATTGGTAACACACATTGGTTAAAAACTTTTATTTTGAGACACTTAGGAATTTGGTACGAGAAGCTGTCCATCCGAGCTGGATTCGACGATTCAAGACACAACTTCGAGAGATGATTTCCCAACTGTTACTGGTGTGGGCACAACATGGACATTAGGCATATTAAGTTTCGTCCTTAAGGCCAACCCTTTGGGAAACTCGGTAGCGGAATTATTAAAAAATTGTGAAAGAAATTAATTTTCTCATACATTTTGTATGGAACGACATTTTTAGGTAGAACTAAGTTCGCCGAGGTCAGTTAGTATTATTATTAAATACTAGCACACAAAGACGTTTATCTAACATTACATAATATGTCTAATACTCCTTTAACATGCAAGAGTTAAATTACCTATCAATATTAACGCGTAATGTTGATAAGTTACGAATAATGTATTAGGTTGGTGAAAAAGTAATGTCGCATTATTTTGAAAAAATCTATAAATGTATATAATATAGTACAAACGATTTTGGTTCGAGAATTTTGTAGAATATGTTTCTGGAAATTTATTGCGTAGGGACTCGCGCGCAATCGTTTCAGTATAACGCTAGAAATGGAGGAAGTCAGTTGTCATGTTCGGCATTGTTTACTTTACGAGTTTCGTTTGGGTCACTCCGCCACTCAAGCGGCACGAAACATATGTAGTATAGAAGGCGAAGGTGCTTTATCTATAAGAACAGCACAGAGATGGTTCAAGCGATTTCGAGAAAAAAAAATTTCTCTTGAAGATTTACCCAGATCGGGCAGACCTGTGGAGATAGATATTCAACATTTAAAAGATTTAATAACAAACGACCCTCGACTTACTTCACGCTGTTTAGCAGACCAGCTTGGCTGAGATCATACCACTATATTAAATCATTTACATCGAATGGGAAAAGTGTACAAATTGTCTGTATGGGTACCGCATGAATTATCTGAACATCACCGGAAGTGCCGAGTAGAAATTTGTTCGAGTTTACTTTCATTGCGTCGGACCAGAGCTTGGCTGAACAATCTCGTCACTGGGGATGAAAAGTGGATATTATACATCAACCATACTCGAAAGTGTTGTTGGCTCGGTCCTGATGAACAAACAAAAACAACACCTAAACTAGGGCTTCATCCGAAGAAAGTTTTGTTGTCGGTATGGTGGGACGTAAAGGGTATCCTTTTCTGGCAATTATTACCAAAGAATACCACTGTAACAAGCGACATTTATTGTGATCAATTACAACAACTATCAATTGAAATACGTAAAAAACGGCCAAAATCGGATCAGGTATTTTTTCTCCACGATAACGCGCGTCCTCACATTTCAAAAAAAGTACGTACAAAATTACTGGATCTTGGATGGACATTATTACCACATCCAGCTTACTCTCCGGATTTGGCGCCTACAGACTACCACCTGTTTCGATCTTTAAGTAACAATATACGTGATAAAAAATTTGATAACGAAGAGAACCTTCATACATACCTCCAAAAGTTTTTTGACTCTCAGCCACAAGCCTTCTACGCGCGCGGAATTCTGGGCTTACCAGATCGTTGGCGAAAGGTTGTGGAATCAGAGGGAGACTATGTTGTGGATAACTAATGTTTGTAATTATATAAATACATAATAAATTATTTAATATAATAAGCGACATTACTTTCTCACCAACCCAATAAATTATTTTAAACTCGTTTAGTCACTTAGTTGTTATAAAGTCAAAGTTTAGTAAGAATTAAGTAATAATAATGAATGTGTACAGTAAAAATATTCTGTTTTTGTGACCTTATGATGACTAGCAATAATTTTGTTGCGTCTGCATGACTTTCAATAAATTTAAAAACGTTGCTTTTTATTCGTATTTTTAATCTACCTAACTATATACACAAGCAACTTAGGTAAATATTATAGGAATTTTTGTTTCTGTAATCAATAATAAGACGATTCGAAGTAAACCATTTTAATTTAATGTACCTACAGTTGGGGTACGAAAACCTTCGTCAGTTTTCAAAGTTACTCTTTAGTATACCTACCTACCTTTTGAAATTAAAACATTGAGGAGACATCTGACAAATTTTGAAATGAAATTTTGGCCGCTATATTATACCTAAACCTATGTTCCAAATTTAAATTTTCTAGACTCTTACTAGTTTGGCTGTGCTTTGATAAGTCAGTCAGGACAAACAGTTTTATTTAGTACCTTATATGAATCATGCAGCAATCAAGCAAGGCTTGATGTTGCGGCGGCCATCCCATAGGTACCTAAAGCCTTCGCCAGTTTTAAATTCATTCCTTTATCAAAGATCTTTTAGTACCTTTTGAAACTAAAGCACTAGGCAGACGTTTGAAATAAAGTTTTGGCCTGGCTGACAATGCCCCTTGACAAATGCCCTGGTGCAAGCCAATTTCGACTTTAAGGTGACGAACCTTTTCTTACCCCGACTGTACTCTACGTACGAGGGATATGCACCGTTTATTAACATCGCAAATCTTAATGGGCTCTGACCTTGAGCGGGTATCTTTCGTTTGCGTATTTAGAATTGCGAAAAATACGACGGACTGCTTTATCTCTTACAAATGTTATCATTGCGTCTCGCTCATTCCCTGGCTCCCCCAACCCCGCGTCGCAATACCTCACAAACAGCCCCAAAATCGGTTACTGCACATATATGACACGTGACATCGCCAGAGCCCATTAGGATTTGCGCCGATTATACGCGTGATCAGTGATATGTTAAGTACCACGTACTAGATGGAACACTAAGACGCGATGAGTGTTCCAAGTGATTGGAGTTCCGACGTCCTACCCGTTCACAGTCTGTCATACACGCTCGTAGAGATTAGGCGCGTTATTATTTTCAAAACCAATAAAAATACCGTCTTGTGTGATGAGATATTGCAAAAATACAACAAACAATATTGGTAAAACTGCTGGTGTGACGTTCCATAGTAGTAAGTTTTATTAATATTGAAACGTTTAATAGGTTAATATTTAATTTGTTAAAACCGACGTGCTTATCGGGTCGGCCATATTAATATTCAGTTGTCTACGACTTGACGTATTGACCTTGACACTACTGCCGCGACGTCCTCCGCGCATCTTCCGCGTTGGAACATGAATTTAGCTAGAAATCGTAGGGAGTGCTCAATCTAGTACTTACTTAACATATCACTGCGCGTGATGATGATGGCGTAAAATAAAAACAATCGCTACTGATAATCTTGACTTGATATTGACTGAACCAGGGCAGCCCCAACAACATTCGAAACGATTTAATTGAACACGCAAGGCGCCGAAGTAGGTAAGTACTGTTTCCGCGAATAATCTGCCCAAAGGTTTCTTGTAAATAATTTACCTACATACATTTTCAGTAGGCAGGTAATCAAGTTAGATTATTTCATTCTTTTATTTGTATGCGTTCAATAAACAAGGCAGTGGCGAGTAGGTACCTGTTATTACGTTAAAACGTAATAACATCACACCATTTGTGTAAATGATATTAAAGTAAAAATAACACATTTTTGTCAAAGAATGTGACGATTAATAAATAATCATGAATGTCATTATGGAACAAACGAAGAATGTCACGCTTCAAGTGTATATTTAATAATGAATTTGTATTTTATTTTGTAATTAAATACGAAGTATTCAATAAATTAAAATTAATTTAAATTATGTTTACAATGCTATCGTCGCCATTTATTACAAAAGATCCTTACATATTATAAAACAGTCCTCCACCGCGTCTCTGTGTTCGCTATAAACTCAAAAACTACTGCACCGATTTTCATGCTGTTTTCACCGATGGATAGAGTGGTTCTCGATGAAGGTTTTAGTATATAATTTACAAAAAAACGCGGGCGAAGTCGCGGGCAGCAGCCTAGTGTAAGATAAATTAGTTACATATCTTACCTATTTTGAAATGAAAATCAACGAAATAGGGAAAAAAAGTTAATTTTTTAAAATTTACATTTATAAATGAGAATTAGGGCCTCTTTCACCAACTGTCAAGTAGGCTAACCGTCACTTAAAGTCACCTGTCACCGGGAATAATTTAGCTGATATACCTTTGTTTGTACGGTAAACGTCCCAAACATTAAATAGAAAATAATAATAAAAATTCAGGTATCGATGGATGCACTAAACCGAGTGAATAATTTAATAAAACATAAAAAAAAAAATCTAAAAGTAACTAATCAACGTTTTACTTGTAGTTGGTGAAAGAGGCGCTTAATGTTTCAAATAATAATTTTTAGAATAAGAAATATTGGCCAGATCTTTTCTCTGAAATAAATAGGCTAATAGCTAACAATAAATAGTAAGATAAAGTTTTCTAACATCAGACATATTTTTTTTTTCAAAAAAGGTAATTTTTTAAAAAGGTAAAAAATAAATAAAAGAGTTTCTGTGGCTTTGTGTCATTGAATTTAATCCCAATATTTGATAAGTCCATCCCATCCGGCCGTGAGTAGTCTGCTCGGTTCGTGTGGGTGCCAAAGCGACGTGATGCAGACTCCGTCGTGGGCTTTCCACTTCTTGTACAGTTTCGTCGTTTTCCAATCCCACACGTAGCACTTTCCGTCTGCGTCACCCGACACTATATAACTGGAACAAAATAACAACATTCAAGTCATTTATTAACGTAACGACGCGACGTAGGCGTCAATGTTGGGGTCAGGACGATTAGTGAACGTACCCATACTACGTGACCCATTTTTTACAACTTGTTACACCCTCCCCCCCCCCCCTCGGTGACCAACCGTAGTATATGCCAAGATTCCCCCCCCCCTCCCTCGGTGACCACTCGTAGTATATGCCAAGATTCCTCCCCCCCCACCCCCACCCTCGGTGACCACCCCGTAGTATATGCCAAGACTCCCCCCCCCCCATAGTTTTCACGTAGTAATTCATAAATGTGGTTTTTAAATCATTTTATACAAACAGAAAGTAAAAATAATAAAAAATTGGCTCATTTATTAATTTTATCTTTATTAATAAATAACACTGTAGACTTCATCACTGCAGACTTTTTCTCTTTCTTTTTTGCTTTGTTTGTCTACTATTTCTTAATTATTTTTTCTTATTAAGCTCAAAACAAAAAAAAGAGAAAAAGCTGTACACTCTTTTTTTAGTCGTACTTTGTTTTTAATAATTGATATTGGTTAGAAACGGTTTTATTTTATTTTATTTTATATAGATTCAATATGCGGAAACTTGTAAATTTATGTCCATAATGTGTCAAATTTATGTCATTTACTTATTAAGTAAATTTTTGTATAAATATCACTGTACAAGTGTTCCTTGAAAATAAATAAATAAATACCGTATAATTACAATTGAAAAATATATTATCAATAAGAAAAAAGTTATCTAAATTAAATACAGACTACGTGACAAAAACCTATGACCCCCCCTCCCCCCGGTGACCAAGCGTGTACCCCCCTCCCCCCTTGAACAGGTCACGCAGTATGGGTATACAACTTCACAACTACAAACTACTTGCGAATTCATGCGATCCCAGTCCCTTAGTTGGGGTGCTTAGTTGCGTCAGAGTGACTTCGACATTGACAGCTCGCTCTCAATCGCAATCAAGTGACAGTCAGTATTGAAATTACCTCAAGTCCGGTGAGAAGTCCACTGAGCAGGCATATCCGGCGACCATGTGTCCCGTGAAGGTCTTCTTGCGGTTCAACTTGAACCGGTTCAAAGCACTGAACACTATCACTTTGTTGTCCATCGACTGACACGCCAGCCACTTGCCGTTCGGCGACACCGTCACCGCTGGCAACGAGTGCATTGTCGGGTCCGCTATGTACTTCATGTCCACCGGGATATCCCTGTTTTATTTAAAAAAAAAAAAGTTTAATTTGTTGTACCCTTTAGTGGAGAGATATAGAAGTGAACTTTGACCCTTTGGGTCTCTTGTAGAACTTCGCTACAATTGATTTGCTTTTGCATAAAAAAAAAAATATTTGACGATATTTTCATTTCTTTAAATGTTACTACACAACAAAAATATTCACTCATAAATTATAAATAAATCAATTGCCATACAATTTATGAGATAAAAATATTACAACAAGTGACATTATCGAATTGTGCAATTCGCAGAAAACATTTTTAGACAATTTTATTATTAAATACTTTTATCTCGGTGAGGTTAAAAGAGTAGTTAATAAGGAGGCCATACCACTCCCATATCCTCATGCTCTTGTCGTCGGAGGTGGTGACAAAGCGCCTGTTGTCGTCGACGAAGGTGATGGTGTTGACGGCGCCGAGGTGACGGTCGTACTCCTGCACTATCTCACCGCTCCGAGTGTCCCACTGTCACAAACCCAAATACACATTATTTATAACATAAATCATTATATTTTTAGTACTAGTCATTTGACTTAAAAACTCGAATATATGTATTCAATTATTTCAATTTTGTACCTTAAGTGCTTTTAATATAGCTCAAATTTCATTGTACTGTGTTAAGGCGACAGTAGGCGTGTTGAGGCATTCCGCAGTACCATAGCACAATGAAATTTCATCTTTATTAAAAGTACTTAAGGTTTAATATTCCATGAAACAAATTTAAACACTTTCCTATTGTTTCCTAGAGCTTTCATTTAACTATAGTATTTTCGCTGTATGATGATTTCCGTGACAGTTCTCACTTTTTCATGTCACGCATACTGTTTTCAACTAAAAAAAAACTGGCACAAAAAAAATTATAATTAAACAAACAAATGTATGGAAAAAAATTATCTATTCGAAAAACACAAAAGGAATTATCACTTTTATAATTATTTTATTGTTATAATAGGTAAATGTAATAAAAACCATATATTTTAAAAGTGTCAAACGCGTGGAACGGAGCGTGTGTCAATAGGGATTGACACTAGGCATATTCACTTATATTCGATATATCGAAAGTACTCTATGTTTGTCATAGGATATTCGGATTTAACAAATACTTTTTCTATTCTATATATTTATAAAAACGTCGTAAAGCTGACTAATAATAACAATAAAGTTATTCGTCCTGTTATTATTGTTGTTATTATTTTCTTTTGTTGTTTCTGTTTATTTGTTCTTTTGTTATTCTTATTATATTCTGTTTGGTACTTACAATGGGAAAAAAACAAAATAGTTCGATTCCATTTGCTTTGCCAACTAATTCGATATATTTAAACAATCGATTAAATGTCGGTAGGTTGCATCACTAAAATTGTCAGTTACGAACTGTCACGCATATCATCATACAGTGAAAAGAGTATAGTGTGGCTACTTTATTAGGTGAATTGACATACGCATATGATCTTCTTGTCAGAGGTGCCTGCGACGAAGAGGTGCTGCTTGTCGGGGTCCGGGTTGAACTTGGCGCAGTAGGGCACCTTGCGAGACGTGAACCGCGACACGCACTCGCCCGACTCAGTGTCCCACAACTTTATGTAGCGATCGTATGCTGAAAAGGATACATACAAACATTTATATATTATGATTTTTCTCTTGGGGGGCGTCCATAAATTACGTGAGGCGATTTTTTTCGTGGCCACCATTCGAAAACTCGTCTACCCCATCAAATATCCGCTCTGCGATAGATTTAACGACCCATTGCTACTTCAAGTTCAACTGATTTCTTATTCTATCCACAAGAGAAACTTCGAGTATAGCTCGCCGAGTAACTTTGAACTTGTGGACCAGTCCTGCCGTGAGAGGCACTGATTGTAGACCTTGGTCTTCAGACATCGCGGCAGTGGGGATGAGAAGAGATGAATGACTCTTTCATTGCCTCGAGAATATTATAAAGAATAGAGTGATTTAATTTAAAGTTTGGAAGCTTACCAGCAGAGAGGAAATGACTGCCGCAGTTATTGAAGTTGACATCGCGCACGGCCTGACGATGACCAAAATAGGTGCGCACGCACTTGCGCTCCTCGTACACTTGCCAGATCTGTCACAAACAAAATAACAATTGCCAGATCTGTCACAAACAATTTAACACTTGCCAGATCTGTCACAAACAAAGTATCACTTGCCAGATCTGTCACAAACAAAGTAACACTTGCCAGATCTGTCATACACACAATATGCCGGTAAACTGTGACGTCATCGCAATACCCTAAATCTACCGTTGATATCATGTATATACTCGTACATAACTTTAATAAGAAACTGACAGAAGACACGGTACTTCAAAAATTTAATGGTTCTAAAATGGTTAAACTTTCAATTGGTTTTTTACACAATTAATATGATGTGGAAGTTAGTGAAATCCCTTCCTCAACCAGGAAATGGGCTGAACGCTCGAAAAGATCTTCATAAATTATATCTAAGTTAGCTATGAAACCAAAAAAAAACCTGATCTATGATTTCATGATTCCAGACAGACACACAGACAAGATCGAAATTTAGTTGAATACCTTAACCCTGCAGTCCATCCCAGCGGATAGCATGAGGTGTGCGGTGCCAGGAAACCATCTGGCGGCCGCCACGCCCTTCGTGTGACCTTTCCACGTGTGGACGTGAGCCTGCAAACATTTTCACAAAGTCATCAATGTCTGCTTAGGCTGGTTTTCGTGTCGCGCTGACCGTCAGCGCTGACAGGTCAATATATGATTGTACTCGTCGGCGCGTAACGCGCGACATCGTGCGACACGAAAACGCTCACTGAAGAAAGACAGAGGCGCGTGAACGGCGGTCAGCTTACAATTCTTTAATATTACTATGGGAGGTTTTTAGCTACTTTGATTAGGTTTTATAATTTCTTAAACGAATAGTGAAAAAAAGTGAGACATAATCGTCATTTTAACACGGAAAAGATTCAGTGGGAGAAGGTTTCCTACCTTCGGTAGGAAACATCTGTCGGGCGGAGTGTCTGAGCGCAGATGCGTTTCGCTGCGAGGCGCTTCCAGCCACGACCGTCCTTGGTAATCTGTGCTTTCTGTAACTGTACGCATTATATAACAATTAAAACTTACGTTTTTATTATAACGTAACACTCGAAAATAGATAACACATATCAAACATGGCGTAATTAAAAATTATGAACTAACCCCCCGACTTTCTTTTGAGCCTAAAAATGCCTATATCTGCTGTTTACAGCAATTTATTGCTGAGAAATTGTGGATATTCCACAGACTACTTGACGCTGCAGCATCAAAGTCAAGGTTACAATGTCATGGAAATACCACCGAGGTAACAGTATATAGCAAATTTCACAATAATCAATCATGTGGAAATTAGTGAGATCCCTTCGTCAACTAGGAAATAAGCTGATGGTCTTCAAACGCTTGAACAGATCATCATGAATTACAGACAGGAACTATCATGATCACATGAGCTTTTTGCTTTTTGTCAACAGCGGAACACACCCCGTTTTTGCGTCGGGCGTTAAGTCTTTGCATTGTCATTATAGACATATTAAGTCTATCAGGATAGACCATAGCTAATACCTTCTCAAATGGAATTGATATTTATAAGCTCAAAATAGATTTATATAGAGTACTCACTGTGCAGTATAGATTTCTCTTCCATAGGTTTGTCCTCTTCAACTTTGCCCTTCTTTTGTCTTTTGGCCAATATTTCTTCCAATTCTTTGGCTTCCTCGCCTTCGGGTTTCATTATTCTGAAAATATATAAAAAAAATACTGTTACCGTCTTTATTGCTGTTATACTTTTGCAATTTGGGGATGGATTTTTATTTTTTAGATGATCCCTCAGGAACAGTACTTTTTCTGGATGTACCCTAATGTCCTTTTCTGTATCCCTGACATTGCTTAGGTATATCACATGATCATTTCAAATGATATTATTAGCAGTAAATTTAAAAAAAAAAAAATAATTTACCTCTGTTCACCAACATATCCACCCCAGGGTCCCAAGAATCCATTGATATCTTCAGGTTTGTCATTCCTTTCTCTCTTTTTCTTGTCAAGTGGTCTTTTCTTTATTGTTTCAAATACTGATTTGCCTTCTGATTCCTCCGGCGCAGACACCATTTCAGACACTGAAATTATAATATTTCTACTCTTTAAAGGATTATAAATGTTAAGGTCAACAGACAGGCTGACGGTCTATTTGATGGTAGATGGCTACAATCGCTTATATCACAATTAACGCCATAGTTTTATACCTATGGCTAATCTTTTATACAGTACAATTCTCAAATAAGCCTCAAACCTTAGATCTTCAAATCTTTAGGTATCTTTGGATACTATATAGGTATTTTCATATAATTATGGTATTTTTTGGGTTTTAAATAAGAATCACTGTAAGGGAGAACTACATTAATTCAGTTCAATTCAGCTTTTGTTCTTAGAAAACATAACATTTTTATGGAAATGCGTAAGCATCCCAATATGAGTTTATAATGCCCGCACTTGCTACCTAGAGCATGAAATATTTGTGTGGAAAATTGTCAATTGTCAATGTCAAACTAATAACTTCAAACCAAAAGGTGAAACTGAACAATGTTTTGCAGCGTACCGCTTATACTGTTACAAACAGTATTATAAGTGTTACCAAAATCATCCAATGAAATGCGAATGCAGCTCTATAAGTGTAGTTACTTCCCTTAACACCGGAAAAAAGTGCTAAGATTACCATACTACAGGGACTTACCAACAACAGCATCACTTTCCCCTTCATCTTTATTAGTCGAAGGATCCATGGCATAACCATAACTTGTGAATGTCCGTCTCTGGTTCTCGAATTGGAAATCGCTAATATGTGCCTTTTCAACAAAGCCAGATAGCATGTTGCGGTTTGCCTTCATTTGTTGTGTCTTAAAAGGATTCTCAGGTCCAAGGGTCGGAGCAAAGAGCTCTTCATATTTTGGATTGTGCATCAACTCTTGATTACTTGATATCAAGACTCTGTTGTCATCATCATTCTATAAAAATAAAAATAAAAACTCTATTAGTTAGCAATCAAGGAATTTTTAATAAGACTTTATTCAGAAATATATAAATTAATTTTTATAAACCGTTTTATTCTTCTTCAAATTGACTATTTATCAAAGAAAATAAAAATTATTTGATAATAATTCGGCCAAACTATATTTCAATATAAAATTTATCTTAACTTTTAATTTTGAAAGAAAATCTATAGATACTCTCGGACAATAACAATACCTAACCCTAAAATAGATTAAGTATGTATTTGATAAGTTATAAAAATAACCAGAATAAAACCGGCAATAAAACAAAAGAGGCTTGATTTAAGAGAATAAGTAAACGGAAGAATTTTACGCCATGGTGGCACATGGCTCTACATGGAGAAGAATACAGGAGAAACTTGGGTTGGCTGTGTTTAAAAAAATGTAAAATATACAATTGTTATCACTAAAAGAAGGAATAGCCATAAAAATAACATACCGTTGGCATTACTACAGGTGCAGCGCAAATTTGCATCTTTTTAGCAATGGATAAGTTTGGATTAACAGGTTTCAAGTGAGTTAGTAATTTTTCATTACTGTTCTGTCTACTGGAATCTTCTGCGTCGCTTTCGCCTTCTGAGCTACTACTGCTACCATAATCTTGTATATTTAACATTGTGAATGACTAATAATTAGTTTTTGTAGTGAAATAATTTTTACTTAGTAAATAAACACCTCCATGTCCTCACTTGTGTTGTGACGTGAGTGAAATGTGATTGACATTGACTTGAACGTGCGTGACGTCATGCTCAAGACGTCAATTTGACTTGTGTAAACCATAGAAAATAATATATGTATATATATACAACACATCCATTGTGTTCTGTGGTCTGTGGCTCTAGTATGAGTTTACAACGTGTTTTACAGCAAGTTTACAACGTCCGCAGCCCGCATTAGCTAGCGAAAGTATAAAAATTGTGCGAGAAATTGTAAAATATAAAAAAAATACGCTTCCTCGCTCTCTCGCTAGCGAGTGCGGGCAATGAGATCGATAGCAATGATTCCCATGACACTAAATATTTTTTTTAAATACCTATACATACATTTTTTAATAATACAACGAAATTTTTAATTTATATCTAGTATATGTATATTTAACAACAAAATATACAATTATACTTGTAATTATTTTTTCCCAAATCTTTAAAAACCTATCATTTTAAACAAATTCTCCCGATAATTTCAAATTACGTGATAATAGAAAGACTAGAATTATATTTTCCAATGGTACCAACAAAAGGAAGAGAAAAATCAATTTGTCATTTCGATCACCTGACTACACTTGTGATTTTGACAGTTCTCGTTTTCACCATTATTATTTTGCAAAAATAAACCAAAAATACCACAGAAATGGCTCTTCACGCAGCTATAAAGGGAAAATTAATAAGCGTCATTGGTGATGAAGTGAGTAAATATGTTATTTATCATTTTAAATCGTCTTTATTACTTTTTACCTCATTTTCCAAAATATGTATTTATAAGTAATGCAACTGTACCTTAAACTTTAAATTTTATTTTCAGGATACATGTGTAGGATTTCTTCTTGGCGGAATCGGAGAAATTAACAAGAACCGACACCCTAATTTCATGGTTGTTGATAAAAGTACGTATCTTATGATTTCATATTGTATTAAGTAAATACTTTTAGACCCCTACCAAAATATTAATTTTCTACAAAGGTAGGGTATTCTGTTTAGATTTTAGGCGCTCGAGGTGGTTTTCTGTTTTTTTTTTTTTTTTTTAATTTCATCTGAAAGAGTGGGAATGTTCAGGTACTGATGGCATCAAAACTCAGTTTAAAGCTCGCTGAAGACTGAGGATGTTGCTTTCGCTAGAAACTCCTCATATCTGTAGGACGCATGCCTATAGGTTTCAATAACGCCACATATAGTAGAAGCCTGTCGTCACAATAGTATTGAGTTATGTCTCATGAGCTATCTGAAAATAAAGATCCAACGCTTGGCAAAACGATAATGTCAGGAATTATATCTTTTATTTTTTAACATGGACAGTCATGGGTACCAGCTAGTGTATTATATGAATATTAAGTTTAGGCATATTAATATAATAAAGGCTTGAATTGGCTAAACTTCTGACTAATAGCATAAGAGATAAGGTGATAATTGGCTCACAAGTACAAGCTCAATAGCATGTTCTATAGCTGTACCCTGCCCATAATATACAGTTTTCAGTCAATTTCAACATTTTCTCAAGCATTTTCAACAATTTCCCTAGCACCTTAGGAATTTGCTTAGAAAAATGTTGAATTTGCTTAGGAAATTTTTCCTCTTGAAAATGTTGAAAATCTTTGGGGAAATGTTGAAATTGACCAAAAAATTGTATTTTATTATTATTATATTAATTACAGATACACCCGTGAGTGAAATTGAAGATTGTTTCAAGAGGTTTGTGAAGAGAGATGACATTGACATCATCCTTATAAACCAGAACATTGCCGAGATGATCCGACACGTGATAGATGCTCACACATCGCCCGTCCCCGCTGTATTGGAGATTCCATCCAAGGACCACCCATACGATGCTAGCAAAGATTCTATCTTACGTCGTGCTAAGGTACAAACGTAAAATGTTAACATATAAACATTTGCCCCTAGCGGGATTCGAACCTGCGACGTTTGGTCAACAACTAGGGTTACTAGCCACTAGACCAAACTTCTTATTAATAAATAAATGATATTTTTCTTGTTTCAGGGCATGTTCAACCCAGACGATCTGGTACGCTAAAAGTATTTTATTGCATGACACTTGTCCATTTGTGTTTGCAATACAATGGCACTTGTAAATATGCCAACGTAAGAATATAACTAACCGTAATCACTAACTACCCTCAACACCCCTCAACCACCCTCAAGCCCCCCTCACACCCTATTGGGTGTGTCTGGATTTTGTGTGCAATTGTTTTAAACTAAACCAGTTTCTCCCAATACATTCCATGTTGCAGATTATTCCCATGTTGAAAGACGACTTGTGTTTTATAAATTATCGTATGTATCATTAATTGATTAATGATGAATATTATTATTACAGAGTATTAAATATCTTGTACAGATTTGTTGAAGATTAATAAATTATATAGATATCAAGTATAAAATATGTTTTTCTTTTTCCCACTTGTGGTGTTTGCATGTGTTTATGGATTTCGTTTGGAAATCATTTAATATTAATATTTTTAACAAAAATCGTTGTGATTTCGGAGTGCAGCACAATTTTTGAACGAATAATTTTGTGTATAGTTTAAAAAAATTATAGATTGCGAATTGTTTGTGACTGAGTGATTTTGTTGCAGTGAATATTTGGTCCGTTTTTTTTTTCTTTATTAACTAATTATACTATACTCGTATTTTATTGTGTATATGTTTTATAAATATATAATATATATTTTTTATTTAAGTAATATTTATATATCAACTTAATTATTTAATTTCGTTTTCAGTCCATGTTTGGAGCGGAGAACTACAATGTTTAATCATATAGTATTTAATTTTTATTTTATTCATATATAGTATGTATGGTATGCCCTTTTATAAAATAAAAGAAATTAAAAATTAATTTATAATTTTTAGTTTATTAATAATAACAGCCTTATCTTATTAATACTATTCACACAAATATACAATACTATAATACATTCAGTGCACATAGAGCAACATAACATTAATAATAAAAAAATAATACTTGGATCGTTGTTTTAAATACCCGTAATGGCGGACGTGAGCAGTTAAAGGGTTAATTGGAAGGAATTGTCTAGATCTAGTCTAGAGTTAATCGTCGAATTCATTGACTTCGTTTTCCGCCTTCTTGTGGCCAACCCAGTCCCATTTGGAGTAGTGGAGCTTGGTCTTCTTGAATTTGGGGTTCTTGGAGGTGATGCGGACGAAGACCCGACGGCCGAACAGGGGTTGAAGTTGTCTAAAGTTGTCCACCAAGGGCAGGTTCTGGCTGGACAGGAGGCCGCGGAAGTTGTCCATCTGAAAGTAGCCATTGATGGTTTAATACTTGTGACGTGTTTAGAAATCCTTATCTATTATAAAACAAAGTCCTCCGCCGCGTCTGTCTCTATTGTTCGCGATAAACTCAAAAACCATTGCACCAATTTTCATGCTGTTATCACCAATGGATAGAGTGGTTCTCGAGGAAGGTTTTAGTATATAATTTACGAAGTTACGCGGGCAGCAACTAGTGTGACAATAAATAAGCTTTGGATAACACGATTTATCGAAATTCTACAGTATAAGTAATATTATTGTATAAAAGTAGTATAAATTTTCCGAAGTATTGACAGTGTCTTGATATATTGCGCATGCGACGGTCTGCAATGCGAACAGAGGTTTGAATTTCATGTCACGATTAGAAGTAATCTGTCTAACTGTGAAGGATACATCGTAAAGAAACTTGCGTGTCCAAAAGTGGATTAGTAGTCTTGAAGTCAAGTACCTACTAATTAGCAAAGTAGTTTAGATTACAAATATTCGACTTGCTGAAAGCAATTAGCTTGGTTTTTAGTGGTACCAAATAATTGAATCTAATGTCTATTCAATTAATCAAATTAATATGTACTAGCTGTTACATGCGACTATATATGTTACTCCCTGACAATGCAGCTTTCTGATTTTTTTTTAAATCGGCCCAGTAGTTTTTGAGTATATTCATTATAAACATACAAATCTTCTCTTATTAGTATATATAGGCTCTCTTCTTACGGTGCCTCTCAAACTATTGAAAATTGGCGATCAGCCTGGAACAATCAACTTTTTCTTTTGGTTTCCGATCAGCTCAACCGCGTTAGCTATTCCAGTCCACTCTTCAAAAAGTGGAATTAGGTATAGATAACGGAAGAGTTGATGGCAAGGTTTAATACATACCTGGAACACTGAGATTGGGAGGTAGTCGGAGAAAACTACCCATGTGACAGCTTCAGCGCAGGGAGGAGTGGTCAAGGATCCCTTGTAAGTGTAGAAACGTTCGGCATCTAGACCGGACAAGATGGATGAGAGGGAGAAAGTGTGTGGAAGCTGCATACTGGTGTTGTAGTTTTCAATGGCGGACAAGTTCTTCACAATGGGAGTGAGAAGTTTCGCGTCGAATTCAACCACCTAGAAATGAAAATATTTGGTAAGTTTTCACAAATTGCTAAGTTGGCCTTGAATTTATTTAGAAAATTGCAACAGATAACTAAGTAGTGCAAGTTTTGAAAGACAATTTAGGTAAGTAGTACCTACAATAGACACACGTAAAAGCAATATAAATTGTGTATTGAAAAAAGAGGTAGTCCATTATTGCTGCTAAAAATCCTTGGAGAATGTCGGCGGCGCAATTGTAGGTATATCTACATATTTTTATGTTAACTGGTATTTGCCCGCGACTTCGACCGCGTCCGATCGCTACAAAACTTCACAGGAAAACCCGCTGGACTAATCTGAAGATTGTCTGAAAGTTTCGTCTTAATCGGTTCAGCGGTTTTGAAGTCTACAGGGGACATACACACACATCTTTTATAATATAAGATGATTTGGGGTTGCCCGTCCCCAATTACCCATTAAGTGTGGATGCTTTAAAATTTAAGTATAATCAAATGAATGAACGTTTACCTGGTAAAAGAAAGCCAGAACGGCAAGACCATCAGGGTGCTGGAGGGCTTCTGTGAGACTTCTGTACTTCTTGTTCCTGTGAATGATGTGCATCTCTAGGGGAAGTCGCATGTCATTGAGAGTATGCTCTGAGCCGCGGTTGTTCTTGTCTCCCCAGTGGAAATGAAGGCCTTCGATCTCATATTCATTGTCGAGAGGACCTCCAAAGATGTATGGAAGACGGAATCCTTTCTTCTCCTCTTCGGAACTGTATTTGGGAATTGTGAGTGCGACTGTAAAAGAAATTGGTGTTATTTTTCTGGCATTTTTGTCTACCTATGACAAAAGGTGGAAATTGTACCTGAATGACCGTTGTTTGTAATGGTGAGTGGTCCAGGCAGTGGGTTCTGGTATCCGATGAGTTCCATGGCGGGTATAGAGATTGGGATGGCTTGTCGGGCGGCGATAGCTATAGGTGATTGTTGTCTACCCCCGCAAGCTGGGTGCAAGACTGCCCAGCGTCTCTGGTCAGAGGCGCGGTAACCCCAACCCATAACGAAAGCGGCTGAAAAGAATTTACAAATACATATGTGATAAATAAGCTTTCGCGATGAATAAGCGGATTGCTATCATTTTGGAAGCCTGCATTCTTTCGCAATATTATTGAGGAAAAGTTTTTCGAAAGTTTTACTGCATTTCGTATTTTGTATAGGTATTAATAATTTAATATAATGAATAATATTCTTAATTGCGACACGCCGACGAACTACGAACCAAGAATCAACGGTGACCGTCGGTGTGAGATGAAAACCAGCCTTAGATGGCCTTTTGAAAAGTTTTTCAAAAGTTTTACTGTATTTCGTATTTTATATAGGTATTAATAAAATTTAATATAATGAATAATATTCTTAATTGCGACACGTCGACGAACTACGAACCGAGAGTCAACGGTGACAGTCGGCGTGAGATGAAAACCAGCCTTAGATGTCGCTTTAATTTTTCTGAGGTCCTGTCTGTCATGCTAAAACACCATAAGGGCCATTGACTTTACCTTATATGCCTACTATGTAATCTCTTAGACTCTGATACAATAATAATCACGGTAACCAGACTAAAACGGCCCTTCAACCACTAAGAACTTTTGGTTGTTTTCTAAACAACCAAAGGTATTGTTAGTGAAACAGTAGGCAGATAATCATAATAAACCTCCACAAGCCTTGTTTAAATATTCTAGCAATAAACAATCAGTAAGAAATGAATGTCTTTATTTAATTAAAACAATCAATTGTTCTTTCAGTCAATTTGGACAATTATAATGAGTAATTTCAATTAGGTGACCAGATAATTTAAATTACAATAACGTATAGGTGACAAATTAAGGGTTAAACATTTTTATGTCCAATGAGAGACGTGATATTCATTAATTAATTTAAGCGTAGAGGTATCTGTAAAAAGACTTCAAATTGTTATTCCAATAGCGCGCTATAGAACTGACGATTTTGGTTTTTAATAAGGCTAATACATTACGAAGACAAGTGTACAGAATAATTTTTTTTAATTAAACAAACACTAGGTAATAAATTGAAATTCGTTTAATTTTATTTAAAAAACATTAAAATTGTTTATTAAGCTACCTATTTAAAACAATATTAATTTAATATAATAAAAAAAAAAATGTCATTAAATTACGAGCGAAAATTATATTTTTTCTATATAATATATTATTTTATTTGTCAATTTTTAAGAGAAACCTTAATCTCATAGAAAAAATAAGTATATATAGGTATTTTATTTTAGCTAAATTTTTTGCGAGATATATGAAGACCTCGCCTTATATATTAAATTCACTATAAACGAGGTGTAATAACTATCAATTATTGAACAAATTACAAGGCTGAATGCGAGAGTTCCAATCGTGATCCTTAATGTGTAATTTTGAAGGCGTGCACTCGTAACATTAAGTATATGTATTTGAATGGTATTCTATGTTTCTTCTATATCGTATACAAATACATACCTACTATAAAATAAAGCAGCTGTCTAGGTATGTCTGTTTGTACGTTAACTTCTTCTTAAATCAGAATTACCTAACGGATTTTGATACGAATTTCACTACTGGAAAGGCCGATAAACTAGGAACCTACTCGTACCTATAAATTTGCTGAAAAAATTGCAACGTGGAACGTGGAGTTGCTAGATCACCCATCGGGCGCGTACACAGGTGGTGGATTTGGGAATGCCTCATATGTATATACTATAGCTGGTGCCCGGGACTTCGTCCGCGATCTCTATAGCCTACTATAGCCTTCCTCGATAAATGGACTATCGAACACAAAAATAATTTTTCAATTCGAACCAGTAGTTCCTGAGATTAGCGCGTACAAACAAACAAACTCTTCAGCTTTATATATTAGTAGAATCAGGAATGCCTCCAGAACAAACACTCCTAGCCACAAGACGACACGCGATTGGTCTAGTGGCTAAGTAACCCCAGCTGTTGACCAAACGGTCGCGGGTTCGAATCCCGCTAGGGGCAAATGTTTATGTGTTAACAAAAAAGTAATCTATCTATCCACTGTCTAGTATCCATAATACAAGCACTAAGTTGCTTAGTGTGGAACTAGATGGTGCTGTTTGGAATGTGTGAAGATATTTATTAAAAAATATATACCTAAAAAAAAAACTTCTGGGGGAGGGTTGCTAATTTAATATATTTTATACACCTTTTAAACATATATTTGCACAACAATTGGAAATTTGAATGTACATGAGAAGATACATTATCACATTGCAACTGAATTAGGTACCTGTAATGAACATTGCAAATATATGCGGCCTTTTACAGTATTTACTTATATCAGATTGAGGTCGCGTTTGCAATAATCTGTGCATCGATTTGTCTGTGCAAATAATTGCTATATATATCATAGTTACTGAAACATTTTTTTTATATAAAAAATCGTTTGTACTTCGCTGTGTTTTGATTTCACGGATGTTTATATGATCTGTATAGGACAATGTTGCGAACGAATGACTGTTTTTCAGTGTTTCAAATGCAGTGATGAAAATCGCAATAATAGTAGGCTAATAGAATTTTAACGAATGCTATTTCAACTATAATTTGGGATATTAAATGTTTTAAATAATATATACTTAATTAAAAGTTTTAAAATATCAATAAGTAATAATTTGTGCTTTTCAATTTTTAAAATATATATTTTTAATTAAGCGTTTTAAATAAATATTTTTTTTTAACAAAAGGTTTTAAATTATGTTTCAGGATTTAAATATTATACATAATATATTTTTAATTATAAGTTTTAAAATTTAAACTATGATGTGGGCTATTAAACGTTTTAACAAAATATTTTTATGTTAGTTAGCTACTTTATTTTCAAAATATTTTCAATTTATTTCGAATTTACATTTTTTGAAAATTGAAGCTATTATATATGTAATATGATTATGTTTTCATTTATATTTTAATTTTTTATATATTCATTAATAACAATTACCTAATATTAATTAATTACTATAATATGATTATATACTATAAATAAATTAAAATATATAATATACACCTATGCCACATTAACACTGTTATGTGTTGTGGTTAGATAAAAAAATATTAAAATTATTTTATTTTATTAAAAATAAAATGTATAATAATATAATTTTTATATGTATTGAAAAATTCCTCGAAATTATTAGTGCATAATATCTTTTATGTAAATATTGGGAAATATATATTTTTTATTTAAACAACTCACCGTTTACCGCCAAAATTGTGACGACATATAAGGCAACCGAACTCATTTTTCACAAACTATTTTTGTCCTTTAAAAGAGAATTGATTGAATGAGAAACTGTTCGATTGATGATGCTTCCTACCTGTTCGCTCGCACTTTATATACTAGAGTCTACGTATCTTCAGCACTGCGTTTTCAATACCCCAACACGTCATCAACTGTGTGAATTAACCCTGCACTGAATACGTTGTTCAGATAAATGTTTTATACTTTAATATTTAAAAAAAAAATAAGTGTAATTATTGTTATTTTATATTTTAAAGATGACAAAAAGAATAGTATCCTGACTTTCTTTCGGGGTTTCTTCTCAGGAATATTATGGCTTTTTTTTTTTCAGAAAACCCTGGTTTTAAATTTATAATGACGATCATAAGAGTTTCTTGTAGAAACCTAATTGATAAATAACAAGCGGTTTCCTTGTCCCAAAGTTTACTATGTACTGAATTTCCTTGATTAGTGTGAATCAGGAATTATGATTCCTGATAAGATCCCGTTCAATAATTAGAATAATAATGGAATAATGTTAATTTTAAATGTCCATTATGATGTCACACATCTCTGATTTCAAATTCAATATTGGAAAATTTGTGTTTCAGGCTTTTTAAATTTATTTCGTATGATTTGTTTAATAAGGTTTCAAACATCAATTATATTTCTATGTCTATGCTATACATATATTATATTATATACAAATAAATCAAAAAATACATATATTATATTATATACAAATAAATCAATATATTATAATATTCAATCCATTAAAAAGATAAAATAAAAATAGTACCTAAGGGGGAAGCAGAAACGTTGACATCGGACCATAATTTTAATGGTATTGCAGTTAACTTCGAAAGATAAACTTTTTTATTAATAACTGGCAGCTGCTTGCAACTTCGCCCGCGTAACTTTGTAAATGATATACTAAAACCTTCTTCGAGAACCACTCTATCTATTAGTGAAAACAGCATGAAAATCGGTGCAGTAGTTTTTGAGTTAACAGACGACAAGACTCTGAAACTACTTAAACTAATCGTAAGTGTATTGGCAGTTTAAAGAAAAAAATTTGGAAATTATTAAAGTATGAATTCTAGCTCGAATGTACGATGTACCTAGTTATTATTTGACGATACTGCGTTGTACTGCCCTTTTTTGTACTGCTAGTTAATATATAAGTCATAAATATTGTAGAGTTTAACGTTATCAATCAATATTCATATATATATGCAATACTTCCCTCTTATATACTTGTAGTCATTATATTAAGGGCGCGTATAAAGAGAAATAGTCAATCCTAGATTTGAATTTGATCTAAGTAAAAAAAGTCCAATTTAAAAACTTTTTCAAAATAGATAAATACATTATAAATGAAAGTGAAGACTCGGACAGAAAACATAATATAATGAAATTTTCTCGATAGAAAAAAATCACCAAGTGAACTCTCATTTCCATCGATTTTAGTTTTATTTTCAAAATGACACACATTACAAAGCTAACAGTGTATCAGTAATCTCACTTCATAGATTATCTAATGCTCTATGTATCAATTTTTTCATTTGACATTGTAGTTTACGAATAATTAATATTTAATACTTTTGGCACTTATAACATTATTATTGAGCGAGATGCGCTATCTTCCGTCGCATGTTGTGCGTAGTTCTACGTATTTTGTGTCACTGTCTTGTCCAAGGGGCCACGCGGGTGAAATTACAATTTTTGTTTGCTTTATCGTAAAAAGTCATAAACGAAGTATCCGAAGAATTCTCGATAATTTGATATTTATTATAATATTTTTAGCACAATACATATTGACGTGTAGTATTTTTATTTGAAAATTCTTCAGAGTAATAAATAATTGTGATAATTTTTACTTTTTTACAAAGTGTTTGTATATTTTTTATTTAATTGCTTTTTACATTTGTTGCCAACTTAATTATGACTCTATTTGATATTTTACTTTTTAATTTAGACAAACTGTCGGTAATCATAATAATCATAATCATATATCTGCGGGTGTGCCTATATCTCTATACCTATATTATTATAATAACAGACTCTATCTGCCTCTGTCTGTTTGTCTGTCTAAACAACCCAAAGGATTTTGATAACTACGGTTTTCACCGCGGGTCGGTATATACACTCAAATCCAAAATGCTTAAACCATAAATATTCTTAATAATTCTTATTCTTAATTACTTTGACCAAAAATGTCCCATTGTCATCATAGCATGGAAGAAAAACATTTACGGCATTGATAGGGTTATGCTCTATATGCCGTAGGGACTTAGATATTCTTTCAATCGTCCTAACAATAGATTATAACATAATCCACGTAGGTGTCAATAATTTTAGCCAAATCAAAACATGCCCATTGAACAAATGTAGTATGACCAATTGTATTATTTAATATTTTTAAATACATATTTGAAAATATTAGGTTTCTTAAAACAAAACAATTCCCATGAGTGTCAGTACGTTCCTGGCCTTATTCAGGCAAGTACCTACTATTATACAATACTTTGACAGTATCTATAATTTATTTAACAATTTCTAATTTGAGTTTACCTTGTTTTTTTTCCAGGACGTTCATTATTTTCCTTAACTTTAGTGAGATACAGGATCAGTCAGTGCTTATAGATTTTCTAAAATTAGGAAGATTTCAATTTGGCTTAATTATTTTTTGTAGATATAATTGTTAAAAATTTTTTTATTCAAAGGCTATTTCTATAATAGGATCCATGGTCTCCCCATGGCCAATTTATTATTAAGTCACTACGACATAATATTGTCGTTGAATCAATCACCTAGTAGGGGCCGTCCAGCGTTATCCATTCTTTATAATTTCTTTTCTGATCTGTTTTCCAGAATATAACAGTGTTTCTGTTTTAGTGATGGTAACCTGCAAAGGGTTGAGTTCACTAAGATTCGCTGACTGGATCCCCTAACTAGATGATCCTAGTGGGAGGCAAAGCTGCGTTCCGCTATCACAAATTGGGCAGCCCGCCTGGTGGCAGTCAACACCTTTTTTTTATTAGGGATGGGTTTGCTCTTGACCAGCATCCAACCGTGTAGTAAAGATGAGGCCTATGATGAAGCGAGCTCACCCAGTAGATGCCTATTCTCTCCAAGTTTAAAAGGATTTGGGTTATATGAGCTCGGAAAAACAGACGCAATCCTTGGCAGTGCGCATTATAAAGGATGTTTTAAAGTGCTCGGTCCGAAAAAGAGGGATTTCAACAAGATCAGGTAGGTGATCAGCCGTACGTCTGAATGTCCGATGGAAGAAAGGGGAAAGCGGTATGAGCTCATGCAGCTCCTGAGCACACTCCCTGAAGTACATCTTATAAAAGACACATAGACTGGCAATTTTGCGTCTATGTGCCAGGCTCTGCATCTTAGTTTTTAAAAGAGTACTGTCGCCTATGAGTCTCCTAGATCTGCGTTCCACCGAGTCGAGTGCGGCAAGTTGGTATTTGGCTGAGCCATCCCAAAGGTGGGAGCAATACTCCATGCAAGATCGGACCCTTACAGTAGACGACCATGGAACATCAGGGTATTTGCTGTTGTATTCTGGTGAGTGAGTTAGTAAGGGATGCCACAGCTTATTTCCCTATCGATCTAACCCAGAATGCCTATTCACTCGAACTTTAAAAAGATTTGGCTTATATTAGCTCGGAAACACAGACCAAGCCGGAAGGGAGTACCAATCCTTGGTGCCGAAAATGAGGATGGTAGGTAAATAAATTGTTAATTAAGTTAAATGAACATGTAATTGCCACATGGTAATTATGCCACGTTCATCTAGTATGGGGCCACTATTGATAGGACTGCAAATGTATAGGGATGATGGCAAATATCCATATAATTATAATACCTGTATCGGTACTTGGACGAAGTCTACTACAAACAGACATCAACGGAATCCGATGTGAAGAAAATGTTATGTAACATAGAGTAGGTAAGTCTCCCTAATGTATTAGATAAGAAGAAAGCCATGTTTGTATGTATTTTTAGTCATCGGATAAATCCGTGGATTATTTAGTCATGAATGGACCCTTTAGTTGGAAGTACTATGGGATACTCTTGAAATTTTAAACATATCGACATCTGGTATTGAATTTGATAATATAAGAGTTGTATCTGTATGTACTTTTTGCACAAATCAGTCTTTTATTTACTGAATAGAAACTATTTTTAAATTTTTCAAAATAGTAATTTTTTTGGTAGTGTTTTAGTATTCTTATAACACAACTAGCGACCCTCAGAGTTTCGCGCAGAGTCGAAATTTTTAATAATCCTTTCTTAGCCGATACTTACGTAATAAATTTTAAATTTGAGCTTTCTAGGCTTAGTAGTTTTGACTGTGCTTTGATATGGCGTTGATAGTTAGTCAGCAGATAAACGACTATAATTGTAAAATAGTTTATATCCTGACTAACGATCAACACTCAGCCAAAACTACTATACCTACCTATGTGTAGGCTGAAATTGGGAACATATAGGTCGACCAAGCAATAAACGGATAACTATTAAAAATACACTACGCGTGCAAAGCCGCGAATAACAGAATTTTCGCCTGAAATGTAAACTATGTCATTTCTTAATACATGGCCTATGTATAGGTTTAATATATGGCTTTCGACTGCCAGGCCATTGTAATGTGAGAAGTCTTGTCATCCCTTAATATCCTGACAATAATTGAAGGGAGATATATCAGAAATAGGATTTCTCTCTTTGACAGTAGTGTATACTGTGACTTTAATGAAGTAATATACCTACTGTAAATTTTTGAATAAATTTTATGTTATCTTTTATCTGTCGCGACGTCTGCTAGACTTAGCACACAAAAAATGCCGACATTTTTAAAAGTTTCAAAGACAATAGCTGTCTCGTATTTAGTGGCATTTCAAAGCGGTTTCTTATTTGTAATTTAAAGTTCCTAATACTGTACATTAATCACGTACTTACATTTTAGCCTCACTTTGACGGAACTACGATGAATGCTATTTATAAAACGTAAATATACTTAAATGCGAAATGTTATTAACTATTTTGAACTAAGTTAAAAAAGAAAATTGTTAAGACGATTGTATGAAATTAATTGTTTAATTATTAGGCTAGAATTTAACAATCAATTAAATAGGTATAATTGAAGGTTTTTTTTAAAGTTTACATGAAACTATATGCGTCAAAACACTTCCCTAGCAACCAAGAAATCCTTATAAAATGACGTAGTCGTAAACTCACATAATCTCTCTCTACTCGTCACTACAATGGTCCTGGCCCATAACCACATCTTTGACTCATTCATTTAACACTGATAAATTCCTGCAAATAGCGCTGTTTCAAAACTATCCCCATTGCCCATAGTCTATGATGAATCAAAAATTATCTTCCCTATATACGTGGTGTGTAATTTGACGTAACAGGTAAAATAGGTTGGATTGCTGAAACGTCACAGTAGCGTCGTGTTGGTCATTGTGATTTGTTCCCATGAGGTAAAGTGATTCCTAAACCATTTTTAAGAGGACTCGACGCGTTTGACGGAAGGACGAACGATGAACAATATTAGCGTATGTGGTAGCAACTACTTAGCGTTGTTTATGGGAAATTCATTTAAATTAGGTATAAAACCTATGTTTTATATAAAAGATTAATTATTATTGTTGAAAATAAAATGAATACAGAATACCATAAAATACATAAACTGCATTATTATAAACAGATAGTAAATCTATAGGTACTACTGGACCGATTTTGAAAATTCTTTCACCCATAGAAAGCTACATTATCATATTTTTGTTAGGAAAGCCATATTTTTACACACACTTACGCAGACGGGAAGTCGCGTGCAACAGCTAGTATCAAATAAATGTTTTAAAACATAAGAAAAAAGGGGTGAGGACGAAGTCGCTGGTAAAAGCTAGTGATATATGTTAAAAGACAAGTTAGGGGACTGGAACTATGACATCCCCTAGAGCACTAGACAGACACACTAGTTGTACACAACAGCACATGTGCTGTTTTTTTGCAACAAGACTGCCTTCAAGACGAGCTGCACAATTTATGACAGGAACGCAGTGCGTCCAGCTATTCTTAAATACATTAATTCTTCTATTTTTATATATGTACATATTATGTAGCCGTTGAAGTGACCAAAAATATTTTTAATTGTTAGCGACTTTGAACCTTATGACAATCAATTAAAGGTAAGTTGTATGTTTAAAATAAAGCGTTAGCTGATCGTCCATCACTCGTTGACTCCCTTAATATGCATAGGCCGTTCAAATAGTATAAAAATATAATCAATCACATCGGACAGGCGGAGTCAAACGCCAATAAATCTTGGAATACGGGAGCTAATTTGATTATAATGCTCATATCAATTCTTGTATCAACGTTTTGTTTGATGTATTATTTATGTAACGTGTTGCGGGCGGTTTTTGATGTTTTCTAATCAAGAAAATAATTATACATTACATCAAACTAATACAACATGGAACCCGCGTGCCATACAAAACACTACGAATTTTATGGAACATTTAAAAGTGACATATGCGTAGAGCATGAACTGTCATTTAAAACAAAACAAACATAATAATAAGTACGTAATTTAAAGAAAATGTGACTTTACGTCAACCCATTAGAGTTTTAAATGAAATAGTAGAAGTTGATCGTTACTACCTTTTACCATCGACGCGTGAAGGCAAGAGTCCGCCATGATTCTGTCATAGGCGTTCTTTTTATGTGCCGCTTTGGCATTTGTGACGCAAATTCCATTGTAGTGTTTCGATGATACATTAGGATAATATATGTAGTTAGGATTAATCCTTTACATATTATAAAACAAAAAAGTCCTCCACTGCGTCTGCTGTCTGTTCGCGATAAACTCAAAAATTATTGCACCGATTATCGAGCTGTTTTCACCAACTGATAGAGTGGTTCGCGAGGAAGGTTTTAGTATACAATTTACAAAGTTACGCGAGCGAAGTCGCGGGCAGCAGCTAGTAAAATATAATTGTGGGTAATTTGAGACGGATCAGTAAGGGCAGGCTACAAACCATTATAGCTATAACAAAACACTCTTAGGTGACTATTCACAATTTTAATAGTTATTTCCATAGACATTCAAAGATTTTGGAAAAATGGTACAGTCAGCGAGAAAAAGGACATGGGGCTTGTCTAGCTAGGTATAATGGTTTATGTATAGGCTACATGGTATGTATACATGGTATACAGGTTTGTGGTATAGGCCCTTACTGACCCGTCTCAAATTACCACCCTGTATCAATACTAATAATAAATCTGTAAGGGTTGGTCATGGAGTAAGTTACTTTGTTTTTAGAGATATCGTGTTTATAGGCTCTATACTTGATACTGAAACTAAATTGACCATTTTTAGAATTTTTTTCTGTATGTTCCTTCATAACTCTTAAACGAATTAACTGATTTTCATGAAACTTGGTAGATAAATATTTAAACGTACAGGACACAGGATAGGCTACTTTTTTCTTTTTCAACGCGGACAAAGTCGCGGGCGCCGGCTAGTCCTAAATAATATCAAACATTTTGACGAGCTTTAACGCTCTGTGCTTGCCTTAACGCCGTTTCTGGCTACCGGGTTCGATTCTTGGTAGGGCCAATTTCGGAAATGAACTGTTCAAACTGAGCTCTCGTCTGGATCTCATTGCTCGTGTTCCAATACAAACGACGGTAGCCAGTGGCCACTAGGATAGAGTAAATAGTACTTAACCAGTACTAGTCACCTACGACCAAGTGAACTGCCAGCCTGTCTTGACCTTTATATAAAAAAAATGCAAAAGAGAGTGTTTACGTTAAGATTTTCAGGATCCATTAAAATAAGTTGTTCTGTTAAGGCAAATACACGGTAAGTATGTACTAAGTAAAGTACTAAAATAAGTTCCCAAAATATACACCGAACTATTTACAACTAAATTTGAATCATTTATCAAAAGAAAAGGTAACAGACCGACAGACAGAATTACTTTCAAATCAATACTAATAATAAATCTTTAAGGGTTGGTCATGGATTACGTTACTTTGTTTTCAGAGATATCGTGTTTATAGGCTCTATACATGATACTGAAACTAAATTGACCATTTTAACAATTTTTTTCTGTATGTATTTATGTTCCTCCATAACTCTTAAACGAATTAACTGATTTTCACGAAACTTGCGGTAGATAAACATTTAGACGTACGGGACACAGGATAGGCTACTTTTTTTCTTTTTCAACGCGGACGAAGTCGCGGGCGCCAGCTAGTTTTTAATATTATTATGGAATTATGGATATGTCTACTATGCAAAAAAATATATACTCACTACTGTAGGGATTAGATAACTTTTAGTCGTTTTGGGAAAAAGCTGTCAATCAAAGGTGAGCCAATAAAACACACAATCCACTTTTAAGTGTCACTTGTCTTGAAACAACAATTTATTTTGTAATCAAAAATACAACCGGACATAGTGATCCCTATGTTTATCTCTAGAAACTTAACTGATAATAGGTATGTAAGGCCAAACGGGGTAATAATAAAACATCCGATATTTTGGGTAAATATAAGACACTGTTTGAAAACCTCGAATGAAATTGAATTTCTGTTACTTTAATAGACTAATATATTCCTTATTTCATAAGCAATAACGTCCAAATTTTTTTTTGATACCTTTTCTTGTAACTTTAACTACTTTGAGAACAATTTGTCAATAGTTGAAAAATTTGGCGCGAAAACTTTTAATCAGGGTCCATAAACTTTTCTAGTGCTCGCTCGGACATTATACCTACGTGCTCCCGCTCCTGCGCCGCGCATGCAGCGGGAGCAATACTTGCAGGAACAATCGGTCTTATTAGTCTGTCTTTCGCTAGCGCACGGTAAAAACGGTTTATTTTTGTGGGAAAAAATAAGACACGTCTTCGGGAAAATATAAAACAAGATTAGTTTAAATATAAGACAGGCTACCTATTAGCACATATCAAAATGCCACGAAATTACGTGCCAAAATTGAAGATTTATAGTGAACTGAAATTACAAGAAGCTTTAGAAGAACTGCAAAAAGGTAAGCTGTTATACAGAGAAGCAGAAGAGAAGTATAAAGTTGATAAATCGTTGCTATGGAGAAGAGTCCACAACTATAACACATCGAAGCAAGGAAGAAAGACAGTGTTATGTAAGGAAGAAGAAGAAGAAGAAGAAGTAATATAACGCCTGACCTCTTTGCTGTTATAAAATTTTCCGGGGTTGTATCTTTATTTTTAGTAGATAGCTGGTGCCCGCGACTTCGCCCGCGTAACTGTAAATTATGTACTAAAACCTTCCTCGAGAACCACCCAATCCATTGATGAAAACCGCATCAAAATCCGTTGCGTAGTTTTAAAGATCTAAGCATACATAGGGACAAATACAGCGGGACGCGACTTTGATTTATACTATGTAGTGTGATGACTAAAACGTCTCATTTTTGTACTTGAATTGATTTTTATGCAATTTTTTTTTTGTTTGTGGACAATTTTCCATTTATTATGAATAATTGTGATCTCATGCCTATGTGGTACATTTTGTGACAGTGATTTAACTACTCGTACTAAAAACCTAGTAATTACATTCCAAAGATTATCTATGTTAAGCATAGTAAAGTAAAAGTGTTTTAATTTTGTTAAGAAATTTCTGAGAAAATAAAAGGCTTAATGAAAGTTTTCTTATTTATTTGTAGCATTTTTTCTCACTCTATCTTACGATAACCCTGTCAGTTAAAAAACATCTACAGCATAGAAGTTATTCGATGTCTTATTTTTAAAGTATGGTGTTTTATAGTTACCCCGTAGTAGAGGAAAAAAATGAGACGCATATTTTGTGTTAAAAAATTACTTTCTAGACATTTAATAGCATATCTGAACCAAATGCAAGATAGATACTTTAGGAGTGCATAGTTTTAAGCATTCTAAGATCTTTTTAAGAATTGCTATTATCTTGAAAATCTAAAAGTTGTTGTTTTCGTCTTATAATTACCCCGTCTGGCCTTAATAATAATATTATAATACAGAATTTAAAATAGATTCTGTTTGTATTAAATAATATAAAATTAACTACTACAACAACGTGTTTGATAGTTTTGTTTAAAAAAAACTGTTCAAAAAAACCTAGGTACGAGTATTACAGATTTATATAATACGGTAAGCTAATAAGACCGGTGGACTAATTCGAATAATGAAGGAGACTGCATTTGTAAAACGTAAATTACCTGTTGGACAATAAAAAAAGACATAAACTATATGGTCTTAAGATTATATAGTACCCAAATGATAATGTATTACAATTCCTATTCGCAAATTATCCACATCTCGTATGGTGCACACGTAGCAGACAATTTTCAAATAAAAATATTTCTGCGCGACGCATCTTAATACGTACCTATTCTTAAAACAAAATTATCAGTTAAGGGGAGTACCTAATTCTTCTAGATTTTTTTTAAATACTTGCAATTCCTTAAAACCATGGATGTCATGCAAAAAAAATCGCAACTTTGAAAATATAAAGGTTGTCCCCATTTAACACCACTACTCCCCAGCCAGGTCTATAGTTCTGTGTTGGGGTATTATAGAAGAGTTATAGGACAAGTTTTCAGCTTGCCTCAAATACCTACCCTAAAATGACTACCATCTAATAAAAAATCCAATAAAAAAAATCTCGAAATAAGATTACTATTCATGCAGAAAAGAAGTTTTTAAGAAGGGGTCATTTTAAATTAAAAAATCAACGCCTGAAAAATGTATGAGCAATAAATACAGAATAAATGTTTTATTAACTTGTGGGCGCGGATTAAGTCACGATCAAAAAATATACCTATATATGAATGCCAGCGTTACTCGTACACAGAGTAAATAAACAAAAAAATCTTTTTTTTTAATTGACCTAAAAAAAGTTACTTACATGCTTTTTTGCTCTTGGTCTGACGCTGAAGACCTTAAAAGCGACACCGGACTATGCAACGAGCGCAAGGAGCCTATACATTGCAAATCCAAAACAACTGGTAGTACCTAAGTATTACCCTAGATACTAGTAAACGTTTTTGCTATCGATGGAACCACCACCGGACAGAAACATTCGTCAGACATCAGACAGGCTGATCGATAGTAGGTCCAATTGATAGTACCTATAGGTGGCTACCGTCGCCTACAACACAAGCAACGCCATAGGTGTTGCAAATGTACTGCCGACCATAGTGAGATTGAAAATAAAGGATTGGGATAGGGGAATAGGCTCTGGCATGTAATGCTATTATTAGATCGCATCGGGAGGCCGAAAAATCCTTACATAAAACAAAATCCTCCGCCACGTATGTCTGTCTGTTCACGATAAACTAAAAAACTAATGCACCGATTTTCGTGCTGTTTTCGCCAATGGATAGAGTGGTTCTCGAGGAAGGTTTTAGTATATAATTCACAAAGTTTAGCTTTTCTTCTGGTTTGATAGATCAGGGGCCCTAGACAAAGTGCATTCGATTCGATTCGCTAAATAAAAATGTATGGGATTGACATATGCCGTCGCTAAATCACGCGAAGGCATATGTCAATCCCATACATTTTTATTTAGCGAATCGAATCGAATGGGAATCGAATGCACTTTGTCTAGGGCCCAAGAGCAGTCTTCGCTATACATATAGTCAGTTTACATGGGTTCGCCCCTTTAGTTTTATTCAATATTCCGGTATCTATACTTGGATAGGTACTTTATATAAGTAATTACTATTTAATAGGATATTGGGATAGGAAGTTCTAGGTTCTAATTTAAATCTCACAGCCTTTGTTTTCAACGAAATAAAGTTGACCAATTAAAAACACTTGCCCTTAACAAAAGTCTTAATTTATTCTCTCATCTAAACAGACGTTACATTGCCTAGTTAGTATTTTATGGCTTAGCTATAAATCACTTAGGTTGTGAACTGCCGATTCATTTCATTGCTTGCAGACAATGACATAACCAGAATTGATTTAGTCGTATCTACCCACTTAATATTAAGGGCAAATACCTCACTACTTTATTACTGAAATTTCTGTTGGTCGTGCGTGCATAAAAGAAAAAATATTATTTATTCGACAATTAGTAGGTATTACAATACCAATGTACCTACAACACTGGTCAGGAAACATAGGTATAATTTTAATTTCTAATATTGAATTTAGTAGTTGCTGGGAACACTGCGTTCCTCTCCCCTTCTAGGTGTGCTATTCTCCAGTCCAGTACCTAACTCTTTCGAGACGATAAAACTAGGTAGAGCTCGTCTCTCAGGCTACCGCGATTGCTGTAGAAATGTCAAATGGACACATGCAAAGAGGGGCCACCCACCCTATGCCATAGAGATGAGCAATCACAAGAGCAGGGGTTATCCGAGAGTTTCAGATGGAAGAGGCCTCGGACTCTACCGTAGGTTGTGCTGCATTTACAGTCATTTAGTAAGCGAAAAACTACCGCGAAATACCTAACAGCGTGTGTGCTGTTGTGTTCGGTAGCGTACACACCAGCACACACGCTGGTGTGTACGCTATGTTAAAGGATATCTACTAAGGGCCTAGTGCGAGTTTTATTCGATCAAACGCGTCGAACGCGTAAACTTTGTGTAGCGCTGCTTCATTCCCATACAAATTGACGTTTACGCGTTCGACGCGTTTGATTGAGTATAGGGATGGGATAGAGAGCCCATTTCTCTATCCCATCCCCAATCCCTGTAGTCGTGAGCGCACTTGCAGTTCGCACTTCAGTTGAGGCAAGTTTTTAATTTTCGTGTTTTCATGGTTATCGACCGACTAAGTAGGATCGCAAGCGCCCTCTACAAGAACTGACTGAAACTTTTGATCTATTCCAACTTTCAATCTTGAAAGTTCAACTCAGTTCCCGTTCAACTAGTTGAACTAATTAGAAAAAATATTCAACTTATTTAAAAAAAAAATATTATTGCTGCAATCGAAGTTACTGAATTTTCCGAGAGAGGGCAGCACACAGCACAAATCCTTTTTTAAAATTTGTTTTTAGTATTGTATCGTTATTCGCATTCCTAAAATAAAAACAAGCAATTTTAATGAAAGCCTTTTTAAAGGTCGGCTTTAGAATACAATTATGTACTCATTGATATATGTTTAAATTTGAGAGACTTGAGGACCTCTTTCACAAACTACATGTAAAGAGTTGATTAGTTACTTTTAGAAATCATTTTCTGTTAATATTGAATGATGCACTTGGTTGAATGAATTGAATGATATTATTATTTTCTATTTAATGTTTGGGACGTTTACCATACAAACAAAGCCATATCAGCTTCATTATTCCCGGTTACCGGTGACGTTAAATGACAGTTAGCCTACTTGACAGATTGTGAAAGAGGCCCTTAGTTTACTTTTTGATCTGTGAGATGATGGATAGTAATCTTTAAAACAAGATGAATGCTGCCTAAAGTCGATGTTTGATTGTATCCCAACCAAGCTAACCGAGCGATAAGTGTACGTTATATATATAGGCCGCTGAACTTTTGTTGAATGACCTTAGATAAGAAATCTATTAATTTTATACAAAATTATGTAGCAAGTAGCAACAATAACATTCTATATTGAACTACTGGTAACTATTTACTCTATGATTGAACTTACAAAGTAGCGAATATACCTAATGTACGGGTGGCGCCATCTCTGCGGCGTGTAAGAATACAGTGGAGATTGTAGCACAATAATATTATGCACCAGCTCGCAACTCCTTTGGGCATTAACCAATTTTCGTGCTCAGCTATCAGACTAAGGGCCTTTTTCACCATATCTGAGTAAAGTGTCCAGTAGGCTAACAGCCATTTAAAGTCACCGGTAAGAAGCGAGTTTCACCATCTTCGAATAGCATTACTCAATGGGTAATTTTAATGAAATTGAAACAAGATACTCGTAACATTTACTCGCCAATTAGCGTTACTTGAAAAATAACTTGTAGTTGGTGAAAGAGGCCCTAAGCATTGTTTAGTTCTATTTTAAAAGTTATTTTATTGTAATTAATTTACTTTAATAAAAATTTGAATTATAACTTATGTTTGATTGTACATTGACCTAACCTAATGATACTCTACATTTTGTAACTCTGATGTTTATAATGGGACAAAACCGTATCGAATTATCGACAAGACTGACTGTCCACTTGATGGTAGGTGGCTACCGTCGCCTATAACACAAGCAAATACATACATAGTATCATCCACAGTAGGATTAAGGATACGGGACTGGGAAGGGGTAGGGCAATGGCTCTAAGGGATGCCCCTTACTCACTCACCGAAACACAACAGCATATTATGTGCTGTTGGATTTCATAGGAGGATTTACAGGATATACTTATCATAGCGTTCATTGTGATCGCAGAAAAGAATCAGAAATAAAAAATCTACTTAGATACCATACAAAAACTATATTATTAAGATATAATATAAGGCAGTGACATAATATTTGGGTACATACAAACCACGTAAAAATATTAATAAAAACTTTTCATAAGAACCTACTAGAGAAGTTAACATAACATAACATTAAGTTAACATTAACTTTTCTAAGGTCTGGCTCAATTTTTAATAACTTACAAAAATACACTGGACCGCAAAGAAAAAGGGTCGTAAGAAAATTTTCAATATCTTCAAAAGTACCTGATCTAGCTTTTATGAAATAAAGACTAAATTAAAGAATATTTCAATGTGGTTAAATAAAAATAAAATTTATTTAGCTTAGCTTTAATTTAGTCTTTATTTCATAAAAGCTAGGTCAAGTAGTTTTGAAGATATTGAAGATTTTCTAACCGACTCTTTTTCTTTGCGGTCCAGTGTATATTATTTCGATGGTTTTAGTACACTAGTAAACTCCTATAGTACAACCTGCTGCATGCGTGTTATTGCTGGCACGTGGCCATAGTTATAAGGGCACTAAATTAACGAAAGTGTTTACTTAACTGATGTAAGTATAGAGAAGATATATTATTAAAATCATGTCAAGCATAACTTTACTAAATATTTTCTTTGGTAAAACTAGCGAGCAAGTTAATAAATAAAAGCTCACCAACACTGTCCTGGTACTTAGTACAATTAATTATAGCTATATAGAAGTAAAAATATGAGCCCAGCAAGCAAATTTGCTATTGCCTGGCAGCCATTTTGATGACGTAATCTCGTGACGTGACACACTCGGTACCATCAATGTACTACAACTATGGATTTGACACGCCATACAAAACTCTACGAACTTTATTTAAAAGTGACATTTAAAATTTAAAAGGAACATTTAAAAGTGACATATTATGCATAGGGCATGAACTTTATGGAACATTTAAAAGTGACATAATTATCCGTAAGCATAAACTCTATGATGTGTCATTTAAAGAAAATTGGACTTTAGGTCAAGACGTTGGAGTTTAAAATCTAAATAGTAGAAGTTGGTCGTTACTACATTTCACCATTGACGCGTGAAGGCAAGACCGCCATTATTCCGTTTTAGGCGTACTGTTTATGTGCCGCTTTGGCATTTGTCACGCAATTTCCATACTTGTAGTACTTCGATGCTCGGTGCCGTCAGTTTGTTTAGCTGTATTTTTTTGTTGCGGATGACGTCATGTTGATGATATTTTGACAAGGTTATACAATAAGGACAATAATTGCAATTTGCGAGTCTATACCTAAACTATAGTGTGTCTAAACATACTAGTTTGTTACAAGTTCTTGTTATGTGACAAGTAAGTTATGTTTAGACACACTATACAAAGTTCACTCATTTAAAATATGCATAATTAACGTCACAAACCTAAAGTCAACATGCCTATGGCATTATTTAATAAAAAAAAATATATTTACTAATGGACGAGATTATCATTTAGATGCAATGAAAAATAGGTAGCAGTAAAATTAGACATTCCTATTTACGTTGGTAGTTATTCTATATAATAAAAATTAAATAAAGAAACAACTTCTTACTCCAACATTTAAGAACATTACTTAAACTCCATCGGATTAAAGTATAAGTCGGCGGCCGATCGTATGATCCGGCAGTTCGTGATGTGTCTAGCTAGGGAGATCGTGATATGGCGTGTTTCGTTTCATAAAGTTGCAGTGATCAAAAAAGTGCTTATTTAAATTAAAATCTCAAATCTCAGTGGGCAGCCAAATCGTCGAACGATATACTTCGAATGATCTGACTGATATTAGTTAGGAACTTCATATCACGATCTGCCTAGGCACATCACGAATTGCCGGATTATACGATCGGCTGCCGACAAATTTCCTACAATCCTAATATATTATGTTCCACACTTCTGGTAAAATTACAGTACCTATATTATTATTATTTTTTTATTTTTAATAGGTGGGTAGTTAATATAGGTACATAGTTTAAAAACTCTTTTTGAAAATACATGACTTCTTTTCGATGACAAAAATCGATGTTTAATGAAATACCATATATTGTATGTTATCTCGTCCAAAATAGTAACATAATAATCTAAACAATAAGTACCTTAAGGTATAATTGTCACAACATTAGTACTTACCTACATGATATACTCATTCATATAATTTTTACAATAATTATCAAATGTTTCAGAATGCCTAGTTTAGATGTAAGAATTGATTTAAATCTCACAAAAAATTGAGTAATAACATGTGATTTAAACTCATACCAATGTAATTGGTTGGAACAAATAAATGTTTTTTTTTTTTTTTTTATTAATTAATTTCTTTAATTATCGAGTTAGTTTTATAAAAGAAAATGTTTGTTTAAACATTTGTGTTAAATAAATGGGTATAATGAGAATATGAATGAGTATGTCTCTTAAAATAATATATGTGTTAGAATGTATCCTAGTATCCAATATAATTTTAAAGATAATTTAAAGATGTTATAATTATGTTAAGATTTTATGTTAGAATAATCAAAAGATGTTATTCTGTAGGACATATTTTTAAAAATATCCTTCAGGAAATATTAAAATATTGGAAGTGGAATGTTTACCTGAAAAAAATAAAATGGTAATTAATTGTTATGAATACCTATATCAAAAATTTGATGGTGTTTTGTGGTAAAAAAAAAACAGTAAATACTTTAGTTACTTTTGTATTATTATATTACACTAGCTGGTGCTGGCGACTTCAGTGCAGTGGTTTTTGAGTTTATCGCGTACAGACAGACAGACGCGGCGGAGGACTTTCTTTTATAATATGTAGTGATGACAATACATAGGCTACAGGATAATAGAGTTTAAATAGTTTTTAAATTAAATTAGTTTTTAAATTATCTAGATGACCTGGTGAACTTTGTACAATGTAAAATTGATTTTAGATTGTAACTCTTATTAAGAGATTATTGTCAATCCCAATAATAGACCTTTAAATTCCAATTCACTGAGATTGATAATATTGTGGTAACACTCAAACAATAAATACTTTTTAAACATGAATGATACATGAAATTATTAGTAAATTAATGAATTTGGACCAGCCTGTTGTATGAGTGGTCAGGGTACTGTGTTCTAAGGTTACGGGATTTGATTCCCAGCAAGTTCAACTTCAGAAATGAGCTTTTCAAAGATGGGTCTGGTCTGATTGTGGAAAGTAGTGGCAGGGCATACTGCGTTTCGTAGTTATTTCGGCAGCCCGTCTGGCAAAACCCCCTTACAGAAGACCACCGTGAAATAACAGCATGTATGCTGTTGTGTTTCAGTTAGAGAGTAAGGGATGCTAGAGCCCATTTGCCTATCCTTGCAGCACTTGCAACACCTGCATTGTAGTGTTGTGCCGGATATCCGTATCCGCAGATATACGATGGAGAAGGAAGATCCATATCCGTTACTTTTTGACGGAGCCTTTTACGGATCTTTTATCTTATTAATTTTTATTTCATAAATGAAATCTATGCTATTACCTATATGAAGCTGAAGAGCTTGTTTATTTGTTTGGTTGTACGCACTAATCTCAGGAACTACTGGTTTGAATTGAAAAATTCTTTATGTGTTGAATAGTCCTTTTATCGAGGAAGGCTTTAGGCTATAACATTTTGAAAGCGGACGAAGTCGCGGGCAACAGCTAGTTATATGTAAAGGTGATTAGGTAGCAATGAAAAATTCATTGCTACCAAAAAACTGTAAATTCCATTGTACGGCATTGTGGTGCGATGGCAGGTGGACACGAGTCTGTTTGCTAACCTTAAATTTAATAGATTAAAATATTACCATTCATTTAGTTGGCATCGCTGATAACTCGTCTGCTTAATATTAAATTTCTCATGCCTGCCGGCACTGGTACACCCGAGTGGGCAGGTTTTGGTCCCCGATTTGTCGCTTTTTTGACACTCTTAGGAGTCACAGGCGGTAACTCCTTGGCTTGTTTGATAGGTGTTTTAGCAGTGCACGCGTCGTTTTTCTTCATTTCGCTCACCTGAAATTTTATCAAGCAATCTTCATAAACATAAAGATTCGATTAGAATCTACATATCTAATAGTACAATATAATAATAAAAAATAATAACGGCTAAGTATACTAACAAAATAATGCAAAAAGAAGCTTTGTAAATTACGAGTCTGGCAAGAAAAAGCAGCTAGAGAAAATTTTATTTATCCACAAAAATAATTAGTAACTATCTAAAATAAAATATTTTAATATTTACCAACAAAAACAACAAAATAATAAATGAAATTTAAGAATAAAACAGTGTTACTGTGTATGTAACGGTTTTGTATTTTGTAAATTGTTATGATCAGTCAGGATCAGTTATGATAATGATTTATGATTTTGATTGAGTGAGCTTGTTTTATTGTTTGTGGTTTGCTCACAGAACACTATTAATCTCTCGTCGTATGCAAGGAGTAAGGAGGGTAGAGACAAAGTGCCATTTTAAGAACGATAACGAAGTTCGATAGAATAAATGTATCACGTGATTTAGCGAAGGCATATGTCAATCCCATACATTTTTATTTAGCGAATCGAATCGAATGCGAATCGAATGTCATTTGTCTAGGGCCCAAGGAGGACAATCTCTGAGTATTAAGTGTCCGTCGAAAGACGATAAATTGATGGCGCTAGTGAGGCTAGTGACTGTTAACAATTCAACCAAAATTCAACTCGGCGCACTTCACTCCGTCAACAACTGCTACATTCATTCCATATTCTCCATACTCTCAAACTCTTTCTGTGCACACCAGCGCCATCTCTATTTATCGCTTTTTGTTGCCACTTTTTCAGTTTAACACCCATGTAAGATGGCGCTCCTTATCTCTACCCTCCTTACCTCCTTGGTAGAAATCACATAGCAATACCAAATGAAAGTACGCACTAGGTTAGTAATTTAGTCGAGTAGCCCATTCATCTTTCAAAACACCATTCGCTTGTGTTGTGTACTCGACCGTAATGGTGAACGATTTATGGACAGTAGCGAGTAGTTTAGTACAAACTACTACTAGTCACCAATATTAAAAAAATCCGAAACGAGAAAGCCTTTATTTAGCGTTACCATCAGCTTGGCATCAGCCTACTCATTAGTCTGTGGAACAATGGTACAATCTGTTTATAATATTTTATTTGTCTGTGGTTAAGACTAAACACAGAATAATTGTGAGAAGCTAAAGATTGTCAATGAATTGAAAATACACTGTGGCTAACTTGGCTTCGCAAATGGCCTGAAATGGCAACATTGCTATTTTGCGTCCATCTTTATTTGATTGATGTCTTATGTTGTATTGTATTTAGTATAATTCTTACAAAAATATTAATATTACTATCATTTTGAACTTGAATTTTAATATAAAAACATTATCTAACAGTTCATCAATAAATTACGGCAACTCAAAATATCTTGGTACGCTTATGTCTACTCACTGTTTATCAAAATGTTAGGCACCTACATAACATACAGTTTCATTATCGTATTCGTTGTTTCCAACTTACCGAATAATTCATCGGTATTGACCTAGCTGCTAATTTGACTAACCTTCAATTGTTTTTTTTGAGCTTATAACTGCATTTCATTTTTAATTTTAATGTTTTCTTGTCTCAATACAGATGAAGTGTGGTGATGGATAGATTGAAGAAATTGAGGAGTGAAGTGGGGAGTTCCCAGGACTCCACCCTGGACACCACTTCTCCTCCCAGTGAAACATTTATGACCGCAAATGACAGCTCAAAATATTTTTCTCTATCCGAAGTGGACAGTTCTTTTGATATTCCATCGAAAGATATTTCGCTCGCATCCACTGTTGAAGCTGAAAAAAACCTAGACGAATCCGAGCTCATTGCGAACTTGTCTCCGATTGAGAAGAAGGGTCACCTTAGCAACTATAAGATTGGAAATCAGATAGAGGCGGCAAACATCTTATCTGGTGGTGTTAACATATTTGATGACAATGAAAGCTCTTACGATGGGAATGAACTTGTCATTGATGATTCCGAAGACAAGTCCAATATGGAATCAAGGTTAATAGGGGCTGATGACAAAGAGCCTGCAGACGACACTGAAACAGCTACAGCTAGTAAAGATTCAGAAGTGGTGCTACAAATTGATGGCAAAAATGTTGACGCCATAGATATTGGCAATAATTTGTATTTGTATAGGAAGGATGGTGAACAAGAGCTTGCAGCCGTTCAAATAATTGATGATGACCAACAGCAACCAACCTTTAAATTTCTTAAAGTACGGTAAGTGATATTGTTATTATTTATTAACTGTTGCACGCGACTTCGACCACGTAACTATAATATTATATAGGCTATGTTACTCACTCGCTGATAATATAGCTTTTTATAGAAGAAAGAATTTTTTAAACCTGCCCAGTTGTTTTTATTTAGAATAAACATACAAAAATACAAATCTTCTCTCATTATAATATTTATTTTCAAAGTTGATAACAAATACCCCTTTGTTCGCTCCCATACTAAGCTTGTCACCTATACATACAAGAACATAATAATCTCTAAATGCTGTACTATAATAATTTATAGTTTATTAATTATATGTCATATTAAAACCGCTCCTCCCCGAGACTTCGCCTGCGTAACTTTGTAAATTATATACTAAAACCTTCCTCAGAACCAATCTATCCATTGATGAAAACAACATGAAAATCGGTGCAGTAGTTTTTGAGTTTATCCCGACCAGACAGACAGATGCGGTGGAGGACTTTGTTTTATAATATGTAACGATAAGACTTGTTGTGGATGTAGAATTTTTAACATCAGCACATTTGGATTTCAGATTCCTAAATAAAATAAATTATAATAAACCTTTTTATTTATCCTATAGTAAAAATACAGTGAGAAAGAAAAATGCAGATTCTTATAAGATCAAAACCATGTGTGAATATGAATGTGGATTTTGAGTTTTTTTGATAGATTTAATTTTTAAGTGCATAAACAAATTGATTTCAATTTTAATCAATTTGTTTATGATTTAAATTGATTTTAAAAAGCAGCAATAAATGATTGAAGTTGAATATTGAATCAATTTTAATGAAAAGAAAAATCTGAAACCTATCTGGAATCTATGGAAATCTGCAAAATTAAGGACAAGATTGCGTTATTGCAGATGTGCGTGTTTAAATTAATGCGAAAGCTCTGCAAATTATGTTCAATTGATGTTGAACATGTTATGTTGATGTTTCAACTAGTTGCAATATGCCCAATGACAGACATCTTTGTTTTGTAATAAAGAATTAACAGTTTTTCGTCATGCCAAACCCAGGTTGAGTGTCTACTCAACCTTTTCCATGAACCGCGGCGATAATATGTTGTCCCATTCTACAAATTTTGAGTTACAAATTTTGGAGTGACTCAAGGACTATAATTTTTATTTGATTTGATTAAAAAAATAAGCATTTACCTTTTTTTAAGTATTTTTTTAACTTTTCTCAGTTTTCGGCAGGTACCCAAACTTCACCGCCGTCATCATTTGCAATATATTTCGTTGTCATTTAGCCTTCTTTCTAACTTCATAGTGCGATGTTGTATTCTTTAATTAATGTATACTCCTTACATGATAGCTTGATCCTTTTAATGACTGTATTCAAGATAGGTCTTATCAAAATTAAGGATTATCAAATTGCATCTATCTGAAATGATCCACACAAATGAAATGTTTGTCAAACCACACTGTCAAAAGTTTTTAATACACAAAAGTGTTCGTTTTCGCTGAAAATATTGGTTTCCAAGTTTACTTAGTGATTCCAATCCTAGTTTCAATTTTTTGAAGTGTTTTTCTTTATACCCTTTTGCTACGCAATTTGCCATTTTCATTAGTAAATATTATTGTAAAACCAGGCATATACATTTGATTATTTGGGTTCACCTTATATGCTCCACTTCTGGACGTCTACTTGACATTTATTTCTTGGGCAAATTCGTATATGTATTTTATTTTTATTTATTTTTTGTTTGTTTTTACAGTGAAAATGCAGAAGGTAATTTAGAAGTTTATGAAGAAATACAGATAGAAGTATCCAAAGAAGTGGTGAGTTATTTTTTAAGAAATCAGTCTCTCTTTAGTTTTTTTTCAACAATTAGTTTGACATATTTTATTTATTGTACATAATTATTTCTTTTCCAGCCTGTAAATGATGCAAACCCTGAAGAGAAGAAAACATCACATGTTCCAATAAAAGATATAAACAAAATCATTAGTGATACAGGAAACAAAGTTTCCGACAAAAATAATACTGAACAAAAAGATGCATCAGCAGCTAATAGTAAAGTAGAATTAGAAAATAAAGATTTGCAGACTGAAAATGGGAAAACGATTAAGTTTAGTGAATCACATAAATCACCATTGATGACATATCATTCAACATCTAACAAGGAAGGTATTCCATTAACAAAAACAATGGTGGACCAACAGTTACATCCCAGTAGACATTCTGACTACAATAAAAAGACAATAGAAGTCCATACCGACACTTTCAAAGTAGTGGAAGCTCCAACTAAACATAAAGATATAGGTACTCCTAAACTAACAATACAAGAAACCAATTACTCAGAAGAAACTGAAATTAAGTTAGAAGATGAAAAAAGTAAAGAGAGTTGTGTTAAAGCATCTGTTAACGAAATAAGTGAAGACAAAGAAACTAATATCTCACTGCCTATAAGTCACCTTGATGAAGAAAAAAAATCATGTGATGAGAACACAGCGAAAAGCATTGCCGATCTTGCAACATTGGATAACACTGATAAAGTTTCAGAAAATCAAGATGATAGTCCATCTGTAAAACAATCTTCATTATCTGTTAGTGCTAATGTAGACAATGTAGCATTAACAGATAATTTTACATCAACAGATAATGTTGCATCAGCAAATAATGTAACATTAACAGATAATGTAGCACTAACAGATAATCAACCAGTGCTTGTGCCATTAAAAACAGAATTGTCTGTGGAATCTTCAACTATAACTGCCACATTTGACCAAAATATAGAAAAAAGTAAAGACGAAGTGTCAGTTCAAGTCAAAACCGAGTCATCTGATAAATCTTTTCCAACATTTCAGCAAAACGTGGAAAAAAGTAGCGAGAATGAGTGTTTGTCAATAAAAACAGAATTGTTTGCTAAATCACCCGTGCAAACTGATAAAGATATAGAAAATAAAATGACTGCAAAGTTTGATAGAATTTCATCCTCTCAGTCCTCCACCCCGGTGACTAATGAAAACATTTTGATAAAAGAGGCACTGCCAACCCAAGTAAATTCCGATTTATTGGTAAACACAAAAGATGTCATTTTGAAAATCAGTCAGAACACATCTGTCAATGAAAAAGATATTATAGAACCAAAAAAATTACAATATTCAATACGAGATGTAACATCTACATCTGTGAAAGATGAAGATAAACACGAAAGTAAAAAAGATGTTAGCCCTGAAAAAGCAGATACTGTTATTGAGATAGTTTCTAAAGATGACAACTCTAAGAATGTAGATTTAACTAAATCCGAATTTAAGAACGTGTCTCAAGTCACTGAGGACGCTAAAAAAATTGAGGGTGCTGAAAGTTCAATTCAAAATAAAACTGATATTATTGATAGTCTTAAGGTGGTTAAAGTTAGCGCTAATGTTGACACAAAAGAAAAGTCTATTAATAATAATCATGCCCCAGTACCTTTTGGACAATGGACCGAAGCTAATCGCCAAGATTTTTTAAATAAAATAAAAGAAAGTAAAATACCCACGAATAGTAATAATACAAATCAAATAAAACATTCTAATGACCTGAACAGACGAGATGTACTCAAAAAAATCGATAGTCAAAGGCAGCAATTTAACAACGCAAGTGCAAAAGCCCAAGAGCATAAGTTAAATCCTAAGAGCGAAACTACTTTCGGGACTAAATCAAATACAAATTCGGAGAGTAAAATTCCTGTAAAATTGGATACACAAATTTTGACTAATGATGTCACGTTAAAAACAAATGAAACACAAAGGGTAACCAGCAACACTAATTTAGCGCACAAGGAAAGCACGCACAGAAAGGAAGTTAATCATCAGCTTCTAATTGATAAAGCTGTAGAAGATATAATTCACAAAAATTTGCTTTCAAAAGAGGAAAATAAAAAGAATGTTCCCAAAGACTGTGTAACTAGTTCAAAAAGCTCGCATAAAGTGGCACCACAAACTGACAAATATGCTATCGATGCAATAGAAATGAAAATGAACGAATTACATGGTATACCCTTTGTTGAAAGACCACCACACGAATTGCCAAAGATTTACAAAAAGGATAATATTAAAGGTTTAACACAAGTAGAAAATCAAAACGCCCCTATTGGCAAAACCAATAAAATTCCAAATTTATTACCGATTTCCAACAAACAGAAGGTTGGAACTGATGCGGATGTTGAATCGGAAGAAGAAATCATTGAACACGAGCCGATCACTGGCGATATATATTTGAACAAGACCACCCCACTTGGGGTTGAAACTGTTACAGCCACTGAATCGGCAAAGAAGGAACCAATTATAACTGAAAACGATTTTGATAAGTTCGCTAGGAGGAATTCCATCACATATGAAAATTGTTTAACAGTAAAATTTGATGGTAAAGAACCACATAACATAGTGCAAACGGTTGTACAAAAGGATGTCGTCGTGGCAAAGAAGTGCAACAGAAATGAAGCACTCCTCGCAGAAGCGAAGGCCAAAGCGCCACATAAACCTCAATCCATTCGTCAAATTAATACCAAATTGGAAACATCGCCGAGAATAGTGCCAATCAAAAATGAAAAAAATAGCCCACAATCCAAATTTCAAACAGCATACCAAAACGCTTTAACTGTCAAAAAGCAAAGTGAATATCCGTTAACTGTTATAGAAGATAAACCAGTAAAAGTGGTTTACATGGATCAAAATATTGATTTTGTTCCAATGCAGTTAAACGTCCAAGGGGCTGAGTTGTCTCCACCTAAAAAGCCTGTATCAGATTTCGATGCTTTTACAACAACTACTGGAGATTCCTTAGAATCTACAGATGTTATAGACACTACTGAAGAAAACAAAATACAAGATGAAGGTAAAGTAAAGAAACATCAAAGAAAACAAGTCTTAAACCCGGTTAAATCACCCGATCTGGAGCTCATCGAGCCGGCCGATTTGGGGATTCCAATTTACTCTAAAAAGAAACGCAAAATTGAGGACAAGTCAGATAAATACTCAAAGAACATACTCTCTAAAAAAACTTATTTGCTTGCTGGTAGTGAAGGAGGTAAAGATAAAATAAAAGTTCAGGATAATAAAATCCCGTTTCAAAACACAATAAGTCAGAGCGAAAAACGTGTGAGCTGCAACGACACTGTATCAGCAATAGACAATTTAGTGAAGGCCGCGGAATTGCTAGATTCACAATCTGAAAAGTTGGATTTAACTAACATCACTAATGTTATTGACCCAAACGTATCACAAAATACTCCCATCAAAAGGGGTCGCGGTCGCCCTAGAAAATATCCTTTACCGGAAAATTCAACGGAAGTGACAAAAACACCTAGTCCACAGAAAAAATCTCGTCTGCAAACGGAAGTTAAAAAAGTGAAAAAAGCTGATACGAGTACAGAGGAAGATAGTACCGATGATGAAATGGTACGGGAGAACTGGACAATGGGAAAAATCAATGAGAATATCGTGTGCCCCATATGTCAGAAACTGTTCCGATCTGAAAACGTTGTCTTTAAACACGTCAAACATTGTACAGGTCCGTCGCCCAGTAGATCTGATTCAGACAAGAGAACTTCTCTAAGAAACAGGTCCATAGATTCTCAGACTAATTCCGATGAATCTGACATTGAGGATGACCGCGAGAAGAAGAAGAGGCTAACTAAAAAGCGAAAATCCCGAGACTCAGTGTCCAAAGTGAGCAGTAATGAAATTATTGTTATAGAGGACACTCCCATTAAGCAAAAACTTGAAAAATCTAAAGATTTGACACAACCAGAAACAAAAGAACATTTGCCTAATGTGCAACCTTCTTTGAAACGCAATAACTTAGGTTGCGAAATATGTGGCAAAACTTTTAGACAGTTATCTTACTTGGTTAACCACAAGTTGCAACATAAAAAAGGTACAATACCACCGAAATCCGAGGATACATCACATACTGGTAAATCTGTGTTCAGTTGTGAAGTCTGTAAAAAGGAATTCAGGAAATTACATCATTTGGTGCAACATCGTATAATTCACAATCCAAACATACCGTCGCGTGTGTTAAGGAAAAGTTCTTCGGAACAAGCTGACAAGTCTATACAGATTTACAGTGCAGTGAAACAACTCGATGATCCAAGCGCTGCGTTCCGTTGCGAACCCTGCGATAAATCTTTTAGGAAACTACATCACCTCGTCGAACATAGAGAGACGCATGATGGTATAAACAGACAAAAAATTACGTCAGCTCCGACACAGACTACTGAGAAACCGGTTCCCTCACCACAGTGTGACCAATGCAAGAAAACCTTCAGAAAACTACACCACCTTATCAATCATAAGGAACAGCATCATTGCGAAACAGATTCGGACAAGTCTGACGATAAAAGCGTTAAGAGCGCCCTCTCAACAAAAGATATTATTCACGAATGTTCTCTGTGCTACATGGTTTTCCCCAATGAACATTCGTTGACAAAACACACTATCATATGTAAAAGAAAAAAGAAACAATCGGCTGCCAAACAGGCTCAGTCTGATGAGGCTTCAAAGAATAGTGAAGAGGTCGTTGAAACAACTAAGCTAGAGGTTAATGATACAGAAGAAGCTACGCTTCATGAGCCACCGTGCGTGTCAGAAGAACATGCAGAGGTTCAAAATAATGTGGTCAAAGTTGAAAACATTATTCATAAAGAAGAAAGACCGAAAACACCACCCGCTGAAAAGTCAAATGCTAAAGTACAAGATGAACCACCACACCAAAAATCAGAAACCACTGTTGAGATATTGAACACTCCAACTGTTAAAAGAGATATTTCGCAAATTGAAAATATCGAACACGAAGTACCAGCAAAAGTAAAGAGAACAGTCGATAATAAACCTAGAGATTCGTTAAAGAGAAATAGTGTTTCAAAGGAGAAAACTAAGCAACCCGTTGTGAAACACAAGAAAGAAACTAGTTTGTTACAATCTAAAGATAATAAAGCAACCTTATTAGAATCTAGTGACGACGATGTAAGGTATATGATCAATCCAGGATTCAAAGAGGAACAATTGAAGACGTTCGTAAAGGTTCAGGTCAAAAAGCGAAATTCCCTACAGATCGAACGTCCCAACTCTAAAGACTTAGTTAAAAGACGGATCTCGTTGCAGAATCCACCGAAAGTTGCCCGTTTAAAGTCCAAACAAGCGGAGGTCAAGGTGCCCAAAGTGGCCAAGACTCCTAAACCTGTTAAGGTTGAAAAAGTGCCTTTGACCGACTCGGACGATAGCGATGCAACAAAATACTCATTTCCCATAATCGCACATGAAAAGTCGCAAAAATCTAAAATAGCTGCTAAACCAATGTCGAAAACTGTTGCGAAAGCCGAAGAGCGAAAGTCGCTGACAGGAATTCCAAAGAGAAAAACTTTACACAATGTCAACACGACAAAATACAAAGCGAAGTCACCCGTCAATGTAATTAAAAAACGTAAGTACTTAAATTTTTTAATTTAAAAAAAAATGTAAACATCGACAGGCAAGTTAACAGTCTACTTGATAGTAAGATTTTCTTCGCCCATTTATCAAAAACGCCATATTTATTACAAGTGTGGACCTTAATAAGATAAATCCTTGTCTTAGCACTTAACTATTATTAATTTTATAATAGATATTCTTAAATGAAAACAAAATTTATGAGGTTTCTTTCTCAGTTCATGAGCTTATCACCAATGTTATAATTACTATATTAATATGCCAATCTTGCCCAGCTTTTTCACATATTGTATCATCTTTATCTGTGTAAAAAGAGATCGATTGTCCAGTTTATGATGTAATGCAGTGTGCCTTGTAATTACTACTCTACTAAATAATACACACTCACATACACATACGAATCTAAGTGATAAGTGATGAAGTAGACATTCACTTTATTTATATTTTGTTGTTTATAACACATACATACTTAGCGAGACTTGTATGGTACATAAAATACTTAGCGAATTATACATAGGCACATAAGTATGTCTATGCTTATACATAGGCATGCCATCAATACTAATAATAAATCTGTAAGGGTTGGTCATAGAGTAAGTTATTTTGTTTTTAGATATATCGTGTTTATAGGCTCTATACTTAATACTGAAACAAAATTGACCATTTTTAGATTTTTTTTCTGTATGTATGTATGTATGTATGTATGTATGTATGTATGTATGTTCCTCCATAACTTTTAAACGAATTAACTGATTTTCACGAAACTTGGTAGATAAACATTTAGACGTACGGGACACAGGATAGGCTACTTTTTTCTTTTTCAACGCGGACGAAATCGCGGGCACCAGCTAGTGTATATAATAAGTTCTTTCACTATTTGAAAGGCACATTATTCCAGGTGGACAAATGGTATATTATATTTTATGTGTACTAATCCTCCCAATTGCACTCGGGCGAAGCCGGAGCGCGTCAGTCTATTCTATATAATTATCTACACTAGTATTAAAAAGAGAGAAGAAATGTATTTTTATAGGTTAAACTCAAAAACGATTGCATCGATTTTCATGCTGTTTTCACCAATGGATTAGAGTGGTTCTCGAGGAAGGTTTTAGTATATAAATTACGAAGTCACGCGGGCGAAGTCGCGTGCAACAGCTCTAGTCTTAAATAAAACGGAACGTTTTGTTCGAATGGTGGACAGGATCGGCCGACGCGCTGCACCGTTGCGATTGCGGCGAGTTATTTAGCAGTGCTGCTTTGCTGTCGCGACATACGACTCTAGCGCACACGCCGCCCAGAATACGCCGGCGACGGTCGCCATCTGTCACCGTCGCCACCCCCGCCCCCAAAACGACCACTAGGAAATCTAGTGTCAGAAGCGACGCCAGCAGCTCAAAAAAGGCTGACGTGAAAACACCAAAAAAGTCCAGCGGAGGCAACAAAGAGAGAGCCTCCGATAAATGCACCTCCACACGTAAAACTCAAGCTCACAAAGGAGTTCCGGTTCCAGAGAAGATGAGGAAACTCAGGGCCAACTTGAAGTTGAGCAATGTCTTCTAATGTGAGACGTCCCACAACAGTGGACCAACAGGTAGGTCCACTATATAGACGCGATGATCGATAATAATTATAGAAAAATAGTTGGTATATAACATTTTATGTGTCTCGTTATAAAAATTAGAATTACATACATATTATTATAGTGAAGTCGCTAGGAATGTTAAGTTGGATGATATCACGCATCACCAAGCTCACAATATATAGCAACAGACGGACCACGAACGATAAAATTAATATAGATATTTTTACAAGTTTGCAGAATTTTATGAGAAATTAAAAAAAAAAAAGAAAAAAGAAAAAAAGGTGCGTCAAAATTTATATTTTTATTGTGAGACAGTAACGCGTTGATGTCTTCTCTTATATATTATAATAATGAAAATCAATTGAACTCTATATATATATTATGCATTTTGCAAATCGATTTTAAATCAATTCACAAAATATATAGAGTTAACCTCTTTAGAAATGTAAGTTTTAATTTAATCTATGATTTTTTTTTGTTGTCATTATTATTTACACATAGCTCAGTGCAATTTCTATGAAATAATCAATTTTTCAATTGCAATTAACGGTTAGGTTTTATTGAAAAAAAAAAAAAAATTAATTTCAATTATTATTACCGTATATTACTTATATTTGTATTGTAATATTATTATATAACACAATTTCTTGTTGAATGAATTCTTTTATAAATCGCTGCTTAAAATATTCAAAAGTACCATAAATCAAAATTACACTTTTTTACCGGAGAACTAATGGAAAAAAATGAAATTATTTTTTTCTTTTTAGATATTATATCAAATATATATGCATATTATACATCGTTAGAAGCGTATTTTAAAGTAGCATTATATGTTTTAAGTACATTTATAATAAACTGAATACTAGAAGCATAAAGTTACTTTTGAATATAAAAAAATATATATCAAAATATACTAAATATTGGAATAAAACAACCATAAGTCTTTTTGCAACATACAATATGAAGGATTGTGATTGTATTTTTGCAATAAAAACATTTTTAGATTTTTTTGATTTTTTGGTACTTTTGAATTTAAGCAGCGAAATGTGAGTTAATTGTAAGGTTCTAAACTCCCTAGTGAGTCTTCTCTCATATTATTATGATGTTCTTGCTCTGAAGAGAACAGTTAATTTTTGAAGAGTTGCGAGTTCCCGTCGACCTACAAGTAGGTTGTCCTACCGTGTTCTGTGGTTGTCCTAGACCTAGCCTAAACTAACCTATCAAATAGGCGAATTGGGAAAAATGTCACAGAAGATAATGTTATTAGGTGATGTATGCATATTTTGTGCTGACTCCATTTTGGTTTAAAATATTTGTGGAATAACAAATTACAAAACTATTATAGTGACATTACTTTTTTATTATACAATAATAATGAGCTCTTCAAAGTGATATTATACAAGCACGAGTCTGCTTTCTTTCTTTCTTTAAAGTCTATCCCTTTTTTACATATTTTTATTATTATTATTATCGTCTTGTCAATTTTAAAATGTCAAGTAAACTCATTCGATAATAAAATGGAGACCTAGGATTGTACTGTGATCTCTTTACTTAATTTCACATAAAAACTAATCAGACCGTAGGCAAAGACTTTATAAGTATATTTGGGAGTATAGACACGGCGTAGCCCGTAAATAATGGTAGTAGTACAATTCGTCCACTCGAGATTGTCCACACGAGAGAGAAAGAGAGAGAAGTGGACGAATTCGCACTGTCGCTCGCTAGTGCGAGTATGATTTTAATACTACCAAAGATTTCGGGGCTTTCTGCTTGCTACGCCGCATCTAAGTACTTAAAATCGAAATATAGGAGACCTAACCTAGATTAAAATAGGTACTAAAAGGTTGTGCGCGTTTTTGGGAGGCTTATGGTCTATGGAATGGAATTTAAAAGTGAGAGTCTATAGAAAAATTATGGAAATCCCCTAAAATTGTACTCATATCTAGGCAATATCTAGGGGACATTTATAGAACTAGGTAATCTAGATTCAATTGCATGTATTTTTTTTCCATATAGAGAGATCATAGTGCGCCTCATGGGAAAATATTACCTACAACATAATTACCTAACATATCTACAAATCGAGAAATCTATTTATTTCCTTTAATGAAACTAACGATGAGCTTGTTGTGTGTATGGGATGGGAGGGTACATCTGTATAATCTTTATTTAAAAAAAAAAATAACAGCTTTAGGTTTAATGAATGAAATGAGCTTCCTTTTTGTTTTAAGGCTTTAACAATCGAATGTTTTAATAAAATCATTATAGTAATTAAAATATACATTTAAAAAAATTAAATGAATTGGATAATATGGTATATTTGACAGAGACTAAATTGTTTAATACGAAGATTTGGACAAGTAGACCAAAAATTTATATACACACCTACTTACATACTTACTACATGTGTATATGAAATATATTTTTGAAACAAATCTCTTTAAATGAACTAAATCTTAGCTTACTCGTTTAGTTTCGTGTTTATAGTGTGAACTAGGACCAAAATGTAATGAATTCTCTGTTTGTGGGTATTGTGGTCCGAGAGTTGGCCGCATAAAATTTGCACTGATCGAATTTAGTCTTCATTTGTATCATAAAAGTTTCCAGTTAGATTACCAACTACACTGCTGTTCTAGAATGAAATGCTTGGTTGGGCAACTGCCTTACTCACTAGGTACTAGTAATAAATGATTGAATGGAATTGAAAAAAATAAATAAAAATGAGTAACTGGTGCATTATTCCCAGAAATATATAGTGTTTCCATAGAGCAAAATGAAAAAACTGAAAAGTATCAATGATAAGAATACTGAGATATGGAAACTGCAGCATCGCACGTCCAATAAGCAAGAATGCTTTTGGATGAGCATTTGAAGAAGTGAAGTTTTGAATGAGCAGTTGCAGAAGTGTTCGTTCGACCTCGCAACTTCGCCTATAGCGGACTCTGAGGAATCCAAGAGGTTTAAAAAAAAGGCTAGGATACATAATATCCTAACGATTTTTTTTTTGAAACTAAAATGAATCCTGATTATTAATCGGGACATTCTCTATGCAGCCAGCTCCTAGACCATTATTAGCTCTTAGATCATTGTTTTTAATTTTAAATATTGTTTATTTACGCCCTCGTCAATAATTGTAAATGTAATAATAATAAATGTCCTACAACAGTACGATAGATTTGTTTTAGCATTTAACATAATGTTTTATATAATGTAGATATCATTATTTTAATATAACTATGAATCAGTTTTGGTTATTGGGAATAATAAAATAAATGAAGTAACATTGATGTTGTTTTTTTTTTCTAGAAACCGTCTGAGGTTAAAGACCTTAATAATTTTTAGATCGATTTATAAACCCATGCATTTCCAGATATTTAGTTTTTAAAAAACGAAAACTATCTCCTGTTTCATAGCTGGATATGTTGTAGAGGCCATTGTTTAAACCTGAAAAGGTTTCATATTCAATTGAAACTATTTTAGTACAGTTGTCATAGTTACAAAATAAGTTTTTTTTTTTTAAAGTATCCTAAAATGAAAAGACTATCTTCATACAGTCATGTTTTATTATTTAATCTTTAGGTACATATTGGCAATAAATAGGTAAATAAGAATTTTATCCCCTTTCGCAAATAATATCAACAATACTAGGTTCCATTAGTTGTGGCTCAACGCATCTCAGCTGAGCAGAAGCTAAACTATCTTCCAACAAGGCATTCAAAAGTCGTTCATCGTTGCTCATACAAGATAATCGTTGTTGTAAGAAATGTACATCAACCTGCAGCTGCTGTAAACCATGTTTACCAAATGTTCGAAGCCTTACACATTCCACTAGAGCTTTCAAAGCCACTTTTAAGGATCCATTCGATAGAGCAGCTCTATCGGCACTGGCTGGACTGAAGACTTCAATTCTTTCTGAAAATATTCGATTTATTGGCGAAAAACTTGAAGGTGCACGTGACCAAATCGTTCTCCGACTTGAATCACTCGATGGCTTAATGCTTGTGGGAAACAGTTGCGATGCAGCACTGTCTGCGCTGGCCAGAGTTTCCACTACTCTCCGGCAAACGGCCCGTGGGCCTCTAGGTTCCGGAGCTCTGAGCCAATCGCGAGCAAGAACTGATACTCTCAACATTTGAGCTGCCGTTTGACCTATGTACACTACTTCTGAATCTAACGCTGCTTGAGCAGCTATCGACAAATGTACCATAACACCATTAGTGTCCTTGGTTTCCACTGTCAAGCCTGGTGCCGATTCCTCCAGGAGCTTCAACAAGTGGCTATGCAAAGTGGCTACGCCGCTGTCCTGTAACTCCAGACATAATTTAGCCAGTATAAGCAGCAGCTCGAAGGGAATGTTACTGTTGGTTTGAAGACAAGCCATTTTCTTCACCATTTCTGAAAGATTCACCATGGTCTTTGATATAACCATCCAGCAAGAGTTGGCCACGGCGTTAGCACACCATGTCTTGAGGCCAAACGATAGATTGTTTTGTAGGAATGCCATTAAATCTAATAGAGAAGCTTGAACTTTTTGCATCAAATACACTTGTAAAGAATTTAATATATCTTTTAAGTCTGCAGTCTCGGCTCCTTTACTAGCTAGCGATTGACGGACTTTTACAAGACTTTCCTTGAACTGTGTCTGAATAGCTTCATATTGCATTGTCGCCTTGTGGTTTATACATTGAATCACGGCATTGATAGCTTTTTCGGACATGGCCTCGCTTGATATTATTTCTGTCATTGCTTGCAGTTTTCTAAAAAACTTGTCTAAACCTCTAACCAATATTTCCGTTCCAATATTTTCAGGTCTTTTAACAACCTCGTCAAAGAGCGAGAAAACTTGAGACATGACTTTGTCTGCAAAATCTGGTATATTTGTATTATCCTTGTTTTGAAACATTTCATGATAGCAGGATATAATAATACCCAGATCGGCTAGTAAGGTGTTATTACACTTTTCGACCCATTCTAAAATGTCAGTTTTTTCAACCAACGACTTTAACGTTTGCAAGTGCTGATCGAGACGATTTTCAGCACAATTTAAAAATATATCTTGCAAAGAAGAATCAGTTTCTTGCAATTGTCTCAGTAGACCCACACTTTCGGCTAATTCTGATGCAGTCGTTTCCGGAGACAGCAATCTTTCCCGCAATGTCTTTTTTAAACTGTAAATTATATCAGAACATTCCGTTTGAATGCTTTGAAACGATGGTTGATTGCCATACTTCTGTAAAACTCTCTGAGCGTGGGTGTAGTCATGAACGGCGTCCATATATCTACCTTCTAAGATGGCCTTATTTAATTGAGATGGTAGTAGGAAAAGAAATTGCAATTTATCCAGCAATTGCCTCGTACCACAAAGCCTGCTAACATTATTTCCGCTTTCTCTCAAAGATTCTGATATCTGTGCACTAAATGACGTAATTTTATTCATATTTTCACTCAGCTTGTTCATTTCTTCTTGCATTATTTTGAAATCCGAACGCATTTTACGCACCGTTTCAGTAGCAGAAATGAACTTATTGTAGTTCTCGTAAACCAAGGTCTGCATTTCCGATTGTAGAAATTGGCTCTGTGTAACCACTTCTGCCTCTTTGTCCATAATTTGTTTTAAAGTGCCACATTTTAATAGTCTTTCCAAATATAGGTCAGAGTTGAAATTACTTCCGTCAATATTAAGGGGATTTTCTGCGGGATCCTTCGATTCAGTCATTGTGGATAGAATTAAAGAAATTGTTAGAATTTACTTCAACAAACTTATTAAATTAAAACATTTATTAATAAAACTTCCATGCACTATCAAATAGATTCAGTGCGTTGCTATTGCTAATTAATTTTTAATTTAATAAATATTATATTAATAAATAATTTGATTTTTTTTTAGTTCGTAATCCGTATCAAATTTATTTTATCACTTAGTTGTCAATTTGTCACTTGACATTTGTTGACATTGACAGTAAAAATTATATAGAACAAAAAAAAGCTCGTTGCCTTTAATATAAGAACTACTCTGAGATCAGGGAGCTCAAATAATGAGAAACAGATATATCATCAGGGGCCCTAGACAAGTTGCATTCGCTCCGTAGCGATTCGCTATTGAGTTCGTCAATCGTTTCCGAGATAACGAAAACAATTTCCTAGCCAAAGTGACACTACGATCGTTATCGTTGTGACGAATGGGTTCATTCGCTAATAAACGAAAATTGGCTATGGTTGCGAAGTAAATATCACAATTAAGCCGTCAATATTGTTGGAAGTATTTATTGGAATAATACTAACTAGTTTTAGAAAATAAAATAGTTTAAAAAATAGATTGGGAGATGATGTTATGTTTTAAAGATTATGTTTACTATTGATTTATAAGTTATGTAAAATGAATGTGAAGAGTATTGTAATTGAATTATGAAAATATAGAGATATGTGCGCACTGAAGATCGAGTTTTTCTAATAGTTAATGGATCATATAGTGTATAGTGATGAGTAATAAGCAGAGAATGAAATACTAGACCAAAACAAAACACCGAGAACTCCAATAACAAGTGTCAAATGTGCTCACAAATGAACTCGTTTTTAAAAGAACAAAACAAACAAAGAAAACTTTCACATCATTTGAAATGACTCAAAATTCAAAAACATCTACCAGCTAAGCCAAATATTCATGGAAAAAACTCCTGTTTTTTATTTGGCAGCCTGGTGTATGTAATGAGTTGCTAATTAATATGTAGGGATATACTTAACCTTCTTGTACTTTTTTTTAATCCAATAAGACTGACAATGTTGTTCAACTATGAGACAGATTATGTTTTTTCAAGTTTTGCACAATATTTATCAAAGGTAAAATACCCCAAAGGTATTATCGACTGAGATTTATTTCAATGATAGTTATTTAGGGTTATGTTTAGTAAAACTTATCTACTTAATACTTCCTAACTTAATATCTTCAATATTAAAATTGAGAGGTGATTTTTACTATTCAAATTTTATGTTTGCTTAATAAAAAGTTGTCTGTGTCATAATTTTATTTACCCTGACTTATAATTACTTACATTACCTCTATATATAGTTTTGTTTTAAATTGTACACAAAAACAAAACAATTTTTAAATATTTTTATTATAATACAAAGTAAATGTAAAAATATGTAACAATAAAATAAAATTGTGAACTTCACGTTTCATTACACATGACTCACATATTATGGGTCAAGTCATAATATTTCCAAGTTTGCTAATCAATTCTTCTTGATTTGGGATCTCTTGTGGTGTTTGTGGAAACACTATCCACCTGCTACCCATACAATTATGGTTGAGGGCGTTAACAACCTCTCTGATGTCCTTTGCGTAAGATATTGGCCCTGAAAAATACAAAAGGCAATTTAATAGGCACTAAAACCAAATTTATAATTTATTAATTTGTTGCAGTCATCGATGGTTGCAGTTTATAATTTTAGGTGACACCATCATAATAATACGTAGGTACCTATCATTACAATAAAATTAACATTTTTATAAGAAGTTAAAAAGACGATTAGGTTTTATATAAGCTGGCACTGCTTTGGTTATGACTAGCTAACTGTATGTAGGTAATATAGGTAATCAAATAGGTAAGTTTATTAATGTGAAATTTCTTACCTTTGTTTCAAGGGGGAATTTCTTCAGACCCTTTTAAACCGCTGAGCTTTTAGGTCGTCACATAATTTTCTAAAAGTTATTTTATTTAACCGAAAATGCTGTGTGTAGTTCCGGCATATCGTGTATTTTTTCCATTTGTCGTCGCAACTTAAACCTCCTTTGGCGCCTCAACCAGTTTTGTTTTGTGCAGCCCACAATAAACGTAGAGAATGCATTTTTAAATATGTACTCTTTGATTTTTAACAACTTTACCACGAAAAATAACACTCGGCGAATGAATTGTGTCGATATCTACAGCATCTTGGGCTTCGTTACATTATCGAAGACGAAAACGAAAACGAAATCGAAAACGAACGTCAAAAGTGCCACTTGGCTAAGCATATGTATGGGAATAGCACTAGAACCCATTCGCTAATAAATCATTTCGATTCGAAAAGCAACATTTGTCTACCAACTTGGTTATCGAATTCGACGTACCACGTGACATATGTCAATCCCATACATTTTTTATTTAGCGAACTTCGTTATCGTTTTTAAAATGGCATTTTGTCTAGGGCCCCTGAGTTATTTTTATAAATCACCAAGTTAACTAGGTCAGATAAAATAAAAACTACGACTATATCAAAAGAAAAAACTGTCACAAACAACTAATTTTCATAGCAATCAAAATTATCTATTAGTAGTGGAGGCTTACTTACTTTAAAAGTAATGCTAAAACATATACTTTAAAATTTTGTAACAATAGGTCACCTTATACATATACAAGAATACTGTATCAATACTAATAATAAATCTGTAAAGGTTGGTCACGGAGTAAGTTACTTTGTTTTCAGTGATATCGTGTTTATAGTATCTATACATGATACTGAAACTAAATTTACGATTTTTCTGTATGTTCCTCCATAACTCTTAAGCGAATTAACTGATTTTCATGAAACTTGGTAGATAAACATTTAGACGTACAGGACACAGGATAGGCTACTTGTTTCTTTTTCAACGCGGACGAAGTTGGACTCAGAGCCCCCTCGGTCTGATCACCTGATAATGTCTCCTCAATGTAAGGAAATGCGAGATATATACTACATACTTTGAATTGGTAATCTAGATCCTCTTGGACAAGCAGGCTTCCTAGTGTTTTTCTTCCTTTAATACTAATTTTAAAAAATAATAAAAAAAAAATCAACAGATATATTTTATTTACAATTTTAACTTAACAAGTACAAAGTTCAGCATGAGGACTCACAAATTATTTTAAATTTTTATTCCTCTAGTTCAGGTATGTTAACCTTTACAAGTTGTTTCAATTTATACTTAATATTAATATTAATACATACTTTAACTTAATAAATTGCGACAAAATAATAGCATTTAAATCTTTAAACATTTAAAAATACCGTTTAGTTTGTAAGGTATTTGTGAATATATTTTTTAAAGATTTTAATATTTCACTAACAATAAAAAAATAATCTGTATATATAGTTAGCAAATATATATTTATATACGGCGAAAAATATACGAACGAATAAATTATGAGCCTCGCAAATTGCTAATTAATACGATTGAGCAGCTTCATCAGTAAAACATCATTTCATAAGTAATACTGTTTTTTTTTTTAACAACAAAATAAACGTATAAATAATTATATACCTACTTATGTAATTTATGTTTGTAGCAAACAAAAGGAAACATTTTTTGGGTCAATAGAAGGCCACCATACATCGTTTCTTTTAAAAAATTAAATTTATGTTTTCGTCAGAGCCGGATATATATGACTAATTTCTCTACTTGTATAATGTTTATTATTATTTTTTAATATAAAAATAATAATAATAACGAAACAGGCGCTAGGGGCACGACGGCTCCTACAAAAACCAAGCAGTTAAAGGGTTAATGGATGTTTCAGAGCCCATTTCCTCAACCCTATCATAACCTATCATGTTCTATCACATCGATTGTGTTAATAAGCGACGGTAACCACTTACCATCAGTGGAGGTAACAATTAAAAAATCACAGTGCAGTGGCGCTAGTTAGCCTCGTTTCAAATAGTATGGACCGTTTTCTATTGTCTGTGAATTTATATGATTTTAGACGCTTTTATTGTATCGAGATATTAAAATTTTGTAATCAGTATATCGCTATTCAGAATACACCTATTTACATTTTGTTCTACATATTTATCACAACATTATTAAATATAATAACTGATAAATAACTGAAAAAATACAGTTAGATCTCTTTAAAAAAAAAAAAACAATTTACACAAAAAATATATATGCAAAAGGTCTAAAATTGCACAAAATGTCCCAACGACTTTTTAAAACATTGAAACGAGGAAGCACCAACACTTTAAAATGAAAAATATCACTAAAACTGAATTTACTCCGTAAAAACTACTATATAGGTAACTGTCTCATCTTTACTTAGGAAATAAGGACTTAAATCTTAAATCACTTAATGTTTAAACAAAGGTATCTTCTTTTAACTATGCAATCTTAATAATTATATTAAAAGCCCTCAAAAGTTCATATAAAATAAGAGCTAAAGACAGAGCCCTGTGGATGGCACAATGATTATTCTGTCATTATTCTGTCTTTAGTTTTTATTTGATCTGAGTCCTCAAGGTACAAAATACTATGAAAAAAAAAAAAAAACTTTGCCGTGCCGTCCTCAAATGTACGTCGGCCCTTATTGTTGTGAAGGTAAAATATTATATTTTAGCATCTTACTCCGTGTCTGATTGATACATTGCTATAATATATATTTTGAGATATTAAATTAAATTGTGAGACCACTGGACTCAGTTGATAAGAACCACGCGCGGACAGCGAGTCACGTGTCTTCTTTTTTTTTCTGTTTCTATTTACGCGTGCATAATATTCATGCATTATGTCTTATAAAAAAAAATCTTAAAAATTGATCAATTGAAACTTTAAGCTCAATTTGATCGTCACACTATGTTACATTATCACTTCACCCGCTCAATTAATTTATTGACTTTAGGCATTTAGGGTTCTTTGAGCGCCCAATTTCAACATGTCCTAAAATCTCAATAATTTTTTTTTTACACTAATTATAGTAACTGTACAACATAATTTTCCTCCGCAATCAATCCGTTCTCAACCGCAAAGGATCTTGAAATGGTAAATCACTGCCACCAACGCACTCCGCTTGACGGAACACCGTTAACGGCACTTCCTTCACTTTGTTCAAATGCATTTTCGTCTGATTGTTTGTCCGTTTGTACGAGTTCACCGATACGGGCACTAGTTGTCTGCGCCCGACTTTCTCCGTGTTCACTCCCCCCTCCGCCGCTTCGAGAGCCGTCTCCACATCGACCAGAGCATGGTTTCGACATTGTAGGAGAGACGATAACTGAACAAAAAAAAAAGCATCGTCAACTTTTAACCGGTTCTATGAAGAGACATGTTGACATCATAGCAAGTGACGAGAGTGCCGACTGACCTGCAAGATCTGATGCAACGGGTTCTGCACCTCTGGCGACGGGTGCGGCAAGGCCTTGGCGAGGGCGGCTGCGGCCGGGGGGAGGCGCGCGCGCACCAGAGCCAACGCGGCTAGCTCCCGCGCCACGTCCGCCCCCTCCGCCACGCCCTCCGATCCCGACCACGCGCCTCCCCCCGACGACATCCCGCCCCCCTCCGGACTCCACGCGGGCTCGGGGAGAGCGGGCGCCGGGCGCGGCGGAGGGGGTCGCGGGTGTTCGAGCGGCGCGCGCAGGTGCATCGCGAGCGCGCACACGTGGCCCACGCTCACAGGCGGCGGACGCATCAGCGCCGACAGCACAACGCCCGGATCCGGGTCCAACACTAACGAGAAAGACCCTATCATTAATCTTATTATAAACTAACTACCGACACACCGAATACTCTACATTTTAAGTCGCTGAAAGAGAGAAAGAATTATTTACTAGCTAAAAATATGTGTAGGAACTGCACCGTTACCGTCTAGGAAACACTGTCAAAGTAGTAGTATGTACACCAAAGTTCAAATCAATCAAATCCGTGGAGGTTCGTGAAATCCCTTCGTCATATAGAGGAAATGAGCCGATTATCTTCAAACGTCCGAACAGATCTTCACAAATTATAGCTAAGGTAAAAACCATCTGTTTAGGTCTTTAGGAGCTATGATACTTTCACCTATCGCCATTTCACAAATCAACTCAAAACATATCAATGTTTTAGTTATTAGAAATACTTATTTTATGGAGTCTAGAACTAGAAAGAACGAGCTTAACTTTTAATTCGCTTCCCCTAATACCTCCCTGGGGTGCTCAATTTTCCTTTGCGCGAGTTGGAGTTGGAGCTTTATGTGAAGCGAACTCTTTAAGACAAAAAATAGAATACCCACGTAAATTCCTAATGGAGACGAGCAACGCCAGTATGAGGTAATGCAGATTCGGTAGAAGCGGTCCATCGCTGAATATGAAGCCCCACAAGTGAGGCACCTCCGGTCTTGGGAACTCTCGGCCAAACAATAAACGTAACCAGCGACTGAAAAATTATGCATTTATCCTTAATACTAACATGACATTTTGTTATAACATCCAAATCTATACAAATATTATAGAGAAGATTTCTATTTTTATATATTGACCAAAAACTATTGGACCAATTTTGAAAATTCTTTTACCTATAGAGAGTATATCATTATTAGCGATTAGCATAGGCTAGTTTAAAATGAAATCTTATTCACTTATTTAAATTGTAGATTGCAATCTATAATATTAATATTAGAGGCAAAATCTTTGGATCCCTTTTTAGGAAAATTGTGCAAACGATGGAGTGTGAAATTAAATTTGGTACATTTAAAGTTTATGAGACATTTATGGAGAAAGCTAATATGCCATCAAAAACATAATATCGTATACATATGTAACACTTACATTCCAAACAATTCCATTGATATTTTACATTCCTCTAAGTGCGTCGCCAATTCTATATCCAACGCCACTAAATACTCCTCTCGCACTTTCTCTAGGTATTTCACTACTTCGTTTGGATTCTGAAAGGAAAATAACCTCTATTACAATGGTCATATGGTTATTAATAAAACAAATAAGTCAAACACTAAGCAACTTATCTGTCTTCAATTATGCATCTCAGTACGTGACCCATTTTTTACAACATGTTACCGTTCGAGGGGGGTTGCCGTTCACCCCTCCCCCCTCGAACGGGGGTCACTTAGTATGGTAGTACACTAGTATGGATATGTTCCCTAAGGGTCAGCGCCGACGGACGGAGTGGCAGTGAAGAGACTAATTTAGTAACAATTTAAATTCAACCTAAAGTGCTCCTGAATACGACTGTATTTGGTACAATGAAATAAAATGACGGCGAGCGACTCAAAGCGCGGTCGAGAGGCGCGCCGCGAATCAACTCCAAGAGCCGGCGAGAGCAGATTCGCTGTGACGCGCGCTCAGTGGACTTTGCGACCTGTAACTGCTCTTCGCCGCCACTCCGTCCGTCGGCGCTAACCCTTATTAGGTATGGAGGAAACAAACTCTTCTTTAGTGAACCATTCGCAATGACGATCTAAGATCTATGATTTTATTAATATCTTTTACATACATGAACCACTTTGGAGGTCGGCAAGCGGCCACATGAGGTGGGCACAACATCTCCGGTCGTGTAGAACTTGTCCACCCCCTTCATTATTGTACTGAACAGCATGCTGAAATATGTATTTAACAATTTAAATAGTGTTCTACCATTTCAAGTTCGTTAATAATCGTTAAAATAAAGAAAATCTGCTTACACACCAAATAGAACAAGCTAATATGGTTAGTTGAAATTACATATAAACTAAGCCCTGACTTTCTATTGAGCACAAACAGGCTATATCTGCTGTAACTATAAACTTGTAATTAAATAATAATTATAAAATAATAATAATGAAAAATAATTAAGTTTGCAATAACAATTAATTTTGCACATAACAGATTTTAGCTGCTACACATAACATAATTTAGTAAGAGCTTATTGTTAAGTAAATATAAAAAAAAGATTTGTTTTTACAATGAAATGGACAATCCGCAAACATGTCGTCGATGGAACGAATTTATTTTCGATTGTATATATTTTATTTAATTAATTACTTCAAAATATACTTACAAGCTGTCGTGTTCTAAATAGGTGTCGTCCAAGTAACATTTTAGAGTTTCACTGAAAAAAGAAATTCAATTCTTATTTAAAAAATTATATTAGGCTCATTTCAAGTAGTGTTTAACGGCATAGAAATACTAGCTGATGCCCGCGACTTCGTCCGCGTTCTCTATAGCCTATAGCCTTCTTCGATAAATGGATTATCGAACACAAAAAGAATTTTTCAATTCGAAAAAGTAGTTCCTGAGATTAGCGCGTACAACCAAACAAACAAACTCTTCAGCTTTATATATTACTATAGATTTCAATTTGGATTGACTAGATGGTGCTGTATAAGATAACATTATGTTTCATAATGCACCTTAAAACTCGACCTTTTTTTAATGTTACCGTGTACAGACAGGATGACGGTCCACTTGATAGTAGGTGGCTACTGTCGCCTATAACACAAGCAACGCCATAGGTACTGCAAGTGGCGACCACAGAAGGATTAAGGATGTGGGATAAGGAAAGGATTAAAGTGTTGCCATAAATTACTAAGACTTTTCAATAAAAAAAAAAAACTAGGGATGATCCTATATGAGATGAGCGGGCCACACGAGCGGGGGTTATCCTAGAGTGTCAGGTGGAAGCGGCCTCCGACTCTGCGGTAGGTTGCGCCGCAGAGATGAGGTTATGGTTATGGTATGCTTCAGGAGTGAAGCCCCTCGTTGACTGCCCTCTGCGACAGTTGAGAATTGGCGGCTTGTGCCGCTTCGCCTTGGGGGACGGCGGACATGGGGTCGTCCGCCGTCATCACAACACCGGGTAACGAGGGAGACGTGCTGTGTGTTTCCGGCACGTCTCTTCACGGCGCGGAGGTCACACTCCGCGCCTAATCGAGGTGGAGCCCGCAAGTGTGCGGGCCTCGTCTGTCGGGGGGACAACGTAGCGTGTCTGAACGTCCCCTGACCCCCGCCCATAGACGGCGCGAAGAAACACCATGGGGTTTTAGTGGGTAGAAGTCCCACATACCCCACCGATCTCCCCACGGTCAGTGGGGATCTGATTCGCGGATTTCCTCAAGTAAAAAAAAGGGATGATCTTATATTCCTAACGAACATAGTCTTTAAAGTATGAGTTATTACTTACCAGACATCTATTGGAGCGTATTTCCTGTCCGCATACATTTCGAAGATGATCGGTGCCAATATTTCGTGCATGCCTTGTCTGTAGCCAACGTACGGGTGCGAGCGGGCCCAAAAGAACAAAACACGCACCTGAAACCACAGTTCTGAACTTAGGACAAATAAAAACCAACAATTACCTTCATAAATATACATTAAATGTCGCATTGCTAAATTGGATACAATCATAATTCTATTCATATCAGAATTCTATTGACTACGATATTTCAACTACAAAGGTCAATGGAAGAATATATTTAGTTAAACAAGAATTACTTAATGCGATTTGCTGTGCTAGTTACTTTGTATTTCGATTTTAATTGCTAAACATATTTCATATATTATTATGCACACAGGTTTTTTCATAATTTTTTATCAATTTATTACGATTTAACAATAGACTTCTACTATTAAAATATTCAAATACTTGTATGCCAACTATATTTCCACAGTACATTTATAATAATTTAATGTTAATTTAAGAAAAAATACAAGAAATACAGTATGCTCTAAACTAAACCAATTATTATTTTTATTCTGCCCCTTTGTTCCAAAAGTTTAATCAGTCATAAATGATTGATAATAATGAGAATAAGTCATAATGTCTATTAATTTTCACAGTTGTACTGAAGACAAAGTAACAACATTATAATATTGGTATTGATTAAAAAGAAACTCACCATCATATCTTGAACATTTTTCTCTCTAAAATACACTTCGTCCGGGAATGTACGAACAACATCTTGCAATATCAAAGTCTTCAGTTCATTATCACAAAAGTGTTGGTTCCACGCACTCTTAAAACAAATCATTCTAGTAAGAATTCGATGTATAACTTAGTTAGATAACATAATAAGGATAAATAATATTTTTGTATTATTTTATTTTAGTTCAAATGACTAAAAAGGCATCTGACCTTAAATAATCAAGGTCAGTCACGACTTTCAACATTGAATATCTCGTTTTCTTGATTATTTCAGTTCGGGGATGTTTTAGGACAACTTACAAAGGGTCATTTTTTGTTTATATGTCAAGTGGCCTCTATGTCAAGATTTTTTTAAATAAAAAGAACATTTAGGTATGCCAGGCCCCTTTTCTTTTTTTTCTTTTTTTTTCCACCAACCAGCAAGTGTATCCTTCGCCTGCCTAGCACACTTTCTCATACAGAGATGAAAGTTCCAAATGATTTGGGATATTTTTTTTATATTAAGGTCGACGGACAGGTTGACGTTCGACTTGATGGTAGGTGACTACCGTCGCCTATAAAACAAGTAACGCCATAGGTATTGCAAGTGCGCTGCCGACCATAGAAGGATTAAGGGTAAGGAAGGGAAGGGGTAATGGTCTCTGGCATCCCTTATTCACTCACCGAAACACAATAATAATAGTGTGATAAGGGCACACATGTTATTATCACGGTGGGTTTCTGTAATGGGATATCCCCTTACATGACTGTTCTGATGAACATATTGAAATTCATTGACAACCTTCAGTACAAACCTCATCATTTTGTGAAAGTGGATCATCGCCTATTACAGCCCGCGGATCCATAGACATTTTTTTCCTTAAATCATTGTAATAATTCCTATGAGTTGTTAAACTGAAAACAAAAAAAAAACATAGAAAAATCTGTCCAAATGGTAATAACTCATAGTTTTAGATTCCTTTCTATAATTTTAAAATGATTATTGCTATTGATTTTTAGTCAAAAATTGTGCGTAATTTGTTGAGCTCGGTAGTAGATTAGAGTCATTAGTGCTTATCAGTTTTAGTTAACTGCTATTGTTTCACTTTATATACAAACAAGAAAAAAAAAACACTGCAAAGTATCGCCTGTCAAGCATATTTGACACGTTTGCATTCTTTAACAAAAACTATATGAAAAATTTATTCCCATATGAATTTGCTGTATTTTTTTTGTCCTGCTATTAAAGTTTAAAAAAATTAAATTTAAAAAGTCTCAAATGTTTCAAAGTCTGCATACACGGGGGATCAGATAAAGCCATTTGGATGGTCAGGCCATATCTTGAAAGGAAATATGTTAAAAATAGCATTTGTTAAACATTATTTATTACCTTGCAACAATATCTCCATTAGGTTGAGGAACTGCATTTAACAATATGGCCCATGTTAAGCTGCGTGGCCTCTGCAATCTTTGTTCTATGGCTAGTGATTTTAAACTATCTATACTCCACGCTGGCATCTGTAAGCTGAGTTTGAAGGCACAATTAAAGATACCCTATCAATGAAAGAAATTTAATTGTGATTGTGTACCTATGGGGATTCAAAACCAAGATTAGCCTGCAAACAGCTTAAAATTAGAAATAAGTAATATTCATTTTGTAATTACAATATTTATAATGGTGAAGGTACCATTGGGACTACCTTTTATACAGTTATAAGAAAAAGTACGTACTTATAAGCGTATACATAAAAGTAGTTATTGTAAGATAAGCAAAAATAGAGATATATTACACGAAAGTTTCAAATAGATAACAATATTAGGAGATACTTACGCATAATCGGTAATCTCTATAATGTTTTTCGATGGAGATGAATCAATACTGTTTGAATTCTGTAAAATATAAGAATATTTTACGTACCTACACATTTTATATGTATAATTACCGGCTTAAAAAAGATAAATAGGTGTAAAATTAATAATTACCATTGCGTTTGATTTTGAGTATATTTCAAAATGGATTACATATATTCAATTGATAATTATTAAGAAACTATAAAGAAATTGTTTCCTTTTTCATTTTTTTGTGTTAACAAAACAAACTCATACTCAGTCACCAGAGAGAGACTGGTTTCTTGTTTTCAATCAATCAAATCAATGTATGACATGCGGCACAGAGTAAGTCATTTAGTCCTTTCAGTCAGACCATAGTCCATCAAATCATTATAATAAAAGCTTCCTTAAATAGAACACTATACTTTAAAATGAGTGCTTCTTGCTTCTTGGATAAAAATATTATTCTTAATCATAAATCACTTGAGTCACCACGGACTAAAAGAGAAATCTCCGGAAAGAAACATGTACCTATTTAATTATTTTTTTAACAGGGATTACAAGGAATGGTATATTACCTACTAGTTATATTATTAGTATTCTTATTAACAAAATGGCGGCGAAGACTTGCAATTAGCAATTTTGATCAGTGTTGCCAACTTTATTTTTTAGAGGATCGTACTATAGCGTAGAGTGATTATTAGGTAGGTACAGAGCAGCAGTATCGCTCCGGTCGCTTAGTGCGCGTCGTAGACAAGTGAGCTATAGTTGTGTGAGGAATAGGGATGTAAATCAATCGTTCGATACAACCCGTGTGTTATCGATATGCTGATGTTACTGCGATACCCTGAATAGCGATACATTTAGCATTTCCTTGTAAAATCTGATCCTTGTATAATATGACCATTTGTGAATGTATTAGGTGTGATTATAATAATGAAATTATGTTTATTCAAGCAGCTAAATTTGTGAAATTAGATTTTATTACTAAGCGATTCGAGTTACCTACAACTTTGTAAATTATAGTTAACTAGCTGCTGCCCGCGACTTCGCCCGCGTAACTTTGTGAATTATCCTCACAGCGTTTATACACTTCTTCATTAAGTTACGGTCTTTAGGAAACCTAAAAATAGTAGATACAAGTAGTAATACAATTATGTAAATCTACACTAATATTATAAAGATATAATGTTTGTGAGTGAGTTTGTATGTAGAAGGTAATCTTCGAAACTACTCATCCGATTTCAAAAATTCTTTCATCAGTAGAATACTACGTTATCACTTAGCGCCTCTTTCACCAACGTCAAGTAGGCTAAACCGTCACCTGTCACCGGGAATAATTTAGCTGATATACCTTTGTTTGTTCGGTAAACGTCCCAAACATTAAATAGAAAATAATAATAAAAAATCGCCTATCGAATGAGGCAGTAAACCGAATGCATAATTCAATAAAACAGAAAATGATTTCTAAAAGTAACTAATCAACACTTCACTTGTAGTTGGTGAAAGAGGCGCTTAGTGACATAGGCTACATTATACGCGGACTAAGTCGCGGGTAAAAACTAGTTATTAAACATACATGATACGAAAATTCTCCAATTGAGCTAAACTTCTTTATTTTAAGCTAGTTCTGCATTTTACTGCACCCATATTGAAAATTAAAAAATATATATTTGATTTTGATACTGATTCATGCACATAAAAATTACAATAAACTACTACCAAATAAAATCTAATAAGACAATTCATATTTCATAAAATATTAATCCAAAACGTCTGATTTAAAACATGATTCTCACGTGAAAATATTTATAAATCTAATAATTATCTAATGACCAAAAAAATATCGACTCCTGCGCCGAACGTGTCAATCACTAGTATCGTAGCGTAGATGCGGGGCAGTGCGGGTCACTTCCATCTGCGCCCGTCCCTACACCTACTTCATCCCCGCGAAGTGTAGTTTTAATTCGGCTCAAAAATATAATTAGCGGCTTACCGATGAAATGTGATGCCAGATTTCTGTTTATTATCTGTTTAGTATCATTTGTACAAGATTTTATGGCACATTTAACCATCGTTGTTTGATAACTAACAGTCATGTGTCGTTACGCGTTTTCTGAACAACACAACAAAACGTTACCGGAGCTATCACAACGTTGTGCAAACCGTCTATTTCACAACGATCTATTTCGCAACCACCGTCAAAATAAATATGTTGTTTTAAAACAGTCTTTCGTTTTTGGATCCGTTTTTCGTTGTGGTTAATTTCGCGTTGTTAGGCATTGTTAAGTATATAAATTGATTTATTGCGCATAATATGACGACTGATAATATTCAATTCAATTCAATTATTTATTGCGAAACCATAATGTACAAAGATGTTATAAAAATAAAGACCAATGTTATGGACCCTGTTGGGCATGCAACTTAGGGACTAGGAGAGAGGAAGCGTATATATATAAGTATATAATTATTTATTTATATAAATATATATAAGAATTTTATTTTATTTAAATTAAAAATAAATTATATTTACATTTATATTATTAATATTTAAATGATAATGTCATCTAAAAAATATTCATTTGAGTTGTAGTAACATTTATTATTTAGAATTTTTTTTAATTTTTTTATAAATATATCATTTTTTTCTTTTTTTAAATTATCTGGTAATTTGTTATAATTAGTGTATATAAATTAGTGTATATATATATACTTATATATATATACACTAATTTACAAGAACTATACAATTTTCACATCAATTAGGTTTGTACACACACAAGTATTCGTAACGAACCTAAACAATAACGGCCGTGACTTATCGAGACCAAGGCAAATATGTCACTAATTAAGTACTTGCAATTTGCATTCACAGTCATCAAAACAAAATGAAAGAAATTCGGTAAAAAAACAAGCATCGAAAATAATCGAAATTTATCTTATTAGTATATGCATAAGGTAAACTATCGTACAAACGCATCTACCGAACAATGTCAAAGGTCGTAATAATTACATCGTATCTGATTAGATATTACCGTCTCTTTTTATCATACTTAACCGGTGGTTGCGAAAGAGATGGTTGTTTCGTGCGTTCCGTTCGTTATGTTGTGAATTTTCCGAACCGAAAACGAAGTCCGTTTGCTACAACGGACAACGGATTGGTGCACGGGAGAAATTTGAGTTTGACGTTTTGAGAAATAGATCGTTGTTAAAGTCTCCCACAACGTTTTCGTTGCCGTTCAGCCACAACGTTGTGAAAACGATTGGTGCTACATAACGCCCACCGCTAATAACTAAGCGATTGTTCAGACGGAACACGCTCGTCATAAGCGTTTGATTATGACTGGCGAGAGATAGACATCAGTTGTTTGTTCCCACCCGTACCTCCTGTTCCCACTTGAACGTTAGCACTCTATACCTACTTGTTGGAATTATACCTTTATGAATGCACCACTTACTATAGCAACCTAAACATTTATTAAAAGTAATTTCTTTTCGTACAAGTATATTCACATTTCCAATAATTATTCATTAAGTTTGTCGCAATTAAAATTGTTTAGAAAAGGGCTTATTTGTATCCAAAGTTTGTATCACACTTGTATCCATTGAAGTCTATGGTTGGATGAAATTTTGGTCTGTGTGTAATGTTTAACGTTTCGTTTTTCGTTTCCCTCAGTTCCCTCTTCTCTTTCTCTCTGTCATTTACCATTTAGTTTCATGTTTCATAGAAGTACGCGATATCTTTGCCTTGCATTTTCTTAATTTTTCATCGTAAAATACATTTCTATGATGCACGTAAGACTTATCGATAAATGTAATTGCCAAGTTTGACCGTCTAAATAAAGTGTTGACTTCGATACAATGGATTTCAAAGAGTTATTTGTCATGGTATTAAGCGGGACGACATTGCAAGCGCTGAACGCCTCTAATCTTCGATGACCACAGAGAACAACGGGCTAGAATCATGATTGCGAACTTACCACTTCTCTTTGCGAAAGGGAATCCGACGGCGCTGCGTAACATTACAGCGCCCAAATTGGAAAAATTTATAACGTTCATGGTGACATGTTCCTGGGGTCACGACACGGCGAAGGAAATAAGACAACCACCATGGTGGCCAGAGAACGTACCTTTCTCCCATCCCTTTGTGAGGCCGAACATCGTACCCTCAGATTGGGAAGTCCGGTTGAAGAACTTGGTAAAGAAGTGTTACACCTACCACAAGAGTACATTTCTCTTGGTGTTCTCAGCTCAATTGGCTCGCTATCCTCATCATCTGCTCAAGTATGTCGACAATTTGGACTTCACGACGTCTCTTTATTACAATCCAAGTGGGAGACTCCTCGTGACATTCAGAAATGAAAACATGTATTATGACAAATGTGATCAGTTCCAAGTAAAATCCACTGATATATATCTTTGTGATAATTGCGATAGTCATTTTGATAATCCAGACTTGTTGAGAGCCCACGAGAGATTGTGTAATAACGAGGATGTTCCTTCGAGTACATGCAGCGGTGGGTTACAGGATCTTCTTACTAGCCTAAAACTGCAGCCTGTGGGGGAAAGTTCTGATGTGTCCGTAGCTAATAATAATAACGATGTTAGACAAAAACAATCGAGGAGTGCTGCCAGCATAGATCGCGGTCCACCTTATCCGTTCTCCTCGTTGGCCTACATGAAGAATGCTAAAATTAATACTCAAAGAGATATGACTTTCTCGAGGGAGAGAATCGAGAGATACTGTTGCGATATGAATATAAAAAATGTAGCTAGCAAAAGCAAAAATCAACAGTTCCCCGTGAGGTACAGAAGGCCAATCGATTATTGGAAAAGAAAACATACATTTCCGAAGCAGAGGAATAAGGAAATACTGGACTTGAATGCACAGCTCCTTTATTTAAAGTGTAGACCAATCTCTGTTTCGGTAGAAAGAATGTCCACTAAGAGCATGGACGACTTCATTGAAAATTTGAGGATAGAATCTGAAGAAAGAAGGAAAGCAGCAGAGAAAGGTATCGCTTTTGTGGATGTATCTGTGGACGGGGATGTGAAAGACTGTGATCAGTTGAATGAGTGTGAAGTAATAGATTTGTGTTCAGACGATGAGACGCCAGATGGGGATGAGAATTATGATCCCAGAGCAGGCGTGACTTGTGTTATCCGGGGTGGAGCAGTGTTACAGAGGACGGCCGCAACGCCAAATTCTTTGCCAGCGGAACCTTGTGGCGCTCGACATTCTCCTATAGTTATTCAACAATCCCCCATTATATTATTTACTCACACGCTGAGCAACAAACCATTTCCATAGGCTATATTCTATGTACGATTTTTTTCATCACAAGTATTTATATTTTTTAAAATAAAAACTTAATTTTTAATGTAATTATTCATTTTCATTTAATAGTACATTTGAACAGATTGTTGGTATCAACTGGTGCTTTGACTTCTTTAAAATTAATTTCGAAATAGAAATGAAGCAAGGCAAGGCAGTGTGTTCTGGCAATTTATAAATTATTTAGACATGTGACATTTAGACATGTAAAAAGCTAAAGAAAGCAATTGAGCAAAACTAACAAAAGTAATCAATACTTTGCCCAAGCATTCTATACATTCTACACTGGCTACAAAACAAACTAAACTCTATGTGTACTCAACAATATTTTATGTTGCTAATTATAATGTTGTTAGTAAGAAAGCTTTGTGATAAACATGAGTAACTAAAATAATAACAAAGATTATACAATAATGTAGGCTCCCTTTTCATCTAAAACTTGTGCCCAATACTATGGTAAACTTTTTATGCCCACAGCCAAGATATCTTTTAGGCACATTCCAGGCACCATGCCCATGCCTAATAACTTTGCATCTTCCTGCTTTCTGTGAAGGTTATCTATCCACCTGGCCCAGCAGGGTGTCCCATGCTGCATTTTCCAATTCATAGCCCCCATTCGAGAATCTTTCTACCCCATCAGTTATCTGCTCTGTAACAGATGTGGCAGGCCCATTGCCACTTCACCTTGCTAAATCTCTTGGTTCTTAGTTGAATTTCTGATCCTATCCACCAAAGAAACTCCAAGCAAAAATCTCTCTTTAGCCTTTTGACCAACCATAAACTTGTGTATCAGTTCTGCCATGAGAGGCCACATTTCGGCATCATTGGCAGGACACATTGATTATATGACTTGGTCTTTAGACACTACGGCAGTGGTAATGAGAACAGAGGATGTAGCTTCCCAAATGCAGCCCAACTCAGCTAGATCTTTCTGTCAACCTCTTTGTCAAAATTTTTCCTGCCAAACTGGATTGTTTATGCCAAATAGACGTAATCCTGCACAACTTCAAGAGCCACAAACTATGGTAAAGGTTCCGGGAGATTATGCTTTTACGCTTTTTTTGTTTGGAATCAGTCCTGGACTATAAGCGGATCTGTTGGGAGAGATGGGTTGATCTTTTTCAGAGGGAGTAGGCCAGTGCTCAGTATTTTTGTTATAATGTCATAGTCAAAGTATATGTCGTAGTTATTACAACATTTTTTTTTAAAACACCCACTTTTTGCAATTGTGCAAAGTATGTCTTGGTTGCATGATGTTAAAATCATGTGACGTCACCGCAACTAAAAAATACAGCAGCTCTCCTGGCCAGTTTTGTACTCTTTGATCATTATTAGATGTCTACTTTTTTTTTGTATAAATCATGAAAATATATTGTATATAAGAATTGAATGAAATCAAATTCCTAAAGGAGTCCAAAGTACTGTACTAACTTTCGAAGAGATGTAAAACTGATTTAGTTATTCCTTTAAACCAGTAGCCTTAGTTATTTCTTTTAGCAATGTTTTTAGCTCTTTTATGCCAGAGATACACGAGGGTAGTTTAGTTTTTCAAGCTAGCTAGGATAGTAAACTAGTGTTAGTAAGCTAGCAAGCTAGTAATTGTCTTCGTATATACAGAACTAGCTTCTTTTCTAGGCTAGTAAGGTAGCGTCTCAAGCTGGGTTAGTTTTAATAGGATGACGTTTTATTTTTGGAGCTAGTTGCGCCCCCCACCACTTATTTTACTATCCAGGCATGGGTACTAGCTTCCATGTGGCCAGCGAAGCTAGTGTTCGATTGGCTTGTGAACAGTGACCACGCATTTTTTTACTGTGTATTTTGAAAGGGATAAAATGCCCAAACCAAGTACCGATATTAATTTAATATCGGTTCATTTTCACAATGTTGCAATGGACGTGTTGTCACTTCAGTCATTGCAATAGTACCTACAGGCTTAAAACTAACTGGCAAATCATGAAAACAGCATTTTCCAAGCCAGGACAGTAGTAAAGTTTTCTAGCTTGGAAAACTAGCCTCGTGTATATCGGGCATTTGGCTTAATACTCGTAGCATGATTGAAGATGCTCTTTGTGTAGTTGCTATGTCATTATAGGAATGCAACCCTTATCCAGTCTATTTTGATATGTAGTGATAAAGGACTTTTTGTTTTCTTTTTGATGTATTTTTTTTATATTTAAAGTTTTACAACTAACGAAAACAATATTTGTATAATACAATCTTTTCTTTTAGTGTGATAAGACTATTTCATTTAGTATCGCGCCAACAAGTTGGATATTGTACCTATAGAATGCCTAGGCAAAGTATAATATACCTAAGGAGGTAATTAGCAGGTAAAGTAAATTCTGTTAATTCACTTGAATGATGTGGGAAGCGTTGAGTTTAGTAAATTTGTATTTATTAAGTAGACTAAAGAAATAAAAAATGTTAGGTATCATATCGAGGAAAATGAAGCTGTTGTACAATTTGTACATATTGATTTTCTTGATGATCTTTTAACCATTTGTATGATATGTCATATTAATTTCTTTTTAATGTAAAAGACTGATGAAATAATTATTTATTTCAACTTCATTCATTTAAGAATTTGTAAAGCATAGCCAGAAAGTGTAGAACGAAACTATTTTTTCTTGGTAATTTAGGTACCGAAATAACGCCACCCTCAAAGTGTCTGTATTTTTTTTTCGTTTGTATTACGTTTTAAGATGTAACTATCAATGGGTATTACAACATAATATAAATAATAATAATGTCGCTGTGATTTTTAATTCGTAATAAAACTATTGTACAAAAATTTTGTTGGAAATGTTTCGCAAAGTGGCGACTCCATTGTACTCTATTTTTTTTTTAGTCTAGCAAGCTATTTTGGTTTTTAAATAAAGTTTTTCCATTGATATAAAATTAGTGAGCGGACATTTCTCTACTTCAAGCGCTTATGGTTATATACCTATAGAAAATAGCGACCACTGCCACTTTTAGGACTTGATAAACTACCCATTTTTAGCCACATAAGCCGCCATTTTGATATCGACGCCAATGTGGGTAGAATTCAAACCATTCTACCCACACTCAGTTTGTCAATTTAAATAAATTGGTGTGTACTTTTAGAAGTGAAAATAGAACACAATAGAATAGAAATGAAAACTTCTGATTTTCCAAATTTAAAATTAATTATACATGATTCAGTGCGCCACAAATCCCAGCGCGCTTGATGTCGAGTCGTGGCCGAGTAAAGGCTTAAACTCACGGAGCGATTTTTACCCGCGCTCGCAGCCATTTTATTTTTAAACTTACGAGAACGCAGTTTTCTAAGGTTACGCAGCCGTCCAGTTGCGATTTTCGCCCGCAAACATGGAGGGCGATGATCGCAAAACGGCCGGTAAAAATAATGGCGTCGGATTTCCGACCGATCACAGAGCGCGTGGGCGTTAGCCAGTAAAGGCCGCGGGTGACTGCGAATCGCGCGGTTCTACTAGTTACCCGCCGATGCTGCAAGACCCGCAAACAATCACGTCCGCCGCGGTCTTAACATCGTGAAATTTGCTATCTACATTTTTACGTATATTACTACGTGTTCGTATGAGTGTTGCGGTCCCGCAACCGCGGCGGGCGCGGATGAAAATCGCTCCGTGAGGTCTAAAGTCGATTCAACGTCAGCGTCACCGAACCTAGCGTGTCGGTTCACTTACGTTCACTCCAAAAAAGCGCTTAAAGAAGTTTTCACTTCCAAAGACATTGAAAATGGCGGGGACTATAGCCTCTCGCTCACAAAATGATGCTGTCAGTATGGATAGTAAATAAAATATTTATTTTGACTTGTAAGGTGTTTTTACTATGTCGTGAACAGTATTTAATAGTTTATTCTCTAATATTATATTGCGTATGATAAATCAGAACATACTAATTGAACACGTGTTCGCATCCCTACAGTCGGGTGAGTGAGGGGTGCAAGCGGAGTGTGGGAGGGGCGCCGGATACCTCGTTCCGCTCAAAACTCGCTACCAACGCGATGACACAGCTTTTTGCTCTTTCAGCCCGCTCCGCTAGACTCTTTCGCGGTCGAGCCTTAGCTATGAAACTTACCGGTTAAGCGGGCTCATTAATGACCTCGCTCATTTCGCGGTCGAGCCCGGGCTTAAGTTGCAAAGATATATTATTTCGATGATAACAGTACACCCTCGAATCGCCGGCATTTTTTTCTATCTACTGTGCATATCATTTTGCTACACGCTTGATAATGATATCAGGCAAAAAGACAACTAACTCTCTCTGCGACCCGGGCAAACCTACACATAAATAATTCGATACTTTTAGGTAGGTATTACTTACATTGTAAATGAGTAACTACACTTCATTCAGCTCGATTCAGCTTTTGCCGGTAGAAAACACTAGTTTTGTATAGAGATGCATATATTCGTCCGTACTGCCTTCCGAGTTCAGCTTTCCCGCCAAACAAGCAAAACTGAGGATGATCGATATTTAAATTCGCATGCTAACGACACTGACCAGCGTTGTTCCGCCGCGTTCAGCGCTGTTCCGCCGTGTTCAGCGCTGTACCCGGACCGTACTAGTAGGGGAGCCCAAGAGTGGATTTTGGTTATTTTTGGATTAACTCGAGCGCGTTAAGGTTAAGGCATTAAGAACGCACTGTAAAGCGTGTAGTCAGTAATAGGGAGAATTGTTTGTCTTAACTAACTGTAATACGAACAGTTGAAGACAGATAGCGACGCAAGACATTCGCGCCACTCATTGAATTCGCGAAAATTTAAAACATATGTCAGCAGTTCCAATATTTTAGAAAACCCAATTTCAAATGTATAATTGAGGCGATCAGCGCAAAAGTAGTGTAACCCACAATTTACGTTGGTTACGGTTCTGGTGTAAGATGTACACAGATATTATAGATTTAGAGGTTCTTTTTATAAAGGTAATTAAAAACAGTTAAAATAATGTTCACAAAAGAAACAAGGTTAAAAAACCATTCAACCAAATTTTAACTCCTCATTATCTCATAATAAGTAGTCTGGGGTACTTACACCACTTTTGCGCTGATAACTTCAATTGTAGCTAGAACGTTTTCATAGAAAAACATTTTTGGGTTTTCCGACCAAACCTTCAGAATTATATCTCAGAAATGTTATGTTCTGCTACTATGAGTAATTATGGAATTGGTATGCTGGTAGAATCGGAAGTGTATTTAGTGTAACGTCAATCGTCTGGCAAAACACGATAGAATAGGTAAGTGTAGTTACTCCTTAATGCGTCTGCGCCGCCTTTTTACTTTTATATCAATAGTCGTGTCCCACTGATTTTGTGTTCAACGTTCAACCATATTGCAATAGCCATTTTGTGTGTACATAAACGTTCATAAAGGTAGTTACCTACTAACGTGGACTCAACGAAATGGCGGTTTAGTAAATCAAGTTATTTATGTTTGGTATTTTTTTCTTTTATAAGTACTTTTAAGTCTACATTTTATAAGAAATGGTAGGTACGCAATAACTGAATGATAAAATTCTTTCTTATATAAATACTACGTATGAAATCTACGTATGAACTGTAATATACTTACAATACATGTTTAATTTATCCTGATTAAAAAATTTAATGGAGAAGTTGTTAATTTTTGTTCCACGGTTACCTATAAATAATGGATTATGTTGCCACCTATCTACATACTTACCTGAAGAATAATTTTTCCAGCATAACTTAGAGCCTTGGGGTCGTATAACTTTAGAGCTTTGGGGTCTAAACACTACTCCACTTTGTAGTTACCAAAAAAATTGTCAGTTACTTTAGTCAGATTGCCCGTTGTCGGTCAGACGAACTCGATAAATTAGTTATTACGAGCAAGGTCGATGGAAGAGATCCCGCGGCCGACCACCTAAGGGCCTGTGCACACGGTGTTTTCTAAACGAGCTGAAGACGCGCGTTTTTTGTCAGTGCGTATCTGTTTGGAAGAAAAAAGCGTAGAAGACTGGGTGAAGCAATGGCTACAAAAATGGCAGCGATATACCTACTCATATAACCGTAGTCTCGGGTAACCGTAGTCTCGGGTAACCGTACGCAAACACTGTCTCTGTGTTATAATTGTTTTTAAAATAGTTTTTGTTCACTTATTAGAGCAATTCTCATTTATTCCTCAAGCAAATGCCACATATACAAAGTGAAATTGTTATTGTAAGAATTACAACAAGTTTACGCTAAAAATAAGTGAAAATAGTGATTTGGAATTGTGAACTCAAGTGATAGGATTATGAGATCACCTTACCGTCTACCTTCTTGACAATTTTTAACGTTGGAAAGCGAAAATAACATAGCTTATTTTCGAAGGTGCATTCTAAAGTCAGTTGGTGTAACTGCACAAGTACTGAGCTTGCGCGACAGCGGCGGAGGTTCGAATCCAATCGTGGACGTGAAATTTTTAAACTTTTTTTTAATTTCAATTTTTATTCAACGCACTGTTTATAAACAACAGAAATTATGAGCTCTAAAGGCAAAGACTCAGTGTGTGCTGGATGTCATATCATTATTTCAGCAAAAAATCGAGAATATCTACAATGCACCAAATGTGAATGCAAATATGATTTATTATGCGCTAATGTGCAAACTTCACGTTATCAACGTATGTCGAATGAAAATAAATTATCTTGGATTTGTCCAGCATGCAAAACCAAAATACCTAAGAGCGATAATAGTCTTACACCTATAAGAAATGATCACTTGCAGGATGAGCAACTGCAGCAGTCCTCGTACAGTAATGTTACACTTCGAAAGAAAGTGACACCGATACCCGTGATCGACTCACCGTTCGGCGCGGAATCGTCAATAGATCACTCGCTGTCTCCGCGTGGTTCGCTCATTGACGACAATATTCTATCTCTAATTAGACAAGAGATCAAGTCATCCATCAACGAATCCGTAAAAACGTTAATAGAATCTACTTTCCCTAAAGAATTCGAATCGCTACGCAATGAGCTACTTATATTAAAAGACCTTAAAAACACAATGGAGTATCTGAGCGCCGACTACGACCGCATTCAAAATGAACTTAAGAACTCCAAAGAAACAATTGCGGTTCTGAAGAGTGACAATCTCAACTTGCAAACTGCAGTTAATGACCTCTCCTCAAGGCTGAACCTGCTTGAACTCCATACACGCGAAAACAACATAGAAATAAATGGTATTCCTGAGAACAAATCCGAAAAATTGCCTCTAGTTCTTAAACAACTTTGTAATGCCGTGGCGTACCCTATGGAGGACAATGAGATCATGTCTAGCACGAGGGTGAGAAAAATGGATGACAAATCCAATAGACCTAGGGCTGTCATATACAAATTGAGGTGTACAAGTGCCAGAGATGGTATTATTGCTGCGGTCTCAGAATTTAACAGGAAATCCTCAAATGATAGACTCAACTCTTCTCATTTGGGTTACGGAGGCAATAAAAGCCGTATTTTCGTCTCGGAACATCTGTCTCCATACTACAAAACCCTCCATGCAAAAACGCGTGCTATGGCTAAAGACAAGGGCATTAAATACGTATGGATAAGAAACGGTCGAATATTAATAAGAAAAGACGATAAATCTCCGGCAATCCACATTAAAAGCTACGATTCGCTAAAGAAATATGTGTCTGTGCAACAGTAAATGTCTACAGTGGTTGAATTAGACCTTAACATTGATTAGTAACATTCAACGTATATTATCAAAATTTTAGAGGAATGAAGACGAAGTTGCAAGATATAAAACTTAACACTCTGCAATACAATTATGACATAATTGTTGCCACTGAAACCTGGTTAGACGAAAACATAAAGGACAGCGAGGTCTTCAGTGACGCGTACACCATCTATAGACGCGACCGTAACTCAACTCATCTGTCGGGTAAGTCTGGTGGTGGAGCGCTCATCGCCGTGTCCAGGACGCTATCATCGAGGCGTTTGGAAGACCTTGAAAGCAAATACGAGGATCTTTGGGTGGCATTAAAAGCGACTGTGAATGGTGTGGTAAAGGACATCTTGCTCTGTGCATTGTATATCCCACCACCGGTGATGTCACATGTACTGGAAGCTGTATTAGACAATGTGACTTCTGTCATGAATTCGCATGACACTGAAACAATTATTTTCGGCGACTTCAACCTGGGATTTATAGATTGGAATACGAATAGTAGCTGTTCTCAATTATCTCCTTGCAATTATAACAATAGTTTGGGTTTTTCTCTGGTTGACTTCTTGTCACACAATAGTCTCAATCAATTTAATAGCATTAGAAACTGTAACGATAAGATTTTAGATCTAGTAATAAGTAATTTGCCTAACTTAACTATAAGTCGTATTGATTGTGATGCAATAAGTAGACTGGATAAGCATCACCCTGCATTGAAAATAAAAATACAATTTGACCCAGTAATTTCTCTTAAAAAGAATTATTATGCCAACTACAATTTCCGTAAGGCTGACTACAATCTTATAAATAAAGAACTTCTTGCGGTTGACTGGAGGGGGGAATTGTCCGGGTTTGAAAATGTCAACGACATGGTTTCCGAATTTTACAAAATTATTAATAAATTAATTAAAAATTACGTGCCTTTTCACCAGAGATTCAACAAAAAACGCAAGGTACCTGTCTGGTTTTCTTCCAACTTACTAAAGCTAATGTCAGAAAAGGAAAAGTTAAGAAAGAAAGCGAAACTGTATGGTAATCCTAGAGATATCTATGAGTTAAAACTAGCAAAGAAACGTGTAAACGCTCTTATTAGATCAAGTCATGCAAACTATATAGCATCCATTGAATCAGATTTGCCGAAGAATCCGCGAAAGTTCTGGTCATACATCAATCATCAGCGTAAAGATTCCGCGGACTTGCCTAGTGTTATGAGATTGGATGACAGAACTGCCTCCACTGGCGATGATATTTGCAATTTGTTTGCCGAAAGATTTTCCTCTGTTTATAGGGGTGATGCTTCTGATGAGACAGTGCCTAATGTAGATATTTTTCCGCAGCTTTCACTCAGTTCAATTGAGGCGAATGAAAGAATTATCTGCAAAATTTTGCGTTCACTAGATGCGCACAAGGGCCCCGGTCCGGATGGTATAACACCATACTTTATAAAAATGACTAGTAAGGCACTTGCTTTGCCCTTGTCTATGATTTTCAACAGGTCGTTACAGTCTTCAGTTTTCCCCGACTCGTGGAAGGTTGCCAATATAGTACCAATCTATAAAAAAGGTGATAAAAGCAATGTCCAAAACTACCGACCAATTTCGATACTTAACGTGTTCTCAAAGGTTTTGGAACGTGTCGTGCATCCGGTGTTTAGTTCTTATTGTAAAAATTTTGTTGCAACCGAGCAGCATGGTTTCTGTAATGGAAGATCAACGACGTCGAATCTTATAGGCTACACCTCTTATATAACAAAATATGTTGACCAGGGTGGTCAGGTGGACTCAATTTACACTGACTTCTCCAGCGCCTTTGATAAGGTAAATCACAATTTTCTAATGCAAAAATTACAAAATTACGGTGTGCACGGTAGTCTTCTGGAATGGTTCCGGTCATACCTACTGAACAGGACACTAAGGGTCACAGCTTGTGGCTTCGCTTCAAAATCGTACATTGCTACATCCGGTGTGCCGCAAGGCTCCCATCTAGGGCCGGTGCTCTTCCTGGTATTTGTGAACGACCTTGCAGATTGTCTGCACCATACCCGCTGTGCATTGTTCGCTGACGATTGCAAATTATATAGGGCTGTAAGGACTTGTGACGACTCCAAACTAATCCAAGAAGATTTAGATTCAGTTCTCCTTTGGTGTGCAAGGAATGGCATGGAACTAAATGCTGATAAATGTAGTCATATCAAGTTTACTAGAAAAATAAATAAAGTTCCATCAATGTATCACGTGGGTGGCGCCCCCCTTGCAGAGGTCCATACGGTGCGTGACCTAGGGGTAGTTTTGGATGCCAAACTTACATTCATCTCACATATAGACACTGTAGCTAAAAAAGCTTCTCAACTATCGGGCTTCATAAAACGAAACAGCCGTGACTTTACAAATATAAATACGGTGATATATCTATATAAAACATTGGTGAGGAGTGTTATAGAATACGCTTCTCCAATTTGGAACCCTTCGTATCGGTCTCATATAGCGAGGCTGGAGCGTATTCAACGCAGCTTTACAAGATACTTGGCTCATAAGGATAAACAATGTTCCCCTTCTCTGGATTACAATTCTAGATTACTACATTTTAAACTCCAGTCTTTGGAGAAACGTCGCGAGATTACGGATGCGGTTACCTTGCATAAAATAGCTAATGGAATTATCTCGGCACCTGATGTCTTGAATCTTCTATCTGTGGTGGTACCCCGTGCTATACCTAGATATCCTCTTACGAGGATATTTTCGTATGACATAATACGCACAAACTTGGGCAAGTTCTCCCCGGTCAATCGTATGATTTCTAATTACCATTCTCTTCAAACTGACGTGGAGGTGGATATTTTCCATGACAACTTGAATCGTTTTAAAATGAAACTTTTAAAGCTTAAAAGTATAGATTGACTGCTTCCATTTTGACATTTTTATTCTTATTCTAATAATCGTTCTAATAATGTAAATAATAATAATTATGTGACTTTTTATATTGATTTTTATTGTTCTTTGACTTGTGTAATTAATTTAATATTGAGTGGATGCTCTGCTTCTTGTCCTTATATGTTATTGTGCATTAATTTTATTGTTTTGATTTAATTATTGTTTTTTTTTTTTTTGTTCTAAATTATTATTTTTTAACAGAGACATTATTGTGTAGATATAGCTGTAGATACCAGTAATTGGCGCACAGATGTAAACATGTAATTTGTAACTTATGAATATGACCTGGATGATTCTGTGTGCTGTTGGTGTTTCAATAAAATAAAATAAAATAAAATAAAATAAAATAAAATATAAATCTACTGAGAGATTCATAAAGTTCTATAAAACTCGTCCAAAATACGTTACTGTCGCTAAATGCCATGTCTTATGTTTGACGAGGATTGGTAACAAACAAAATAAACGTGCACACTCATCTAATGCTAGCTCGTAACGTAACCGTAAGGCTAACTGCTGAGTTATATCTGGCAGGCACATCTGTTTAGCGCACACATGCACAAAAGCCCGTATTTGACCGCCTCCCATAACGACACGGGCAGCGGACAAGCGAGAGGCAGACAAATCTGTGCATTTTCTCACTATAATTATACGAGCAGATTTATCCGCCAGGCACCTGTTTAGGCAGATCTGCCAGGTAAATCTGTGAGTGTGTGGCTAGCCAATGACCCCAATGACTAACGCGGACAGGACAAGCTATGACCTATGTGCAGAAGTTCTATGAATTTGGGCATCTTCAAATATGCCCACTTACTTCATATATACTTACTTATTTTTATGCGATTAGAAACATAAGGGAAATTATAAAATAAAAAAGTACACCACACTTAAATTTTCATCGATTTTATAACTTTTAACAAGAAAATACATTCATGGAAAATATGTAACTGTATTCTAATGAATCATATGTCCTCATTGTTGATTCTATGGTGAGAGTTAAGTGGGCGTCGACTTTCCTCGTCCGATCCATAAATAACTTCTTCATCAGAATCGTTGATCATCGAAAACGCCGGATTGTCTTTGGTTATGGCGGTTTCTGTAACCAAACAACGGATATTTTATAAGAATCAAACCCATTAATATTAATAGCTTAGAAAAAACACAATGCTTAGCAATAATTTATCTATAATAATCAATCAATACTAATAATAATTCTGTAAGTGTAGGTATTGTAGAATGTAAGTATGTATGTTCCTCCATAACTCTTTAAACGAATTAACTGATTTTCATGAAACTTTGTACATTTAGCGCCTCTTTCACCAACTACAAGTAAAGTGTTGATTAGGTACTTTTAGGAATCATTTTCTGTTTTATTGAATTATATTGATGCACTCGGTTTACTGCATCATTCGATAGGCGATTTTTTTTTTATTTTCTTTGGACGTTTACAATACAAACAAAGGTATATCAGCTAAATTATTCCCGGTGACAGGTGACTTTAAGTGACGGTTTAGCCTACTTGACGTTGGTGAAAGAGGCGCTTAGACGTACAGGACACAGGATAGGCTATTTTTTTCTTTTTCAACGCGGACGAAGTCGCGGGCGCTAGCTAAGTTAGATCTGTAATAATTTATATTACTTAAGGTTTCCATTTTAGTTAACACAAGTGCAAATGTGCAATACTAAAAGCGCCTACGCACGGCACTAAGCGGTAGTAATCTACCGATCTTAGGGCCGCTAGGGGCTAGGGGCTAGGGGCTAGGGGCTAAGCTAGGGGCTAGGGGCTAAGCTAGGGGCTAGGGGCTAAGCTAGGGGCTAGGGGCTAAGCTAGGGGCTAGGGGCTAGGGATCTAGGAGGCTCCCCAATAGGGGAGCCCCCTAGATCGCCTCTAATATCTTTACGATTGCAGGAGGCGATCTAGGGGGCTCCCCATTACTGCCCCGATATTGCCACCGATTTTAGGGTCGTGTGTAGGCGCTTTAAGTCTGACCTCGCCTATAGCGGCTATAGCCCGCTATACTAGTCTCTTGCTATGTTGCAGATCTCGCGAACATAATTTTTATTGTATAAGGCCAATGATATTTAAAACCCAAGTCGCGCGAATTGCTATTGCACCTGGCCGCCATTTTGGTGACGTAATGTCTTGATACATTCACTTGTTTGTGTTTATGTTATCTATATTTTTTAGTTGCTGACGCGTATGTTAATGTGACAAGGTTCCTGAGCAATTTACGGGGTTTATTGCCATTTTTTCGTTTAGTTAACTGCGATTTTTTTTTGTAGTAAAGCACGTACAGTTGTGGCGATAAAGATTGCACATCGACTTTTAGAGAGAGACGATCGGCTAGTTTCGGCTTTGTCATCTTTGTAGAGCGTTATCTCTGTCGCTCGAAGCACTAACGTCATAATTATAGGTACCGTGTGGCAAGATAACGCTCTACGAAGCAGAAACTAGCAATTCATCTCTAAAAGTTGATGTGCCATCTTTATCGCCCACAACTGTACTTAGGTACCTTAAAATATCAGAATAATCCGATATTAATAAGGCTTGTTTCGTCGAGTGTACAAAGAGATAATCATCTCGAAGATATTGGTGTAAATAATAGTGGCTTCTCAAACTTTATATAGATATCTATAACGTACTTACCATGTATAGATGTCCCACCAGGCGAAAATAAATAAGCTAATATGTACATTTTAAAATTGAACAATCCATACAAGGCCATAAATGGAGCCGATGTATCGTAGTGGACTTTCGGCTGGGAAGCCCAATGGTCTTGCAACGTGGCTGGTCCCCACCCTTGGAAAGCCAATAGTGTTGTGATTAACGTTACTGTCCCCACAACTATCGATAGACATCGAAGTCTTATATCTGAAAAAACATACTACATGTGAATAGATCTGCACACTTGCTGAAACAGTAAATATCACTTAGTTATTAAAGATTTAAGGTAAATGTTAACTTACCAAAAAATGGCATATTTTTCAGATCGCTATACGCCTTAATTATTAGCACTAGTAAATAGAGGAAGTACAGTGTAATAGCAACGAAAAATCCAATTTTCGCAACCTAAAAACATCAATATTAATTTTAAATTACGACCACAAGTAAACTTGTATTTTATCAGTTTGCAGAAAGGTTTCACTTTACTTACAGGGTAATTTGGAGTCATCATATAATTAAACGTGGGATCAATGTAGCCATAGTATTTCTGCCATATTGTGACCACCATCGCTGGCGTCCACACCAATCCCACCACTATAACCTTCAGCAGATAAAATGGCAGGAAACTCCGTTCATTCTGTAGAAAGATTAACGTTTTTAATGTTCATTTTAAAGACTGTCCGTCTGAAAACCTTTCTATAAGATCTACTTAAAATAATTAAAATTAAAATAATACTTTCTCTAAGACAATAAATAATTATTAGTAGATAATCCCTCGACAGTGGTCGTGGTCTTCATTTTAGGTGTTGGTGGCAAGCTTCACAACACGCCGCCAATTGAATCCTCATGATGACTCTAATGGGAAAAAAGATATGCAGTGGTTTCCCCTTGCCTTCTGAATTTAAGCTTTTTAGGCGTAATTTAAGCCCCAAGGCAGTTTCAGCCTGTTCCAACCGGTTGCCCAGCCAGGTGAATGGTTATCCCGCCATTTACTCGGTGAATTACAACTTGTGAATTAGTTGGTACTTTTTTTTTATAATATAAAAGTGGCAGACAGGCTGGCGGCTCAATTGTTGGTAGGTGGTTACCATCGCCTAAGGACACAAGCAACACCAAGGGGAGTGCTAGTGCGCTGCCCTTGGTACTTATGGTTGGTACTTATAAGTAATTATAAGCCTATGTCCATCTGGAATAGCGGAGAAACAGACGCGTACGTAGGTACAGTCTATCTATCTATGTATATATCGCACTTTCGGCAAGACAAGGGCATAACTGCACTTTTTGTGATTTTTGCAGGAGTGCCATTTACAGTTTATTTTTTTGCATTATTTTACTGGTTATATTGCTTTGAAACAATTCTTTTTATGCATTAAATAAGCCCATGCAGCAATTTTTTTTTTAATTTTAATTTTTCAATTTGATAGTGTATTTATGACACTTCTGCATATTTAACGCATTTTACAAATTTTTGTAAGTTATGCCCTTGTCGTACCGAAGGTGCGATATTATAAATCTTCAGTTACGTAGACTTTATAGTTAGTTTAGTTTAGTTTGTGACTGTACCTGTCTCAAGCCATGATACAAAGCCAGCCAAGATAACAGGACACACGCTAAGAATGAAGTCTGGAATATTGTGTCCATTAATGGCGCGAAGCAACTACTCGACACCAGACGTAGGGGAAATATTGGATCTGGAAAAAATTAAGTTAGTACCTAAGCTAGGTTAGGTTAGATTAGGGGGATAGACCAATTGCGAATGTCTATATATCTCACTTACCATTGTAGAGCAAAAGTAATGGTAGCAAAATGGATAACCATTTTTGCTCTATTGCCCAATCTTGAGTTGCATACTTACGAAGGGAATGGGCAAACCAACACTGAAATTAACAAGAAAATTTATTTAAATGAACAGTGAAATGTTTTAATATTAATTTTATGTTAATTTTTGAATGGTTGAAGCGCTCTGATTCAGGGGACTCGGGTTCGATACCCAGTAAGGCCTACTTTGAAGTAGAACTTTTCAAATTTTCTGTGCTCTGGGTAAGGAAAGTAGGTAGTGACAGGTCACACTGTCACTAGTTGTCAGACTTAATAGATTTAAATGGTCCACATTTTTTTAAGGTGTTTGCGCGCGATGGGAGCAAAATTTCAAGCTAATTCAAATATTGTGTGACGTTTCGGTGTAACGATCGCATGACGCTTTTGTAACGTTTCTACAGAACATTTATCGTTTGGTATATATTTGATGGCCAAAGAAATTTCGTTTCTGACACGCTTCCTTACACGAGCGTTATTTTTTAATTATTAAAATTTATCTTACCGTTATAATAAATGTTGCCAAGAGAAAAATAAATCGGAACCACGTTTCCATCTGAGTAAAGGCTGGATTGTAAGTTTTAATCTGAAAAATAATTATGTATTTCATAGTAGACTAGACACATATTTTGCATATTTTTCAAGTGGCGTATGTACGTACAGATGTGGGCGATAAAGATTGCACATCGACTTTTAGAGAGAGATGAATGGTTAGTTTCGGCTTCGTAGAGCGTTATCTATCACACCATAGTACCTATGTGACGTTAGTGCTTCGAGCGACAGAGATAACGCTCTACAAAGATGACAAAGCCGAACCTAGCCGGTCATCTCTCTCTAACCGCCGGGCAACGGGGCATTCGCTGCAGCGAATTTTCGCGCGGCGCGAACGCTACGCGTGGCATGTTTAGTACATTTCTATACATTTGTTTTAGTCGCAAGACGCTTCGTGGCCCGGCGGTAAAAGTTGATATGCAAGCTTTATCGCCTCTGAGATGTAGGTATACTCACATAGAAGATAATTTCTCTAATATCATATCTCTTATGAAACTCTTTAAGGCCAAAGAATTTGATATTAAATATATAATGTGTGTATTCTAATGCGCCTAAATGTAAGATGATAACTTCGTCGCATATCTGCTTTTTGCATTTTAGATGTTGCGTCCTGTAAATAGAGTTCATTTTTGGGTCACAAATGCAATAATTGTAGGTACACGTTTTCTTACATTTTCCACGTCTTTAATTATCTCTAGCGACTTTCCCCCCGCTTCTAATGGAAATTTTATACCTATACAAATTTTCCTAGTTTATGGCTCTTTTTATTAGTGATAACCGATCCAATTCTGTTGAATGGTTTAGTAGAAATAAACGGAGAAACACAGAGTCAGACAGCCATTTTGTTTTGCCTATATACCAAGGGTATTCTGGCACAAACGGATAAGCACAGAAAATTTCAAAATTAGAAAAGAGCATTTAAAAGTTTGAGGGCTCATAGTAAAACGGTGAAGTACAATAGTCATAATAAAACATAAAACCACAATAAAAGCTAATACAGTTATACTGTTTTGCTAGATAAAAAGAGCAGAAAAAAATAAGTATGTATCTAATTTTCGTTAAATTTTGCACTTATTCGGTTCTGCCAGAATACCCTCGATACCTACATATTTAGGATAACACTTACCTATTTGAATTTTCATTTTCAGGCATTATAGTTGTTGCCGTGTGATCGCTTAACACGCCATCTATCGATATACTAATTTGAAAGCTTTTATCGAATATTTCCTCTGAAAAATTAAAAAAGATCTATACCTACTTTGTTTTTTTTTAACGACGTTCTTCGATATTATTATTTTCTATTCATGAACAAATTGAGAATAATTTTACACTAAAATGACATCCTTCGGCATTTAATTTAATCCCTGATTATGCAAAATTATATTTTCCCAAAGAAAACAATTTTTTTTGTTTTTTTTTTTAAATTAGGAATAAATGCTTTACTCGTAAAATTACTTATATATTTTTTTGTTAAAGATTTGTCAGGCAGGCTGACGCTTGACGATACATTTCTATACCTTATTTTTTTCATAAGTTTTTTTATATGGCCTAATATTTTGCCAAGAGGCATCACTTATTCAGAAAAACCTATATCCCGCATATAAATAAATATATTTTTATGTGAAGGTCGCCTATTATAAAAATTAAAATAAAAAAATTGGCGCTGCATGTATGCTGCCTATGCCTATGCATGTAGCAGGATAAGAGATTAGTAGATTATTTTTGTAATTACCATCATTATTATTCGTGAGTATTTCGACCAATAGCCACAGTTGTTGTACCCTCGTGCCCAATGCTGGACTGTATATGTGAAATGGCCCATGACTTATTTCGCTTATGTTCGTCAGTGAATTTGACGATATTGATGTTGTTAATGTTGGTGACGGTCCTGAAATAATAATAGAGGAAAAATTTATTAATCTCTTGATTTTGTCATTCCACTATGGAAGCAAATTTAAAGACGTATTTAGATCAAAATAAAATAGCGTCAATTGTACCCACGTCTCTGACTTTGGAAGGAAAGGCAAGCGTTTTCCTTTGAAGCTACGAGTATGTAGCTATTTTTTAATTGCAATAATTATAGTTAATTATTTAAAAATCAATCATATGTTCTTAGAGGGTAGGAAATACCTGCTAATCCTATGAATACGCCGAGACCGAAGCAAGCAAAAAATGCTATAAAAACCATCACAAATTCACCTTTGTGCATTGAATATATTCTCATTTGGACAGATCTAAAACAAGTAACCAGTCAAAGTTTAGTAATTAATAGCAAAGAACACGGCGTTTGAGCAGTTCATTTGGTGGTAGTAGCCACCCCTTACAGAAGACCACGTGAAATAACAGCACATACCTAAGTATGTTATTGCGTTTCGCTGTGTGATTAAGGGATGAAACCAAAGCCTATTTTTCCTATCCCCTCCTACTTCCTATTACTTTATCCTACTAAGGTTTGCAGGATACTTGAACGACCTATTGTTTAGCTTGTGTTAATCTCAGATAAAATAAGAACTAAAGATAGAGCCATGTGGATAGCAAAGTTAAACCGCTAAAACTACGCCTCCGCCGTTTACATACAAGGTTCCACGTATAAGTAGCAAAGCAAACTACGCTTCGACTTATTAAAATATTTACTAGTGAAAATACCGAATTCCGTATTGAAAAAGGTGTAAAAACCTTTTTTGAAAAAAGGTTACAAAAAATTAAATAGATGATAGAATCTGTAATGGATCTGAGCACGATATCACATGGTTAGAAGGTGTGAAATCAAATTTCACCCATTCTAAACCAATATTTTCAAGAAAAAATAACAAAAATTGAGGTTACAGCTATCTTAACACTGTGAAAGGTCAACGCACACATTTTTATAAAACCCCGCTTCACTATGGTTATCCGCAAAATTCTGTCTATAGTTCTTTTTTGCCTGAGGTATTAAATAGGCTACAATCATCCGGGTTTTTAGCCTGTCTAAAGACGCATAAACAAAAGCAAATATTAGGAGTATAATTTTAGATAAAGTGGGAATGAATTATAGTACTTACCACAATTATAATAATAGGTAATTCCTAACACAAATAAATAATTATTAGTAGATAACAGTTATTATTTTCCTTGAAATTTAAAAAAAAACGTACCTCTCGCATCGGTCATGATGGTATGCAGGCGCAATATATTTATTGAACTCGCTAAACAAGTCGCTAAATTGCGACAATGTATTGCGTATTTTATAATTCCATCCACCCGAAGGCAAATGATACGAATAACCCACATTGGCTGTATCCATCTTTACCTATCTTCTAATTACGCAAAACAAAAGTTAAATAAGTCTAGAAGATTTAACTAGGTGTAAATAAAGACACAAAACATTTACTATTGTGTATAAAAGTCTATTTCAAATGTAAACTTGCAAACACATCAGCTTGTTTACAAGCTGATTATTGATTTTTAGTGCGAGACTCGTGTCCGCCATGATATCGAAATGGTGTTGTCTAAATATATGTATTGATATTTTCTGCGCTAAAAATCTCATTTTTTATTTAATTATAATACGTTTTACAATACATTATGTAAGAATGGCGGGTAATTTCAAGGAAATAACTACCTACTGTAATACTTTTGTTTGTCTATCATCCACTCACTATTAGGGCTGTTTCTCTATGGTTGATTCGGGCACGTATTCTGAGAATATTAAAATAAAATAGTCTGTGTTAAACTCGACTTTGTTTGTATGGTCTAGGATGCACGACGGTGTAGGATCCCGTGTGTTTACACGAAAACGGAGGGGTTTCGCGAACAATCGGGATATCACGCGAGTCAATATATCAGCATTGAAACGGGGTCGGGTTTAGAAACTTAGTAATATTATACATGCAAAAGTTTGTATGTTTGGTATTTAAATCACGCAAAAATGGCAGAACAAATTTGCATGAAATTTGGCACACACGATAGTTAATTACACTGGATTTTATTCTGGAAAATGTTCAGCTCCTTTTTTCTCTTTTAGGTAGGTTCCTATAGGATTTTCAAAAATCCAATGCCAGGCAAAACTATAATAGCAATAATTATGAATAAATTGTGACTCATATATTTTCCCTGACGAACGCTATTTGTTTGTTGGTATAGGAAGCCATCTTGAAAACCCTTGAAAGTTTGTTTACATTCTTTGCGTTGTCTCGTTGGCCTTACTTTAGTTGATAAAATCGAGGCCTTTAACACTATATTTAAAAATATATTTATTTTTTAATCAGTCTCAATCAACGATTTATTGTAAAAACGAGTTTACTGACAGTAAAACATTTTTTCAATTTAAATAAAATTATAAAGGAATCGCAATAATAAAACGTACTATATAATTTTTTTATATATTTTATTTATAACATCAACCACACATACGCTTATAAATTAAGTATTGATTATTTAAAAGTTGAACTTTATGTGCAGAATTAATAAAAAAAAAAATCAACAGGAACTCTTAACATCATCATATCATAATTATATATATTTTAATTTTGACATAAAATTTCACACCTTATAAAGTATTTAATAACAAATACATATAGGTATCAAAAATAAGAGTTTAGAATGTAAGTACAAATAAAATTAACTTAAAAAAAAAACTGCTTTGCAGTATTTGACAAGGGATTCTATAGATAAAATTAATTACACATTATTAATATTTTTCAATTTTACACAACAAATATAACACAAAAATTGAAAAAAAAAAAAAATAACAGAAAAAAAATCGATTCCTATGAAAAAAAAAAAAACATCTTTTATAGCGTTTAATTAGCAATATTCATGCTCTATATTAAATTTATATTTTTTTTTCATTGGAATTTTTTTCTGACCCTAAATAATTAAAGGTTTCGTCTATTTTCGTTTTCGAGAGCGTTTCACATATTATTATTAATGTGAACTTTTTCCTATATGTAACAAAAACAACTCAGAATTATGTTAAAGTATCAAAAAATAACTTTTTTTTACACTGTTTACGATTCATATTGGCGGACAGTCTTCACAAGACTTAAAGACTAGCTTAAGTTAAGGAATCAAGCTTAATTAAGCCTTAGCCTCCTAATTTTAAGGCCTAAACACGTTGCACATGAAAAAAAATTTGGCACAAAAATATAATTTTGTCACATACTTAAAAATCCAATAAATTTTAAGTGTATTCAGTAAACATCGTATATAACAACAAAAGCGTCTTTAAGGTCAATTCATATTGGAGGAGCAGCGACGAGCAGGGACGCGACGCGCCTATTTGCATATTGTATTCTATACTTTATCTTCAGTCAATAAAATGCAATTTCATATGGTAGAAAAAACGGGACTCGCGGCGCCTCGCGACTGCGCGCTCCCTCTAGCAACGGTGCCGAGAAGCCACGCATTTCCACTCGCGGCCGCTCGAGCCCCCGCGTGCCCTGAAGCGCAGTGAGCGAGACACCACGAGTCGTGACGCTGGTTTTACAATGACGCTTACGCCAGTGCGGTTGGTAAGCGCGGCCCGTAAGCGCGCGGATGACCCGCACGACGAGTTTAGAGTCGCGCGGTTTGCTACCTCGTACAGTTCGCTGCTTAAAAACTAAAGGGCTATAAAACAAAAAAATCCAAAAATGTTTTTATTGCAAAAAATAGATTTATGGTTGTTTTATTCCATATTTAGTATATTTTGATCATTTTTTTATATATTCAAAAGTAACTTATATGCTTATATCTCCTCTAATATTCAGTTTATTGTAAAAGTACTTGAGACATTTAATGCTACTTCAAAATACGCTTCTAACGATGTATAATATGCATATATTTGATATATATATCTAATAAGAAATAAAATTGACAAAAATATTTTTTTTTTCGTTTGGCTCCTGTAAAAAGTGTAATTTTGATTTGTGGCCCTTTAGTTTTTAAGCAGCGAGTTGTCAGCGTGGGCCACCCGCGCGTGTTGGTTAAACTATGTAACGATCCAAGAGACGCAAAGCTCGTGGCCCGCGACGCTTACCAACTGCGCTGGCGAAAGCGTTACTGTAAAACCAGCCTGAGACAGTCCAGACGACGACTCTCACGTCAAGGGAAGGAAGGAAAGGAACGCGGTGCCGCGCCCGGTCTCGAGGCGCCGTGAGCAGCCACGCGCCAGTGAGAGCGTCAATGCTCGCAACTGTTCCTCCAATATGAATTGACCTTTACAGTACAAAAGCGTTTTGGTATCAAAATTTTCCGCTAGATGGCGCTGAAATAGAATGAAAATTGTTTATAATGAAGCGCTTTATTTACGCAACTATGTTTTCTCCGTACTATTGTTAACTTCGCTCGTCACTTGAGGAGTAGACGTTGTGAGATTCGTTGTTGAATTTTGTGGGTCGTTCGTTTCGAGCGAAACCGGGGGAGCGCTGCTAGTTTTGCTCGTCGAATTATTACCTGGCAAAATTAAGTTTTATTAGTAAACTATACTAAAAAGTATATACTTTTTCCAAAATAAAAGTAACTTTACTGGCTTTTTTGTATTAAATCTACAAGTAGCTTCAATTTAAGCTTTTAAGTAGCTTTAATAATTTACCCCTTATATATAGCATCAGCTATCTGCCAGTGAAAGTCCCGTTCATCGACCCGCTAGTAGGTATCAAGCACAAGTGCTGTTTCGAAGGTGTTGTCTCATCGAGGCTTTATGGAAGGTGAGCCCGCATGGTTTTCCTATCATTGCCCGCGTCGAGTTTTAGGGAGCTCTAATATCTAGATGCTCCTTATTTTTAGTCTCAGTGTGGCACGGACGCCATCAGTTTCGGCATATCCATTGGCTACAGTTTTCTTATGGTGAACGCAGACTTGGCCGCACCGCACGCGCCGCAGTCATCGCTTTTGTTAATGGCCTCGCACACCCGTCCGCGCCGCAGTCACCGCAGTCATTCTCGTCGCCGCAGGCATCGCACTGGATTTGAATGAATGGCGGCGCTCCGGCCGCAGCGTCCGATGCAGGCGGGCCGGCGTTGGTGACGTCATCACCTGCGGCTTGGGGAATTCGGCCGTTTTAGGTACTGTGGCGACTGCGGCGCGGGTAGGTGTGTGCGAGGTTGCATAGAACTTCATATAAAATAATTCGAATGCGGCGATTGCGGTGCGGCCAAATCTGCGTTCACTTTTAGAAAGAGAAACAAGTATACTCAACCGGTCGAGTGCTCCTTGAACCAGTTGACAATGAAGGGAAGATGCTTGTTGCACCAGCCGATGCGCATGGTTGCCGTGTCCATTAACTTCTGGATCGTCTGCGACATCGGCTGCAGCTTCTCCTTGTGCTCCAACGCGAAGGATTTCAGCTGAAATTTATATTAAAGGAAATCATGGCATCGCTTACAACAGGAGGTCACTACTTTCCAAATATACAGACCAGAACCAACTGCAAAGTTTATCCAATGGGCTCGTCAATAATCATATCCACTTATATTATACATGTGAATGTAGCTCTGTCTGTCTGTCTTTTTACGCCTTAACCACTCAACAGATCATGATGAAATTTTGGATACACGTTGTTAAGTATAAGGACATAGGGTACTTTTCATCCAGAAAAAGGACTGTCCTCAAGGATACTACATATCTATAAAAGAGAGAAGATTTGTAGGTATGTTTGTGATGAATAAACTCAAAAACTAGTAGACCGATTTTGAAAACTCTTTCACACATAGAAAGCTACATAATCAGCGAGTAACATAGGCTATATTTTATAAAGTGGCCAATGGGCGTTCAAGTATTACTTAACGCTATTTTTGACCCCCCCTCCCCCCATGTAACGCGCCGAACGTTTTTTTGTACCATCCCTAAACCTTACATTTAGGACCAAGTTTACCAGGTGACCATTTTCACCAACTTGAAAGAACAAAATATAAATGACGTACAACACACTCGAGGGATTTTCCTCCCACCCCTTTAAAGCATCGTAATGTTTTACAAAACCCCCCTCCCCCCAAATAGCGTTACGCAATACTTGAATGTCCCCATAGCGCCAGGTATTAAGTGACCTTGTCGAGTTCGTCGTCGGTGCTGATGAAGCCGAAGACGTTGGCGACGACGGAGGGGAACATGAAGGAGTCGATGTCGGTGAACTTGCGGTGCACTTCGGCGAAGCGGCGCGCGAGGAACCGCTGCGCCACCGCAGTGCCTAAAGGCGGCTCCACACTCCACGCCGCCACCGCGTACTGCTTCGGGATCTCCGACAGGCTCTTCTCCAGCAGCCTGCACCATACATTTTCTTAACACGTTAATTGCCACATAACGCGACGTCGCGTGAAGGGCCGATAACGCGACGTCGCGTGGTGGAGCCTTACAATAATGTACGAACCATAAAGGCAATAAACTCAATGATTTTTTTATGTAAGTTAAGCATTTCGGCCTGGTAATGAACGTATTAACTAAAGCTCAGCTTTCACTAACACACTACTCAATGGGCAATACTGACCAGGTGATTAGCGATTCGTCCCTAGTGCTGGGCAGACTGGTGATGAGGAGACTCTTCACATTGGGGTCTGTGGAATTCTGGAACAGGTTCCAGAACATCTCGAACTCCTGTCGTCCGCCGTGCTTTATCACTATGTTGTACACCAAGGAGCGCAGGTAGCTCGGTATACTGAAATTATTCACAAAAGTATTATTACAGAAGGCGCTAGACTTTTGATTGGGACTTCGATTTAAGCTGCATAGCCTGGTCTTCTATAAGATGTACTTCGGAGTGTAGTCAGGAGCTGCATGAACTCATATCGCCTTCCCCTTTTCAAACATCTGACATTTAGACGTAAAGATGGTTATGATCCCCATCTTGTCAAAATTCCTCTTTTTCGGAGCAAACGTTTTAAGAACTCTTTCATAGTGCGCACTGCCAAGGATTGGAACTTCCCCCTGTCAGCGTCTGTGTTTCCAAGCTCATATAACCCAAATCTTTTTAAAGATCAAGTGAATAGGCATCTTCTGGGTTAGCTCGCTCCATCGTCGGCCTCAAATAAAATAAAAAATAAAACCAGTATTGACCATGTACCGACTAACTATACTGTCTTCGCTGTAGCATTGTGCGAATGACATTAGACGAACCGTTCCTTTTCACAGTTTTCACTCGTGTAAGTCGCCTCGACTTACAAACGTATCGTAATATTTCAGCTGTACACTGAATAAGATGACAGTCGACCCCCGATTGTTGAAATCCGTCATCTGATCGGACGATCTGTCGCTCGAGAGATCGCGTCACTGTGAACAAAGGTACTGACGTGTTGTTGTTGAGGTCCGGTTGTGCGATCCAACTGTCGTACTGCTGTCGAGCCCACCGCAGGCACCGAGGCGCCTCCATGAAGCACTCCCACATCACCAGGTTCTCTATGAGGAACGCTTCGTTATCGTCCTTCGGCTTGTCCAATCCGTAGTTTACGCGTTTGAGCTGCTCGGCCAGTAGCGTTTGCATGTAATCCTGTAAATGTTAACAATACTTGTAACAAAGGACAATTTGAATGTTAATATAATCTATACTAATATTATAAAGAGGAAGGATTTGTTTGTTTGATTGCATTGAATAGCATCCGAAATTACGTGACCGATTGGAATTTTTTTTTTAATTGTTGGGAAACTATTATCAGCGAGCAACGTAGGCTATATTTTATAAAGTTACGCGCACGAAGTCACGTGCAACAACCAGTATCTAATAAATAGAATAGATAGTGAAGAAATATTAAAACATACGCTCAAACGTCCTCTGCCACGTCTCTTTTTTAGTAAGGTGAAAACACATTACAAGATTGTCCATTGATTGTATTCTATTGCGTCAAATAGAATATTGTGTATGTCAAAGTAATCGAAATTATTTTATAACTGCGAGTCGATACAATAATTCAAATTGAAAGTTTAAAAAAAAATGGAACTCACCTGGAAATACATGTAGCTCGAAGTGGCCCTCAAATTGTACTTGAGGAAGCCCATATTGTTGAGTAACAAATCCCAGACTATTTTGGAGTCTTCGCCTTTGACGACGCAAGAGGTCAAGCCGAGAGCGTAGGAATAGTTTAGAAGGGAGGTCTTGGCCAGATTGAAGGCGTCGTCTATGAGCTGAGCTTTGGCTATGGGCGACTTTATTTGCCCAGACTTTAGAGCTTTGCTTAACAACTCCCAGTTGTTTTGGTCGTAATTCACGCGATAGTAACCTGACAATTCAAATTGCAAGTATTGATATGGAAAAAATTATTGTATTAACACCCTCCTACTTGGGGCACATTAATAAAACCACTTTAGGGCCTCTTTCACCAACTATAAGTAAAGTGTTGATTAGTTACTTTTAGAAATAATTTTCTGTTTTATTGAATTAAGCACTCGGTTTACTGCATCATTAGATAGGCGAATTTTTTATTATTATTTTCGTTTCAATGTTTGGGACTTTTACCGTATCAACAAAGGTATATCAGCTCCATTACGCCGGGTACCGGTGACTTTAAATGACAGTTAGCCTACTTGACAGTTGGTGAAAGAGGCGCTTAGAGTCCCAATACTTTTATTATACATCAGAACTACAATTCCAACTATAAGGTGCGCGGACATACGACATCGACCTCTCTTCGCGAACCCGTTCGTTCAACTGACTGATACCCTTTCAATATCATACCACCGAATGAATCTGAACGAATGAACACCTCTTTTGTGAACGTCACAGATCACTTTTCAATCAACTTCAGTCGACATAAATAGCAGGCTTTTGTAACTTTTATAACTGCCAATCCAAATAGATGCTTTCGAAGGGAATTCATTGATTTTATTGTATAATTAACGAAGTGTACATTGGCCAATAAAATTATAGTTATTAAGGTCAAATGACACTAACCAGCCAGTGTTGTTATATATATATACGAAACATCCATGACCAGGCCTTGTTTTCATGGATTTTAGAGTGTGTTTTAGTACTGAGTCATCGAAATAAAACTATAGTGCAATTTGGAAACATAAAAAGTGTCATCTATATTCAACAATAGCCTATACCTATAAGTTCAGATTAGATGCAAAGGCGACTTGTAGGTCTAATATAAAAGTGTTAAATATTATCATTCTATGGAGGTTTATAACTCGACTAAAAAGCAATCTCTGTCAGATAAAGATTATTCAGAATATTTTTCATCTTTGTAAAAATTTTTTTTTTCCAAATTTATTTCAGTTTTCAGGTGGGAGTAACAAACGTAAAATATCTTCAGTTTTTTTTTTTGCATTTTTAGAGTAAGGTATTATTCACGAAAAGTTGTTACCCGTAAATAGTAATCACTTAATCTTAATCTTAAAACTCACCTATGGCGTCGACATTGACATATAACGGTTGTGTACTGTCAATGTCGATATGGGTCACGACAGATCGATCCTTGAGGAACAATTTCGGTTTTGTGTCCTGTTTGCTCCTCATTCCCTCTATATTCGTATAACTAATTGGTATATGCCACAATCGATCTGCTGCAGCTTGATGCATTTCGTTTCCACTTGTGAATAGCCGCTTAAAAATAAAAACACAATTTTTTAAAACTTTACTTTGCTTGGCAGTTTGTATTTTCACGTTGTGGAGTAAACATTATCTTAAAAAAGCGATAGAATGAGGCATAAGACGATTCAATTTGATGTAATAAACAATTTAAAAACGTGAATAATCAAAATTCTGGTGTATCGTATCACATGTAAGTAATTACATTAAAAAATGCTAGAGTCGAGATTGTATTGAATAAACGGTGACTGGATTTGTATAGAAAGCGTTCACCATGCATTTGTTCTGTGACATAAACACTTTTTCCTTGACTGACCTGTTCGAAGGTGACATCCCCTGAAATGTAATCTCTCTTGACGTTGACCACGGGGTAACCGGGTTGTCTAGTCCACGTGTTCATGAAATCCACCACCGACAGCTCTTTGAACTGTGCCACTTGTTGGGTAGCCTTGGACATGGCCGCCCACAGGTCGTTCTCTTCTGCGTTTCTGTATTTCCTGAAAACGAATTCAATTTCAATACACTTGTGTTTCGTTGGACATTTTTTTTATGGTTACACTTATGCAGTTTTTTTTGTTATATTTATGCAGTTTTTTTTTGTTATATTTATGCAGTTTTTTTGTTATATTTATGCAGTTTTTTTTTTGTTACACTCAGGCAGATTTTTTTTGGTTACACTTATGCAGTTTTTTTGGTTACACTTATGCAGATTTTTTTGTTATACTTATGCAGTTATTTTTTTGGTTACACTTATGCAGTTTTTTTGATTACACTTATGCAGTTTTTTTGGTTACACTTATGTAGTTTTTTTGGTTACACTTATGCAGTTTTTTTTTGGTTACACTTATGCAGTTTTTTTGGTTACACTTATGCAGTTTTTTTGATTACACTTATGCAGTTTCTTTGGTTACACTTATGTAGTTTTTTTTGGTTACACTTATGCAGTTTTTTTTGGTTACACTTATGCAGTTTTTTTTTAATTATACATATGCAGTTTTTTTTTGTTATACTTAGGCAGTTTTTTTTATTACACTTATGCAGTTTTTTTTGTTATACTTATGCAGTTTTTTTGGTTACACTTATGCAGTTTTTCTTGTTATACTTATGCAGTTTTTTTGGTTACACATGCAGTTTTTTTTGGTTACACTTAGGCAGATATTTTTGGTTACACTTATGCAGTTTTTTTTTGTTACACATATGCAGTTTTTGTTAGGAGTTGAGACACCCGCGTACCGTCGCAAACATGCGAATGCAGCAGAAAAGTGTTATATTCAAAATATTTAAAACTTTCGAGAGAAAGTAAGACCTAAAGCTGTAAGAGAATATTTGTTGATGGGACACGAAAAAAAATATCTCACCAATCTTGCAAGTAGATCGCCAGACCTTTGTAGAGGAGTTCCTTTGAAATGGTGTGGTTCAGCATTCGTATCAGATTGGAGGCTTTCGAGTAAGAGATCTCGTCGAACTTCTGCGATATCTCCGACGCGTCGACCACCTGTCGCGACACTGGCGACGTGTTCTTGAGGGCGTCCGTTCGCAGCAACTCCATTTTGTCTCTACTGAACGACTCCAACATATTCCACTCCGGTTCGATCTGTCGTTAATTTTTGATTAATGGTATTGGCGTCTGCTATTTATGTCGACTGAAGTTGATTGAAAAGTGTTCTGTGACGTTTCAAAAGAGGTGTTCATTTGTTCAGATTCATTCGGTGGTATGATATTGAAGGGGATATTGAAGTTGATTGAAAAGTGCTCTGTGACGTTTCAAAAGAGATTTTCATTCGTTCAGATTCATTCGGTGGTATGATATTGAAGGGGATATTGAAGTTGATTGAAAATTGCTCTGTGACGTTTCAAAAGAGGTGTTCATTCGTTCAGATTCATTCGGCGGTATGATATTGAAAGGGTATCAGAGGTCGTCGTCGTATGTTGGCACATCTCATAGTTGGAATTGTAGTTCTGATATATATAAAAGTATTTGGACTAAACATAAAGTGGTGTACCCGGTGCTAACAATTGTGATGTGAAATATGTATGTCTATTTATTATAGAAAAAAAAATATATAAAAAATCTAGTGTGAGTAGCATCTATAAGTTCATAGTCTGCCTGTATGACGACCTCTACAATAAAAAGAAAAACACTCTACCCTCTGGCATTCCGTATAATTTCTTTGCTTATGGAAGAAAATTTAAAAAGATAGTGTCGGGTACACGACTTTAAATTTTGGGCAGCTCATTTACCCAAAACTTTATTTTGGGTATAATTTTTTTTTCTCAAATTTTATCTTGTATTTAGGGTGGTGATGTTTTTTTTTTGTTAGTTATTAACGAGCATCATAGGGCTAAAAAAAATTCCAAAAGCAGTTTTTTTCCTACCTTAAAAAAAAATTAAAAAAAAAATCTTAACGAACTCTGTTAAAAAAAAATTAAAAAAAAACTTACATGATCCACCCCAACGTACTCAATGTAAGTAGCGAAGCCCTCGTTGAGCCAGAGGTCGGTCCACCAGCGCATAGTGACGAGGTTCCCGAACCACTGGTGGGCCAATTCGTGGGCCACGTCTATGGCCACGTTCTGCTTGTCCCGCGGAATACCTTCCGTCTCGTCGAACAACAGAGTTGTTTCCCTTTAAAACAAAAATCAAATACTATTTACAATGACAATTAAATAAACATTCGACGACACATCTGGGGCCCTACTATCAACTTTTAAAAGACAATTCAAATTCAGAGCAGTTTAATTTGATTTCCTAAACAAAATCTCTTTCATACAAAAACAAAGTTGATGGTACGAAATAGCAAATGCAATCCAGTTTAGGTCCTAAATTAAATTGTATTAAGAGTTGATAGTAGGGCCGCTGGTCTAGTGGCTAGTGATCCTAGCTGTTATCCAAACGGTCGCGGGTTCGAATCCCGCTAGGGGCAAATGTTTGTGTTAACTTTTTACTTTTGTACCTGATTCATGGATGTTTTGTATTTATAATATGTATGTATTTACAAAAAAAGTATTCTATGTAGTCTAATATAATATAATATAATATACTTTTGTCAGGGGTTAAATTTTCATTTCTGATGTTTCCTCGAACACAATACTTTATTTTTGGATGAAAGGTAACCTATGTCCTTTTCTGTATCTTTGACAACTTTTATGTAAAATTTCATGATAATCGATAAATACCTAACCTGAATTTGAGGATTTTTCATTGGGCTTCACATGATTTCGTTGATGCCTGGCCTTCTAGTACACGTGGATGTCCGCGATGATTGCCTTCACTATAATAATAGGAGAAATCGAAACTGTTGCGTTTGAAAATCGACTTACCTGAACGTTATTAAGCCCCAGTTTTCCATGGCACCGCTGGAGAAATCAGGTATAGCTATCAAATCCAACTTGTCCAGTGCGTACGGAAGTCCGAACACTTCTTCGTAGAATGACAGCAATTTCGGCGTTATGGTCGCGGCGTACTTCGCTTTCGATAGATATTCAGGTCTAGTCCATATTCGTATTGGCTTTGTGACGTTGTTTTTGCTAACGTAACTCGTTTCTATAGACTTAAAGTCAGACAGAGTGTATGCGACAAGATACGTCGACATGTTTACCGATCTCTCAAAGTGCGTCCACTGCCAGTCCGGTTCGTCTAGACTGTAAACGAGAAATATTTTTATTTGAAAAAAATATTTCTTAAACACTAATTAGTGTAGCCTTAAACACTAATTAGTGTCTAGCTCGTGCCCGCAACTACGTCTGCATTGAAAAATGAGAAAATATACAAGCTGAGACGATAGTGGCGGCGCCACCTATTATTTTTTTTAAATATTTTTAGAGGATCCTTTCGGGAACTTCACATTTTACGAAGGATAAAAGGTATCCTATAATGTTAATCCAGTTCCAGTGATATGTTAAGTACTACGTACTAGATGGAACACTCAAGACGCGATGAGTGTTCAAAGTGATTGGAGTTCCGACGTCCTACCCGTTCAAAACCAATAAAAATGTCGTCTTGTGTGATGAGATATTGCAAAAATACAACAATATTGGTAAAACTGCTGGTGTGACGTTCCATAGGTAAGTTTTATTAATATTGAAACGTTTAATAGGTTAATATTTAATTTGTTAAAACCGACGTGCTTATCGGGTCGGCCATATTAATATTCAGTTGTCTACGACTTGACGTATTACCTTTGCGTATTACGTATTGCGTACTTACCTTGACACTACTGCCGCGCCGTCCCCCGCCAACCCCCGCGCACCTTCCGCGTTGGAACATGAATTTAGCAAGAAATCGTAGGGACTCAATCTAGTACTTACTTAACATATCACTGTCCAGTTCAGACGTTTTTGCGTCATTACGAACATTATCCTTATTGCGAATAATTGTTACGTCGGTAAGTCATGCTTTTAGGAGGTGTGTCCGTAGGCACTAACATTATTTTTTCCTATTTAAATCGTTTATCGGGAAAAACTGACAATGACTAATCGACAATATTATTAGCCTTGAGTAAAATTAATTGTTTTTCCTGTTATCTTAATTTCATATTATCGAAGTCCATTGAAGTATTGATGTATCAAACTATTTCAAACAAATATCGCAGGTATATCTACGATATCTGTTAGAAAACCTAAATTGTATATTAAAACTATTTTTAAGGGTATTTTGAAAATACCTACATTAATACCAAAATGCCATACAATACCTGCGCGGTATATATGACGTCACAGAAAAATACGTCAAGGAAAAAAGCACGTATTATTTATATTGTATGGGTGTGTTTATTTTTTTTATGCTGGTCACGTCACCAAAGACGTTCGAACCCTAAGCGTTTCGAAAATTCATTGAGAAATAAGGAAAAATATCTCTAGATCTCATCAATCAAAGATTGAATTTTATATATCGGAATAGAATTATAAACAAAAGTTTTAAGATTTATTTATGTACTGTATTTCATTATATTTTTATTAATGTTTGTGCCAAAAACATTACTTAAATAATAAAGGTAACTAACACACATTTTGTCTGTGTGTTCTATATAAAGAGTTTGAGCCGAGAGATAAACCTAATTAATGATATGTTAAAAACAAAATAAACATACAATAACAACACATATCTATTTGGTTATAAGAGTATTATCAAAGAAAAAGAAAAAAAAAAATAACAAAATTTTTTTGTTGCAAACTTATTATCAAATCTTGCTTTACATAAATTATAATAAAATATTTGTATGAATTGATTTATACTCACATGTTTTCCTGCATGGCAACATTCATGTTTGACAATACAGTTAAGTTCTGTGGATGAGCGATGCTGATTTCAAACTTGGCTTTGAAAGCTGGTTCATCGAAGCAAGGAAACGCAGCTCGGGCTGATGTGGGCTCAAACTGCGTTACACCCAGATTCCTAAAAATCATTCATTTATATTAATGTTATCTATCGATTAAACATGACAATGATGACGAGTAAAATGTGTATTTTACTGTTGAATCCCAATGAATATATATGACCTCATTAATATATAGCTAAAGTAAAACAATAATTCAAATATTGAGTGTTTATAAAAGTTAATGATTGACACAGTAGCAGGGTCTATGATGAATCTATCACAGAATGATGAAAAATTTAAATTTTAATACATGAATTAAAAGTCTAAAAAGGGGCAAATTGGTAAATAAGAATGTGTATCTCAAAATTTGGAAAATTCAGTTTTGTTACAGAAACTAAACAGTTAAAGCTGCTGTAGTCTTTTTAGTTAAAAAAAGACCTACTTACATAAAAAAAATATCAAATATTTTCTTCTATATTCACAAGAATAGAATAGTAAATAATAATTAGTGTAACCACATATTCTTATGACAAAAATTTATTTCCAATTGCAAGTGTAAACAAGAAAAGGTATGCCCAGATGATGTTTGACCTAATAAAAAAAAACAATACAAAGTTTAAATTAAGAAATACTTACTTAACTTCATTATTACTAGACGTGTATGAACTTTTGTAGAATCCTGTCAGAGAATTTGATATGTTCCCTTTGAATGATAATTGTAAAATATAATCAATGTCAGTTCTTAAAGCCGTAGCTAGTGTTATAATCAATCTATCTCCTGAACTCTGTTTTATTCCAATTATTTTCACATTACGAACATTGCTATGACTTACTTCTGTGATTACAGGAAAAGTCTCTATGGATGACTTTGTTGTCTCTGTGTTATTATCTTCTGCTATGGGAACGGGGGATTCTGTAGTTATTTCAGTAATATTATTTGTTTCTGTATCATTTGTGGAGACTATATTCTGTGTGGTCACTTCAACTTTTGCTACCTCGGCACTGTTGTTTTCAGATTGAGTGACATTTGAATCAACCGTTACATCGCGTTTGTCTCTTAAATGTAACGTTTCAACTTTCTCGTAGATTTGTTCAGTAAGCTTAGCGTCACTATTAATACTGAGATCTTTAGAGTGTAAAATAATTTCCTTCACTCTTTTACTAGCGCTTATAGTTATGTAGACTTCACCGTTGAAACTGGAATTATCCAAATTGGCTCTAATCTTTAATCTGTAAAAGCTAGGAACGACATGTGGTGGTAGTCTTAATTCGGCAGACGGTTGCGATGGTTGGGCAAACATTTCTTTCTCGTCCCAAAAGTTTTCTTCATGTTTTTGTGATAGCTGAAATTTCATACAAAATACAAAGTTATTTCCTTAAGTTTTCAACAACTTTAGAACCTACAGACATTCTTCATATGTTGTCTTAAGCTTTAATGCACTCTCAGGGGTTCCAGATTCAACTTCCGGCAGGGCCAAGTTAAGTAGTGGCAGGTCAAGCTGTGTTTAGCAGTCACTCGGCCGCTCTGTCAGACTTAAATGACACTTTTACACATGTGCCCCCTTTTATGACTGGACAATACAGTGTTGATCTACCACTACTAAAATATAATACTGAAAACTTTATATAAAAACTAGCTGACCCGGAAAATGTTGTTTTGCAAAAATAAAATAGGGGTGGGCCAGCCTTATCACATAGGGGTATAAAAAATAATTGACGACCTACCAATATACACAAAAAATTTCATAAAAATTGGTCAAGCCGTTTCGGATATTGAGAATATATTCGGACTTTACAATAGGTAATTTTATTTTAATTCTAGAGTACTTTTGCAAATATTAAGTGGAGTTATGGTAAAGAAATGTGTTTTGACTTTTTAACAAAATATGGAAACACAATATTTTTTTTATTTTTAATAATTAATTTAATTATTCTAAAAACCTTTAAAGTGATTAATAACAAATACAAAATGCGTAAAAAAAATAATGACACACCCTTTCATTGAATTTGGAAAAAAATGGGATCAGATTATTTTTAAATGATAAAATATTTCTAATTCACGATTACTTGAGCATTTTGTTTAAAATTCTAAGTAAATTTTATGCCAATAAAATATAATAAAAGCTATATGGTTATTGCAAAAATAAGATTACCTACTATAAATTGTAGCAAATATATATTTATATATTTGTATATATGTACATAAACTTACAGTATTATTTCCTTTAGCGATTGCACCGATTAAAATTAAAACAACATACAATTTAACACACATTTTCACGTATAAACTAAAAATATCACAGATTAGGTCATAAATGCAAATAAAATACTAAAGTGAATCTAATGTAGAGGTGTTCCTAATATTAATTTAACTATTTAAATCGTCCTCATTTTGTATAGTTAAAAAATTATCGAAAGTATTTATTTAGGAGCTTTTAAAAATTGAACACACAATCATAGTTGGTGAAGGTGTCCAGTGAACTGTCATTGTCATCGTGACGTCCGGACTCCGAATATAACTTTTTAAGCCTAGCACAGGCCTACGTAGTTATATTAATTATAATACATCTCAGCAATGCATGTTACGATATATTTTGTGTAGTAATTTTTTTTTGAATGTCCACACACGCAGCTGAAAATTAAATAGTACTTGAAATATGTATCTTTACGTAAAAGAAAGTCGCTTCCCGCCCGCCATCTGTCCCTATGTTTGTAGTATGTACCTATGTATATGTATTCTTTTTTCATTGCTCAAAAAGGTAAATAAACAATTCACGATATAGAACTAAACAAATAATACGAACAAATTCTAAATGAGTTAATCACTGAGTTAACTCTCTTTAATAATGCCTAATGTACAAATTCCATCTTTAAAACAGTCCAGTGACCACGGCGACGCTATATTTGTTTACGTTTTTGATCAATAGAAAAAAGAATAGATCATAGATACTCAGATCATTTAAACTAAGAAAGGGATTTTAATGCAGTTTACACTAATGGAAAGAGCGTTTCGATGTGGAGGGTTGACAGATTTTTTTTGCAAATTAATCGCTACGCTAGTATAGTAATATACAGTACCTACTATAGCAACATGAACTTTGTAGGAAACTGGAAGATGCTAATATAATTGTCATATTTTAGCATCTTACAGCGTGTGCACAGAATTAGTAGTAGTACAACTATATTTTGGTATATTATATTAATAAGTATTATAGATATTATGTTATAGCTACATCTGTACTGGGCTTAACTTTTTAATCAGACAGCAAAAAGGTTGTTAAGGTTAAGGTTATAAACTGGTTATAAACTAAATATGATCTGTCCAGAAATTTATTTCCGTTTTTATGTACAGCCGATAACGGATAACTGTTAACTGAGAAATGGCGATAATTATAATTTAAATTGAGATATAAAAATGTTTATGTTTACATTTTGCGTCATTTCAGTATGTATGTAGATATTTGGACTTAGGTAGATTGCTGTAGTAAGTACCTACCTATAAATATTTGAAACTGTTTTTCTGCCTAATTTAAGTACTTAGTAGACAAATAATTATAACTTTTATTTTAAACTAGCTGGTGCCCTTACTGCGTCTGCCTTGAAAAATTAAAAATTTAACACCCGAGAAAATAATTATATCCGACATCTTTATCGCTGTGACGACCAATTTTTTGTATTTTTACACGATTCCTTGGGAATCTAGCATTTTTTTTTTCAGGATAAAATGTATCCAGGTAAGTAATAAACTATGTATCTGTATCATTTAAATCCGTTTAAGCCGTTATTACGTGAAAGACTAAGGGCCTCTTTCACCAACTACAAGTAAAGTGTTGATTAGTTACTGCATTCATCGATAGGTGAATTTTTAAAATTATTTCTGCAGGTAGGTATCAGCACCATCATCCCCTGGTGACCGGTGACTTTAAATGGCGGTTAGCCTACTTGACAGATGGTGAAAGAGGCCCTAAGTAACAAATATCCATCCATTCTAAAAAACTATCGCATTTATGATATCTATTACTTAATAGGCATAGATAAAACATTCGGAACGTACATATCACAGACAGTTTACAGTGTGACTAGCTCGGGTTCGCCGAATTCGGCGTACTAAAAGTTGCCGAATTTTTCAAGTATGGCGGCTGTATCTAGTCGAGCGCCGCGAGACCAATCAAATATCTTTGTTAATAGGATTCATGGCGTGAATAAAGAATGGGTACGTACCTTAAAATAAGTAATGTAAAATACTATGATTCCAATGATTGCTGCAAAAACGAGTGCTAAGATGACAAGTAAAACGCAAATGCATGTCGAGATGAATATTCCTCCTTTTTTTCCGTAATGTATTTCTTCTGGATTGTGAGACTCGTACGCAAGGAACTGTTGTCTGCTTGTCGACAGTGACATTACAGTAGCCAACTAAAGCCTAAAAATAAACAATCTTATATAACTACTTTCATATTTAAAAAAATGAAGGAACTGGAAATGAAATTTTCAAATTTCAAGTTATCCCCGTCGGGAATCGAACCTGGGACTCCTGAGATAAGGCGATAAGGCAACCACTTTAACCACTCATCCAACGGGCTCGTCAAACATTGTATGCACACAGGTAAAATGTTTACAAAATCAAACTACAAGTTATTGGCAGGTACCTGATAAATATGATAGATATGCCGCACTTTGTTGAACACTGGGCTAATACTACGAGTATATGAACAAAGACGATTTAACTACATATTTATATCAAGTGATCATTAACTATGAGGTAATCAATGTTCCAGTACACACCTATTCCAAGAGGTACGTACCTATTTATTCACTATACCAACATACTTATAGGAATTAGTTATACCTATGTGGTTCTATGCATTAAAATCTTAAACTAGACTTAAAATTAGACACCTTAGAAGATGTTATAACAGACACTGACTACAGAATAAAATTATATTAACTGGCGAGTAGGTACCTAGTGCAACATTTATCGAGGCTTGCTACGAATTTTCGTATCGTTTTTCGTTTTTTCGTAACGATACGAAAAAGTGTTCATTAACTGCTTATATTTTTTTCTTTAGTAGTGGTGATTAAATATGTTTTTTAAAACCGAACTGATAGTCGGGGATTAATTTTCTGTCGTCTAAAATAGGTTTCAATCGTTTTAGAAATCATTTCTCCCATACTTTTGAAATGATTAGAAGCATGGGTTGAATAAGTATACTCGTAGAACTTATAATATTAGTAGGTATTAGATTGATGTCTTTATCCTATATATTATCACTAAATAGTATAAAACAAAGTCGCTTCCCGTCTGTCTGTTAATTGTCCCTATGTATGCTTAGATCTTTAAAACTACGCAACGGATTTTGAAGCGGTTTTTTTTTTAATAGATAGTGATTCAAGAGGAAGGTTTTAGTATATAATTTCAACGCGGGCGAAGTCGCGGGCACCAGCTAGTATATAAATAAAAGCTACGTGTCACGTTGTTTAAGGCTAATGAACTTCGTAACTTCTTCGTAACTTCGTAACTTTTTCGTAACTTCGTAACTTGAATTATGATAAAACTTCGTAACTATGTGTAAGTTGGTCCAACTTAAAAGATACCTAGTAGTAGTATACTTATATTTTTGAACGGTTTTATTTTTAATGCATTGCTGTTTCGTAATTTCGTTTTGAATTTACATATTTCTAATACTCAACAAACCTCTCGACTGAAATAAAAACAGAACAATTGTTTATGTTGAGAAGCGTCTATGGTTAAAAAAAATGTATAAGAAAAAAACTCGTTTAACGTATATCTTCGAGTTTTGAAGGTCGGTCATGTGACCTATGTAAAATTATAGTACCATAAATATTTAAGAAAAAAAAGAAAGATACAGCGACTAGATTGCCAATAGAACTAAAAGTTTTTTTCTATTTTTTATCGTCCCAAAATACTCACTTGTTTTTTTAAACAAATAGGTATTTAAAATTACCTATGTAACTATTACATTGATTGTTTCTTTTTTTATCTTGAATATCTGTTTAATTTTTGTAGTAATATTTGTTTTGTTCTATCTTTTGTATTGATGTTTTGTTCTGTTCTTTCTTAAATGTAATATCTATCTGTGGACACGCTTGTGGAATATGTGTTGATTTTTTTGTCTTTTTTACTATAATATATTTTTGTTTTTGTTTCTGTTTGTGACGCAAAGTTTAAACTTAAAGTTACTTTTAAAAATAATTTTATGTCTTATTAAATTATGCACTCGGTTTACTGCAGCTTTCGTAAGGCGATTTTTTTTTATTATTTTCTTTTTAATGTTTGGAACTTTTACCGTACAAACAAAGGTATATCAGCACCATCATTCCTGGTGACCGGTGACTTTAAATAGCGGTTAGCCTACTTGACACATGGTGAAAGTGGGCCTTAATAAAATAAAATAAAATATAAAAAAGAACTACTTATTTTAACGGTGATATTAAACCTACAGCAAATACGTAGTGATATTGATTTTTTTTTTAATAAGGGTATTTAGAGCCCAATTTTCCCCCATGGTGCGGCGTCATCTTAATTTCATATTAACTTCCAGTACGAATGCCTAATATAACATGGGAGGCATAAAAACCTATTATCATAAAATCAGTTTCCTGTTGGTCAATAATAATAAGTTCCTGTTCTTTAAAAGTTTCCTGTTGTTCACACGAATTAGTTTGAAATCTGTTAAAAACTTTCCTCCTTTCAAAAGTTAAAACACATGAGTCACAGTCACAAGTAAGTCACAATCAACGCAAGATCTCTTAAGTATCAGTCTTCATCTAACCTAAGTAAATACATATTTAATGAATCACAGCGACCACGTGTTTTACATATAAAAAAGTATGAATACCTAAATGTTACCTAAATATCTATCACTTAAGTATATTATTTTTATCAGCAAAGGCAATTTTAATATTTAAAAATTTGTTAAAGGTATAGAAGTTTACTTAATAGAGTATAGGCTACGCACAGAGTTATACTCGTGATTTTTCTGTATAAGAAAGGCCCAGTTTCATTACATTATGTATTTAAATTATTATTAGTTTTTGAATTGAAAACTTTTTTAGGTGTCTTGGGGCATTTTTGACATGGGAAAAAAACCATTGAACTCGCGACACTGTAATGTAATGTGATGTGATGTGATGTAATGTAACCGAAACCTCAGTATATTTTCAAACTAGCTGGTGCCCGCGACTTCGTCCGCGTTCTCTATAGCCTATAGCATTCCTCGATAAATGGACTATCTAACTTGTATCTAGCACAAAAATAATTTTTCAATTCGAACCAGTAGTTCCTGAGATTAGCGCATACAACCAAACAAACAAACAAACTCTTCAACTTTATATATTGGTATAGATGTTAATTTAAAATAATTTAAAAAAGATCAATTTTTGAGGTGGGATAAAATAATTGAACTCGGGTCACTGTCATGTAATGTAGGCCTAGTGTAATTTTGTGAAGCTTAGTTTTCACTTCTGACGTGCAAGTTCAACGACTAACATGTATTCTTTTTTAATTATTTTAATTATTGTTAGCGCCTGTTTCTCAAACGTCAAGTAGGCCAAACTGTTATTTAAAGTCACCGGTAACCGGGGATAATGGAGCTGATATACCTTTGTTTGTACGGTAAACGTCCCAAACATTAAATAGAAAATAATGAAAAAAAATCGCCTATCGAATGATGCAGTAACCCGAGTGCATAATTCAATATAACAGAAAATGATTTCTAAAAGTAACTAATCAACACTTTACTTTTAGTTCGTGAAAGAGGCCCTTAAGCTTGTAAATTAACTTTTATTACTTTTAACTTTATATTACTTCATCGCCCACTAACTACGAGTAATACAATATCCTGTAGTGATTAGTGATTTCGTATTGGTCATGGTTCATTGTAATCTAAGAAACTACCTTAATTTATAGGTAAGCAATTATTTTTTATGTTTTTTTTTCTAGAATATACAATTGATGCAGAATATACAATTAGTATTCAAATATAGTATTGAATTACCAGATTTAACTGTCAGTTAGTTAGTTCAGTTTGAGTAATCACTAAACTTCAGCCGTTTGACCGATCATAATGAATAATTACATAAATTACCTATTCATGGAGAAGGTTTTTAGGCGGGCGAAGCCACGGGTCACAGCTTGTACGATGACATTTAGACTGAACTCAGATGTTTATTCGTACCACAACTGTAAACTAATAGATAAAAATAATACAACACTGGACTGTGTAATTACTGGCGGAAATTATCGGACACATTTGTGTTTACTTCTCAAAATTTAAATAGTTACTTTAATAAAGTCATTGTGTCTTTATTATTTTACATACTGAGTATCAAATGCATTGATACGAAATTATTAAACATTGACGTCAATTTATATCTTAAACCACAGAAAACAAAGTAGTAAAAGTACAACTAAATTATATTATTACTAGTACCTAATTAGCTGTTGCCCGCAACTTCGTCCGCGTTCAAAATGTTAATATAACCTAACCTAAAGCCATTCTCGATAAATCCAACACAAAAAGAATTTTTCTATTCGAACCAGTAGTTCCTGAGATTAACGCGTTCAACCAAACAAACAAACAAAATTTATAATTTATAAGTGTTTTATTAGAAGTATAGGTGAGATTTCGAAGTGTAAGGGTCAGCGCCGACGGACGGAGTGGCGGCGAAGAGACTAATGAACTATCATTTGAAAATCGACTTTAGCTTCTTTAACTGAAGCTTCACCGAGCGCCGCTCGGCCGCGCTTGCCGACCCGAGAATACTCTTTTTTATTATACCACTTTCAGTTACATACTGAAGTAACTAATGTCGATTTTTAAATGATAGCGCATTAGTCTCTTCGCCGCCACTCCGCCCGTCGGCGCTGACCCTAAGAAATCAAGACAGGCGAAGTTACGGGTTGTAATGCGATTTAAATCTTTGTTGTAATGTTATTTATTATTATTCTAGGGAATTTTGGTACTCCTATATACATGATATAAGTATCATATTAAACTATACCTGAATATTTTTAACTTGCTTTTGTCCACGACATCGTCCGTAGACCTATTTCTTATTAGGCGCCGAAACATTTACTTTATCTTTATTGCTTACTAGCTGTTGTCCGTGACTTCAACCGCAATTAAAAAAATATATATAACAACGCCGCCGTTGTTGACGGCACATGATGCAGTCATAATTTCATTCCCTGATTCCCAAGGGATAAACTCAAAAACTACTGGACCGATTTTGAAAATTTTTTCACCTATAGAAAGCTACATTGTCAGCGAGTAACATAGGTTATATTTTTTAAAGTTACACGGGCGATGTCACGTGCAAAAACTAGTCTAAAATTAAATAAAAAAATAATGCCTGACCAAAGTGTTGAAGCAACTAGAGGTCAAGGTCATATATATTTTATTTTCAACGCGGACCAAGTCGCGGGCTAATGCTAATGCTAGTGTAAAATAAAACCGCAACAGAGAAAGCAATTGGAATCCGTAACTAATCTTGAATTATAACCGTTACTAACATTTTACCTGATAAGGAGTGTTTTACTCAAAGTTATATACTTTGCGAACTATGTATTGACTTTTTTTATTTAAAATTATTCTGTATGTGTAAAATAAAACATCTTACATAATATGTATATCATTTTTCTATGTAACACTGTTTTTATCAAATTCACTTTCTTAAAATAGAGGTTAGAAAAATTCTATCATTAGGTACTGCTTGATACATAGTTGGTCATTTTTTGAGTTTTGTCTTTTGATAATTATATAGTACCTATACAAATATGTGTATACATAATAGTATATATGCCTATTTATATATCTACTGTTATTCTTTTGTTTATGGCATCATTTTTATATGATTTGGTTTTTTTTCTTAGTCTCAGCTTGTAAGCAGAGAATGTCGTCTTTTGTAATGCTAAGTTAGCATGCATTAAAATATATAAAAAAAAAAATTAAATGTGAATATGTATAAGGATGGTTGTATACTGCGTTGGCTGCCTAATAAATAAATAAATAAAATTCATATGGCGGTACGCTTAGAGAAAAGCGAAGCAGGAATCACCCATGAACGAATTACGACCAATTTCAAGCCACCATGACCTTCTTCCATGAATAATAACCTAACATGTTCTATTCTTATCACACACATATAGTTATACCTACCTAGCTCTATTGAATGAAGATAGCAAAACGCACAACTATGTAAAATTTTAGGTATATCTTTTTAACACGTTAATTTCCACATAACGCGACGTCGCGTGAAGCGGTCTATTACGACGTGGCCGTTAACGCGACGTCGCGTGGTGGTGCCTTACAATAATGTACGAATAATAAAATAGCAGCCCCAGAGTATTGGCTTCTGGTATTTGTTTTGGCTACTTTGGGAAATACTTTCAACGAGTTTATTATTTCGGCCATCTAGATAAGTTCGGCATTTCGGCTTGGCAATTAACATGTTAAATGGTGAACAAAATAGATTGTCAAAATTTTTTATACAACTGCGATCCTGATATGATTGATCAAATTGTTAAGTACCCACTGAAAAAAGTAACTAGTTTTTATGTATTCGTGTACAGTCGGGGCACGAAAACCTACGTCAGTTTTCAAATTCATTCCTTTATGAAGTCGTAGACTCTTAGCACCTTTTAACACTAAAGTAGATGCTAATGAAATAAAATTTTGTCATGACTAAAGCGGTCCATAGACGATCATGCAGCATGACATGTGTTACGTGCTGTCATGCATGCATGACCGTTTAATTGTATTGATTGATGTTAATGACATGCAATTACGCGCTGGCAGTCGATTGATAGTTCCTTTTATTTTTCATCCTGCAAGCTATAATTGACAACACGCATGATAGGACAGCGGTCCCTAAACGATCATGTGGCATGACATGCGTTTACGTGAATTATCATGCTGCATGTCATGCCGCTTGATCGGGACCGCTTTATAATAATTGCTCTGGTGCAACAAATTGATTTTGAGGTGACGAATCTTTTCTTACCCCGACTGTACATGGATATGTTGTTTCATGATTTCGGATATGTATTCACAATTCACGTAGATGCGGATGTTGGCGGCAGACATTCTTTTTTTTTATTAACGAGTTTTTCACAGACTCACTCCCAGTCCATCCGGCTTTCCATTAACACATAGTTTTTCCGCCTCCAAGCAGATTAAAAAACATGAAGCTAATATATGTACCTACTTTTGTTTACACAAAGTCTTTCTGACACAATTTTTTTTCTGTATGTATGTATGTTGTATGTAAGTATGTATGTTCCTCCATAACTCTTAAACGAATCAACTGATTTTCATGAAACTTGCTAGATAAACATTTAGACGTACACAGGACACAGGATAGGCTACTTTTTTCTTTTTCAACGTGGACGAAGTCGCGAGCGCGATCTAGTAATAGTAGTCTTTCTTTTTCAACTATTGGTGGCGCCATCTACTTATTAAACTATAATAAACACAATAGACTTGGCGAAGCGATAGTAATGGCACGCCCTCGGCTTTAGGAGGCATTAGCGGACAGACAGACAGACGGACAGCGAATAAAATTTATACTATGTAAACATCACTACATATCGCTGCTTAAGAACTAAAGGGCCACAAATCAAAATTACACTTTTTACAGGAGAGCTTATCGAAAAAAATTAATCTTTTTTGTCTATTTTTTTCTTATTAGATATTATCAAATACATATGCATATTATACATCGTTAAAAGCGTATTTTATAGTATCAAATGTTTTAAGTACTTTGTAATAAACTGAATACTAGAAGAGATATAAGCATATATGATCTATTCTTTTTCTATTGATCAAAAACGTAAACAAATACAGCGTCGCCGTGGTCACTGGACTGTTTTAAAGATGGAATTTGTACATTAGGCATTATTAAAGAGAGTTGACTCAGTGATTAACTCATTTAGAATTTGTTCGTATTGTTTGTTTAGTTCTATATCGTGAATTGTTTGTTTACTTTTTTGATCAATGAAAAAAGAATACAATAGTACAATACTTTTGAATATATAAAAAATGATCAAAATATACTACCATAAAACTACCATAAGTACTTTTGCAACATACAATATATAAAGGATTGTGATTGTATTTTTGCAATAAAAACATTTTTGGATTTTTTTGTTTTATTGCCCTTTAGTTTATAAGCAGCGATATTATAAAACAAAGCCCTCCGCCGCGTCTGTCTGTCTGTTCGCGATAAACTCAAAAACTACTGCACTGATTTTCACGCTGTTTTCATCAATGGATAGAGTGGTTCTCGAGCAAAGTTTTAGTATATAATTTACAAAGTTAAGCGAGCGAAGTCGCCGGTAGCAGCTACTATAACATATGACATTTAACATTAGTCCATAGTTAGACTTCTACTATGGACTTCTATAACAACGTAATAACAAGTGTTGATAAATAAAATAAGATTTTTAAGCAGTTTAAGAAACGCTTTGCGTAGGTAGACTATGAAATTCTTTTATAAAAACAAAGCACCATTTTCTTAAAACTTAACCGTTAATGTTTACTTAAGTATCTAATAAAAAAAATTCTTTCAAAGCATTCCAAAACAAAAAAAAAATCTTTATTTTATTATACAAAAACATAATATTTAACTTACCTGCATACACAAACGGCCTGAAAGAGTTGATGTAAAAACATTGAAACGAATTCCAACAAGGTCAATACTCACTTGTTCTGTAAAGAGCTATTCCAATTTCAAAATTAAAAACGAAACAGCGAACACACTGGCTGTATTAAAATTAAAAAAAAAAAACTGAAAACTGGCGGGAAAGCGAATGAATATCACGAGATGTGTACACGAGTCGAACCTATAGCGATGTGCATACTCCTGCGGTGGGTGTTTCACGTCTGATTTATTATCCAGTTTAAAAAGATCTCCAGTAGTGAATGTGCTTTCCTTAACACCGATCTATGTCTTACGTGAGAAAGGGGGCGCGGAAGGTCCACTTAAATTTGTTATTCGCTGTAAAAGTATAATGGTATGGTGTTACGGAGCCGACCTTGCCGATGTAATGCCTTATCGTCAACCTGCATTTTAATTTGCCATTGTAAACCCCACCTACTTGTATTGTCGATAATTGCGTCAACTAAACCTATATTATTTCAAAGAACATGTGGGTCTGAGTTCAATAAAATGAAATATGGGCGTTATTTATTTAACATAAATAAGATTTGAAGACGTGAGTGGATGGAGGTGGTATGTCGCATAATTCCAATTTTGAATAAATCGAGGTTAAAGTTTTACTTTTAATTTTTGAGATAAGTCGCCACGGAACTGATTTTTGTACTAAATTATGATACAAAGTTGTGTAAACAACCTAAAATATTAATGGTATGATAGCAATTAAACACTTTTATTATTTAATTTTAAAAAAAGTGAACATAGACCGCTCTTACATTAACAACTCTGCTTTTTAAAATTAAATGTACATAACACCTTTTTCAAGTTTTAATTTTCCAAAAATGTCTTAAATCGACTATCTTAAGGTCTAATCATTCATCAACGTAAAAAAACGAAAAAACCCAAAAATGCGTACACCTTCACCCACTCACGTCTTGATTTAATTTAATATTTTTTAAATAAATGTATATCAAATACGCACATAAAAACTATTATAGGTAGACGTACGTTTATTTTGAATTTTTAAAGTGAATAATATCGACTTTTCCTATTTCCTGAATAAAAATAAGTGATGGTATAAATACAACATTATATATTAATACATTATATATAATTTTTGTATTTAATTTTATTATTATACTACCTGCTGCCCTCGACTTCGCCCGTGTAACTTTGTAAATTATATACTAAAACCTTCCTCGAGAAAATATCATGAAAATCAGTGCAGTAGTTTTTGAGTTTATCGCGAACAGACAGACACAGACAGAGAGAGAATTTGGCATATATGTAAGGATATATATGCCAAATTAATTATGGCTGCAAGATTAAGTGTGGCCATCATTAAATAGGGTAAACACCAATATATATATAAATTATATTCATAGTTTTTTTAAATATATTATGAAGTAGTGAGTAAGGATTTTTTGTATTTTATTGGTAACAGATGTCGATCCTATTATAGATTTCATGCTGAGTAAGGGTTTTTTCTATTACTGTATCGGAATTGCTTTTGTTTTTCTTTATAGTGGGAAAATATGAAATGAAAACATACATAGTATTTACATACAAAGTGATAGTAAGTTTTTTTTAAGAAATATATCAAACTTTGGGAAGATATTTTTTATTTTATTTCATTGTTTTATTTAAGTTTATTGTTTAATTTAAAAAAAATTACAACTGAGAGCAAATAATGAATTTTCTTTTGTGGAATTATATAATAAGGTTTATGAAAAACAAAGGCATGGAGGAACAAAGGAAAATCAAATATAATGAAAGTACACATCCATTGTAAAAATTAGGGATGTAACGATACCGATTCCGATACCGATATATCGGCATCGCCGATTATAATACAATCGATATTAAGCAGTTGTCATTGTGTAATGATATTTCTTTTTGCTACTTTTCTAATTGAAATTTCCTAATTGCCACTTTTGATTCTTTCTACTTTTTTATTTAAATGATTGTGCATTTTTATTAATTTATTCCTAATACTTCTCAAGGCTCGGCCTTAAATTTAAGCAACTTTTATGCACAATAAAGAAAGTTATACAAGTTACCTATTTCATTATATATTTGATTATATAATTATCTATTAAACCGTCGGTATCGGTATCGCCGGTTATTTACTACAAAAAACGGTCTCGGTATCGTATCGGCAAAATTATGTATCGTTACATTCCTAGTAAAAATATACGAATTTTATTTGCTGTTACCTGTTTCTCCTATAACTTATCCTAAACCACCCAAACGAAGTTAGTGAAAACCATATAAAAATTATATATGTCCGTAATATATCTTAATTTAATATCGTAAAATATCTTTACTAATATTATAAAGAGGAAAGATTTGATTGTTTGTTTGTTTGCATTGAATAGGCTCCAAAACTACTGGACCAATTTGAAAAATTTATTCACTGTTGAGAAGCTATATTACATAGGCTATCAATACTACTTAATAATAAATCTGTAAGTGTAGGTATTGTATGTATGTATGTATGAACTGATTTTCATGAAACTTGGTAGATAAAAATTAAGACGTACAGGACACAGGATAGGCTACTTTTTTCTTTTTCAGCGCGGACGAAGTCGCGGGCGCCAGCTAGTTTTTTTATAAAGGCACTTATTATGGTTGCACGTGAAAAGACTAGGTAACTAAGTAAAGTATTTTTTTTTTACATAAATACAATTAAAGTATTTTTTTTTACAAAACTCAAAGCGAATTGATTCATCCTCTATCTGTGGTAATTTATTCATTCCTCGAGTCAAAGGGAAGTCATTCGTTCGCGCTGTGTGTAATTTCAACTCTTATCTGAGTAAATTTAAACCGTTTGTAACCCTTAATGCGATGGAAATTGCGTATTTAACCTTCGCGACTATTCCACTTATTTCGGGACCAGAGCCATTACTGTCTGTCTAGGATTTTCTTTGTTTTGAGCTCACCTCACTTATTTGACCTAACTTCTAGGTCATATACAAAGTTGCAAGGTTTTCCACAGTGGCAGACAGTGCCGTTGTAAGCCAAAATATATAGAAATATAGTTTCAAAATATATATATAAATTAGCATTGGCAGGTGACACTGCGTTCAATGCAAGTACTTTTGTTTTTTAATAAAGTAAGGCATACCAGATACCCTTGGTTGAGTCGTTAAGGTGACAGAGCTTTAACGCTATGTCCTGTCTCAGAGCTCCCGGGTTCGATTCCCGCCATGGCTCTGATCTGGATCTGAAAAAATTAAGTATTAGGAAGGTGTTGAATAATGGACTCTGACATCCCTTTCTCACTCATCGAATCACAACAGCACACATGCTGTTATTTTACTGTGGTCTTCTGTAAGGGGATAGTGTTGTAATGTCTGTTATGCCAATTATGTCTGTTGTGTCGTGCCACTTTTTAATTCTAGGTCAATGCCACCGCTGTTGTCTTATAGATTAAATTTAAAACCTCACATATTCAACTGTATTGTATGTTGTATGTACCAAATTCCTCATAAGTTTTGATTTTGATGAATTTTTGATGGGGTGGCGCTGTCACATATCGGATCCAATCCTCCACCTATCGAGATAGGTGAGACCTATCGAGACTTTTTAATCAGGCAGGACAATGAAGAGTGTTTTATTTTTATTTTTAATAATGACTAGCTGGTGCCCGCGATTTGGCTCGCGTTCTTTATAGCATATAGCCTTCCTCGATAAATGGACTATCCAACACAAAAATAATTTTTCAATTCGAACCAGTAGTTTCTGAGATTAGCGCGTACAAACAAACAAACAAACTCTTCAGCTTTATATATTACTATAGATCGGTTTGCTCTTGGCCAGCATCTAGCTGTGTAGTAAAGACGACGCCAACTATGGAGCGACCTCACCAAGAAGATGCCAACTCACAGGAACCTTAAATTTTTTTGGGTTGTATGAGCTCGGAAACACAGTACTTAAAACCTTGAAATAGTTATTGCCACATGGACAATAAAATTGTCATGTCAGTTTTAATCAAGTCCTCAAAGAATTAATTTCATCTTGCAACTTTAATTAATATGAGCGGAATTGTTAGGCTAAAAATATATTTTAGCCAGGGGCTAACATTTGATAACTATGTTTGTTGATATGTGTTAAGAGTGCGTATAAAGCAAACAAAATTTGTAATTTCACCCGCGTGGCCCCTTGGACATGACAGTGACACAAAATACGTAGAACTACGCACAACATGCGACGGAAGTTAGCGCAACTCGCTCAATAAAAATGTTATAAGTGCCAAAAGTATTAAATATTAATTATTCGTAAACTACAATGTCAAATGAAAAATTGTTACATACAGCCTTAGATAATCTGTGAAGTGAGATTACTGATACACTTTTAGCTTTGTAATGTGTGTCATTTTGAAAATAAAACTAAAACCGATGGAAATGAGAGTACACGTGGTGATTTTTTTCTATCGAGAAAATTTCATTATATTATGTTTTCTGTCCGAGTCTTCACTTTTTCATTTATAAAGTATTTATCTATTTTGAAAAAGTTTTTAAATTGGACTTTGTTTACTTAGAAAAAAATCAAATCTAGGATTGGCTATTTCTCTTTATGCGCGCCCTTAAGACTAAATCTTAAATATGTTAATTACATAGTTATACAACTTACGTATAATTTGTTTCATTTGACAAGTATGTTTTTTTTTTATTGAAAACAAAGGATAATGATTCTCTGATTGATACTTCTCTAAGTATCAAACAATCAAAGTATCAAGTCAAAATAGCCCAAAGAATCGGTAAGCTGTTGTGGGAATTAGCGAGACATATTATTTGCAGTGGATGAGCACTAGAGTAGACGTGTCTTGGAGTGGAGACCCTCGATCACTGTTACAGTTGGACTGTTACTAAGTCCAATACTAAGTTAGTCCAATACTTAGTCCAACTGACTGTTGATGAACATAAAATTACATTTTTGTAGTAAATATTTCAGTGGTATTTTATATATTAAGGATAATTTTTAATAACAATAGCGTCAAGGGATTATCTTTAATAGGGTTAGGGCTCGACGAAATCACTGATTAATATTAAGAGAAATTAAGAGGAGTAGATAGATAATATATTACTTTAAGTGTCAAATTAAAGGAAGTATAATAAAATTGGGTACATACCTATAGTATCTATCAAAAATTATAAATATTCCTAGTTTATTTATAGATAAAAATATCATACTTGCCTACCTATAATTTTTTTTAATACTTAGTTATTCTTTTAAAGTTTCATCACTGCTTTAAATTATATTAAGCAATAAGCCACAGAATCTTAATATTATAAATGCGAAAGTGAGTTTGTTTGTTACGTTTTAATGGCTGAACTACAAAGGATCATCATGAAATTTTACATGTACACCTATGCAAGGAAACAGAAAAGGATATAGGGCTCTCCTTATCCAGGAAAAACTCACTGTACCTGACGAAAATATATGAGCAATTTGAACAAACGCTTTAACTCCTAAGAAAAAGGTTCGCGGACGGAGTTGCGGGAAAACGCTAGTAATACCTAAACCAAGTCTTGCACACCTGCTTCATTAATGCAAAGGTGAATATCGTTTACAGCAATACCACGAAATGTGGTGCCATAAAATCCATTAGTAGGAGTATTAAGTGGTACTAAATGAAACAATGAACCGATTTGTTTTCACGACTGTTCGCCAGATGTACAAGACACGGCCCCGTAGATAATAATAGTGTTGATTCAACTCACTCAATAAAGAGTGCCCTCGTGAGCGCACCTCATGAGGCACATGTTTATTCGAAGGAGTAGACGTGGAGGAATCCTCAAAGAGTTTAATTTATGTATTGAAAATTTGAATAAGTCACCTCTTATTACAAATTATTTTGAAATTAATTTTATTTTAATTTTATCTAAGTATAAAATATATTACTTCTTCGTTCTTCTTGACTGAGACGCTGGGCCTTTGGTGACCCAACGCTTCACCTCATCAAAGATATCTTCCAAGCGTTTGATTGAAAAAACAGTATGTTGGGTTGGGTACCTTTGCCACCTTGACCCAAATTTAATTGAATCAACAATTTGTATTTATTAAGTCATCTATAGATACTTATTTAATGTTACTATTTATATTGAAAAGCAGCATTAAGTAATTGAATAAAGTATTTTAATTAAAGTACTCAATTTGAATAATTTTCATTGTATCTATAGTATTAATTATTATAAGGGCCTCTTTCACCATCTCTGAGTAAAGTGTCAAATAGGCTAATCGCCATCTAAAATCACCGGTAAGAAAGCGTACGAGTTTCACCATCTTCGAGTAGCCTTACTCAAGGGTAATTTCAATGAAATTGAAACAAGATACTCTTAACATTTACTCGCCAATTAGCGTTACTTGAAAAGTAACTAATCAACACTTTAATTGTAGTTGGTGAAAGAGGCTCTAAAAGTATGGGATTGACATATGCCCTAAATCACGTGATACATCCCATACATTTTATTCGCTACTTACCCGTGATACTACCGGTGATACTACTGGTAGTACCAAGGGGAATATTTTTTGCCCGTAGTACTACTATGCTGTCTGGTAGTACCACGGGAGATTTATTTTTACTTATATACAGACTTATAAATGCGCCAGCATTTTGTAACAAAAATGTGCGATCGAGTCCCTCATTCTTTCGACTCGCGAGTCAAACGACTCACAAAATATTCCTACGTGGAATTTAGCTGTAACGGGCAAAGTGATTTAGATTATTTCCCCGCTCATAAAAATTCAGTAGGACCAGCGCCAGATGCGTACTTTTGACCGACAGAATTGATGACGTCATCCTTTAATAGGCTATGCTATCACTCTCGGTTAGTAGGTCTTTTTATATATACAGATACACTATATGATGCGCGTGACTTCGCCCGCGTTGAAAATTACAATATATATACTTAACGTCTGACAAAATATGTATGTAAAGCAGAAGCAAAGATATATTATTTCGGGTACCTATATACATAAATTGACATTACATTTAGCAGACTGTCATAAATTGACGCCTGACAATAATGTCAGGACTATACTTTTGCCAAGCGTTGGATGTTTATTTTTAGATCCTAGCTGTATAATATGGAATGTCGATCCTGAAAATCAATTCTCAGCCTGATGACCTGATGAGCCTGTCTGAAGTAGTGGTAGGGCACACTGCATTTCGCAGTCATTTGGGCAGCCCGTCTGGCGGCAGAAACCACCACCTTACAGAATACCACCGTGAAATAACAGCATTATATGCTGTTGTGTTTCGGTGAGTGAGTAAGGGATGCCAGAGCCCATTACCCCATCCCTTCCTTATCCCTTATCCTTAATCCTATGGTCTACAGCACACTTGTAGCACTTATGGCGTTGCTTGTGTTATAGGCGACGGTAGCCACCTACCATCAAGTGGACCGTCAGCCTGTCTGTCGACCTTAACATAAAAAATAAAAAAATAAAAATTACCTTTACATAACAAAAATATAGTTTATACAACTCATCTAATATATCTTTATCTAATGTGTTCTAAGTAAGTATTTATTTTGAACATGAATGGGACTTACCAACTACAATAATAAAGGATGCAATAGTTCTAAATCCACTCAAACACACGACCGGTAACCACACTCTGGTGACAATGCGGGTATTGTATCCCGATTGCAAGTGTTCATAGTGAACATATAACACATATATACATGTGAATCAAGTACATCAAGTATATATATAGTTATTACTTACATATGAATTTGGACTTACAACTGAATTGAATTGAAATAAATACAATTGAATTGAATTTGAATTTGCAGTTGACAAGAACTCGAAAGTTTACCGAGGAACATTAAATAAAAAAAATAGATATAGAAAACTAGTCTAATAAACTAAGGACTTTCTTTTATTAATAATAATTTAAAATTGACTGGGTATTTTTTGTTTTACACCAGGAAATACTTTTTTGAATTTGAATTTGCAGTCGCCAAAAACTTAAAAGTTTACCTAGGAACATTAATTTAAAAAAAAAAACAGATTTAGAAAACTAGGCTAATAAACTAAGGACTTTCAAAAGAAATAAAAATTAATAATTTAAAATTGACTGGGTATTTTATGTTTTACACCAGGAAATAACTTTTTTGCATTCAAGGTTTCATTAAAATCGAATTTTATCCTTCCTAATTCATTATTCAATCCCAAAATGGCCGGCAGTGCACTTTCGGGACCTGTGGCATTGCTTGTGTTAGGCGACGTTAGTCACCTGCTACTATCAAGTGAATCGTGGGCCTGTTTGATGACCAAGCAACGCCATACGTGCTGCAAGTAGTCTACCATCACAGTAGGATTAAGAATAAGGGAATGAAGACACGTTTGTTCTAGTTAACCATACGGACGCGAATCCTGCTAGAGGCAAATGTTTATGTGTTAAAATTTTACCTTTGTACCTTAGTGATGGATTTTTGTATCTATAATATGTATATGTATTAAAAAAAGTAATCTATGCGGTAGGTATATCAAGGGCCCTAGCCAAGAGCAAAACAATGCAAACGGGAGCGTTGCGTATTTACGAAACGATAGAAAATAAAGCTAGATAACGATAAATAGAAAATAACGATAGAAAATAATGTGGTTGTTGTAACGCCCACATAAAATTTTGACCAATCACTGGGCTTTATTTTCTATCGTTTAGTAAATATGCAACGCTCCCGTTTGCATTAGTTTGCTCTTGGCTAGGGCCCCAACTGTCTGGTATACATAATACTTAGTGTGGCACTGCCGGGAATCGGACCGGAGATCCCGCTGGGAAGCGCCTTAACTACTCAACCAAGGGGTCATCAGTTCCTACAAACACGATGTACGAGTAGTTCCTAAAGAACGACGTCATGTTCCCTTAGAATTTTCTAAACCATATAAGGTCTGAATTTCCCATCTTGATGGATCACCCTGTGTATCTGTTTTTGATATTAAATCTCTCATTTGCCTTATTGCTTTATTTTGTAATATGAATATCAATGACTTTGATTGATGGTTTATGTATCGTGTAACTGGAGATTGGGCTTTTATTTGGGAGTTAGAGCCTCCAAACCAATTTTAAAATTTAAGATTTATTTACTCAATAATTTATGAAAATATTCTTGCTTATTACGATGATGCAGACATAGCCTGTGTAATGTGTAATCTCTTTTTATAATAATAAACATTATTTAAGATATATTATCATCAATACTAATAATAAATCTGTAAGGGTCGGTCATGGAGTAAGTTACTTAGTTTTCAGAGATATCGTGTTTATAGGCTCTATACATGATACTGAAACTAAATTGACCATTTTTAGAATTTTTTTCTGTATATATGTATGTGTATGTATTTTCCTCCATAACTCTTAAACGAATTAACTGATTTTCATGAAACTTGATAGATAAACATTTAGACTTACAGGACATAGGATAGGCTACTTTTTTCTTTTTCAACGCAGACGAAGTCGCGGGCGCCAGCTAGTTATAAATATAATTTGATCGTAAGTGACTACCGTCGCCTATTAGATAAACTATTACCCCCACAGTGGGGTTTTAAATCCGTTGCTGACCTTCATATTATAGGATAAAGGTTAAGGTAGGGTTCTTTGAATACAATACTCAGATTAATGGGAAGATACAAATACGCATATGGTGTGTAAATAGAATTAAGGGAATAATGTGTTTGTAGCAGGAGCGGTGGCACAATCACGGCAGGTCGTTGTTACAAATGAGTCTTATCCTGTCAATTGATGGGAATTGAGTGTGGAGACGGTACTCAGAGGCATTCAGCTCGACGACCTGCCAGAGACGTGAGTACACCTGTGCATTAACAAAAGAAATATCAAATTTCCATTACTTAACCCACTATTATTATATTATTTAATTTAGAGAATTTATCAAATATTTTTTATTAATTTTTAAATGATTGTCGAGTAATACAAAACGATTTGTAGTCAAATAAAACTTTATATTGTCAATATCTTTTTATATTATTATTAGCTGCAGCCCGCGACTTCGCCCGCGTATAAAAATAGATAAAACCTATTCTCACAAAAGAAATATCAAAAATATCAAATTTCCATTACTTAACCCACTATTATTATATTATTAAATTTAAAGAATTTATCAAATATTTTTTATTAGTTTTTAAATGTTTGTTAAGTAATATAAAACGATTTGTAGTCAAATAAAACTTTAGTTTGTCAATATCTTTTCATATTATTATTAGCTGCAGCCCGCGACTTCGCCCGCGTATAAAAAATAGATAAAAATCTATTCTCAGACTTACCAAGTGTATGGCAACTAACTGTGAGAATTTTATATATTAGATAAATAAATAAATAAATAGTTTATATGCTCGCAATTTCGTGTTCACTGTTAGTTTTTTTTAATAAACTAATAATAATTCCACAGGAACTTAACAGAACTTTACTATTAAAAAGTTCTAGATTTTAATCCAGGTAATAAAGTATCTGTGTGCCAAATTTTATGAGATTAACATGCACGAATAGTATACAATTTGTTTTTTTAATAATAATATATAATAATAATAATAATATCTCATAAATTATAAATAAAATTATTAATAATAAGCGAACTAAGTTAACCTTTTCATATAATATACATTAATTTATTTATATGAATTACACAATGTTATGATACAATTACATTTATGCATATAATTTGTACGAATTAAAATTTATATTAATTATATATTACAGTTTTAAAGTATTTTTTTAAAATAAACAACTAAACTGGATACAGAAGAATGTGCTTTTAAAGCATGAATTGCAATAAATATTTTTCGATAAATGTACAAATATAAAAGATTAATAATAAAAACACGGTTATATTATACTTATTCTCTGAAAAACATTATTATAAGTACCTAATATTTTATTTATTTATTTATTTATTTCGCGTTATTATTGTTAAGGGCCTCTTTCACCATCTATCAAGTGGGCTAACCGCCACCGGGGATGACGGAGCTGATATACCTTTGTTTGTACTTATCTTATCGTTCGAGTGCATAACTTAATAAAACATAAAATTATTTCTAATTAACAATTTACTTGTGGTTGGTGAAAGAGGCCCTTAATGTTATAATTTGTTAACATAAATAATGCTAAGCGCCTCTTTCACCAACGTCGAGTAGGCTAAACCGTCACTTAAAGTCACCTGTCACCGGAAATAATTTAGCTGATATACCTTTGTTTGTACGGTAAACGTCCCAAACATTAAATAGAAAATAATAAAAAAAAATCGCCTATCGAATGATGCAGTAATCCGAGTGCATAATTCAATAAAACAGAAAATTATTTCTAAAATTAACTAATCAACACTTTACTTGTAGTTGGTGAAAGAGGTCCTTTATGTTATAACTTGTTAACATAAATAATGCTAAGACGATTAAAGTAATTAGCTACACATTTGTAACAAAACTTGTGACTATTAGTTTAATAAATTACGAACATAATAACTTAGTAGAAGATATTCTTGAAAGACAACATAAACAACTTTGATTTATTACTTTCAAAAGTTTCTGTGGACGTTTTAACAGAATTTGTAAGTTTAAAACAATAGGCTAGCTTATTAAATTTTGTGTCTACACAATTTTTTTTTAATCAATCAAATAAGCAAAATATAATTGGACATATCTGTCAGTAATTTTCATTATCTTTACAGTTATGCTAATTATCTTTATACCTATTTTTTCTAATACATGTTTTTAAAAAAATAAGCTAAAGATAATGTATAGAAACTATTGCGCAGTACTTATTATAAACGTGTTTTTTTTTAAAGAAATTGTCATCTGGGCAGTATTCTAAAATAAAAAAAATTAACGAATAGTTATTTAATTTTTTTTGTATTTTTGGGGCGTTTGGAATCTTTACAGCATTAATTATCGAAAGATCTATTCCAAGTCAAATAAAAATAAAAAGAATTAAATTTAAATTCAACTAATATTAAAATATATATTTATGATTTATAGGGGAAGCTATGACTATTTTAGATTTTTTATATAGAGCAAGTTGTGATTACATAACTTCATTAGAAAATAAATTAATATAAATATTGTTCACTAAATATTATGATATAATTTTAATTTTTTTATAATTTTTTTTAATAAAGTATTTTATTTTTTACACTTATATATTATTTTTCAATTAAATAAAACCGTCACTCAGTACTTTCAATTAAAAATATTATTTAAATATTTAAATTAAATTAAAACAATTCACGTAATTTCTTTTATGGCATTAAAAAAATTTAAAACAAAGAAAAGGTTAATGTTTGCAATTGACATATAATTTTATTCTTTCTAGGTCATCAAGATAAATAATGTCAAGTGCATTAAATATATTGGTCGCGTGTTTGCTCCTGGGCGTAGCACATACTATGCCGCCGGATAAGGTTTGTTATCTACACATACAATTACATCTCGTTCGATCCCACCTTGTTATACGTATTACGTATTAGATGATGACCAGGGGCCTTAGTCAAAGTAACATTTTAAAAACGATAACGAAGTTCGAAAGAATAAAATATAGCGAGAAATAAAACTGAATAAGTAAATAAAGTAAAGTAAATAAGATTTTCAATTAGGGTTTATTTAAAAAAAACGGAGGCAGTTTTGTAATATTTATATGTTAAATATTTAATTCATAAGTAGTACCACAGGTAAAAATAAATCTCCCGTGGTACTACCAGACAGCATAGTAGTACTACGGGCAAAAATATTCCACTTGGTACCAGTAGTATCACGGGTAAGTAGCGAATAAAATGTATGGGATGTATCACGTGATTTAGGGCATAATATTATGTCAATCCCATACCTTTAGAGCCTCTTTCACAAACTACATGTAAAATGTTGATTAGTTACTTTTAGAAATCATTTTCTGTTATATTGAATTATGCACTCGGTTTACTGCATCATTCGATAGCCGATTTTTTATTATTATTTTCTATTTAATGTTTGGGACGTTTACCGCACAAACAAAGGTATATCAGCTACATTATCCCCGGTCACCGGTGACTTTAAAACACAGTTTGGCCTACTTGACGTTTGTGAAACAGGCGCTTATTGTTTTTGAACTTAACTTCGTTATCGTTTTAAATTTTTACTTTGACTAGGGCTCCAGGATGCAAACGCAGTGCTTTCTACAACCGTAAACGTTACGCTACGCTAAGAGAAAGCTTGCTGGTGATTGGTTGTTTTAACGCCCATATAAAATTTTGACTAATCACAAAGTTTTCTCTTAGCGTAGCGTAGCGTTTACGCGTTCAGCGTAAATTAAGTTTATCTAAAAGGTGACACATTTATTGACTGTTAGGCGGTACGAAGTTCGCCTGGTCAGCTAGTATAAGATATATATAGACTAATACAGATATAAACAACATTTTTATTACCTTTTCAATAGAAACAGTTTAATGACGTCATAAGCTATGAATATACGCAAATTAGTTATGAAATAACAATTAATGAACCACAAGCTACTGACCGCTGACCAAAATACGCAATGAGGCGATGAATCAAATGTACCTCTCATTATGAATTAAAATAAAGTTTTAATTGTGTCTCGGATATTATTTTATTCAATTTTCTTTTAATACACACATTAAAATTTGCATAGAAATATCCACCATGACAACAAAAAAAGATTCTTCTAAAGTCTTCAATAATTATATTAGTCATGTTAGTCACATTAGCCACGCAGTCATTACGGCTAAATAATTTGTAATATTTTCTTTTTATATTTTATGCGCTTTTTTGCCTGGGGCTTGGTCTGCGTCCCACGGATTTCTAAATTTTTTTCTGAAATAAAAGCACTCTGTTATGTCCTTTTCTGCATCTCTGATGTTATGAAAAAATTTATGATTATCGGTTGAGTACCTAGTAAAGGCATGAAAGCGTAACAAACCGACAACTCCCTTGGATCAATAGGATTAGTTAGGTTAACTACACTTCCTAAAGGTTAAATTTAATTCTTTAATATGATAAAAATGGCTTCGTCTATGGTTGAAAGATGAAAAAGTCTTTTTTTCTCTCATTAATTGATTTTGAATTGTTACTTTTAAGTTGATCCATGGATATTCCATGGATTCCAACCGTCAAAATAATTTTGATTTCAGATAAAACCCATTCACATAATTAAAACCAGAAGCATAGATTTGAACAATGCTTATGGCTTGGCAATGGAAAGTCGCTTAGAGAAGTCGATACTACCCACCGGCTATCGTCTTAAATTGGAGCCTTATTTGGAAGACGGAGTTTTTAAGGGACACGTTAGGATCAATGTCACTTGGCTTGAAGATTCCGACGAAATTAATATTCATTGTGCCCATGAAATTGAAATCACCAGTACGGATGTCAAAGTTCATTTAGGCGACAGGTAAGTGACGAATCTTTTGATGATATTATCTAAGATAGGAATAGTGATCTAGAGTTAATTAATATCTATGTGTATTATCATTATCCTTCATAATTTTATAGGCATGGACACTTGATTCTCCCGTAATTCCCAATAGGAAAGGTCAGAAGCAGACTGGCTGCGAGACTTCTCCAGTAAACGGAGTCCCCAAGGTTACTGGCATTAATAGGCGATGGTAGCCACTTACCATCAAGTCAACCATCATTCTTTCATGTAAAGGTCGTTGTTTGACGGTATTTTATGTAAAGGTTGAAAATGTCTTTATTATAGAGGGTTACATGAAAGAATTTTCAGTAGACAGCCAAAAGGTTCAGTAGTGACCTCATCTTCGTAATCTTTCTTTAATGTTTTAACTCAAACAACAATGAATAATATCGTTCTCAGATTAAAATACCATTGTATGATTGTATGTGACTAATACTCGTTTAATAAATGTCAAATATGCACGATTAGAAATGTGACTAATATTTCATAGTGTAATGAAGATATTTCGAAAAGATGTTTTGTTAATTGTTACGATTCATATCTACTGCGCTCGTATTTGTTGAATCGAATAAATAACATTTAAAAAAATGTAAAGTTGACTTTTTATATTTCAGCAACGAAATACAAAAGATCGCCGTGAAAAAAATCTCACTGGATCTCAAGAAACCGATAGCGACGCTGCGTCTAGAGAAAACAATACCAAAGTCATCAAAGGGTCATTTGGATTTTAATTTTAATGGCAATTTAGAGACTGGAACTACCGAAGCTTTTTTTAAAACTACTTACACCGAACAAGAGACTGAAAGGTTCTTAATTTTTTTTTATATTTGAGATTTAATTAAAAAAAAGAAAAAGCTCGGCGGCACACATACTGCAGTCTACTATAATATATATAATTGAGACCGCTTGCAAATTTTCCAAAATGATGACAGGCCACTTGAGTGAGCAAGTGGCCTGTCAACATTTTGGAAAATTTTGGGGTTTGAAGAACTATAAAAAATATTATTTGTTCAATTTAAAAACGGAAGATTTCATTATATTTTTTCTATAGGATCGTGGTAGCTACGCAACTTCGCCCTAACAATGCTAGAAGAATTTTCCCCTGTTTCGACGAGCCTGGATTTAAAACACCATTCCAAGTGAGCGTGGTCAGACCTCGTAACATGATCGCTCTTAGCAACGTACCTGTTGCAAGGACTGAGGAAATGTAAGTATATTCAGAAATATCTGTTTGATTAATTTTTTTTGCAGCTGTTTTAATACAATTACTTTTGGATTGTAAATCTGTTTTAATACCGTTATTTTTGGATTGTAAATCTGTTTTAATATCGTTATTTTTTGATTGTAAATCTGTTTTAATACCGTTATTTTTGGATTGTAAATCTGTTTTAATACCATTATTTTTGGATTGTAAATCTGTTTTAATACCGTTATTTTTGGATTGTAAATCTGTTTTAATACTATTATTTTTGGATTGTAAATCTGTTTTAATATCGTTATTTTTGGATTGTAAATCTATTTTAATACCGTTATTTTTGAATTTTAAATTTGTTTTAAAACCGTTATTTTTGAATTTTAAATTTGTTTTAAAAGCGTTATTTTTGAATTTCAAATTTGTTATAATACCGTTATTTTTAGATTGTAAATCTGTTTTAATATCGTTATTTTTGGATTCTTTAAGAGCTTTTACTTTGTTAGTGCCGGAGAACCGAATGCAGTCTGGGACCACTTTGAGCGAACTCCACCAATGTCGACTTTCACACTTGGGCTGGTTATCGCAGAACTAAAACAACTCGGAAACACTACACATTACAAGGATGATAATGGAAATGATATTGGTAAGAGACGTGTGATTCAAAGAGTTGTTAAAAAATTACTAGAAAAGCTGAAAAGACTAAGTCGGATGGAAGAGATCATCCCCTATCAGAAGACCACTCTGAAAGAGTGAGTAAGGGCTGCCAGAGCCTATCTCCCTACCCCCCTCCCTAATTCCTTGCCTATCCTTAACCGTCAGCAACTGTGGCGTAGCTTGTGTTATAGGCGACGGTGGCCATTTACCATCAAATTGACCATCAGCCTGTCTGACGACCTTAACTTAAAATGAAAATCTAATCTGAAACAGAATTTTCATAAAGGGGTTTGGGTAAAGTTGGCATCATTTTCAACTTTGGCGGCCACTCATAAAAGTAGCATAATTTGAAAAATAAGTTCGAAAATAGCATTTATTATTATGGAACTATACCGCTAAATAACATCGAAACTGAGATATTTGGCTTTATATATTACTTAAATCACTACTTCGTCTATATACACTACTTCGATTATAATCGTCTATGTACACTAATTCGATGTAAAAAATACATAATTTAACAGTTATTGATACAAAACGCTTCCTAGAAATAGTCACAAAGTCACAATAGAAACGTTCCTAGAATAGAAACGTTCACAAAAGTCCCAAATCGACGAATGGTTCAGCCAAACCCCTCCCTTTTTTTTTATAACGCGAGGAAATCTGCGAATCAGATCCCCACCGACCATGGGGAGATCGGTGGGGTATGTGGGACTTCTACCCACTAAAACCCCGCGGTGTTTCTTCACGCCGTCTATGGGCGGGGGTCAGGGGACGTTTAAACACGCTACGGTGTCCCCCCGCCAGACGAGGCCCGCACATTTGCGGGCTCCACCTCGATAAGGCGCAGAGTGTAACCTCCTCGCCGTGAAGAGACGGAACCCGGAAACCCCTCGTTGCCCGGTGTTGTGATGACGGCGGACGACCCCATGTCCGCCGCCCCTGGGCGAAGCGGCACAGGCCGCCAATTCTCCACCTCTCGCAGCAGGCAGTCAGCGAGGGGCTTCACTCATGAAGCACCCCATAACCTCTTCTCTGCGGCACAACCTACCGCAGAGTTGGAGGCCGCTTCCACCTGAAACTCTCGGAAAACCCCTGCTCGTGTGGCCGCTCATCTCTACGGCATTAAAGGTGGGCGGCCCAAAGGGGGTTTCCGCCTGAAATTTCCACATTAATCGCGGCAGCCCGAGACAGGCTTCACCTCGTGATATCGTCGGAAGAGTTACTAGGCCGGGTGGCGGGTCCGGGTGTTCACTCTTCCGAACGACTGCAGAGGGTGGTTACTAGGCCGGCCGCGCTACCGGGTCTTCACCACCCTCCACAAAGCCGCGATTGCAGTACTCTCCCAGACGGTCCTACCCTGCCGTAGAGCTCCGTCTTCGCGTGCGTTGCCCAACTACCACTGAGCGACAGAGCTATCCGAGAGAATCCGCCCGCTGCGACCCGCGCCGGTCTTCGTTCCAACCGAGACCCATACCTCGGTCCGACACACAAGGACCGGGGGTGCCATCTCTCACCGGCCTACACCCGCGTGGGCCGAGTACGGTTCCTCGGCTTAGCGAGCGGTGACCGGTGAAGCTCCAACGGACAGTTGGAGCCTCCAAACTGTTGCTCCGCCACGAGCTCCGATGATCGGAGCCCACTCGGAGCACACGCACGTGGGTCGGATTGCCGAAGGTTAAGCCCCCCCACCACTACACGGTCATGACCCACCTAGGGGGGGAAGCCAAACCCTTCCCTAACCCCCCGTCGTCGCCGGGCGTCGCAACAACTTCACCATTTGACCATTGTGTTGTGTGCGTGTGTGCTTGTTTATCTCATTGAACCTTACCTAACGACTTAGCATTCTCTCTTGGATTTTGTGTGATTTTTGTGAAAATAAAGCTTGGCCTTTCTAACTGGACACTGATTTACTTCTGAATTGGATTTTATGGGTTTTGGTTTTTTAAACTGTACAGTCATGTCTTATGTATTATGTTGTATCTGTCTGTACATCATGTATCATGTATCATCTTATGTATCATGTCTGTACATCATGTATTATGTTTATATTCTCTTGGGACGAGGATTACAAGGATCTGATGCATTATTAGGGCACTATTGTTCTTGTGTCGTAGGAAAACGGACATTAGGTTGTTGTTCCCATGTGATGTCAATAATATGGTACATGGGATAGGGAAGACACCAAGATACAGTTCCTCCGGCGCAGTTCTTGGACACTATAATAAGGAATGACATAGAAAATGAAGTTTCTGACGAAGAACTTTTTTTAGTAACTTTGATTTTGATTAGTAACTTTTTTTCATTAACTTTTAAATTAAAAAATACAAAAAATATTTTTTTTTTTTTTTTTCATTTTATTGCTTGTTCTTGAAGAGCAACCAGGCGTAAAATTCGTATCTTTAAATCCTTATATCTCTCGTTCGATATAGTTTGGAGTAATTCTTTTTGCACATTATAACATATTTTTGCAAGGACTTTAAACGACAATAGTTTTTATCAATGGCCGCTAGAAAAAAAAATGATGCCAACCCTCCATACAAAGTTACCCAATCCCCTTTCCATGAAAGCATTTCCTATCTGTACTCAAATTTGATCTCGCTTCTTCATATAATGGCTTCCTTTAGTGTAGATATATCTTTACAACGTTTTAGAGCTACGCGTGTGGGGCCGCCTTGAGTATCTAGAGGCTTTGGAAGGAGTAAACGAGAAATTAGTACGCGTATTCAGTGAAATCGCAAATTTTTGGCAAGTGCCATTACCACTGCGTCGTCTAGACATTGTCGCTTTACCGAACTATCAGGGCGTCAAGCCAGCTGATAATTGGGGCTTGATTGTCTTCAAGTAAGTGTAAAATGATATTATACTATTCAATTTTATGTATACTTCTTCGTTTTATCTCTATACACATTTTTTTTAACTGAACCTTAGTTTTTGTGTTATCTTGTAAATGTAACTTCCCATTTCTTTCCATTTTTTACCTATGCAATATTTCTTGAAATTCATAGAGTAGGGTTCTCATAAGGTACCATACCATATCATTTCGAACAGTAGGTTAAGTAGGTTCTATAACATTCCTTAACATTTTTTTATACTTGTGAAGTACAAGTATATACAAAAATCTATTTTTACCTACTTTGAGTGTACTTTTTGTGATTAAATAAAAATAGGCTAACTGTATTTTAAAGTTACCGGTAACCGGGGATAATGGAGCTGATATACCTTTGTCTGTACGGTAAAAGTCCCAAACATTAAAAAAAAAATATTAAAAAAAAAATCGCCTATCGAAGGATGCAGTAAACCGACTCCATAATTCAATAAAACATAAAATTATTTCTAAAAGTAACTAATTAAAACTTTATTTGTAGTTGGTGAAAGAGCCTAAGGTAAATTTAATAAGTTCCAAAGCCTAGTGAATATTTTAATATGTAAAAATATAAAATTGCGTAACAATTGGGAAGTGAACGAGACTCGGGTTATATTGTGTTGTGAGTCAATGTTATCTAATCGACGCGCGAGTCAACTTTTCAAAGGGTCGTGCCAAGGTTCGCCGATAACAAGTGCGGGTTAGGAGACCTCTTTTCCTCGTGTAAAAAAATCACTTCGGATTTTGGACCCAATAAACTTGGCTTGTTTATAGCACTTTATCTCATTATATTAATTAAATTTGATTTTCTAACTTCAGCTAGCATCAGAATTTACGTGTCTAATAAATATTTATTAAAGTACAACGTAATTTTGGTATGTGTTTATCTCCTTAAATGAAATATTATAATTTTTACTTTTTTTTTATCGTTCTAAAGTTTAATCAGGTTTTTATAATGGGTTGGATTCATAAAGTCTAGAGTGTAAAACCTCTTTGAAGAAAAATTGTCTAGATTGTAAAACCTCTTAGTAGGAAAAACGTCTAAATTGTAAATTAGGACGTCTAAATTGTAACGTAGGATTTCCCAACTTAAAAAAAAATTGTAAAATCCTGCTAAAACCCTAATAGAAAAGTCTAGATTGTATCATAATTCGCAATGGTGCCCAAAATGTCGAACAATAGTTTCTATTTTAAAACAGGATTAATTCTGAGTTGTATTTTTTCCATTTCATCTTCAATAAACTTTTGACTTGCCATTTCTTCTTCTTCTTTTTTACTAATATCTACAAAATCTACTCTGGTGGTTTGACATTGTCAGTTGTAAAAATATCAATATTTGAAACGCAAAATTTAAATCAAAATCAAAATTAGCCGATCCATAGATATTGTTTTTCAAAAGAAGATTCAATCAAGTATGTACGGTTAGATCTTTTTAAATACGAAAGAGGGTTAAACTATAATATTTATATATGTTACAGTTAAAACCAGTTTTTAGATAGAACACGTTTTCTCTAGTTAGAACTAGTTTTTACTAAATACCTTTGTTAAAACTAGAATTAACTAATACTCAAAATTTAATATCAGTTAAAACTAGTTCTTACTAGACAAAACTCGTTTTTCCAAAGCGAGTCAGTTGAAACTGTTCCGACCGAGGTTAAAGTTCATCGGATGATCGTACCTTATTCTGATTGGTCCTAAGACGTCACCAGGGGCCAGTCAATGTAAAAAAACGATAACGAAGTTCGAAAGAATAAATGTATGTATGGGAAGTATCACGTGATTTAGCGACAGCATATGTCAATCCCATACATTTTATTGTTTTTGAACTTCATTATCGTTTGTGGTTGTATTCTGTTGTGTTGACTTGTTTGATTATTTTATTTACTTTTAATTAATATTGTCACTTTGGCAACTACTTTAAGTGGATATTCCCGAAAATGTTCCTTTAATGTAAGATTATTATTTTCACTAGGTACATGACTCTGTGTGCTGTGTCTTTTAATAAATATTTTTAAAACTATATATTTTTATTTTAACTTATTTTAACTAAAGCTCGGAGTGATAACTAGTTTTATCTGAAAATCAAATATATCAGTGGTAAATTCTAGTTTTGACTAGGTATTTCTAGTTTTAACAAAGGCATTTGGTAAAAACTAGTTTTAACTAGGGAAAACGAGTTCTATCTAAAAACTGGTTTTAACTGTAACATATAACTAGGTTTTGCCCGCGGCTATATACGTCCGCGTCCGATCGCTACCAAATTTCATAGTTACCCGTTGGATTAATCTGAAGATTTTCTGAAAATTTCATCAAAATCAGTTCAGCGGTTTTGAAGTCCATAGGGAACATACATTATACACATGCTAAGCCAAGAATATTGTATAGTTTTAACACATTATGTTATATCAATACTAGTCTGACCTACTTATATAGTGATAAGAATATTTTACAAATCGTTTTCTCAGGGAGAGTGAACTGAGCAGCCGAGGCTATCTTCAATTAGCGCAAGAGATATCTTATCAATGGCTCGGCGCGTTCACTACACCAGTTTGGTGGTCGGATGCTCATCTCAACAAGGCTCTAGTTGGATATCTAGCTGCCGAAACAGCTTTCAAGGTATATAATCTGTTATATTATAATGACATGTGAAAACTCACACGTTACCCATATACTCGTATGTGAATATTATTATTTTTTGATAATGTCGGCAAGCAAGCAAGCAAGAAAACCAATGTGAAATAATACCACGTGTGTTGTCGTGTTTCAGTGTGTGAGTTGGAATACTGGAAAGGATGGTTTAGTTGTCATCTCGCACGATACTATTTCGTACGAAATGTGCGAAGAGCCAACTTTAATTTTAAATATATAAATTTAGTAGTCATCTCGCACACATATGATTTTCTTGCGTGCGACATGACACCTTCAGAAAATCGTAGTAGGCGAGTAGCACACTTTGGGTTTTATAGAAGAAAAAAAAAATGGAAGTACAGTCGTGTACGACAATGAAATAGGTAAATTGGGTAAATCCAAAAATATATTGATTTCTATCCAGAAAAAAATACTGTTCCCAATGGGATCATATAAAAATTAGAATATAAAATGAACGCCTGATAAATATATGAACAATACGAGTAAGATTGAATAAACGTTTTAACTACTAAGACAAAGGCGCACGGACTATAATATAGAGGGCAGTAAGAAAACAATGCCCTGAAGTCATATTTTGAAAGGTGTTTTTTGTTCATAGATAAACGATGGATCTGAAATGGAAGGTAAATGGCCTATGACCGTTCTATACTCTTTGTACTATGAGTTCAGTAAGCGATACCCACACTCTCGAATCACCGGCATGAAGCAGGAGACAGCTTGCACCAAGATCGAGCTATTGTTCCGCATGTTCAACTACACTATCGGCGGAGATACGTTCAAGAAAGGATTGAGGACTTTTATAGAAGCTCGGTGAGTCCTTATCTGGGTCATATCGGTTGTAAAACTGATCTATAAAATACGGACTCACAAAGGGTCCCTTAAGGCTAGGAATTTAGTAACTAAACATATCTGAATTAGATTTAAGTTAGTTAGATTAGTTAGTATTTTAGTCGAGTCTATAGCCATTTTGTTCTATTTTTTCGGGCGAGCAGCGCGGGCGTTTCTACCATTCTGAACCTATCGTCGGATAGGTAGAAAATAGTTCAGACAGTTAAGACTAGTTTAGCCAGTAGCAGACTAGTTTTTAGTAATGTCAAAAATTTCAAAATATATATTTTGTTTCTAAGTATGTACAACAAGAATTCTTGAGGAATATTCAGTCTCTACACTATAAAAATCTTTTCTTAGTTATCAAACAAACTTCCTCATGCATTTCTTCAAAAATTTTTTAGCTTATTCACTTGCATAAATTGTGTACTGTATTCGACCGTAATGCAAACGATTTCTGTTACAACTAAATTACTAAAGTAGTCCAAACAAGCCTCATGTGTGATATCTCCTTAAAGGCTTAAGGTGATTTCACACATGTGTGCTCAGAAAGAATCATCTACAGAATCTACGAAATTTCTTTAGTGTTGTCACAGCGAACAATATCGATGCATTTTGATGGAACTCCGAATTCTGACGTCATTAGAATTCGATGGGAAAGGAAGAGTTTTCATTCAGAGTATGTAGGGATAGATGGAAAAATAATTTTCATGCATCGCCTCTGGTAGGGAAATTTTAGACGTTGATGCAAGATTTAATAAAAAAACAACAAAACAACATGAATGGATGTATTTGTTAAGATATGCTTTTTAACTTTAGTAAGTTTAAAACGTTTACTGGCGACGACATCTGGTCAGCTCTAAACACGGCTGCGATCGCAGATGGTAAGATACCACCAGGTGTGGACGTGAAGACGGTCGCCAACAGTTGGATAGAAAAGGATCGTCTTCCACTAGTCACTGCACACAGGAAATATGAAACCAATTCTATTTTCCTTACGCAGGTGAGTTAAAGAAAAAATATTTTGCTAAAAACTTCTGGGTATGGCCGACCAGAAAAGTGCTTTATCAGTTTCGATAACAAATTCTATTCATTTCAAAATTCGCTAAGGCTTAGATTTGAAATAGGTATTGATTACTGATTGACATAGTTTTCAAAGGAATTTTCAATTTTCAAGGAACATTCTTTGTATGTTGTAGAATGATAAGGTAACAGACCTTATCATTATCATGTAGATACAAAGAATGTTCAATCTTAGGGTGATAAAGCACTTTATTTGTCGAGTTTACATTCGTTCAATTAAGCGGGCAGTCGCGGAAAAGCTCATACTATTAATGTTATAAAAATGCTAAAGTTTGTCATAAAGTTTACGATGAAACTGCTGAATAACGCATTACATTAATTTATAAATGAAATTACTCGAACAAAGGCATTGATGCAAATAGACGAAATTATCACAAAAAGTAAAAGACATTAGAAATAATTGTAGTTGCTTTTTTTATTATGTATTTTTTAACCATGCATTTGTATAAAATATAAAAAAAATGTCAAAAGTATAATATAAGGCCATAATTAAATATGAAAATTTTCGTATTTATTCATAAAATAACAAAGAATTAAGTTTGCCATTTTTCCGCAAAAATTCTTCTTTCTGAATTTCCATTTTATTTTTATTTTTTTATGTTTAGGTCGACACACACGATCGATGCTGTCGATGCACTTGATTGTAGATGGCTACCGCCGCCTATAAAATAAGCAACGCCATAGGCCATGCTGACCATAGTAGGACATTTAAAAGAATGTTATATCAAACAGAAACGTTCTTAAATAATTAATTTTACACCAAATAAAGATTTCAAGTTTTCTACTTTAAAAAACCAATAAAACGTATTTCTTCTCCTGATTTTTGCATGTTTTGCATCGTACACAAAAAAAGAAATCATACCTAATGTATCACACAGCAGTCGTCAGGGATGTACTTTACTTGTATTTTTGCATTTTTTTTTAATGGTACTCTTAAATATTATCGCTGGAATAGAAGCTCGGTTGGCTCTTAAAAACTATCGCTGCTTAAAAACTAAAGGGCCACAAATAAAAATTACACTTTTTACAGGAGAGCTAATCGAAAGAAATTTATTTATTTTTTGTCTATTTTTTTCTTATTAGATATACTCGTACAAGTAAGTATCAAGTATCATTAAAGTACTTTCATAATAAACTGAATACTAGAAGAGATATAAGGATATAAGTTACATTTGAATATAATTATAAAAATGATCAAAATATACTAAATATGGAATAAAACTACCATAAGTATATTTGCAATATACAATATGAAGGATTGTGATTGTATTTTTGCAATAAAAACATTTTTGGATTTTTTGTTTTATGGCCCTTTAGTTTTTACGTTTAGGACCCATGGCACCACCTACATATATGTATATCTTTCGAATGCCCTTCGTACAAGCGAGTTAACATGTTTAAGCTACGACTAGACCTCGGGGTATCTCGTTCGGTGCACCGAGCATGATTGTTAAGCCGTCGGCGATATCGATTTCCATCAGTGTAGCAAATTGACCTTCCATTCGAGAGTAAATATCATAAAAGTGGTAGATATTTTCGCAAAATATTACCATTTCTGATATTAATAATTCTTGTTTATTATACACTAGCTGGTGCCCGCTACTTCGGCCGCTTAACTTTGTAAATTATATACTAAAACCTTTCTCGAGAACCACTCTATCCATTGGTGAGAACAGCATGAAAATCGGAATCTCTGAAAACAAAGTAACTTACTCCATGACCAACCCTTACAGATTTATTATTAGTATTTTTGATTGATTGGTTGCGATTATTCTTAAGGTTTTTATATTATGTAATAAATATTTGATATATCTTTAAAGAAAGTGTATCTACGTGAGCGTCCCCACGATGTACCCGATGCAGCGAGCATGAGTTGGATGACGCCAATAGTTTTATCGAAAGGGGACAGTCCGGATTTCAAAAACACAACGCCCATAGCCTGGATGAAGAGCAAAGAATTGGTTTTGAAGGATATGCCCAGCAAGGAACAGTTCGTTATTGTTAACCCCGAGGAGATAGGTTAGTAATTAAAGTACCTATATGACCTATATGAAGTAATTTATATGACTAACTCTTAAAAGAAAATCATACATTTCTATTATAGTACCTATCTATATGGATAGTTTTTTTAAAGGCTTATGCGCACTTATAGGAAGTTGTTTAATATCTGTTAAAAAAAATTAAAGGAAATATTATTATTAAAAGAAAAAATATTTGTAAGATTTCAAGGAAAGGAATTGTTGACAAATTGTTTGATGTTACTTTAAATACCGGCTTCATTTAAGAAAAATACATTTTATTTTTAGCGCCATTCCCAGTGAACTACGATTCGAACAATTGGAATCTTTTATCGACATTTTTACAAGGTCCCAATAGAAATAAAATACCGGAATTGACCCGAGCGAAGTTACTACACGATGCGTGGAACCTCGCGTATGCTGGAGAGCTATCATTCGCTACTGCATTCGATATGACATTGTTCTTGAAGGAAGAAAGGCATCATTTAGTTTGGGATCCAGTTTTCACCATGATAGATCATTTAGGGAGACATATATGTAGCTGTATACATGGGAAATTTCAAGTAAGTTGTATCTATTCTATATTTAGTGTCATCATCTACATAACCTTAGTTCACTGCTATATATAGGCCTCTCCCATAATTTTCCAAAAGGACCGATCAGAAGCAGTCTGGATCATTTATTAGGCGTGTCCAACTTTTATGGACATGCTACGCTGCGCGTGAGCTGGCCTCCACTCGAGAACCTTCTGGCTCCAGCGACTGTCGGCTCTCTGTACTATGTGCCCTTCGCACTGCCACTTCAACTTCCTGATCCGCCGGTCTATGTCGGTAACTTTCTTTCTTCTACAGATCTCTTCATTCGATCTCGCAATGTAACGAGCTTAGCTCTCTCCATAGCTCGCTGAGTTTTCTTACGAGGCCCATAGTAAGAGACCACCTTTCAGCGCTATATGTTATTAGTGGCAACACACATTGGTCGAAAACTTTTGTTTTGAGATACTGAGGAATTTTGGAGGAGAAGATGTCTCGGAGCTTTCTTAACATGTACTCATTATAAAATAAAGTGGCCACTTGCTTCTGTCTGTTTATCCGCTAACTTCTTCTAATTCTAAACCATCCATCAGATTTTAATACGTTTTTTTTTATAGTGGAATGTCGAAAAAAGAGGAAAGCTTGAGTATATAATTTGCAGAAAAATATTGCATACGTGCGAAACCGAGGGCGGTCATGGTCCTTTAAATTTTTCTGTCACTTGTTTACACAAGCTCGTTAAATTAATATAACTTAAATTTGTGTTATCTGAAGCAATATCGTACCATAACATTATTAGATTATCCATCACTACATATCTGATATTGGTTTATGCATATTAACACGTCGATGTAGTTTCAGGGAGCGGATTAGTTTCGGCCCGCGGGGATGCAAAGTTAAATTGTCCTGAACCGACATTAATCAATACAGGCCACTGGACAGAGGCCTTGATTTAATACAAATTATATTCAATTCAGTTATTAGAGTTTACACCCTTCGGTGGTTGTACTTAATTTTCGAAAATAAATGTATCAAAACTAGCATTCGCGTTCAAAGGAAGAGGTAATTTTTCTGGAGCAAAAACATTCAAAAAGTTCAAATTTAAGCTAGAATACTTAAAATTGCTCGCTGGATTGCTCACTTCAAAAGAGCGGGGCTGATCTCCATATCCAAAATATGGATTAAGTAATAAAAAACACACACATACACACACATAATATACGCGCGAAAACATCATATACTCATACACGAGCACAATTTAATTCTATTTACAAACTTTCTTTCTTTTTTCTTGTTTAAAAAAAAAGGTTTTGGTTACTAGGTTTTATAAAAGAGCGAAGGCTCTTGGCACAGGTTTAATCACAGATTTATATTGTAAAAACAAGTTTTCTGACAGTAAAAAAACATTTATGGGGTGATGATGATTCTGATTTTTTCCAAACAATTGCGAATACTTTTATAAAATTTGAATAAAATGAGCTGGATCCAGGCTGCTCCCGAAGCCAATGACGAATCATGATCCAATGACGACGATTAATAATATTAAATGTAGGGTACCATTTCAATTTTACCAGGCCTACGTCAGATCCCTTTTAAGTCCACTCTACGAAGAACTGATAAAAGACGAGAGGGAAGATGAAGAGAATTGGAAGAAAAACCTACGTTCTTTAACCAAGACTTTCCTGTCCAAGGCTGGTTACACGCCTTGTATAAAGGAAGCGCAAGACCAATATACCAAGTGGATGTTGTCACAGAATCCTGACGAGGGGAATCCGTAAGTTTTTCTTGTCTACCGTCTCCCACTGTGCCACTGATTACTGTCCCAGTAAACTCGCGTCGCTTAGCGTTTCGGTGTGGACTGACCCTTAAGTATTTTTTCAAACATTCCTCCATTGATTCCCGGTTCCCGGCGGGGTCAACTTTGGAAATTTTAATATAATTTTCAAAATTGACTCTGGTCTGGATTTAAAAGTAGTGGTAGGGCACACTGCGTTTCGCAGTCATTTGGGCAGCCCGTCTGGCGGCAGTAACCACCACCTTACAGAATACCACCGTGAAATAACAGCATTATGTGTTGTTGTGTTTCGGTGTGTGAGTAAGGGATGCCAGAGCCCATTACCCCTTCCCTTCCTTATCCCTTATCCTTAATCCTTCTATAGTCGGCAGCGCACTTGTAGCACTTATGGCGTTACTTGAGTTATAGGCGACGGTAGCCACCTACCATCAAGTGGACCGTCAGCCTGTCTGTCGACCTTAATATAAAAAAATAAAAAAAATAAAAATTGAAATCAATTTTTTTTTTATGTTGAGGTCGACAGACAGGCTGACGGTCCACATGATGGTAGGTGGTTACCGTCGCCTATAACACATGCAACGCCATAAGTGCTACATAAGTTTCAGCCGACCATAGAAGGATTAAGGATAAGGGATAAGGAAGGGATGTGCGGATGTAGTAAATGGGCTCTGGCATCCCTTACTCACTTACCGAAACACAACACCACGTAAATACTGTTATTTCACGGTGGTATTCTGTAAGGTGGTGGTCACTGCCGCCAGACGGGCTGCCCAAATGAGTGCGAAACGCAGTGTGCCCTACCACTACTAATTAAATCGAACCTGTGAATCATGAGTTAGATCGCTAAGCTTAACCACTCGACTATAGGGCTCTTGTTATAATGTTTATCCTTAGGAACATTTAGCCTGCTTGCTTGTCTAAATTACAAAAAGTACCTTTATTTGCTATTTTATTACGCTTAGTGCCTCTTTCACCAACTGTCAAGTAGGCTAACTGTCATTTAAAGTCACCGATAACCGGGAATAATGGAGCTGATATACCTTTGTACAGTAAAAGTCCCAAACAATAAAAAGAAAATAATAAAAAAATTGCCTATCGAATGATGCAGTAAATCGAGTGCATAATTCAGTAAAACAGGAAATGATTTCTAAAAGTAACTAATCAACACGCTACTTGTAGTTGGTGAAAGAGGCCCTTATGGTGTTAAATCCCTTATCGCCTTTGATCAGGTAGCTGTAGGTACGATATTAGATGATATGTACGAATATTATTATCAGAACCTTTTTGGCAGTCGATCGATCTAATCCCATCTCAATGTGTTGGATTTGAATGAACATCCGTTTACCTTTTAACGTACTCATTGATTTAATCTGTAGGCTTACATTTTATAAAGTACTAGCTGTTGCATGTGACATCGTCCACTTAACTTTATAAGATAGCCTATGTTACTCGCTGATAATATAGCTTTCTATAGGTGAATGAATTTTTAAAATCTGCCCAGTAGTTTTTGAATTTTTTCATTACAAACATACAAAAATACGAATCTTCTCTCTTTGTAATATTTGTAGAGATTATGCGGATATATTAGTTTTTTTCTTTTTATTAAGTAATAGGCCACAACAGTTGGGTGAAATGCCGATCTAGCAAGAATTTATTAACTCTTTCCACCAAAAACCACAGTCGAAACTCGATGGAAACTATTCTTAATTTTGTTATGTACCCTTAGGAAAAGCCTCCAACAAGGATTAATTATAAACCATCGCCTTTATAATTACAATTATGGGAATCTATTAAAATAATAATTTAACCAAAAATAAATATTATATAAACTTTGGAATTGGTGGAGTTCCTAGGAAATTTAAGTAATTTTAAATATCAAATCTCGTTGAATTTTTTTGGTTAAATGTTAAGTGATTTTCCTAGTATCTAATACACCATACCAAATCACGTAAAAAAAAATTACAAGGAAATTTACGCACGCACAGGCATCGACAAAAATCTATATTTTTTGTCGAAGAGTAATCGAACATAAATTTATTTGCTAATAAGAATTCTTATTAATTGTTTTGAAAGCTTATTTGTTCTAAACTATACAATGGATTTCGATACGGTTCTCACCAGTGTTCTCACTAATGAAAGTAATGAATGTTTGTGTATATAATTTGCAGAAAAATCCATCCATGCGAAGTCGGGTTCGGGTCGCTAGTACATTGTGTTACTTACAAAAGTTTTCACATTTCAGATTATCAAACAAATACATCTGTCCGGTGTTTAAATGGGGCACCAAAGAGGAGTGGGAATTCGGTCTTCAAAGAGTGATCAATTTTCCTCCATCGAGGAAACAGAGTGAGAGAACTTACCTTCTAAAGACCCTCGCTGGTTGTCCAATTGACGAGTACAAGATTAACAGACTTCTGAACGTTACGATACTGGAAGGCAATGGTAACTTTACAGAGACCGATCTATTCCTTATCTTCAGTATGCTGACAGGTAGTTCACAAGGATACACCACGCTGTTCCATTTTCTGAATAACAATTGGGACCTTCTGAAGGAAAAGTAAGTAGACATCGCTGCTTAAAAACTAAAGGCCCCACAAATCAAAATTACACTTTTTACAGGAGAGCTAATCGAAAAAAAAATGAAATTATTTTTTGTCTATTTTTTCTTATTAGATATATATATCAAATATATGCATATTATACATCGTTAGAAGCATATTTTTAAGTAGCATTAAATTTTTTAAGTACTTTTATAATAAACTGAATACTAGAAGATATATAAGCATATAAGTTACTTTTGAATATATAAAAAATGATCAAAATATACTAAATATGGAATAAAAAAACCATAAGTTTTTTGCAATATACAATATGAAGCATTGTGATTGTATTTTTGCAATAAAAACATTTTTGGATTTTTTTTTGTTTTATGGCCCTTTAGTTTTTAAGCAGCGACATGTTATGTTAATATGTTAGGCAAGAGTGAAAGATGGTCTCAAATTTTATTATTGCAGTGCATTTATATATTGAACATTTAAGATATATGTATAAAAAATTCAAATTTTGTTAGTATACTTAACAATGTAACAATACCATACCTGTTTCAGGTATTCAACCAAAACAAATCTATGGGATAGTCTCATAACTTCGGCCACTTCTCAATTCACGACTCAAGAGGGTTTAGAATTAGTTTCGAACTTGTACGTGGCTCATCAAGGCGAGTTTGGTTCGGCCGAACATATTATAGAGAAATCTATGAGAAACGTTCGAGAGGAGGCGAAATGGTCTGCGGAGAACCTACCCGTTATAGAGAGGTGGCTCGACCAGTATTTAGGTGCCATCGACGCTAAACAAAATGTAAAAAATTAAAATAAATAATTTATATGAAGTTCATAATGTTGTTTCAATTGCTAATAATAGTCTAAGATACGTAGAGAGGTCATCCTACACCCATCTGTTTACCAGACGAAAAGTGTATTTGTGAATTGTGCTATCTATGAGAAAATAAATATAGATTGTGTTGCCTATTAAAATGTGCTAATGATTATACTTAAAAAAAAAAAAAGAATTAGCTGCTATGCTGCGTTTTTTTCTATTATACTGCATAGACGCTTCTGTTGTCTATGCTGCTCTGTTGTACATTTTTGTTTGCTCAGATTTTTAAATTTCAAAGCCATGCAATAGTAATCCATGAATGGATTTTTGCAGTTAAAACATTATACTCATCATAATCTCAGCCTTAGGACGTCCACTGCTGGACATAGGCCTCCCCCATAATTTTCCAATAGGACCGGTCAGAAGCAGCTTGGTTCCACCGTTGACCTGCAGCCTTTACTAGGTCGCCAGCCTTTACCTTGTGGGTCTTGGACGTTGGACGTCTTACGCTGCGCTTGCTGGTCCGTGGCCTCCACTCGAGAACCTTCCGGCCCCAGCGGCCGTCGGCTCTCCTTACTATAATTATGCCCTGCCCACTGCCACTTCATCTTACTGATCCGCCGGCTTATGTAGGTAACTTTCGTCTTTTCTTCTCTTTTCTGATTCAATCTCGCAGTGTAACGCAGTGTATTTCCATAGCTCGTTGAGCGACATTGAGCTTCCTTACGAGGCATATAGTTAGAGACCACGTTTCAGCGCCATATGTCATCACTTGCAACTGAGACATTTGTCTTGAGACACTGAGGAATTTTGGACGAGAAGATGTCTCGGAGCTTCCCGAACGCTGCCCATCCGAGCTGGATTCGACGATTGACCTCCCTCTCGAAGTTGGCTCTACCTAACTGGACCGATAGTATATGAAAACATACTATCGAAGCTATAATTTCAAAATAATAGACTTGTAATAGACTTGCCCAGTTGCCTTATCCACAACTCCAATATTGATCACTATTTACCGGACAACTCTTTCCATTAGTGAAACCCGTATCAAAATCTGTGGTTTAGAAGAATTTTGCGGAAAAGCACACAAAGACTAACTGATTTTATTTTGTAATATGTATTAGAAATAACATATTAGATTAACACGTGAACTTTTTTCTAATTAATTTGTAAGACCTTTCTTTTTCGCGACGAAGCAACAGGCAAAAGTTAGTAAATAATAAAAAAACATTTTTAGTTGCAACAAGGCAACGACGATGAACATTTTGCTAGTCGTAATGTCTAAGGATAATTTAAAAGGCATAACTTGTTAGTGATCCTACATCATAATATTATATTTTACGCGGGCACAGTAGCAGGAAAGAACTAGTAAATCAATAAAACTTATCCAGTGAATTGGGCTTGAATCATGATTTTGATTCACATCATAAAATCTCGTCCCCGAATAAGCGTAATAAAGAGATATTGACAAACCAAATTAGAAGTTCAGTAACCGTAAGATACACGGTTCAATATATCGGGTCGGATTATTCCGACGGGTTGAACATAATGAAAGCGGGAGGTCGCCCGACCTCTCTCATTTACGAGCCATCATATTTAATGGAACGATAGTTTTATTGGTTACGGGCTACGCTTTTAAATTCAGCAAATATTACCCCACAGAGTCTTCTATTTACAAAAGAAGATATTTCATTTGGCGAATCTCTAAATGAGTCTCTGGTAAACCGTCTATTCAAATTATCCAATTCAAGATTTCCTAGCGATTTGCCTTCTTCTACGCCCGAATGTATAGATTTTTTTTAAAATAAAACATTGCTCGTTTACGTTCTTTCTATTAGTGAAAACTGTATCAAATATAGTTTTTAAAAAAAATTAAAGGTCGACTTGATAGTAGATAGACTGCTGTCGCCTTTTAACACAAGCAAGTTCTTCAAATAAATAGTGCTATCTACCTTCATTATCATCTTCAGCCTGTGTCTCTTAACAATAGCACACCCGTTTTTTTTACGATAGTTTTTTTTAATCTTTATCTTTTCCCTTAAGAGTGCGTATAAAGCAAACAAAATTTGTAATTTCACCCGCGTGACACAAAATACGTAGAACTACGCACAACATGCGACGGAAGATAGCGCATCTCGCTCAATAAAAATTTTGTGTAAAAAGTATTAAATATTAATTATTCGTAAACTGCAATGTCAAAGGAAAAATTGATACATAGAGCATTAGATAATCTGTGAATTGAGATTACTGATACACTGTTAGCTTTGTAATGTGTGTCATTTTGAAAATAAAACTAAAATCGATGGAAATGAGAGTTCACTTGGCGATTTTTTTCTATCGAGAAAATTTCATTATATTATGTTTTCTGTTTGAGTCTTCACTTTCATTTATAATGTATTTATCTATTTTGAAAAAGTTTTTAAATTGGACTTTGTTTACTTAGATAAAATTCAAATCTAGGATTGGCTATTTCTCTTTAAGACATGTCGCCACATTAGACAAGGTCGTGGGTATAACTAAACTAAAATACTACTCAGTAGTGTAATTTTAGTAAAACTATTACTAAAAATTATCTCTAGAGTAGTAAATATTATACAGATCTCTGCTATCATACTGTAGTCTTCTGTAGAAGATACTGAACTATACTGCAGCTAGACGGGCTGCCTAAATGGGTTGTTCCAAACAGTTCTACTATTAGTTCTACGATAGAACTGTTTGAAGGATTAATGACTGCGAACCAAAGTTCCCGGTCGTTACTAATATTTGTTGTGAACCAATTTATTTTTGTTTAATAGTTATTGACGAAGTTTAGTATCATTAAATAACTCTTTTTAACAAAAAAAAAAGTTTTCTCATGGATGCCATGGTCAGAACAGGATCAAATTGAAATGGGACCACAAAGGGAAGTACCAACTTTCAAATAAAAAAAGATTCATCAAAATCGTTCCATCCAGTCAAAAGTTCAGAGGTAACAACGTAAAAAATTCCTCCTTTTTTGGAAGTCAGTTGAAAAAATGGTAACAGTTCAGGTGATAAATCTTCTATATGCTCATGGTCAAATTTTGAACAGTGGCGACTAGTAAGTATATTAAAAAAAACCACGATAAAATCAATGTTTTGGTAAATATTTAGTTTTATCTTTTTCAAAGATAAAAGCCGGCACAGCCAGATGGACGGTTGACTTGATGGTAGGTGGCAACCGTCACCTATGAACACGAGTACATAACTCCAACTAGTTGAAGCAAACTGATAACACACAATGAATGTTTTTACTCTTTTTTTCTTTTTCATTGGCCTAGAAACTATATTGAATGAGATAATAAATTCCCAGAATTGACGCAATATTAATCTAACCTCGTCAAGGTTGTTTGATAACCTCTTAACGAGACCAGTCATGTTGGAAAATCTAAGTGAGACAGTTAAGGAAAGCTTTTTTGTATTATTTTCTTAAATAGTCAGTAGTAAGCAGTAACTATTTGTTTAGAGAAAAAATAAAATTAAAAGAAATAAAAAGTTAACTTTATATAAACTTTATAACCTCCTAATTGTAACAAATATTATTTCCTGTCCTAATTTATCGTCAATTGAAAATGATTGAAAGTGTCTATAAATTGTGTTACGTAAGTGTTAAACATCCATTTTTTAGAAATTTGCTAACCTTTGAATAGCCGTATCTTTAAAACCATTTGGCTTACCAAGACCAATTGAATGAGAAATTATTCTTATTCAATTTAAAATTTAATTTTATTAAAAGTGTGCATACTGACTTTTGCTGTAACACAGGTCCTTAGTAGTAAAAATCGACAAAAACTGAATAAAGTCTTATATTTTAATGAATTCAAACCGGAATTGTTATTACCATTTCATCAGTACCAACCTAGTACTAACATATAAATAAATCAGAACTACCTGATTTGATGTAAGGTAAAATGTACCAATTCCATGGGCTAAGATGTAATATGGTTTACATGTAATATGTGCTAACGGGAAAAAATTGTAGGTAACAGACACCACGCGACCTTCAGTTTCGTATCTTGGTCTCTGCATATATATTACCTTGTGCTCAAACAGTTCGTGGTTAAGTTGGTTTTCCTGTTTTAAAGTCTCGATACTCGGAATTCTATGGAAGTATTGTCATTTAAAATATTATGAACATACGGCTTTGTTGTTCGTCTATCTCGTGTGTTTGTTCACCAGACATATTGGTGACAGACATCACACGAACAATGCTAAAATATCAGATATAATTGTTTATATATAAAAATATGTAAGTAGATACCTATCCTAGTTTAAAAAAATTATAAGTATATATTTTGTTACTAGCTTTTATGGAAGAGCGAAGGTTTCTGGCACAGGCTTCCGCTTAAAAGGAGTTTCACTAATGATGCAGTTTTCACTAATGAAAAGAGCGATAAACGAGGGAAGTTTGTGCAAGTATAAAATTTGAAAAATTTGCATTTTATAAGATTATGCAAAAATACTGTATTTGGACGTTGCATTGTAAGATTTTTCAAATTAATGGTTCTGCAGGATAAATTAATATTTCTAACTAGCTGGTGCCTGCGACTTCGTCCGCGTTCTCTATAGCCTATAGCCTTCCTCGATAAATGGACTATCCAACACAAAAAGAATTTTTCAATTCGAACCAGTAGTGCCTGAGATTAGCGCCTACAAACAAACAAACTCTTCAGCTTTATATAATAGTATAGATTAAATAATGACATTTTTTTTTAATTCGTAGCAGTAAGATAAACTAAGATTCATTAAAACAATTAAATGATTAATAATAAATATTAATTGGTATAGCAAATTTTATTAATTGACATCCGTAGTAACCGTATGTCAGCTTTTGTTTATATAAATTCTTGGGTAAGCGAGTTCAGTACATGATAGTCAGTTAAACAGTGCGATTTACTTAAAAGTTGTAAATTTGTACGTTAAATAATGCGGCTTTGTTTCATTTTAATATGTAAGTGTTTATGTCTGTATACCTACTAGATAAAAATAAATTTTAATCAAGATTTTTTTTTATTTTTTATTATTATTTTTTATAATAAGTATAAGTGGAAAAGATGCCTGACGGTTACTTGATCATAGGTGGCTACAGTATACGAGTAACACCTTAATGGTGTTGCATGGAGAATGGATTTTGAAAACCATTATTCACCGAAATACGACAGCACAAGTTCTGTTTTTTTTTTTTTAAATATTTATTTCATAATTAAAGGTCGGCAGGCAGGCTGATGATACAATTATTGATTGTAGGCGACTACTGTCGTCACCTATTAACACAAGCAATGCCAATTATTGATTTGCAAGTGCATTACTGACACAAATAGGATAAATTAGGGATAGTCTTCTAGAAGTAATAAGAGCTCATACCCCTCATAACAAAGGCCTCTGTCATGCTTCACTCACATACTGAAATATAATAGCGCACTTGCAGTTGATTTAACCTGATATTCTGATATTTTATTTTATTTTAAGGCACTTGTAACACAGTGCAATCTAGCTCCAAACCAAGGAGAGCTTTTATCTATAGGTGCTAGACTATATAGGTACTGAGCCAATCAATTTAGGTAGCTGTAGTCTCCAGATTGGCTCTACAGTTTATGACTGTGAACACAACGTGTCCTTGTATTAATCTCTCTATTTTTTCCAGTATCAAATCTCATAGCATTGACATTCGGTAAGGGTGGATCGTGTCCACCTACGTTGCCAGTAGACTTGTGTGAGCCCAGCTGTGGGCCTGATCAGCCCTGCACTAATTCTACCCAGCTGTGCTGTCCAACCGTCTGCGGCGGTTCTATGTGTGTCGACCCAGTCACACAAAGACACTTCGTTAATTTGGGTCAGTTCATTAATATAGAAAATATTTTTATCTTATTTAGGGTAATGATTTGTTTGGTCTGTAGCAATCGCTCGCCTCCTTTTGACAAATTAATATTGGCAGATACTTACACAAGGTTATATAAATGGTATAGAATTTTTAATAACAAGATCAAACTTTAATTAGATATAACTAGCTTGTGCACTTCGTTTGCGTTGGAAAATGACAAATATAACACCCGAGAAAATATTATATGAATGTTATAAATAACGCCTGACATCCGCCCAATTTCTTTTATTTTTAGACGATCCCTATGGAAACCTGAAACTTTTCCAGCATAGAAAGTATATATATGTTAATTTAGGTAAAAAAATTATCTGTGTGCTAAATTTAATCCAAAATCGTTTTGCTTGAAAGAGTAACAAACATCCATCCTTATAGAATTTTGTATTTAAAATAATATTAGTAGGATTTTCAATTACAAGTCCAAACTTAAATTATATAGAATTTTAAATTACAAAATCAAATTTAAATTAATTAGAATTTTTAGAAAAACCTGAAACTTTTCCAGCATAGAAAGTATAGAAGTATGTTAATCTAGGTACCTACAAAATTATCTGTGTGCTAAATTTAATCCAAAACCGTTTTGCTTGAAATAGTAACAAACATCCATCCTTGTAGACTTTTGTATTTGAAGTAATATTAGTAGGATTTTCAATTACAAGTCCAAACTTAAATTATATAGAATTTTAAATTACAAAATCAAATTTAAATTAATTAGAATTTTTAGTTGAATTTACCAAAAGAACGGGGCACCGAAGCTCCGCCCATCAACAGAAAGTTTTCAAGAGGATTTCCCAACGTTAAAAATATTAGAGTTAAAAAAAAAGTTAGAAAATTAATTTCTATTACGCTGCAAAAGCTTGCGAGTCAAATTTAAACTTGTTTCACTAAGCCAATAAGTAATTTTAAAAAGTTTTTTTTTTTACAGTGAAAAAAGGTCGTTGCCCTGAATACCCACGAGGGGTGTGGGTTTGCTCACACATGTGCACAGGTGATTCGGACTGTCCGCGTGCACTCAAATGTTGTCCTAACAGATGCGGAGCGCTCGCCTGCCAAAAACCTGACCCCGAAGAAGAGAGACCGGCTGAAGAACAATGAAAACCATTGAGTAACACATTTTGATAGTTCAACATTCGCTTTGAAACTTTTCAACAATTTGTGCTCACATTTGAGTGTATGAGTCTATATGTGTACAATATATACAATATGTGAACAAGTTTCATATAATTTTTTTAGTTTAAATTTTTTAATTTTATATGTTTTTTTTAATTCCATAAAACTAATTTTTAATGACCATTAAACCGCACCTACTCAGGTTTCGCCAAGATGGAAATGAGCAACATAGCATATATAAAATGTTCATCAAAAATAATGTATTTTCGAATAGTGAAAGAACTTTTCACATTCGTAACAAGATAGGTTTAACCAGAGTGTAGGAATCTTAAGATACCTTAAGATCTTAAGAAAAGAGTAATAAAGTTGCAAATTTAATTGCAATTTTGCAAGGAGCTCTAACAACACGCGTCACAAATGTCATTGAATTGCTTACATATATATTATGCCACTGTTCTCTTCTGTCTTCGCTAATTTTTTCAAAACCACTCAACGGATTGATAAGGTGCTTTTATGGTATATTTACTAATGAAAAGAGACGATATACGGGGAAGGTTTGTGTATTTATAATTTGCAGAAATAAAAAGCACCCGTACGAAGCTAGGGGCGCGTCGCTAGTATTTGAACAAAAAATGAAATTATAATACAAGTGAAACCTAAAAAAAATAAGTATTTGTTTTTATCGAGAGCAGAGAGAAAAAATGGCCGCCGAAGACATTATTAAAACAATTTGAGTGAGTAAACAGACTCGTAGACTGAATTCAGAGAAATGACTCCCTTTTTGGTACTTTTTAAATACTTACGAGTAAGTTATCTTATTACACTTGCAGATGTCTAGCGACAATCTTTGCGAAGTAACAGAATTAATAAAGCTGTAGGTACAATAGTTGCAACACTTTTTTAAACTCTTATAGACGAGGGACATAAAGGTGCATTCACACTGTTGAAGTGCTTTGCTACATCTAATCTGTCTTGATACAAGATTCAATAGACTTACTTTGTCCCTTGTCGTTTCTCTTGTGTTGATAAGCAAAGGTTATCAACACAAGAGCCTATCGTAACCTATCATAAACTAACTCCCTTTTTACGCGTTCAAATTGTGCTTACTTTGTGTAAGCAAGCAGGACAGTCTACGGGTAAGTAGACATTGCGAGTCAATCACTATGCAGTAGCAGTGGCACATTGTTTGAAAAAAAAAAAAAAAAAACCAATAACTTGCAATTTACTATTTAGAGTTTTCTTTTAATTACAATTATATGTGAAAAAAAAAACTATAAATGAATCCGTAGCAAGGTCGAAAAGACGTCCGTGTGAACGTGGCCTATAACTTATTAATGTTTCCCGGTGCAGGACAATTTCAGGGAACTTCATTAGCCGGTGGCGCTTAAAAAGTTTAATTAAGAACAAAAGGACGATTGTGATAAATTTCAACAAAAAGAGAGACGAACTCTGAGCACGTTTTTTATCGTTTTTTTCTTTATTAAAAATACTTATTAACCATATTCTTTTGGTAAACGCTACATCTAAATTAATTTTATAATACGATCAAAAATGAACATAGAAGATTGGAATAATAGATTAAAATACACCACAAATTAATTACATAATAAAAATTGACTGTTTACGTGCATATAATTACTTTGGCGCCCACGCAGTGCTTATATTGTAATTAATTATAATTGTAATGGTAGGCATTACTAATTGTAATGGTATATTAAACATTAAGTTGTACTCATAATATAAAAATTTGGATAATGCCTGAAAATTAGTCCTGTATAATACCTAGAAGCACAATTATTTTGTATCCATATTTTAGTATTTTGCCATTCCTCCATATTCTTCCTATCAATTTCCTTTATCATACATTGAATAAGGTTAAATTTGATTATTAAGAAAGGTCTCCAAATTCCAAAAAGAAAGCCACTGTTATTATATGAAGTAAAAAAAAATTAGGTCAACTTTAAATATTTCGTACCTAAAGTACAATCAGATTTCGTGCTTTGACGTAGTAAAAATAAGTATAAAATTTTCAGCATAAATTGAGCAAGGTTACTTCGCACAATACTAGTAAACCGAGAAAATTTCACAGCGAACGCTTTGAAGCTTGTCGGAGCTGCAGGCTAAATGGATGAAATGTAGTGAGTTCTGACGATATAGTTTAAATCTGCAATTCTGCTTTAAAACTAGCCAACCACAGAGGAAGCGACAACTCGTTTGTTACGAGGCTCAAACAAAAATAAAATATTTAAATAAAATATTAATTAACTCATGTTCAGAGATCCAAAAGCGATGAGGATCCTGATAGGATAAAAAACTTAGACAAAGTGAGAGAATCCTTTGTTACATGCCGAAACACAAGCACATGTGCTACAAAAACCGATTCGTTTACTCAATACGTTTTAAATTTAACTTATTTCAAAAATACTTTGCCTATATCGAAACAAGTTTCGTTATTTACTTTGTATGAAAAACCATTTTTGTATAAGCTCATTCCATGATGTCGTCAGTAAAGCGGGGTGGAGATTGAGTTGTGTGACCGGCATTTTCCATTAACACCTCTGAATGCAATACAAAAATGAATGATACCCTCATTTTTATAATTCCGAACCTATTTTTACTATAGTTTTGAGTTTATTTGCCCTCTACAGAATAAATTGTTATTTATATGGTCAAAGAATTCTAACGAAACCTACGAAGTCGAAGTAAAATCTTTTATTTGTACGACTTTAACTTTAGTTAACCTCTAATGGGAATTCTATAAAATTAAGGATTCTATAAAATTAAAGATGTTGCCGTTTCACCTATTCTTATTAAATATCCCCATTTGTAAGGATAAGTGGAATTTTTTGTTCACTCCCTACTTTACTTTTCCCAGGGATACTGTTCCACATATCCAACTGTTCAAAAACTCAAAAAATATTATACCTTCAGTCGCATTGATAGTGTCTGAAGAAACTTGTCAAAGAAAATAACTTATTTGTCAAAGAAAATAACTACTGCCGATTATTACGAGCTCCAAAAGTAATATAAAGGCTTTTCCTAGCATGTCATATTTCACATATGACCTTCTTACCTCATTATTCACATATTTCACATAAATGTGAATTTTTCACATATTTCACATACCTCCATATTTGTGATCAGTTATTTAAACGAACTTAGGACTTAAGTAACAGTAACTTACTTAGCTATAATATTAAGATATTAATGACCCGTCCATACTAATAATGTTGGTCGAAGCTATTACATACGAATTAAATCCGCACCTGAGATTAACTGGGAATTGTAACTGGGTACCAAAAATGTTTGCCATTTTAACTGACCCACCCATTGCGACGGTTATATAAAGCTTCGAATAATCCTATTATTTTATTCCATTTCTAATAGAAGCCGGTTAGGGTTATATAGTTCATTGCAGATATTATTTTACTAACTAATCTTATATTATATTGTAATTTGTTACAATAAGCGCCTCTTTCACAAACGTCAAGTAGGCCAAACTGTCATTTAAAGTCACCTGTAACCGGGGATAATGGAGCTGATATACCTTTGTTTGTACGGTAAACGTCCCAAACATTAAATACAAAATAATAATAAAAATTCAGCTATCGAATGATGCAGTAAATTGAGTGCACAATTCAATAAAACAGAAAATGATTTCTAAAAGTAACTAATCAACACTGTACATGTAGTTTGTGAAAGAGGCCCTAAAGTAAGTATCACTACTAATATTACTAATTAGAAAGTAAATTTGTCTGTCTGTTTGTCTGTTACCTTTTCATGATTAACTACTGATATTTTGCATACACATTGTCAGGGAGTACTGTATCATAAAAATAAAAACCAAACGCCCTTCAAAACTATGAGAGCAATAAGGTTTGAATAAATTATTGCTCATATATTATGATGTCAGGCGTATGACAGGATGCAATTAATAAAGAAGGTTTGTGTATATAATAAAAAAAAGCATCCACGGGTAGCATCTATAGCATCTATAGTTGAGTATAACTGTAGATGCGAAGACGATTTGGCACACTCACTTATGTAAATCACTCGACGGTAAATAACTAAATATATAATTTCATAATAACATGACATAGTTTCAAAACAAAGTAGAAAGTTTGAAACTGTGTGGATGCCAGATGGTCCTCTGCGTCGTTTTGTTCATCCAGCCACAGCGTGCCTTAAAATTTGTCAATGATGCATAAAAAAAAATCCTTCTCTGTGAAAAAAAAAGGCTTAATTTACGTTTATGTATGTTTAATGTATGTTTTTATATGTGTTCGTGCCAACAAAATTCTTCGTAACAATTTAGAGGATTGATAAAATAATTTGTTGGTTTGATAACTTAACAGTTACTTATGATACTAAGCGCCTCTTTCACCAACGTCAAGTAGGCTAAACCGTTACTTAAAGTCACCTGTCACCGGGAATAATTTACCTTTGTTTGTACGGTAAACGTCCCAAACATTAAATACAAAATAATAATAAAAATTCAGCTATCGAATGATGCAGTAAACCGAGTGCATAATTCAATATAACAGAAAATGATTTCTAAAAGTAACTAATCAACACTTTACATGTAGTTTGTGAAAGAGGCCCTTAACCATACAATATAATTCAATGTACTAAACGAGGAATTCTTGTATGCCACGACGTCTCGCAAACAGCTCTAACGATTTTGACGAAAATCTAGGGTTAGGGGTTTTTTAGATCTAGAAATCGATCTGTCTGGGTCTCATCTTCGAGAAAATTCGTTTCTGGTGGTTTTTTTTAATAGGACGCTTGCTACAGCTAACGCCATCTAACGCCGATCGAGCGAACTTAATACTTTTTGCTACTTATAACACTACTCGATAACAGATGGCGTTTGGACCGGATACCCTGAAATCGATCTGTCAGGGTCTTATCTTCAAGAAAATTCGTTTTAGGTAGTTTTTTAAAGTAACCGCTTGCTCGTTTGATATTAATTCAAGTATTCTTGAATTTTTTTCTATAATTTCATAGACTTTCTTTCTTACATGTAAAACATTTTAAGCCTTTCATTGGCCCGAGTGAAGCTCGGTCGCTCAGGCTAGTGCATTTCATAATAAGTTCAAAAATCGTCGTATTTGTATCATATGGTCTAATCATCGATGTTGTGTAGTGTGTTAGCATAATAAAAAAATCGTTATTGTACTCGTAGGTATAGATAGAGCAAAGAAACTGATTTTAAAATAATAAAACGGTAAACGACATTCCTAATGCAGGTATCACTTTTCAAACACCCAAAAATTTCCATATTGATTGAAAATAAAAATTGTAAGATGTTAAAATTAATTTCGTATAAAGTGGTTTGAATGAAGAAAGAAATTGTTTTAAGAAGATTGAGTGGCCAATTTCTCATGCGTCCGCAATTACGCCACTGGCGGGGTATGGTCCCTTTGTGAGAGTTCCGTCGTAAAATATTATTTCATTCCACTTTAACTGTAGCTTTTAGCTATTTTGACCATGCACAACATGATTTCAGGATCTCCCCAGCGCTCCAAGACAGAAAAATATGACTCTATTGACAATCCAACTCACAAATTTATAGGTACCTTTTATTTTAATTTTCGTAAAGATCTCTAATTTTATTGGATGTAAAGTACAGGCTATGTTACTCGTTAATAATGTAACTTTCTATAGGTAAAATAATTTTTGAAATCGGATAAGTAGTTTTTGAGTTTATCCATTACAAACAAACATTAGATTAAATTTAATTATTTGTATACAAAAATACAAAAAAATCTAATATTTCCTCTTTATATTGTATATTACTTGCACCGCTGACATTTGCACCGCAAATAAAATGTTGGAATTGGACTATTTGTGTAGACTGAATTTTTTGTGTAAAATTTGAATGCCCATTTTTTTGTGTAAATATTGAAAATTTCGTAATGATTTCGTTAGCTGTTCATCTAATTTAAAAGGCGAATGATCAAGATCATGAACTTTTCATTAGTTCGAGTATGAAGTTCGTAAATTATTATCGGACTAATGTTTGGCTGCTACAGTGAAATTGAATGCAAAAGATATAATATTATTTCGATAGGCTGCTACGGGTTTTGACACTTGACACAGTATTTGGATGTTACTTGTTTATTAATAAGTTATTAATTCTATTATACTTTGCATAGTTTTGTTTACCTGAATTTTTCTCTCCTTTGGTTGTGTTAGATGTTACTTTGGACTTGCTTTTCGGCGTTGGAGGCCATGTAATAATGAATAAATATAAAAATTATATTATTAAAGTTTACAAATATAAAAAGTATTTAAAACGTTTTGCGTACAAGATCTTAATATCAGATAAATGCATAGTATCGTAGACTTCGACCTGATTGTTATTGGAACTACGTACGCGGTGGCTCTCTGGGTCAATCAATTCTTAATTGGCGGTTCGTATAGTAGACTTTAATTAATTCTTATACGAGATTTAAGTATTATGTAAATTAAGCCTCTATCGCAGCGCGGATAAGGTTGAAATTGCATTGAAGTTTTGCACATATAGAATGACTTCATGGGTAATTGACTATGGATGCCGTAAGTTGTGTTAGTGGAACGCCGGTGCTTGAGAAGCGTTTAGTGGCTAGAAATAGAAATAGACTGAAAAATATATTCTTGAAATAAAAGAGTAAAGTATAATATAGATTTATATGATACATAGTATAGATCCTTCGTATAGTATAGTAGGATGATTTACGAGTATATAGATAGATACATAAATAGGTACTAGGTAGGTACTAAACCATATTTTTTAATGAACTTTGATATTTATATTTTTAGATTTATATCTGAGCAACTCCCTGGGATCTATTTAATGATAGCATAACTAGCTCGCTTCTGCAACACAAATATTGACTTTATGTCAGCAGCATTGCTTCACAATCACAATACTGTGCAATACGAGACAATATTGTCGAATTAACTAAAGTAAACTAAGCCTTCTTTAAATGACGTATTTTTAACCATATAAAAACACAAGATGATAGTATGTGTAATAATTACAAATTGATAATTATGTATTGTAGGATTTATACACAAAAAACATCATCCTTCCTAATATGACAAATTCGAAGCCCGGGGTATGTAAATTTATGGGAGTAAAGTCAAAATTGTTACACATTATGCCTTACGTTCTATTTTCGAATATTTTATAATATATCTGAAGTTTCAGAGTTTATTTGTTCGTTCAGAGCTGACACACACACTTTTTTGTTACTTTTTGCTTTCACGCCTTATCAAAACCCATAACCATGAATTTTTGGATAGACGTTGTAAGGGGTCTAAAGGATATAGGGAAAAATTATTTCATGCGAGTTCATTGGCTGTGTCATTGGCTGGAATATTCAGTCTATGTCTATACTGAAAATCTATTCTTATTATTGGTAATTTTTTTTTTTAATCTGATAAGTAGTTTCAACAAACAAACATAATCAACACTTAAATTTTAAATATTATATTTTAAGCACTTACCAAAACAAAGTACATTACAAGTACAAATACAAAGATTCCAATGCAAAAATATTAAATGGAAAGCCCTAAATGTTCACTGCTCGCCACACTGAGCTTTTTCTGATTCTTATTGTCTGTAAAGAGACAATGACAACCAAAGCTTCGCTTCACTGCAGCTGCTTACCTATACCATTTCGTATTTCATATCATTTTCTTTTCTCTACAGATCCAATACAATTTCTCTGTACAAATGGTAAATAAACGGTAAAAGTAAGTAGTAACGGTAATATCTTAATTAACGTTGATTTATTGTCGGGATTGTAATGAGAAACCTGCTTTTGTTGTTTCTAAAAAAAATGGTCGCACACATACACACATAAACACACACACCGACACGCCCAGATGAAGAGAGAAAGGAGAGAGAGAGAGAAGAAGAGATTATAACTAAGTAAGGTAATAAGTTTTATTTTCTGTCTTTAAAAACCTTATCACCTTTTATGAAAATCTTAGAAAATCGTTTGTCTAGAAAGCTGAAATTTGGAACATGGGAGTATTTGATAACATTATATGAACATATGGGGACACAAAGTCAGTCTTTCGTGTAGGAGAACCTCTAAATATTTTATCGTTTGTGCTTCATTCGAATAACTGCATTTCGAGTAATAACAGTTAAATATTTATTTATATCATTTTCTGGGAAGTTTTGTAGGAATTGCAGTGATTTGTGGCGATACTCCACAGTTATACAACCTCTCCGACTAACGCTGGCATAGAAGATTTGAAAAATCAAGAATAGATTCGAAAATATGAAAACGAATAAACTGTCATGTCAAATTTGTGTATAAAAGGGGTTGTCAACATTTGTAATTATTATTGTGCTATAGTTTTTCAACCGGACTTTTGCTATGTACATAGGCTAATTTGAAAATGTAATTATTGTCAATTCTATCAGTTAATATAAGATTCAAGCTATTGAGTATTTCATTTGGCTACATCCGAATGCATGCAAAAGCATAAATGTGGTACTGCTGATGTCCCACAGATTATTGGTCACACTACCAGTGGTTATAAAAAAAAATTCCCGAGGCAGTATTAAAAAAAGAAGACAATTCCATTCATTGCATTCACCCAATATTTCGCCTTGTTCGTGTGGAGAGGTCTTTAGAATCTCGATTGTATCGTGTCTGTCTGAACTGTGTTTGGTTTGAACGAGCCCTTGCACTCGTAACTACATTGTCCGAGTAATTGAATGCTTCAAGGGTAATCGATTCTTTTATTATGTTTACATAAAACACGAGTCTTCTGCATCTTTTAGGTGTAGTCATTAAACTTTTTTTTAAAATTTATGTTAGGGTCGGCAGACAGGCAAAGGTCCACTTGATGGTAGGCGATTACCGTCGCTTAACCGTCACTTGTCCTTCAAAGGGATAGGAAAATGGGTACTCAAAAGTTACTGTAAACAACCATGAAATTAAAGTCACTAAATAATTCTGGAATATAAGTGATGACATTGCACGGTCTTCTATGACCATTTATCTTCCTAGACCAAGTCTAGATATAGAAAGATATAGAAAAAATAGATATAGAAAAGATTATAAAATTAATGTAAATAATGTACATGGGTAATTTGTATTATATGCTTTAGTCATTAAAAAAAACTTTTTTTCTTAAAGTGGATTAACATAAACGCTGATATGGCCATATTTGTGTCAAAAAACAAATCGTAATAGTAGAATAAGTCGACGGTAAGTGATAGAAAAAAGTTATTGGACAAAAAGATAGGAAATTTATTTATCTACAATAAAGGTTATTACCATTTTTGGCCTCAAGTGCACGGTTACGGAGATATAGGCCGAAACGGTTTTTGTCAAAATGGCGGCACTTCCGCCCCTATTACAGGAACGGTGGTACCCTTCCTGTAATAGGGACGTGACCACAAACATACTACCTAAATGTAGTAACATAAATAATAATCTTAATATATAAAAGGCAATGTGTGTGCGTGTGTGTGCGTGCGTGTGCGCGTGTGTGTGCGCGTGTGCGTGTGCGTGTGTGTGTGTACTATGGACTCCAAAACCGCTGAACCGACTTTGATGAAACTTTCAGGCAATCTTTAGATTAGTCCAGCGGGTAATGCTGTGAAGTTTGGTAGCGATCGGACGGCAAAGCCGGGAGCGGCTCTCTAGTAGACAATAATCTATCACAGCATCAGTCATAAACAAAATAAAAATAATAATTGCAAAAAGTTGTATTTTTTCATCAAAGTAGATATTTCATTCTCTGATATATCAAAGTAGATATTGCAATTAGCATTTGCATTTCTGAGAATATTAAACAAAGCACACACAACTAAAACTGAGTAAACAGAAACTACTTTCTTTCAGCGTAGGTACTCATACTTAGTACTTAGTAAGTTGCGAAGAAATGAAATACTTTCCACATACACGAATATATTTATTACATGAAATTTATTATATTTAAATTAAGAAATCCCTCTTTTCGGACCAAGCTCTTTAGAACATCCTTTATAATGCGCACTGCCAAGGTTTTGAACTCCCTGTATCTGTATTTCCGAGCTCATATAACCCCAATCTTTTCAAAGTTCGAGTAAATACTCGTAGGCACCTTCTGGGTGAGCTCGCTCCATAATAGGCTCATCCTTGCTACACAGCTGGTTGTTGGCCAAGAGCAAACCCATCTCCAATAAAAAAATCATTATTTGAAAGAAAGAAATAAAAGAAATTTTATTGAGTTCGAAACACAAATAGCACATACAAGTTTAATGAGAACAATCTTACAACTCAGCAGTTGCTGTGTTTGCTACAAGCAGCACACAGCGCTGATCTTCCGCTGGGGTTAACGGCTTCATGGAGTTAACGGCCTAATTATTTAACAACTTTTAATCCGTAACTAATTGCCTTCTTTAATAGGTTGTTATGTATTGTAGTCTAGATTTAGGTAATAGATTTGAACAATGCTTGAAACAAATTTAAAAATAATATAATAATATTTTATCCGAGGTCAATTTGTTGTTCCGTTCTCATTGACTTAACGAAGTGCTTCGAAGTGGTTAGTGAAAAATGTAGCCAGAGAAGGTTCGAGATATTATTTCCCTCTCGCAACCTGTTTGCGGCGGAAGTAGACATTTTTTTTTATTGAAAACGGAAACGTTTGCCCCGGGGCCTCTCTCGACCTATTTTTCAAGATTTACCTGCTTTGCACTTATTTACTATGAAGGGGATAAAGTTCATAACTTGAAAAAGTGTCATCAAATTTTTTAATATACAATACTACCATAGAATCTTACTAATGATTTTGAGAACCCTTGCCTAGTAGGAAAATACTGAATAGTAACTTTTTTGGAACATTACCTTACCTACTTTGACTTATTTTGATAATTGTGTGTTTTTGTTAGAAATAAATAATTATATCATAATTATAATTTTTGTATAAGTATTTTTTAATAATATTAAAAAATAATGATAATAATATTGAAAAAAAAAAGTTTTTAGACCACACGGGCTCCACGGAGATTCCAACCTGATTGTGCTGGTGGTAGCCGAATTTTAGTTACACTGGACTATTAGATACTTTTTGAACGGCCCTTTAACTCCGTTTAATTCCGCTACAATAAAACAAAACAATCCGGAATCTTTTCCGGGATATTCCGACGCAATCAAGGAACGTACTTACATTTATTTGATCCGGAACGAAAAGGTTGCAAAGGTACAACGTAACTCCCGAGTCCCGTTCAAATATAAAACGGAATGTCTTAATGTTGACGAAATCAAGAGCTCAAGTATTTATTTAGTTCCGTTTCTTTCTTGTTTGCGGTGATATAACAATCTGGTTCAATCGAAGTGTATTTTTATTCAATCTCGTATAATAGCAATTATAGTGATTCAGTTTCAAAATGTCGGAATTACAAAAAGTCGAAATTTCAACAAATCCAGCGCGGATCCAGCATTTGTTGTTTCTTTTTATTTATAAAGAAATGACATATTTTTTTTAACTCTTAGTTACTAAAGACTACGAGTATTATCATTAATTATCACAATACATATAATCATAAATCACTCAAATTGATTATCCTTTATTTGTCTATTTTAATAACAATATTGTGAATTTCTCAGTTTCAATAATATTACTCTACAGTCAATATTAATTTTCAAGACTTGTAAGCAAAAGTTCTAACATTCGTATAGAGTTTGGTATACAATTTGCTTTTTTAATAGGTAGAATTCCAACTTCGTTTCTATCAAAGTTCCAGTCTGAGAAGCGGAGGAATTGTAGGTCTTAAATGTTATTACAGGGAAACATTCCGCCCAACTTTGTTAAAACATTTTTTTTGTTTCTCGACAATTCCTACGAATCGTTTTCAGGTGTTTCACGTTTTGTTTATTTTTTTCAAAAGTACTTTTAAAACCCTGAAATTATTTCGAGTTTCGCTTTGAAAGTTTTCAAGAACATTCTTTCCTTTGTCTCTGAGTTAGGTGGTTGTGTTATATTCATACGTATAGTAAGGTCACTGAATTGAATACACAAAAGGGACATTCCTTTTGGGGACCAAAAACAGTTTCAATTCTTTTTTAATTTATTTGTTTTTTCATTATTTTAAATGGAAAATCTTCTAGAGCGTGGATGTAATTATTTTTATTGTTTGTAAAACGGTAGTAGTTTTTTTCAACTTCAAAAAAAGTAATCTTTTTATAATTTATTTGAGAAATAAACGATTTTTTATTATTTCTTTTTATTTTATTCGATGCGATTTTCACTAATAGAAAGAGAATAGAGATCCACGGCATTCTTATGGTAGGTTGAATATTTAGTAGCTTCTAAAGTAATCAAGAGCGAACTTTAAGCAATAAATAAATCCTTACTAATATTATAAATGTTAATGTGAGTTTGTTTGTTTGTTACGCTTTCACGCAAAAACTACTGAACTGATCACCATCAACTGCACACCAGAAAGGACATAGGGTACCTTTCATCGTTCAACGCGGACGTAGTCGCTTGCACTAGCTAGTAGAAAATATTTCTATTAGGAAGCAAGTTATGTTCCTGATTTGAAATGTATTCAAAATTGCAACTCAATAAGGCCTTAACATATTATAAGCGTTCATGGAGGCGGGTTATGTAGTATGTAGGGCAGGTTCAAGTTATTTTAGTCCATGCACACCCCTGGCGGTTAGCGTGAACGTAATTACGCAACGCCAATAAGGGTTGCCATTGTACTGTGACATTGGAAATTATTGAAAACTAAGCTAATTTACTATATCCGTTTTTTTTTTCAATTAATATCTTTATATATAAAAATTACGTGTCACGTTGTTTGACGCCAATGAATTCCTAAAACTTCATTACTATGTGTTATTAAAATTTTGTCCAACTTAAAAGATAGGATAGTTTTTGTTTTGGACCCTGGCGAACCCGGGAGCGTGTAGAATGTGGAAAATTTTACTCGAATACGTGTACGTTACGAATAATATTTTCTTTGAGCGTATTATACATATAAATACAACGAATTCGAATATACCATATATACCAAAAAAATCTTTAATTCTTTAGCTATCGAGTGGTCTAGTTAAATTTTGGATGTAGTTGATAGATATGTAGCCAAATTGCATCCCCCGATTTTGTTGTCATCATTTGTCTGTAGTTTAGCTCTTGGAGAGCTTTAGCAGGTATTCTTAATTATAAATAGATATGGGTTTAAAGGTATGGGTTCACCAAACGACTGCCCAGTTCATGACTGAAAAACGTAATGTGTGTCCCATCAATACTAAAACAGTACTTAAACTTGGTTAATTTACTATAACTTGCCAATTATTGTAGAAAAATGTTTGCTTCGGTGTAATTAGAGGAATCCACGAGTAGGAATATGTGATTTATGTTCCTCATAGCACATTCCAATTGAATATTATATCCAATTTATTATGCGGAAGCAATTATAATCGTATAGGACAGGATCGAGGTTAGTAATTGCATTTTGACTTGTTATCTAATAAATTTTGCAAATGTTATTACACGAATGGTTTCTAGAAAATGTGAAAATTGTATATATTCATCAGCCTTTTATTTCTCTTCTTTTGGATATAGGCTTTTACCAAGGCTCTCCACCACACACGTTTTTGGGCACTTAGCAATCAATCGCGTCTCGCCATGCCTTTGAGGACGTCTGTCCAGCACTTGGCCGCAGGGCTTCATACGCTGCGTCTTTTAAATTAAGAATTTAGATACTTCTCTATTCGAAAACTCGTCCACTCCATCCGTTAAGCCCTGGGACAGATGTGACCAGACCATTGCCATTTCAGTTTGCTGATTCTTTCGGCTCTTTCTTCGTGACAGTGGTACTTCGGCGAATTTGAGAACTTTTGAGATCCTATCCACCAAATAAACTCCTAGCCCGGCAGGATTTTCAGACATTGCGGCAGTGGTGACGAGAACAGATGACGTAGCTTCCGGAATTAAAACCAACCCAGTTGGATTGTTTCAGCTTCTTCTAGTATGTATACACTGGACCGCAAAGAAAAAGAGTCGCTTAGAAAATCTTCAATATCTTCAAAAGTACCTGACCTAGCTTTTATGAAATAAAGACTAAATTAAAGCTAAACTAAATAAAATTTATTTTTATTTAAGCAAATTAAAATAGTCTTTATTTCATAAAACTAGGTCAGGTACTTTTGAAGATATTGAAGATTTTCTAACCGACTCTTTTTCTTTGCGGTCCAGTGTATTTACATACTCGTATATGGGTCTAGGACAATTCGCCGCCGCCAATTCGTCGCCGCCATTTCGCCGCCGCCATTTCGCCGCAGGCCGTTTCGACGCCGGCCGATTCGACGCCGGCCATTTCATCGCCGTTTAATTTAGTTTCACTTATCCGGATCCTTAACATAAATCGTGCGAATGCGGACCGCATTCGTGCATTATCCGAGTTGGTATAATTCCATCATTTTTTTATAAATTTGGTCTATATAAGTAACTGATCAAGTGTACTAACCTCTATCCTTATTTTTATTTTATTATGTTCAATGTTTATACTCGTATGAACCAAATTCGATGTTTATATCTTTTTTTTTTTCTGTGATTTCTATCAATTTTTAATTTGTTATATTGATATTAAATTCATTAGTTCTAAATTAGTTTATCACTACATATTATAAAACAAAGTCCTCCGCCGCGTCTGTCTATCTGTTCGAAATAAAAAATGTCAGCGCTAAAATGACCTTTTTCATTGTTATTATGCAATTTATTGCCTGACACGTGCCAAAAGGCATTTTTTTTACAAACTAACAAGTTTAGAAAGAAAACAATACAAGGGTTACACTTTCCATCTTAAGAATTGCCTACACATGTTTTTTAAAGCTTTGAGTATTTTGCTTTACGATACCATTTTATGACGAGAATTTTAGTAATAGACCGGAACTAAACAACTTAAAATGAAATAGTTAAAATCTTTGATATGATTTTTATTTATGCGAAACAGGTATACTACGAGTATAACGGAAAAGTAGTAGATTTAATAGAAAAATTTAAGTAAGTAATTAAAAAAATATTTTATTCCTTAATCGGCTGAGCCAAAAAATGACAATTAATTTTATAGGCTTATCCTTATAACAAGGCCGTACTTTAAATCCGTAACTTTTAATCCGTACAGTGACCAGAGAATAACAAAAATAGAGTAAAAATACTAAATTTGACCAAAGAAACAAGTATTTTTCAACAATGTATAAGTTTTTTACATCTCTTTGTCTGGACAATAAGGTGTCAAGCCTTATTGTTAAGCCATGGCCAATGATTTTAAACAAATACAATTAGAATAATTTTGGAGCTCGTTTATGTACCAAACCTTAGTTTTGTGGCGTGGTATACAACTTTTTATTATTTTACTGTTTTGTCAATTATTGTCTACTTGTTATTATTTATTACTACTATGTCTGTTAATACATTTGTGTTGTAACTTTGTACAAAAATGAAGGTAAAAATTTTAAGTTCAAGAGGCAAAAAAGTTATTCTTATGATTTATTTATATAAAAAAATGTTATGTTGATTTGTGTACGCTTCAAAAACTCCAGAATAGTTAGACCGATTTTAATTCGTTTTTAGGTCTGGAAAGAGGATAACGGAGTATAAAAATTTGACTATTTTTTGTATATATGTAAAATCATGCTCACATCTCATGACAGTAAAAGTTCTATTCTATTACAGAGCCAATAACATCAATATGTTCTACAAATTTTCACTCACACTTTGTAATAGTCAAAAAAAGAAATCGAAAGCAAAACGCCCCATTAGTCACCCATAAATTACAAATTACTTGTCCTTACAATAGAACTTAATTTTTTCGATTATTTAGCTCTACTGTCTGTTAAAATTAAAATGTTGAAACAATTTACGTCTATATCTACTAACGTGATCATTTCACGCTATCATGTAAAGAATTTATAAACGAAGTTCTATTCCAGGAGTTTCATGAATTTGGCTGGTATAAAAAGTAACATATTAATTTCTGACCTAATGATTCCTTTACAAAAAATAAAATAGATCAATTCGTTTTGTCCCTTGTTTGCTTGAGCCATGAAGGGTAGACAAACTGAGAAACATACTTTTACATTTATTATATTAGTAAGGATAGCATAGTATACAATACAGGGTTGTTATTCAACATGCTATATATATATGTTATATGTTTCGATAGCTAAAAAACAAAAAACCAATAAATGTCGAACTTTTCTGACAATAAACATCTATACTGGTAGTAATTCTTTTGCTTTCTACAATCTGCGCTTAATAAACAAAAGACAACAACGAATGGCGACGAAATGGCCGGCGTCGAATTGGCCGGCGCTGAATTAGCTTGGCGCTGAATCGGCCGCGGCGAATCGGCGGCGGCGAATCGGCGGCGACGAATCGTCCCAGTCGTATATATATATTAAACTTCGTTTCTCTTATCCACTTGCATCTTACTGGAGTTTTTCGTATTTATAGGAGCTTTCCATCCTCAAGAAGACCGTCAACCTCTCCACATCTCATCTGTACCTAACGTTTAAATAAATATTATGATCCCACATATATATCCTCACTTTTATTTTAGTTGAACTTAATTAGGAATTAAAACGATAAAAAAATAGGACAAAACTTTCATCAGACGCTTATAATTTTTACGAAAGGCGCCTAAATAATGTTGATTATGTAATTAAGTATAAATTATTATTTAATAGGTGACCAAAGTAAACAACAAGAATGTTATTGTTCAATTAAAACATCGTTATTATAAAACATTAACACAAAAATATGTACACATAAATTTAACTTGGAAGTTCACTGACGAGAATTATCTATTTTACGAAAGCAATTACTCAGTGAAATCTTCACAAATTCATTCTCGTTGAGTTAGCAATTAGAAAATTAAGGGCTGTTCCAAAATGTCTACAGTTCTGAACCAATAAACTTTAGCGATCTTACTCCAATCGTAAACAAACAAAATATTATATTATATCCTTTTCTATATTACTTTAGAAATTCTTCGCGACTTTCCATTAGTTAAATTAGTTTAAAGTTGAATTCTCTGAAAGTTGATTCCTATTAAGTTGGACTCTCTTTAGCTGAATCCTTTGTAAGTAGGATTCCCATTAAGTTGAATTCCGTCAGTGTGTTGTACACGCGCATGTTTTTTTAATTATTTATTTATTTAGTTTAAAAATTGACAAAAAATAAATTTGTCATTCGAAATCATTCGAAATAATAATTCTACGGAAAATCGCGAGCACCATCTAGTAAATAGATAACTTTTGTATATCATTATGAAAATCGTAGATTATTTACTTAATTGGTTTATAAATTTACAAAAAAAAAATTAAATTATCTATTCGAAATAAAAGTTCTACGAAAAATCGCGAGCACCATCTAGTAATAGATAATTTTTGTTTATCATTATGAAATTCGTAGATTGAAAGTCGATTTGTTTTGGCAACATCGGAAGTTACATGAGCGAGTAAGCGTTTTCCCATTAAATCAATAGGCGATGGAAAGTTTGCACGGAACAAGGCTGCTTCGTTACATTCAGTGCGAAAACTCCAGCGGGAAGAGTTGGAATTCATTTAACTTTTCACAAGGCGTATCGCTTGTGGCTTATTTGCGCGGAAGCTCTTCATGTTGCCAACTTCTATTTCATTTAACAAACTTACTCCATCGCAGATGCAACGTTACAACATTCGTTATCACTGGCGTCGTTATTACGCGATCCTGGTGAGACAAAACTGAGAGACGTAGTGCCAGGGCGGAGTACTTTTCACACCACATCCGTATCATGAATGTGCTTTTTTATGTTTAGGTAGGCAGACAGGTTGACAGTCCACTTAATGGTAGGTGGCTATCGTCGTCTATAACACTAGCACAGCCACAGGTGCTGCACTTGCTCTGTCGAGTATAGTGGGATTGAGGATAAGGGATTGAGATAAGGCAATAGGCTCTGGCAACCCTCACTCACTCACCCAAACACAACAACACACATACTGCTCTACACCACTTTACACCAGCGAACTTGAGAGATATATTATTTCGATGCTCTACACACTGTACAAGATCCTACTGTTAAGTTTATGTTTACGTAATATGTCTGTATGCAACGTGAACCGCTCACTACTTTCTACAAGCGACTAAGGCGGGAAGAGTGATCTCACTCTTTCCAACGATGACACATTTTCGGTCGCCTGAAGTATGGCAAGGGCGCATCTGTGATTTAAATCTTTGGATGCCATAGGCCATTTTCCTATCTATACCTAAATCATACTTAATGCTATTAAGCGTTTACAGAACCTGTGGCGTTGCTTGTGGTATTATAATCTTATATTTGGGTAAGAAATGCATTTGGATATATTATTTAAAAATATACTTGAAATAAATATTGGATTTACTCGGAATTTATAAATTCAATAAACGCCACTCAGCTTTGTCCGCTTTTAAATCCGAGTAGGTATAGCCAGTTGCAGATTAATTTCACATCGATATTCCGTTCCAAAAAACACTTTGATAAAAAATTCATTTCATGAAAGCCTCTGCATTATACAAAATATCGTTTAACTAAATTTCATTTTTCTATCTTCAGTAAGTATGGAGATTTTATGAATATTTTGAAATTTAACATGCATTTAACTTCCGAACGTATATACCTAGTTCTAAAGACACCAGGTAGCCTCGGCGAGGATTCTAACCAGGATACCTATAGGCTATAGGTGATCTTTATGTCAGAAAACTGACATCATAAATTTACTGTATTTAAAAAACATAAATTTACTGTATTTAAAAAACATAAATTTACTGTATTTAAAAAAAATCATCCCCTTTTTGTGTCCGTTATTACGTAGTTGAGCTTGAATGATACGGGCGAACATTGTCATGAAAATTGCGAAATGAAATTTCAGTTTTTTTTAAAGATTAATCGCAAAGCCGATTTTATGCAATTATTTTTCATGGAAACTTCTACCCGTATGGTAAATGTGCTATCGTGTATTCACCGTTCGGGAATTTAATTTATTTTGTCCTTCATTACAGTACATATCTGCGTGAAATTTCAAAAAAAAAAAAGTCCAAGCCAATTTTCAGTAACGCGCGCCAATTTGCGTGATGTAAATGCGAATCTCGTTCGTTTGATAATTTTTTACGTGTTAAATTTTTTAGCTTTAAATTTTAAAATCGTTCAATCAATGGATTTATTAGAGCCATGTGTTAAATATGAGAACGCTTTTTGTTCTACATACAGCGAATGTTTTAAATGATTATAGTTTTATAAAAAAATTAAATAAAAAAAGACTTTATGGCCCTAACTATCTTAAATACTCGTATCTTTCTAGTGGGAGTTAGGGTCTATATGCAAATTTGTAAACATCCAGAACACGTTAGATTTTTTAATAAATAAATGTAGGTAACGACCGCAAATAATAGTGGCGAAGTATAATAATGTAAGAGATAACGAGAACAAAAAAAAAACCTTTAAAATCAACTTAGTACTATTGAAAATAAAATTTCAGGATGACTAATATAATAAAGCCATCTAAAAAGAATGATCCGACGCTTAGAAAAAATATAATGTCAGACGTCATGTTGCTCAGGTACAAAGGTAAAATATTATTACATTTGCCCCAGCGGAATTCGAACCCACGATCGTTTGGTTAACGGCTAGGGTTACTAGACCACTAGACCAAACGTGTCGTCAAAAACTTACAAGTCAAAAATTTTCAAGACGAGGTTTCCTGCTATTAATAGCGACGAGCAATTTAATCGTACAATATGTCCGGCGGTGTGCCTGTTTGAGAACGCAGATTTGCATGTCAAAGTGATTCGTGTCCGTAGCAGCGACATGACGTAACTTTGCGATACATGTACAGTCAGCGACACTTAAGCCGGCACCGTATACTGGTTATGTGAACGCAGCCCTTAAAAAAATCATAATAAATCTAACCGCGGCTTCGCTCGATTGGAATTCCCTTCCCGATACGATCTTAGAATGTTCAAGCTATGATTGAAGCCATGATTATTTTAATCCTTTGGGGTCAGCGCCGACCGACGGAGTGACTTTAGTCGACTTAGTTTCTTTAGCTGAAGGTTCACCGCGCGCCGCTCGCCCGCGCTTGCCGACGCGAGAGTATTTTTTTTATTATACCACTTTCAATCACATACTGAAGTAACTAAAGTCGATTTTCAAATGATAGCTCATTAGTCTCTTCGCTGCCATTCCGTCGGTCGGCGCTAACCCTAATGCTTCTACGGTCGGTAGCGCATTTGTGGCGTTCCTTGTGTTACAGGCGATGGTAGCCACCTACCATCGAGTGGACCGTCAGCCTGACTGTCGACCTTAACATAAAAAAATGTAGAGTGAAACAAAAATTATTCAATTAAGAGCATAGCTTTTAAGGATAAAAAAATATATAAATGCAAAATGGAAAATTTGTAATCACAATACCCAAAATATGTCGTCCGGGGTGTCGATTTTCTCCACTTTCAAATATATCTCTATTATTTCTCAATAATACACACACATCCTTCTGTCTGTCTGTCTGTCTGTCTGTTCGCGATAAACTCAAAAACTACTGCACCGATTTTCATGCTGTTGTCACCAATAGATAGAGTGGTTCTCGAGGAAGTTATAATTTACAATGTTACGCGGGCAGCAACTAGTCTATAATATATTTATGCAAAAAGTGCCCAACGCGCCTATACGCCACATACGTTTTTTTATATGTTAAGTAAAATAATTTAAAATTTATTTAGCACACTGATTCAGTATACGTCTCTGCTTACGTTACCAAATGTGAGCTTGTCAAAGCGGCTGTGTGCGTTGCGCCTATAGCCGAATAAGCCACAAATTGCTGGCCATTTAATCCTTGTTAGGTTTAAACACAAAGCAGCCGACATGAAAATTTTGGAGCACCTATTTATTAAGTGATTTCTATTAGAATTACGGGATTTGCATTTTCATTTCCAGTACTTTTATTTGACCGCAATTTACAAATAATATGAACTGTTATTTGTAAATAAAATATTATTATAGCCCATTATATAAAAAAAAAATGTTAAAATCTGATACAACACATAATAGTATAAGAGGTGGCAACGTTTTCGAAAGAGAATTTCAGGTCAGCTGGTTTTTTGATATGTCGTCCCTCTTGCCCTTTCGGTTAGGATCTGGGCAGTCTGGCTAGCGGTAGCGGTTGCGTTTGCCTGTGCGCATCCTATTTGTGCGGGTAATATACTGACTTTTAAAATCATTTTATGAAGGTTCAATTTGCATATTTTAGCTTAAGATAAGTTTAACAAACATCAATCTCTTATTGCCAGACATTTTTATGGTTGCTAATAATGAGCCAGACGCGAATTTTGATTTCATTTTTATTAAAAAATTAAGTTATTTCAGAATGTCTGTCATTTTAATATTATGTTGTTTAAGTATGAACAGACCTAAAAATAATTTGCCAGACATTAATTCAGTTGCTAAACCATGAATCAGAACGATTAAAGTCCTGAAAACTCTTACAGTATGATTCTACTGGTCAGAGAGAGACAGTTGAGTGCTCTCAGCTATAGATGGGTAAGCACTGTAGTATTACTCAAGCCAGAGTAAATACTCAGTAAAAACTATTTAAGTACTTTTTTTTTTTACTTTATACTCAGTATTACTACGAAAACTTAATGAGCTATGGCTATCGTTCATTACCACGATTCATTCATTAAATGAAGGATTAACGCGTGATGATAATTATTATTATATAAAATTGTTAGGTACAATGTTTAAATTATCTATACTAATATGTAAAGCTGAAGAGTTTGTTTGTTTGGTTGTACGTGCTAATCTCAGGCTGTCGGGCTAGGCATCGCGTTGGCCACGATCTACGAGCCCGTAGGTTTGTTGAAAAAGTATCGATATTTTTAATTAGATATATTGACATTTTTCCTTGATATATCGACGTCGATATTGATATTTTATAAATGAAAATTAATACCGTTTTATATTTCCTAATTATAGTTTTTTAATAGAACACTAGCTGTTGTACGCGACTTCGTCCGCGTAACTTTATAAAATATAGCCTATAAAACTCGCTGATGATATAGCTTCCCACCAGTGAAAGAATTTTTCAAATCGGTCCAGTAGTTTCGGAGCCTATTCAATACAAACAAACAAATCTTTCCTCTTTATAATATTAGTATATATAAAAATTCAACAAAACAAAATGCAGGTGCGTCGGCAATCTTTTGTATCTACTTGTAGGTATCATCCATAAATGATAATTGTTTTGATGAAAAAAAAATCTCTTGTATCCGTATGACTCATTTCTGTTTTAGTTTTAATGTTTGAACAAAAGCAATAAAAAATGTTCCGTGTTTACTTAGAGACCTTCTATCTAGTTGTCTTGTTTATCAAAGTTATCATAGTAGTACTATGTGAAATAGTTGTTATTCTAATATCCGTTAATTTACTATAAGGTTTGTAACCTCTGCTATGCCGCCGATGGGCGGTCTCGGCATGTGAGTATAAAATTGGCTTTTAACAATTTATAATTTAATTTTAATTTTAATTTATTTTTAATTTTAATTTTAATAAATTGACTATTAATTTTTACAATATAATTAATAAAGTCAAAAAATATCTAAAATAAGAATTTAGTAATTACTTATATGATGTCAAACAGGTGACATGTAACATAATTCTTTTGTTTTTTTTTTTATATTATAGGTATTTCTTATTTGGTTAATAATCTTTTCTTGTGAAAATTAAGAATTTTAAATTCATAATAACATAAAAACGCAAAATTCACTGCAATAATAACATAACTAGTAAATTATAATAATATGGTGTAGAGTTAACTTAGTTGTAACTATATTTAGGTAGATAAAAATGTAGGTTTTTCACTCATCTTTACATACTTCTATGTATTCTTCTAATTTCCATGCAATTAAAAGGTTGTTGACTTCGTCATCCATTAGGAATATTTGTAAATTATAAAATTTTTTTAGGCAATACGAGTTTATTAAATACGAGACGCAATGACTATCACGCTAGAAAGATTTGGACGAAATGAATGATTCGTTTTCACTTATAGGTAACCCATTTTGCTTTGCTTTACTTGGTTAATATTTAGTAAGCTGTTTGTAAAGATTAGCAAATGTGTCATGGTAAAATTTACAATCGCACTTATTTAATAACAACAAAATATCAATGGCTATTTGTAACCGATTACGTTGTAGGTGGTAACAGAGATATATTGGTTAATTTTAACCAAAAAAAGGGTTAATATTAACCCTTTTTAAACATATTTAAAATTACATACATAACTTGGTTAGATTTAACAATATTAAGTATTAAAATTTAAACAAGTCTGAATTGGTTCAGAATGCTAACAATTTTGTTTAAAAATTATTAAGTGCAATGTTAAAAATAACCAAGTATCCATAACAATGTTGACGTGTTAGATTATAACCAACTGCGCTTATATATTCTTAAACGAGTTTTAGTTAATTTTAAATAATCTGCCTTTAAACGAGCCAAAATGTTAAAGTAAAATTTTCTCAGTGTATCATAGCGACAAGAGTATTTCAAATAAAAAAAAACTTTTAAATTTTCAATAATGTTGTTTGATTTCCTGCTATCTAATTCTATCTCATTTCAATTTTTTTTTATGTTAAAATTTGCTAAATGCTAATAAAAAATAATATCCCTAATTTAAAAAATATTGAACTTACGCAATTGTATATCTATTGTATGTATATATAGATATTAGATATACAGTTTACATAAGTCCAATTCATACTGTAAGAGTAGAATCATACTGTAAGAGTTTTCAAGACTTTAATCGTTCTGATTCGTGGTTTAGCAACTGAATTAATGTCTGGCAAATTATTTTTAGGTCTGTTCATACTTAAACAACATAATATTAAAATGACAGACATTCTGAAATAACTTAATTTTTTAATAAAAATGAAATCAAAATTCGCGTCTGGCTCATTATTAGCAACGATAAAAATGTCTGGCAATAAGAGATTGATGTTTGTTAAACTTATCTTAAGCTAAAATATGCAAATTGAACCTTCATAAAATGATTTTAAAAGTCAGTATATTACCTGCACAAATAGGATGCGCACAGGTAAACGCAACTGCTACCGCTAGCCAGACTGCCCAGATCCTAACCGAAAGGGCAAGAGAGACGACATATCAAAAAATCAGCTGACCTAAAATGCTTTTTTTCCCGACGTTGCCACCTCCCGGACTATAACTAGGTTTCGGAATTAAATCGCATGATTTTATGTTTGAAAATTTAAAAGTCACATTTGTAATTTTGCATTTACATATAAGATTATAGCTGTATAATAATAAAATTAGACTCGCTTAATTTGACAGTAGCATTAACACAGCTCAGTTATGCTGAGCACACAATATCTGATGACAAAATAGCGTCCCTACTCGAATATCCCACCCCACATGAATGTAAATTTGCATCATGACATGCGATTATAGTGAGCATACAACTCACTCACTTATTGGATTTAATTAAAAAAATAATAATATTATTTCTGTAAATGAAAATGACCTTTTAGACGGTACCTTTAATAAATCGTAATCAGCGGACATTTTGTCTGCTCAAAAGGTCTTGAAAACAGAGCACATGGAGTTCAACGGACAAAAGCGGACAACACCAAATTCGGACGGTTGTTGTGAATAAAAAGTGAATAATTACACCATAAAATAAGTAATAGTAAGTTCTACTTGTAGTAATTATTACACTTAGGGCCTCTTTCACAAAATACGAGTAATGTGTTGATTAGTTACTTTTAAAAATAATTTTCTGTTTTATTGAATTATGCACACGGTTTACTGCATCATTCGATAGCCGAATTATTTTAATTATTTTCTATTTAATGTTTGGGACGTTTACCGTACAAACAAAGGTATATCAGCTCCATTATCCCCGGTTACCGGTGACTTTAAATGAAAGTTTGACCTACTTGACGTTTGTGAAAGAGGCGCTTACTTAAGTATGATAGACATATAACCGGGGCTAATATAAAATTTCTTGTTACTTATAACGTATTCTTCACTAACTTCAATGTTAGAATGTCTGATTTGTATTCAAAAGTATAAATATACTTTTCATATCATATCAATTTTATTTTTAACATTATTTTAAAATTTTAATTAAAAACAAAGAAATTTCCAGCTTACAATTGTCCAGTTATCCAGTTAACATGTAATGTTATTTTTTTTGCTTGTTTAATGAAAGTTTTCCGTTGTTTAAGTCCGTGTGTACACACGACTGTGAAAGGAGCTCTCACGAAATTAGTGCTAAGTTCATTTATCGGATTAACCTAGCAGCACCGAGTAATCGCGTTATTCTTGTATCTGGCTGTAGACAAAAAAGGATTCTAACTTGTAAAGATAGTAAATGATGTTTCTCAAAAAGAGATTACTCGTAGTTGTTGCAAACAACCCCGCAAAGTTTTCAAACGGCGATCATTAGACATTATTCACATGTTTTTGAAGTGAAAACTTCTTTGAAGAAACCATTGAACTCGCGACACTGTCATGTAATGTTACGTAATGTAACCAAAGATTTAAATCGAAGATGCGGCGTAATCTCCTCGCGCCATACTAAAAACACGACGAAAATTCTTAACAATGGGTTGGGCGCAGGCGCTCAACCCAACTACAGTTGCACGCCAGCTACAGTGAGTGACGGTCGCTATCGTCACAGTCACGTTTGAAGTAAGGAATGTGTTGTCTGTGTTTAAAAGTGTGTTTAGACAAAGGTATATGTATTTTATACTTTTGTCTTTAGTATAATGTATGTTGTATTTTGTAACACACTTTCGCTAGTAATGCCGCATCTCTCGATTTAAATCTTTGAATGTAACCGAAACCTCCGTATATTTTAAGATATTAATTTAAAATAATTTAAAAAAAGAACAATTTTTGAGATGGGATAATTTTGCAAGTTGGTTTAGCGCTAAAGTTCGTTGTTAACTGTACCTTATTGTCAAAGAATTTTTATTTATGTAAAGGTCGTCAGACACACTCAAGGTCCTCTTGATGGTAGTCGCCTTATTAAATTAACTTATTCGCTTATTAATTTCTTCTTTCGGAAACTTGAGTTTCTTTCGGGATTTCTTCTCAGGATTCCTGGTAAAGCCTAGTAAAATATATAGGTAATGACCATTAAAAGAGTTTCTTGGAAACCTATGTATTTAATAATTAAATATTTTGTTTTGATTTTTGATAATATATTTTTAAGGGTTTACGATAGAATAAAAAAGAAACATTTTTGAACATGTACATTTTTCAAATAAAAATCTTTAACACATTTTTAAAACACCAAGCAATACAAAATATAGAAGTCCCAATTAGTAAAATAAATGTTTGGCTACATCAAACATTGCAAAGGAATTATAACGTGGCAAACATATTACCCCGTTAATGCGATACGAAATAATAATCCCATTTTTTTAGCAGTGGCATTTTTATTCTGAAACATTAAACATGTCCAGATGGAATTAAGGCGATTAAAAATTTCCACCACCACTACGATGAAAGCTGTGTGGCTTCAAAAGCAGCTTTTAAATTATTATAATAAGTACTCATGTTAATAATGATTAATTATTGCAAGTGCCTTAATAAAACAACAGTGAGATAAATAAGATTATCGTAAAGAATTTAAGATTTTTTTTTACACAGTGAAATTTGTATTACTTAAATACAAATACAAGTAGACGTGAACTACTTAATTTACATGGTAAAATTGTGCTTCTCATTTTTAAGGTAGTAAAAACGGTTTGGTCTAGTGGCTAGTAGCCCTAGCTGTTAACCAAACGGTCGCGGGTTCGAATCCCGCTAGGCTCAAATGTTTATGTATTAACATTTTGCCTTTGTACCTGAGTCATGGATGTTTGTATTGTTATATTCCTAACCGGTAACAAAATGGTAAAATAGCTATTTGCTTTTAGACTTTGTTTTTAGTTTTTAGTCAGTAATTTTACTACCAAAATACTTTTTAAAAAAAGCAAGTTAGTAAGTAAATTCTTAACAAGTTTTAAAAGGTGAAAATTCTAATTACATATTTCGTAGAACGAAGTCTCCTCCCCACGGAGTACTTAACTGCTCAGGTATTATAACGGTATCCAGCGTTAAAACTTTCCATTTGAGTCTGGGACGCATAACGAACCTCTTCTTTGGTAGATGAATGAAGGGACCTCTTTCCGTATTCATACGATCCGAGAGTGTAAGAAATAAACGGTTAGCGTAATTAGAATTATACGAGAGTTAGTTTGTTCGTTATGTTTTCACGGCGTAACTACCTACTCAGTCGGTTGTCATGTAATTTTGCATACAAGTTGTCAGGGATACAGAGAAGGACAATTCATCCAGAAAAATAATAAGGTTACCGAGGGATAATTTAAAAATTTTAATAAAAAAATCTTTAAAATTGAAATCAATACTAATAATAAATCTGTAAGGGTTGGTCATGGAGAAAGTTACTTTGTTTTCAGAGATATCGTGTTTATAGGCTCTATACATGATACTGAAACTAAATTGACGATTTTTAGAATTTTTTTCTGTATGTATGTATGTTCCTCCATAACTCTTAAACGAGTTAACTGATTTTCATGAAACTTTGTAGATAAACATTTAGACGTACAGGACACAGGATAGGCTACTTCTTTCTTTTTAACGCGGACGAAGTCGCGGGCGCCAGCTAGTACGGAATAAACGTCATTAGAAAAAGGTGCGCGCTCTAAGTCGCGGTCTAAACTAGTTTTGTAACAATATTATATCATTTCCAACTAAGGTTTTTTTTAAAATATAAATTTTGTGATATAATTTTCTCCGTTGCAAATAATTTTCTTATTACTTGCATCTTCTCCCGCCAGCGTTAGATGAGCGCTATAAACTGAATGCAATCCCACCTGCACACTAGACAAAGAGAGTTTACAAACCGACCCTTATGTCTATACGCACATGGGCTATAATGACCCAGCAAAGTAGAAGGTTTAAGTGGTCTAAGCTCTTTTAACGTCTGGTTTAAAAATGTACTTGTTTTGTGACTTTGTTGAAGCCATCGCCGACTTTTTGTGTAGTCTACGATAGTTTTGGTGGGTTTTCTTTAAAGACATCCACGGGCCGTTCTTTAAAAGCAGGCGAAACCTTTAGAAATATATTAGTATTATATAAGTAAATATGTAAGGTGTTGTCATCTATACTAATATTATATAAATCTTGAGAGTTTTATGATTCTTTAAACGAATCATTTTAAGAATATCCTTTTGTATTTAATATCCAAATATATGAAAATTCAAAGATTTAAATTCTTTGTGAAAAATATAGACTATTTATAATGAAGCCATAACCCCAAAAATCGCACAAAAAGAAAAAAAAGCAGAAAGAATTCTAAGAATATTAAATATAAAAAAAATTATATATTATGTATACTAGCTGAACTCCCTCCTTTTCTGTTGTATAAGAAGTACATAAAACACTCATCTATTAAAATATAATATTGTGTGACAATTTCAAAACAATTTTCGAATTTTGTAGACATTAACATACGGTTGTTAATTTTTTATATAGGTATAAAGATTTGCATGAGGAATGTAAGTACGAGTATTTACTATACTTCCTTAAAATAATGAACACAAGATAAAAGCGTTCCTGGCTTTGTATAAGCTGATCTTTCATATTTTACAAAGACGATAACTTTGTTTAATGAAGTTAAGCTCCCACAACAAAGTTATCTACAATATAATCTAAGTTTAAATTTAATGGAATTTCAACTTTATTATTGTTCATAATAAAATTGCTTATCATCAATCAATTATTATTCAATTAGCAGGACCTTGTGCTTTTTATTAATGTATTTAGTTTATTGGATTAGTTTTTTTATGAAACAATTTTATAATTTATTCTTATCTATGAACATTCTTAATACACAAATACCATAATAGTGCCACAAACAGGTACTATTATTATTTTTATAAGTGTGCTTGGGACCTAAATAGGGGCATAAGGGCATAGGACATAAGGGCACATCCCTTACAAATGTCACGAAAAACACTTATATATTATACTAGCTGTTGCCCGCGACTTCGACCGCGTTGAACGATGAAAGGTACCCTATGTCCTTTCTGGTGTCCCAGATAACGTGTATGCAAAATTTCATGGTAATGGGTTCAGTAGTTTTTGCGTGAAATCGTAACAAACAAACAAACAAACATTCACATTTATAATATTAGTAAGGATTAGTGTGCCACACTGGCTGTTACTGCTGCCACACTGGCTGCCCTAAGATCAATTGGGCTGCCCACTTGTGCTCTGCTACTACTAGATTATAGGTATTAGCATAGATAAATCAATGATAACTATGTGTATAACTCTATGTATATACGAGTATATATACACTAGTGATGTGCCGGATCGTTAAAAATGTAGATCCGCGGATACGGATACGGATCTTAACTTTCTTACTCAATCGGTGTCGGTGTGCGTGACCTTGAAGCGATAGTTGACGCCCGCCACTTGACGCTTGCATAAAAATGTCAAATGTTGGAACCTAATCATCATCTATATGTAGAATTACAGCTATGAGTTAACAATTAATAAGGGAAAAGATCCGCCAAAAAGTAACGGATACGGATATCCGGAACATCACTAATATATACACATAGAGAGTAGATGTTTACTTATTAAGTTTCAATCAACAGGTTGATTGGTATAGACGTGCTGGTTGCCGACTCGACGGAGTAGGTCAGGACATTGCCACTTTGCGGCTTCTTATTAGATAAACACCCGATTCTATTTGCCGGGAGAAATATTTTGAAGAAAATTCAATCGTAATTGATAGAAAATAAACATGGAAATTGCTTGTCTCTGAATAATGTTTTATTTATGATGATTGTTTATGCCGTGGGAAAAATTATGCCGCTAGGCTTTTGCTTCATAAGTATCTTATTGAGTATGAATTAATATTTATTCATTGATTGATTTTATTATTCTACTACTCATTTATGCCTTAACTCATATATTATGGTTATAATTATTAATAAGTTCATTGTACATTGATTAGTACTGTGTTATCCATACTTCCATACTAATATTATAAATGTGAAAGTAAATCCGTCTCTCTGTCTATTACCTTTTCACCTTTGACTTTTCACGCCTTAACTACTCAACCAATCATCATAAAATTATTGTCAGGGATACAAGAAAGGACATAGGGTTCTTATTCATTCTACATGAAATTGAAATAATCAACCAATGTTACTAGTGCTATGGACAGCTTGTTAGAATTTTCATTATATTTTATTATTTAAGTTTAAAAAAAACAATCTTGCCATTTCATTTTATAATCAACCTTTTTTAATTGCGTCTTTCTGTCCATAAATTCCCCATTAAAGAAAAGACGCATTTAACAAAGGCATTACTTATGGGGACTGGGGTGGCATGGCATCTCTAGTCATAAAGTATAATCTATAGTCAGATGTATAGGGTATAGGGTCTATGGCCTAATAACCATAAGTGAACTGTCAGCCCGCCTGTTTGTGAAGCATTTTAATGTTTTAGATAAAAAAAAAATCAAAAACATTTCTTTTTCCTAATTTCAAAGGTATTTTCATAACTGCGGTTATTACTGTTAATGTGACTGAGGATTTATTTGTTTGTATTATTATTGATTACCACGAAAAACATTTGGCAGTTAGTAGCGCTGAAAATGCGAAAGAAATTATTTTGATTTAAGCATTTCCCTATAAAAATGTGTTATTTATAACTCCACGACACGACTACGATCAGAGGTTTATTTTTTTTATTTTTATATAAAAGTATTACGTATAGTGTGACAGTATTGGTAAAGATACAACGAAGAATGAATCAAGAATTAGATTAATTCAGATTATTTTAAAAAAACGGTTAGTTATTATTATTATTATTTTTTAAGTCCCGACGCCCGACGCAAAAACGGAGTGTTATAAGTGTATGTGTGACTGTGGAATTGGAAAAAAAATTTGTTCCCAAACCGATCTTGATTCAATTTTTTTTGTTTAAGAACTATAAATTATGAAGATCTGTTGAGGCATTTGCAGATCAGTCTTCAAACGAAAGGCCTAGAGATTTCATTAACTTTGATTTATGTTCGCTTGATGTTAACTTTGGTAACTTGAATCAGCCAATAATAATCGTTAGTTGTAAAAATTATAGGAATTGAGCGTGATCGCGTGATTTTACGCTAAATAACGTTACAATAGCGACATGTCAAGGTCACACATTTTCTTTTATAACTACATAATATAGGTAAAATCTGCTTTCGTACTGATTATAATTCCGTTATGGACGTAACAATGGGAGAAAAAAAAAAGCGCGATTCATTTGATAACATTCCCTGAAAAGTTCACGTCTGATGCTGATTTTCAAATACATTAACATTTTTTTATAATAGCATGACAATTTTAAAAAATTTGTCTTTTTTTTAGATAAATGTTCCATATATTTTTTTCTACCAATATAATGTAACAAAACTAGTATCTGATTTTTGGGAGGAATTTTAGTTTCATAGAAACACAAAGCTGTTTTGATGAAATACAATTATAACAAAAAAGAAACTACTGGCTGGTATTGCTAGACCGTACAATGCTTTGGAGGCGACCACAATTTTCAAACAAAATTGCATTTTCATTGCAAAATGAACGTTAACACCATGAGAATAAGGTTGGTTTTGGCGTGTTAAATTCGAGATTAAATTGTGCCCGAATGTCTGTCTTGGTTGCACCTTAATCCACCACTCATCATCATCAAGGGATTTCATTAGAGGTGAAAGTACTAATGAAATTGGTTTTTCGGGTCTCCCTATATTTTAGTTGAATTAATTATTTTGGTTTAAATTAACACCCTGATTTAATGACGCTCAGAGGAGAGAAAGCCTAGTTAGGTAATTGTAGGTATAAATGTTTAACAGTAGCCCTTAAAATACTATTTTAAAGATTTTATTCATCAATTTTACATCTAATCCGACAAGAAACGCAATAGTAATATAAAATCACAGAAAAAAATAAAATAATAAAAATTCTGAGAAAATTACAATTGACAGGAAGTTGACAGGTTAGATTTTTATTTTTATTTATTATCAGAGCATATTAGATAATATGCTTATCAATTATATATTTTTCTATTCTTATCAAAATAAGCATCCAGAATAAACATTCAGAATGAACATAAAATTTGTCAAAGGTTTTTTTAATTAATCGATATTCCTAGACTTCCTAGTGACAAAATACTTTGCATCTTGCAATCATAAAATTGGCAACCCAATTATGATGTATTTTTGCATAAACTCATTTGCATTTCGCATAAATGCATTTGAATAAAAATGAAATTTACTGATAAATTTTACATTTTAAAATAAATTGATAGGGTTTCTAGTGACAGAAATCTTTGCGTCTTGCAAATAATAAATCAATACTGATAATAAATCTGTAAGGGTTGGTCATGGAGTAAGGTACTTTGTTTTCAGAGATATCGTGTTTATAGGCTCTATACATGATATTGAAACTAAATGACGCTTTTTAGAATTTTTTTCTGTATGTATGTATATATGTATGTACGTATATACGTATATGTTCCTCCATAACTTTTAAACCAATTACTGATTTTCATGAAATTTGGTAGATAAACATTTAGACGTACAGGACACAGGATAGGCTACTTTTTTTCTTTTTCAACGCGGACGAAGTCGCGGGCACCAGCTAGTATATAATATATACTAATATATATATTTTATTTCTTATTTTTTAAATTAAGCACGGTAATCCTATTTTTTTAATCTAAAGAGGTTTTTTTTTTATTAGAGATGGGTTTGCTCTTGGCCAACAACCAGCTGTGTAGGGAAGATGAGGCCTATGATGAGGTCTGTCTCGCCTGTGGCGTTGCTTGTGTTGATAGGCGACAGCATCCACCTACCATCAAGTGGTGTTTTAGCCTGTCTGCTGTTATTTACAAAAAAAAACGAAGTAGTATTGAAAAATTAAAGGAATTGTGAGTGTTTATAGAAGTTGGTGTGATACTCGTATAGATAGATTGGTAGTCACTTGTTGAATGAAATAGGTCAAGCTAAAATGTTAATGTGAGGATAACCGCAGCCAGCCACACTCACCACGAATAATACAAAGTTATAGCTAACAATACAGTGCACGTATTATTGCTAGTAGAATATAAAGGCCATTTCATTATGGTACAAGTTTTTACATAATTATATTCACAAATTGCTCGTAGCAGTAATGTCTGAAACCATATTAAAATATTAAATGTGAAAATAATTCTTACTTTTTCAGGTCTCAACCGATCGTCAGAGATACATGAAATACAGAATACATTTGGATTCATAAAATGCCAAAACTTAATTTAGCTCTAAACAAGTAATAATAAAGGCAACTACCAACGTACTTCAAACAAATAACAAGAAAAGAAGCACGAAGTAACAAGATCAAGAAACTAATAAGGGCGGCCTGCGCCCCGCATTCAAAATGCCAGTCCTTGTTTATATACACATATATAGTTTAGATTTTTTCTTTACTTACACAACAAGGGTTAGCACGCCTTAGTATTAAGAACAGAATGTCTCTCTCTGTGGCTCTACTGGCTGTACAATGGCGGATTTTCTGGAGAGTTGTCCCAATTAATGACTTTTTACCATAGTAGGTACTGCACGCCTTACATGCGTAGTTCATCCGGCTGAAGTTCATCGGATGATTATTTGGATAAGGCATCTTATCCAAGATTACTTGGATCAAAGATAATTAAAGGTTACTAAAGATCCAAGATCTAAGATTACCTCAAATATGGTATCTAATCCGTAACTAATTCATGCAAGGTTAATTGCGACGGTAACCACCCATTATTAAGGGTGGGTCGCACCATCTAACTTTAACGATAACCATATCCAATCCAGCCGTTAAATCTTCGCTTAAGCATAATATGCGTTGCACCATTTTTACAACGGTTAAAAATGACGTCATATCTTAACGATAAACTTAACCGCTCGATATTGGCCGGTCAATGTTATTGTTTCGGTTAAGTCAACTGTGACAGTTTTGAGACAGGTGACTTTGAATGTTGCCATATTAAAAAAATATTACTATGACAACATAGAAAAATTACATTATTTTATAATGGCAACCCCTTTAACTTTGACAGTGACGAACAATATCTTGGTGCAACATGCGATTGTTAATTTCGACTGTCACCGTTAAAGTTACTGCTAAAGTTAACTTTGACCGTAACAATAATCAAGCCTACGGTGCAACTCACCATAAGTAGACAGATCTTTTATAGTAAAAAAAAATTGTAATTTTATAAATGTCCGTTAAAAACCACTTTAAAATCATCGTACGGTCAAAACCTCAGACCATAATGCTAAACAAATTCAGTGAGAGGAGTATTTTGTAAGTTTAAAGTCTGCGGTCTCTGCGGTGTGTTCACAGCAAACATTAAAGTAAACCGCCACTCCGCTACGAAATATTGAACAGAATAGTTGGGATATTACAAACTTGGTCGCTTATGAAGTTTCAGAGTATCAGGTTGTTCGGCGCGTTATTGGCGTTATTACGTTGTAACTAATTAAGTAGTACTTATTGCAAGACCTCGTGATACCCAACTGCATACTATAAAGTCAAATAAAAAATTATAGAATTCACATAGTAATATCATTAACATTTATTATTTTAATATTAAGGTTGTAAGAGGCTGAAAGTGCTGTCGCCTAGTAAGTATAATACTATGATATAATAGTTAAAAAAGTAGTCACATTTAAAAAAAAAATAGAACTTCAGGCCTTTACCATAAAGGGTTTTATAGCATATAAATAAATAAATAAATAAATAAGTAATCTTCACACATTCCACACAGTACAATCTAAGCAACTATAGGCTTGTATTATGGATACTACATATTTTACTTTTTTTTTGTAAATACATACATATTATAAATACAAAAATTCCATGACTCAGGCACAAAGGTAAATGTTAGCACATAAACATTTTTTCCTCTAGCGGGATTAGAACCCGCGATCGTTTGGTTAACAGCTAGGGTTACTAACCACTAGACCAAACGTGTCGTCATTGCAGATACGTAAATAGTTGCAAATGTGTGAAAAACTGTATATATTTTATTATAAATAATTGAATTATATGTATTTTTCTCGTTGTGAAATGTTAAGGTAATACGTCAAAGTAATCGTTCACCATTAGTCGACACATGAGCGTACCGACGCAAAGCCATTAGTGCGGAATTCAAAACGGGAGTAAATATACCAGCAATGCAAATATTGGAGCTGCCATAGCTTACCCTTTAATTGACAAATAGACCAACCGGCCCACATTTCGTATATTGATTTCTTATACGACGCACTGCTTCCATATCTATTGTAAAAATACTTTTGTTTTCAGCACTTTCTTTTTATCAAGCTATTAACAATTCTCAAAACTAACGTGTGCTCTTTATGTTATGCTTAAATTTTATAATTAATTTTAATGGACTCTGATGTGCTTTGGTATGGAGATAGTTTTAATTGGCAGGAAAAACTCCAAAATTTTGTCAGATCATAATTCCTAAATAAATTTTTAGTCGTTAAACTATATTAGTACATTTTAAGAATGTAAAAAAGTACAATGTAAAAAAGAGGAAGACATGAAATAGGAATTGAAATAGGTTTTATCTAAAACCGAAAAAAAGACACATTTATTTTCCAAAATACTTCAGTAATCTATAATTAATATTATAAAATAAAGTCGCTGTCCACATTTGTCTGTTCGTTAACTTCTTCTAAACCACCCAACTATATTTTGATACAGTTTTCATCAATTGAAAGAGTGATATGAGCAAAGCTTATGTAAGTATATAATTTGCACAAAAAATGCACCCGTACGAAACCGTGGCCGGCTAGTTCAGTTATTTTTTATAATACAAGGTAAATTTTAAGTTTAAATTTTTAAAAAGTCAAAATACTTGTTGTGTAACGCTTAAAAAATCTTAGAACCACAACCAACCAACGATGCTTTCCATTATGAGTTTCGTATTATTTTTCCTCAAATTTCAGTGACATTGACAGATGATGTTACTAAGAATAAATCGGTATGAAAGCGAAACTTCGCCATCACGAGTAAATGTTTACTTCATTGTTTTTCATGCATAATTTGTGACACTGAAGGTAAACTCACAGATCGATACCTTAATTCGCAAAACGAATAACTCCACTTTGATACGGGAGAAACTTAATAACAATTAGAATTTAATTTCTAAAAGGTCTATCGGTTAATACGACCATAATTTCCAATGTAAAATTGTCTTTTTTCTTTTCTCGTATCATACAAAAAAAAACTTTATAACGTTTTTAGTCTCCCTGTAAAGTTTGCCTCAGAGGAGTTATTTGGTTTGCGAATTAAGATATCGAGATATATTACTGATATATTTATCACTTATAAATATATAAACTACTTACGTTTATTTACTTTTTCATTGTAGACCTTTACAAAGTGGTAAGTGTAACATAAACAACATAATATTAAGGCATTACTTTAGGAAGGAAAGATTACTGAAACTCATTTTGATATACCTTTTAATAAATGTTCAGAACCACGAGACAGATTAGTCATGAATAGGAACGAGAAATAATCTCAGATTTAAAAAAGCCAGCTATAATTATGTAGATACTAGGAAATTTAATATAAAGAAAAAGGACGTTTATGAGGCCATTTTGATTTCTGCAGACTCAAAGAATTTCTGAACCATAAACCTCAACTGTAGATTATTATCGTTTTGAACGAAACGTCACCTGTATTTTTTTGTTTTTAATTTAATGAACAATAGTCAACAATTATAAACAATGAAAAACCTTTATTTACTAGCGACCCGCCCTCGGCTTGGTATCTATGCATTTTAATTTTCTGCAAGTTATATTAAAAAAAATCTTCCTTTTTTGTCGTTCGATTATAGAAAATCGTATAAAAATCTGATGGGTGGATAAAAGGATAGTAGCTGTCCCCTACTTTATTTTAAAACTGTTCACGTTGTTTTTATGTTAAAATTAAATGTTAAATTGATCGTTAATAACATATATTCAATGTATCATTAATTATTTTAACATACTAGATGTCCATAAAAAATTTAAATAATAATAATAATAATAATACATATATGTAGGTATTTGCTCACTTTTTAGCGGTGATACATTATATATTCGTATATTTAACATGAATATTAATAATTTATAAGTATAATCATAGAAGAATAACACAAAAAAGTTGGAGTTGATATTCCAAAGAATTCCTACTACGGCTAATGAAGTAAAAGAATAGGAAAAATTAGACATCAAAACAATAGAAAGACTTTAGTTGATGTTTTTAAAATAAGTATTGTAGCAATGCTAGTTACAGAATTGCTTGTCGGTCTTGAGCCGACATTTGAAAGCAGAGGACAGTTGTGTTATCCGAGCTTAATAGAAGAATTGTGTTGTGGCTTCATCCGCCATTCCCGGACGGTTTGACGAGGTTTTACTATTCAGCAGTGAAACATGGTAACTGGCAAAGATTTAAATCGAGCTTTGGTAACTGGTTTTTAAAAATTTATTAAACTGATATTTGATGACAGATGCCGTTAGCAACAAACGCTGCCCCTTAAAGAAAGGCGTTTAATGTAATGAAAATTGTGTAAAACAACATAAATATTTTCCCGTAATTATTATGAAAAAATATTCTAAGAATTCACAATGCGAATTGGGATCAATCAGATTTCCCAATGGGATTCTTGGGAGAGCATTGTGTTTAATTTAAGCAGTTCTCTTCTTTTCTGAATTTTTTTAATTATCTAAAAATCTCCAAGAGTTTCTAGAATGTGATGTATTTAATTCAAATATATTCAAAATATTCATTATGTAAAACATAACTGATGGTTTTTGCTTTGCACCAGCGACAGTAGTCACCTAACATCACGTGGACTTTTAGCCTGTGTGACGACCTTTACATAAAAAAGGGAGTTGGCCCTTGTTGTAAATTGGTTGTAAAGTGATATCTTCAAAATGAAATACATTTTGTGGAAATATTCAAATATTATATTTCAACTGAAGGCATTTGACACAAGTACAATTTTTCATTCAAAGCCATTAAACTACTACAACATGGAACACGCGTGCCATACAAAACACTACGAATTTTATGGAACATTTAAAAGTGACATATGCGTAGAGCATGAACTGTCATTTAAAACAAAACAAACATAATAATAAGTACGTAATTTAAAGAAAATGTGACTTTACGTCAACCCATTAGAGTTTAAAATGAAATAGTAGAAGTTGATCGTTACTACCTTTTACCATTGACGCGTGAAGGCAAAAGTCCGCCATGATTCTGTCAAAGGCGTTCTTTTTATGTGCCGCTTTGGCATTTGTGACGCAAATTCCATTGTAGTATTTCGATGTTCAAAGCAGAAAAAATCAATATTATAATAATATGCATACAGCGTGACAGTATCTAAGTATCGATTTTAAGGTTGTATATCTTCAACAGCGCTGGTATACTCACTACCCGAAACGTATGTGGCTGATATTCCAAGATGGTCTTCTGAATTGGGTGATTACTGCCCCCAGACGGACTGGAAATTCAAAATTTTGTTAGTTACTTTGTTATTGCAATGACAGTAACAATTCTATTTCAAGCAGCCAGCTATTTCTAAGCAAGAGTCAGTGGAAAGCGTATCTTTGCGCTCTGTGTACTTTCACGTATGGCGATTGGATTAGCTTGCTATTCGTAGCAAATGTAGGAAAATATTCCTTTTGGATTTAACTTTTACAGAAACGACAGAGATTTCTGTAGATCTTCCTAAGTTTGTTCGAGAATTGTTACTATGTAACATTTCTTCTAAGGATGAAATAAACATGATTGTGTTTGTCGGCCAACGAAGATGCATAATCAATTTTTTATACGGAAATAGTTCAATTCGTGGAAATACGAAAACTTCTTAGTAAACATGGAAGTGTTGAGATTGCAATCTCGTCCATCCGGGTCCCTCGTCAAAGTGACATTTTCTTTGGCAGAGTTGCAAAAATATTGTATAAATAAACATGAAATAAACCATTTCATATTTTGACAGAACATTGACAAAATAACTTATGTTATTCAAACACGCAATGTGATTTTCTTATGTAGCTGTCACATTTTTAATGTATTTTATTCTGATTTCATTTATAATATTTATTTATTTATATGTATTCGCAGCGTTCAACCCGGAAGACATGGAAAGTTTTTAGGTAGTACTTCCCTTACATATTCTGAGTATAAGCAAAAATTATTGTAATTTTTATACCTCACTAGTTTTTTTTTATGCTTTGGTCGGCAGACAGACTGATGGTCCACTCGATGGTAGGTCTCAGTAGGTCTACAGTAGTCAAGTGTGCTGCCAACTACAGTAGGATTAAGATTCAGTGGATTGGGCCCTTCCCAATCCACTGACCATAAGGAAATGGGTTCTATGAGGCTTTAATTAAGAATTAGTATACCTACCAATCAGTAATTAGTTAAGACTAACTGAACCCGGTCCCGCTTCCCCTAAGTATATGTTTTTTTCCATTTTTGCTAAGCAAAAGTAGCTTAAATTACTCCTTACCTATAACACGTCGATTTGAAAATCTGTCAAGTTGGAAATGTGCCCTTTATACTTAGCTGTAGCAAGCGTCCTATTAAAAAAACACCAGAATCGAATTTTCTCGATAATAAGACCCGGACAGATCGATTTCTAGATCTAATTACGTTTAGTACATTGAATTATAATGTATGGTTAAGGACCTCTTTCACAAACTACATGTAAAGTCTTGATTAGTTACTTTTAGAAATCATTTTCTGTTATATTGAATTATGCACTCGGTTTACTGCATCATTGGATAGCCGATTTTTTTTATTATTTTCTATTTAATGTTTGGGACGTTTACCGTACAAACAAAGGTATATCAGCTCCATTATCCCCGGTTACCGGTGACTTTAAATGACAGTTTTGCCTACTTGACGTTTGTGAAAGAGGCGCTTAGCGAATTGTAATTTGAGTTTATATATTATCGAATGCTTTTATTTTCTTCCATGAGACCCTGGCCTTGTTTCTAAATAATAAATTGTTTTATAACAATTTAATTTCGCTTATAAAGAGTCGATCAGTAGCATTCACACAACATTGTTCGTGCTACAAGTGCCATATAAAATGTAACCATATTGCGAGTTACATAAGATTAATTTTGTATCGTGTCTCTTCAAGTATTAAACAGTGATTGATTAATAATATTTTTAGCGAATTGGAACATCGCATGACGAGGAAGCAACGTACAAGGGCGTGTGTGACTACAGAATGTATATCAAACACATGGCAACATGAAAATTTTGCAAGCTTATCTATATGTATAAAAACATTTAGCTTCCGTATGTTAGTGTCGACAAAACTCAAAAACATGACGATGAAATTGAAATTGAAATGACGATGACTTGAAATTTTTACACAATATTTTGTTTTAACAGAAGGGTGTTATCTAATTTTTATTCCGAAATTTCAATGGAAACAAAAAAAAAACAAGTCGCAGTGTTTTATTAAAAAACTAGTTGGCGCCCGCGACTTCGTCCGCGTTGAAGAAAAAAAAGTAGCCTATCCTGTGTCCCGTACGTCTAAATGTTTATCTACCAAGTTTCATGAAAATCAGTTAATTCGTTTAAGAGTTATGGAGGAACATACATAAATACATACATACATACAGAAAAAAATTCTAAAAATGGTCAATTTAGTTTCAGTATCATGTATAGAGCCTATATACACGATATTTCTGAAAACAAAGTAAATTACTCCATGACCGACCCCTACAGATTTATTATTAGTATTGATACGTTTTTTATATTGTATTTTTATTTGAATATAAACTCCCTACTGCGTATCTTCTTCATCAAAAAGTACCTATTTATTATTGGAGGTTGACGGTCAGATCTGAAAACTTTCTTCCGCGTTCTATTTTAGCCATCATTATCAATGGAAGCTGCACTGAAAAACGTCATTGTCCCTAAAGCATATTTTCTTATATCAGACTATGAAGTACCAATGTATCTGTTTTTATTGTCCTCGATTGCACGCCAAAAATGTATTCATGAATAATTGAACTCTCCAGCTTGACACAAACTTCACAGGCAATGAATACTAGAGTATCCACCATCATTCAATTCATATGACTAATAAATCTACACAAACATTGCATGTTTTCACATTTTAATAACTTCGTTTTTAGAGGACAGAATAAGGGAGATTTTTTAGAAGTGTACTAGTATAAAATTACATGAGTCCGTTAAAACCAAAAGTCCAACCCAGAAATTATCAAAAAAAAATTATAATAATAAAAATATTTTTGTACTTTTAAATTGACTTCTTTTTAAAATTCTTTAACTGTCTTTTTTATCCTTAAAGAATATAATTATGTATTAAAACCAGATATACTATACGATACAGTTTTGTAGTGATTCTGTGGACAGAGATGGAAATGTTAGATAATCTCATGAAGAGTCTCCGGTGTCATTTAGGCGCTACGCCCACATGAAAAGTCGAGGCGCGTCGAGGCGCGTCGCGGCGTAGACGAGGCGTGAAGAGTTGCGGCGGAGGCGGCTATGCTTTCTTTACACAGTCAACTTCACTTACCAAGAAATCACTTACCAGTTTCGTTTAATTGTTGCGCTATTTCACCTCATTTTTGGTCCTATTTATTTCTATTGCTATAGTCGGAACGTGTCTGGTCATAATGACACGGGTTACATCAAACAAGTTCGATGATTTTCATATTTAGATCTAGATCGTCTGACATTTTACTTTTATTTAATAAATACACGACCACGTCTAAACAAAGCCGCAAACAAAATGCCGCGCCCGTTCGGCGACGCTTGGAGACGCTTCGCACCCGCGCCGCGACTCTTCGCGCCTCGCCTCGCCTCGCCGCCGCCTCTCCAGTGGGCGCACAACCATTGATTTCTATAGGAAAGCTAGAGGCGGCGCGCCGCTTATGCGCCCGTTCCTCGACGCGACGCGACGCGACTCGTGTGGGTTTCGGACCTAAGTTTAGACCAAACAGTATCAATTTTGTAGATGCACAGACCACTATATCATTGGTTAATATAATTGGTAATCAATTATGCGCTTGGACAGTCAGCTGGTTAAGCTATACGTATTCTGGATGGCACATATAGCTCGTTATCGGTTCAAACACAGTTCAAATTCCAAATATTTAATTAGTGGTGGATCAGATGCACATTTCGTAATAAGTGACAGGATATTGGTCGTTGTAATACAACGGTTGTGTAATATGTAAATGTTATTATATTTTTGGTTAAAATTAGGTATTGGCCTAAATAATTATTATTGTGTGTTCATTATAGTTAATTTAATTTAATATAAATGTCGACTATTGTAATTCGATGAGATAAATAAATAAAATAAAATAAATTATTATTAAAATAATTTATGTCGCTATAATTTATAATACAGTTCTTTTAGTATATATTTATGAAATGTCACATCAAAGACCTCATAAATAGAACATAGTATGAGAGCTCTATTAGTTATACAAGACACATGCATATTGGCATATTATAATATTATATTATTAAGCGCCTCTTTCTCATACGTCAAGTAGGCCAAACTGTCATTTAAAGTCACCGGTAACCGGGGATAATGGAGCTGATATACCTTTGTTTGTACGGTAAACGTCCCAAACATTAAATAGAAAATAATAATAAAAAATCGGCTATAGAATGATGCAGTAAACCGAGTGCATAATTCAATATAACAGAAAATGATTTCTAAAAGTAACTAATCAACAGTTTACATGTAGTTTGTGAAAGAGGCCCTTAGTCTATTATGATACGTTAATGTTTTCACTAAACTTAGAAGTCGAGTGACATAATTACCAGTAAAAAATGCATACTTACTTGCGAAGCTGGGGGCGGGTCCATGTTGTATAAACATGTTGTATAAATGTTGTATAAAAAGTTATATTTCTGTATGCCATATTTTCAAGGACTGATTCTTTTGAAATCGAATTTTCCTTGTAGTACTCTTTGCTGCCATCGCAACAATTTCATATTTTCCCTTAACTATAAATAGGTATAGAGTTTCTATATAATAACATTTCTTAAGCATAAAATATAATAGCATCTATTTTTGTTTAAAGGCCAATGTAACCTTCAAAATAAATGTCAAGTAAGGGTCGTTCGATGTTTCATAATGCACAATAGAATAAAAATCATGGACACCTTGATACCTGTTGTTATACGAGTAATATGTGATGTTACCTATGAAATAGACGTTAGTTAAGAAATGTAAACTTTCAAATAGTATAAAGTTTAACATCCTAAATATTATAATATTATAAATGCGAAATAGAGTTTGTTTGTTGCACTTTCACGCCTTAACTGAGTAGTTAAGCCGAACGGTTGAGTAACCGATCATTCCCCTTGGTAGTAGTACCACCGGTAGTATCATGGGTAAGATACGGAAATTTTGAATAACTTTATTAGTGTTACAGAAAAGGACGTACCTTTCATCCAGAAATAGGCTTGAGGCATCAGTTCAAAATAAAAATAAAAATTTAACTCCTAACAAAAATAATAATAAATACGAGCAATAAAGATTGAATGAATGTTTTAACAACTAAGAAAAAGGGGCGCAGATGAAGTTGTTAGAGAAAGCCAATAATTACTCCATATTTTCTTTACTCAAACAGTAAATACCTTAATAAAAATTTATTGCCATGCCAGTATGTTATATTGGCAATATTTAAGCTGCACTTTGTCGGATCAACTCTCAAAAATATGGATTAATTACAACGATATATTTATTAGTGGCAGGGCACTCTGCTTTCCACAGTCCTTAATGGACAGTAACCGCCCCATTTACAGGAAACCACCGTTAATTAACAGTGTGTTTACTCTTAATTTCGGTGAGTAAGTGATACTAGAGCCTTCATCTCTTCCTAATTCCTTCATCCTATTAAGATTGGCACTACTCTTGCAATTATATGGCGTTGCGCCTATGTTCATAGACGACGGTTATGTTAATATTTGACGAACTGCACTTACATAGAAAAGGTTGTGGTCAGGACTTCAATTAGAACATTTATCAGCTTTAACAGCAGTATTTTGGGCTATTACTGCCTTTTCACGTGGTTTAGTCACGTGGGCTTACCACTGTGGAAAATCTTCAAAAGAAATTCAAAAGACGAACAGAGCTACGCCCTTACCAAAGAGTTATGAACATAATTATGCTGCGCGCTATCCAAATGTGCAAAGGGTTTTAAGTATGTTAAATTTTTAGTCACTAAAACTACCCCTATTCTAGTGACTAGACTAGTCTTGATGGGACTTTCAAACCGTCTCCGGTCATCGGGCGTGTAAGACACGCAAATGGTTTTTATTTGCACCTGGTCCTTGCAAATAAAAATAACTTAAACCTACAAATATAGACCATAGAGGGCCGCTAGTATATAAACGGCAGCGCGAACCACGGTTCTTTTTCTTATGTTAAGGTCGACAGACATGCTGATGGTCCACTTAATGGTACGAGGCTTCCGTCGCCCATAACACAAACAACCACACAGGTGCTGCAAATGCACTGCTGACTTCAGTAGGATAAGGGATGGGGAACGTATAGGGAATTGGGTTCTGGAATGCCTGACTCACTCACCAAAACACAACAGCACACATCTCACACAAAATGACTGCGAAGCACAGTGTGCCCTGTCTCTACTACAAATTTGTACAGATTTGTACAGAATCTGTACAGACGGGTCCCTGGCAGGCGGGATACGTCGGTTGCCCTTCGAAGGCGAAAAAGGAAGGCGGCGCTCTACCTCTTCAGATGCTGTATCTAGTGTTTCTTTACGATTTGACATTTTTGCGTAACTGGCTACGATGGTGACCAATATAAGGGTCACAGAGGGTTGAGGCTAAATGAAGTGGGAGGTGAGGTGGGATATCTTAGATATGCCTAGATGTAAATAGCAAAGTACGTCAACGATTGTTATCTATGAGCAGTGAGTAGGGTTCGCACTTACGCTTATCTTCGTAAAGGTCAAGTACGTTGCATAAAATCGTTAAAGGTGAGACGGTAATTTGTAACTACATTGTTAGAGTTATTTATTATCAAAAGTTAAAAACACACTTTAAATAATTAAAACTCAAAATAGTATTACCAAATACATTATACATAAAAAAATCTAATTGATTTCATTTAATTGAAATTAAAAATTAAATATAATATTTCTTATAAATTAATTTCTTCGTTATTACCATTTTGACAGATTTTTGTTACGTCCTATCCGTGTATGGAAGTGTGCTCCTCTAACGGTTAGACCAATTTTGATGAAATTATTTGAGTTGGATCCTGAATATTTTAGATTTACAAATGGTCCCGATAGATGGAGCTGCAATCGGGTTATCAGACTTGTATGGTAATTTATTATTTTTTATTGGACTTCAAAAACATATTATATTTGACTGATAATATGATTTCGATAGTTGTTCCTAATTCATGTGAAAATGAAACAGGTAGGGTGAAGGTTCACGCGGTGGTAAATGGTATAATGGTATAATGTATAATTAAGAAACATCAAACTGAACAAAATATCTGCAAATTCTGATACTGATTCGCCACTACAAATATTATTCCCAAAATATTTGTCGCCATAGTTGTTACAGAAATGATGAATACATAAAAGTTACGAAAATGGAACACCTCATTAGGCGAGAAAATAAAGGTGAAAAAAAAAACCCTCAACGCCGAATAACCTTTTTTACATGTTTGAATACAGGAGCGTACAGTACGAGTTTGTCAAATAAACCGCCAATATGTCTTGTTTGTTTAGGATTACGATAGAGAAGTAATTCCTTTGATATATCCATTTGGGTTTCACATCTCGATACGCTTTAATTCGGAATATTTAGAAATCCTTTTCTTTGAACTAAAAATTTTTAGGTACTATTAAAACAGCGAAACTTATTGCTCTAGATGGGCTATATGTAAAATTTTACCTATTTTGTGGCGTAGCCAAAATGGAGGGCAAATCCCTACTTATAAATGCGAAAGTTTGTGAGGATGTATGTTTGTTACTATTTCACATAAAAACTACACAACGATTTGTGAAATTTGGCACACAGATAGTTAACATATTATAGGATATATTTTATACTGAAAAAATGTTAGTTTCTCGATGGATTTGACCCTACTGTCAACGTCACTGTCACTGTCAACGTCAGACATTTTGTTTTATATTTTTCATTTTTTAACGTGGACGAAGTCGCGGGCACCAATTAGTAGATATTAATGTTAACACGTTTTTTATTAACGTATAGGGTATGGCCTGATTATAATTGCGGGGTTTCTGCTATATTTTTTATACTGATATTCACATATTATTTACATTTCACCTGAAATAATTTTTGCTGAACAAATCGTGCTTGTTTCCATTATATGTTTTTAATTTCAAGCTTAAGCAATTTTTTTGTGGCAGTGTGTCGCAAGGTTTAAAATAGGGCAGCCTCTCGCCGGCCTCGACTAATTTGATACTTTGATCACGTTCCTTTGATGAAACTGATCTAAGTTAAACTTTCCTTAATCAAACTTACAAGCTTCGCCTTTCTGATAGTTCTTACACTGCTTTTGAAATTGTCATGAATTCCTAAATTTGTTTTTTGTTACATTCAAGTTAATTGAAATGAATAAAATGTAGATAATTTGATAATTATAGAATTTGTAATCAATCTCCAAACTTCTAATATTATTTGATAAAAAAGTATTTATGTATTTCCTTACTAAAAATTTCCTAGACATTGAAATTCTCATAATAAAATTAGGGTATTGAGTTTACTGGATAATTCTGACGATAAATTTTAATTATTTTAATGAAGCGTCCCACCACCCGCTTCACGTGGGTGTATTTTTTTTCTGCATATCATATACACAAAACTTCATCACTCATGGTTTTTTTTACTGGTCAAAAACGTAGGTATCAAATGTCCTTAGAAAAAGTTAGCTGAGAAATAGACAGAAGCGGACAGCGACTTCATTTTATCATGATAATTATAATGTTAATGAAAACATTTTTTCCACGCGTAGGAACAGAATAACAACATGTATCAACATTTGTAACAAGTAGTTACAAATGTTGATACATGTTGTTATTCTGGTTACATGTTTTATTTATTAAACAAAAAAACAATTTTGTTTTATTATTCCGTACGTGGAGGTCTGATGGGTAGATTGTGAGGGTAGGAGCAGTCGTAATACGTACTCTCAGGCGTTTGTACGTGCATAATGCTCTGGCTTCCTGAGCGAAATTTTTCACATCACGTTCGTCAAATAGCGTCTTCAATTCGCACTGACACAAATTACCCTCTTGGAATCCAATTCGGGAGTCGGGCGCTGTACAGTTGGCTCTATTACTTTGAGCCCAGGTAGTTTTTATTGCATAGGAAGTTAATTTGCTTAATACATTTTATAACCGCTTATGTAGTATCTATATATTATAAAATATTAGAAAAAAAAAATCTGACCGTCTTTAAGCCATCTAACGGATTTTTGATACGGTTTTCCAAGTAGAAATAGAGAGAAACTATGCCTTCCCTATGTATAAAATTTTCAGAAGAAAAAAAATATTCGTGCAAAGCCGCCAGTCTCTTAAGCCGTGAATATAAGCTAGTTAAAGATAAGATAAATACAAAATAAAGATAATTAAAAGATCAAACATAAGAGATTCCATTACTTAAGTTAGAACTCTAAGTCTAAGTTAGAACAAGGAAAGTTTCAAGTTAAGCCCATTAAACGTCTTCAGTCTCGATAAAGTATTAAAATTTGAAACTAAATTTAAAATAGTATTTTTTAAAAATTAAATATTAAATAAAAAAAGGCTCCAACAACAATTAAGACAAAAATTTAACATTTCTTTTTAAATTATAATATTGTCGTGCGTGTTGGCCAACTGTACTGTACAAATGCCTGGTAATGGGATTTCTTTGAAAACCGCGCTTTATTGTCAGTTTACGATGGTGGCGTGCTTGTCAATGTTTTATTAGCTTGTTACAAACTTGTACCTTGAACCATATGAGTAAGTGGATAATGTATAGTAATGTTAGTATCTCAAAATTATACCAGCCAGTGTGTATTTAGTTTCGATCAAAGTTTCAATCTATAACTATCTAGCTCTCCCTAGTTTGATTGTTGGTAAATGTCATGTTCTATTGTTCTGTGCCTTTATTGTGTGTTGTCTATGTTAAATTTATGTTTCTTTAATTGATTTTAACTTCTATATTTCGGCTTTTACTGTGGCTATACTGACTGCTTAGTTTAGACTGACAGTGTAGGCTAGAGTGCTCTACCCCAGTTTAACAATAACATTATATTGTAATACGGCGGCTCTACTACACATTTTGGCTATATGAATATTCTTATGGAAATCTCTGCGAGACTTGAAATTCAGCTGATCCAATTAAAATATCACCAATACTAAATCAAATAAATCACCAATACTAAATCATAACAATTGCAAAGCCCTTGCGTAATGGGATAACCATACAATACTGTACGTTACTGTACGTACACGTACACCCAAACCAGGGACTATGTTAAAAAGTTCATTTACAAAGTTGGCCTGCCGGAAAATTGAACTGGGAACGCTAAACCTTAACTACTCCACCAATGGGCTCTTCGTCATATAAGTACAAAATTAAAAGAAAATTTGATAAACATCTTTTACAGTACACTGTCGTAGCAAGAGAGTTCGCAAGTAATATATCGTAGCAGTCGTAGCACGCGTAGCATTCACGTAGCATTCCCGTACAGTCTTTAAGGTAACTCTTCTACTAGGAATATCAAAAAATGACAGTAGCCAGTCTACGAAATCTGTTGTGTCTGAAACAACTTTTCGTGAATGCGTAGGTTGGGTTACAGATCCCAATGTATGGTAGTAAGTAGTGATGGTTATTCAAAGCCACTTGTTTTTGGCTATTCTAACAATGTTGAAACTTCGTCGACAATATTTTAAGTTAGCATAAAGTTGGGACAATCAATTTCCAAAATCCATTCCTGTCCTCTGTTCTTTTTCCATTTTTATGCGAACATTGTCACAACTTTCTTTCAGTTTTCATCAACTCAATTTTGTTTCAAAGTGAGAAACAAGTTACATTATACTTCCTTTTCAACTTTTGTGTGAATATCCACATTTGTGTATAGAGAGAAGACGTAAACATTTCGGAGTAAGCGTACTCTTATATACCAACTTATATGTATACACAAGTTATTGAATGCACAGAAGCTCCTTAAAATATTCCCTGTCCTACGTGCAAGTTATATCAAGTAATATTTTATCCTCACACATGAATGAATCACATGAATAAATACATATTTATGGAAAAAAATTTCTTTTACTTAACATTCATATTTGTACTATACATCTATAAAGATACGTATCTTATATAAGATCTTACATACGAATATAAGATATTCTATACATATCCTTACTAATATTATAAATGTGAATGTGAGTTTGTTTGTTTGTTTGTTACGCTTTCACTGAAAAACTACTGAACCGATCACCATTAAATTCTGCATACACGTTGTTTGGGACACCAGAAAGGACATAGGGTACCTTTCATCTAGAAAAAAAGGGACTATTCCCGAGGGATCATCTAAAATAAAATAAAAAACTAACGCCTGGCCAAAGTGTTATAGCAACAAGTTGTCAAGCGTTATATTGCTTACTTTTTTTTATTTTTCAACGTGGACGAAGTGGCAGGCACCAGCTAGTTATTGAATATTAATAAGTAGAAATTGACATGTTATTGGAATTTTAATAACAAATACCATAGAATAGAATAATAATGAAAGGTATAACTCCCTTAAAAATATTAACCAAAAAAATATATTTCAACTTTTGGTTTTACTAATTTTATTTATGTTATTTTGATTGTTTTAGACAAGATGACGGTCCACTTCATGGTAGGTGGCTACCGTCACCTATAACACAAGCAATGATATTTAGGTGCTGCAAATGCGCTGTCGACCAGGATATGGATTAAGGAAGGGATGGAGTAATGGGCTCTGGCATCCCTTACTCACTTACCGAAACACAACAGCACATAATAAAATATACTATTATTTCACGGTGGTCTTCTGTAAGGGGGTAGTTGCTGCCGCAAGACTGGCTGCCCAGATGACCGCAAATAATCTGCTCTATTAAGAATATGTCTTTTTATTCACAAATGTCATCAAATTATATAGAAGTACCTATAGTTGTGAAAACACAAAGATAAAATAGTACTAAGATATTCAGCTTTTAAAATATTTACCATATTAGTTTATACCATAGACATCTCTATGTCAATATTGTTGGTGTATTTGAGATTTGAAACAGATGTTGGTTATGAGGACAGACATTATAGCTCGCGCATTTATATTACAAGACATTTTGTGTTTATTGTCAAGATCATGTTTCGTCCGGTCCGGTCTTTATGTGGACGTAACAAAAATTTATACCGGTCCAAAGTGACGGCTCCAATGTGGGTTGCAGGTACTTCAACCCTTAACGGTATAAAGTGATGTGAGTTAAGCGATTCTGTTTTAGTGCTAAGGATGCCGTACTGAACAAAGAAATGAACCACTAAGTTGAATGTTTTGTTTTGAGAGAACCTTGCCTCAAAAACATAGAACGCTAACAAGAACACTACTTAGCCTAGATACACGGTAGGGGAAAATTGAAATCATGGACTGGTCTGGACTTCCCTAAAATGTGAGAGATCGCTTGTTCCTAAAGGCTGAAGAAAGGGTGAAGAAACCTGCGTGGCCTAGTAGCAATATTTAAAGATGTCTTGAGAGTCACCTGTGGGATATTCTGGTAGAGCGAATATGGGCTTTGTAAGCCATATGAAGATAAATTAAAGAAAATGACATGGCTATCTCAGAGCCTCGATCTCAACGGGGACGAAATTTTGTGGGAAGAGCTTGATAGAAATGTTAGTGATCGGTGTGTTTATTAACACAAAGACACTTGGAACATTTTAAATGCTTTAAATGAAAGCTAGACAATAAATATATCTATTTCTTGGATCAAATTAAAAGTGATATCATGTAAATGTCCGTAAAATGTGATTTGATTTAGTTGTCAAAAGCAATTATAACAGTAAATTTATGACTAGTTCAGCCATGCAACAAGTAATTTATAATTAAAATAGAAGTACTAAACACAGAAAAATATAAGTAAACATAATTTTAACAGGAAATCAAAACACACAGAAGTCCTATGACATCAAACGAACAATTGCGACCCGGATATTGGATAACTCTAGGGGAAAATATAACGCCAACAGACTTCATACGTACAAACCCTTACAGCTTCATCATTATAATTATTGTCGAACACAGTTTATCCCTACGAATAGGGAATAGGAATACCTTGGTAGGGATGAGCCTAAAAAACGTAATTATCCCTATGAGGTATGCATACTTCTTGGTATGCCAAGATGTTTTAGTTGTTACCAGTTAGAGAAAATGTATGAGTAATATAAGGCTTGACACCTTTATAGCTTTGACGACGGTGGCGCCGCCACAAATTTTTATATTTTTAGATGATCCCTTGGGAACAATACTTTCTTCCTTGATGAAAGGTACCCTATGTAAGGACATACGGGCCTGTATCCCTGACAATGTGTATGCAAAATTTCATGATGATCGGTTGAATATTTAGAGCATGAAAAGGTTAATAATAATAGGTTAATTAATAGCATGATAAACAGACAGAGTTAATTCCACATTTATAATGTTAGTATCTATTTTATGATATCAGAATTTAGTGTGGACAAGAATTTTGTGGGTTTTCTTAATGTAAGGGCCGGTTGACGGTCAACATGATGGTAAGTGGCTATCGTCGTATATTAACACAAGCAACACTATCGTGCATCGGTTATGCAATTACGCTGTCCAATTACCAATTCAAATTGGTTTATAAAAATAGTTTAAAAGGATTAAAAGGAATTTTAAAAAATTAAGCTTCGTTAAGCTGCAGAACATACTTGGAGTAATTTAAGTACGAAAGTGGCCTACAAGGTGAAGTTAAATAATAAAGAAGAAGGTAAGACAATCGAGACAAGGGACGAACAAAATGTCTTCCATTTTTGATTACGGAATCCAAAAAAAGGTTCGATTTACGAACGTAGTATCTATGTTAAAATAAAAGAGGTTCCGTCGGTTTGGGAGAAAGGAAATACGGAAATACACGTAAAGAAATTGGCATTTCACAAAAGTGAAAAAGAGAAAATAAAAATTCAAAGCGAATGTTTTTGTTTTTGCTAACAATTGATTTGAATTGTGTATATAAAACAAATAAGTTCGTCTCTTTGAGTTTGTAACAAGGAACAAATAAAAATATTACTGCAACATTATAAATGCGAAAGATTGTGAAGGATGAATGCATAAAGTATTTATGTTTGTTACTCTCACGCAAAAAATGCTGAACGTATTTCGATAAAACTTTACAATAATGTAGTTTACACATAAAAATAATGAACAGCATATAATATTGTTTCTAAATTCCTCGGAACCAGTAGTTTTTCTGGATAAAGGTACTCTATATCCTTTTATATACGGTATCGCTGATACCGTACATAAAAGGTACGTATACGTGACATGACAAACAAACAAAATAACTTGCACATTTATAATATTAGTAAGGATCGGATTAGGATTCTCTTTTATTAACTAGTAGGACGGTTCGCCAAAGAAATACTGGAGGTCTTCTTCTTCTGGGTCTTCTGGGTATCGTTAAAAATAATTTCAAAACTAGAACATGTGATTAATGTTATTTTGCATTTACAAATAGAAGTCAATTCCTGTTACAACTTTACAATCTCCTTAATAATGTTATTATTTATTACTTGAGCGTTATGCTGATATGACAGTGACGTATAATTATTACATTGAGTAATATATGATGATTAATGAGAATATTCTTGAACCGAATGAAGCTTCATCCATTCGGATAAACTAAACCAGAGGCTTATTTAGTCTCTAATTATGGAGACACCTGCACGCGAACATATTATCGATTATTCATTATCTACCCATTTGACGTGGAAGGCACATATAAGTTGAAAACAGTAGTAAATGTTTGTTTGCAGTTTTTTAACGACAACTGCAGACTGGTTGGTTGGTTGGCAGAATAATGGTTCATTTGATAGCCAACATCATCTAAGAACCCCAAAAATAATAGGAGACAAAGTAGTAAATAGTGCTTCAAAGTTCTTAGATATAGGATAAAGGATGGATTTAACTTGTTTAAGATACAAAAATTAAGACGAGAAACACTAGTGGACGTATATTTCTCATTAAAACTGTCGAATATAAGATGGAAATTATTACTTTGCCCTGGTAGTATTGTAGTACCGAGGTAATCTGTTGTAAGATCGAGGTAAGCTTTTATCAAACTTACAACTAAAAGATTTAAAACACTAAATCAATCAATACTACTAATAAATCTGTAAGGGTTGGTCATGGAGTAATTTACTTTGTTTTCAGAGATATCGTGTTTATAGGCTCTATACATGATACTGAAACTAAATTGACGATTTTTAGAATTTTTTTCTGTATGTATGTATGTATGTTCCTCCATAACTCTTAAACGAATTAACTGATTTTCATGAAACTTGGTACATAAACATTTAGACGTACGGGACACAAGATAGGCTACTTTTTCTTTTTCAACGCGGACGAAGTCGCGGGCGCCAGCTAGTACTAATAATAAATCTGTAAATGTAGGTATTGTATGTTCCTCCATAACTCTTAAACGAATTAACTGATTTTCATGAAACTTGGTACATAAACATTTAGACGTACGGGACACAAGATAGGCTACTTTTTCTTTTTCAACGCGGACGAAGTCGCGGGCGCCAGCTAGTACTAATAATAAATCTGTAAATGTAGGTATTGTATGTTCCTCCATAACTCTTAAACGAATTAACTGATTTTCATGAAACTTGGTAGGTAAACATTTAGACGTACGGGACACAAGATATGCTACTTTTTCTTTTTCAACGCGGACGAAGTCGCGGGCGCCAGCTAGTCTTTTATAAAGTTACGCGGGCGCAGTCGCTTGTAGAAACATAATAGTACATTCCAGTATGTAACACAGTTAATTATCTGTTATTGTTCCTACCATCAAATGGACCGCCAGTCTGTCTGTCGAACACTTTTTAAAAGTTTAAGTTAGAAAACCTGGTATAGGTTTCTACCTTCACTGTGTTATGTGAAAACTGCGTATTTATGTCAAGGCGATAACTAAGAAACAGAAAAATTTACAGCGGCTTTGTGATTATATTAGTCATACTGTAACCCTACTGGCGTTCAAGTATACTCAACTTGGAAGTGCTTAGTCGAGATAAAACGTGTTAGTCCAAATAGGTCATAACATGTCGGAGATTGGATAGCTTGAGAGGTGATGGGCCTCTTCATTATTCTCTGCATGAATGTTTAGTATACCATATCGTATAACACAGTTGCCAGTAACTTTGTTGGCTTTAATGTGTTCACTTAATTTTAAGGTTCATTTCACATAACGCGACCGTTTAAACTCGCGCAAGGGAAAATTGAGCTTGGGAAAACTTTTATTTAATTAATGTTACAGTTTTATTCGTAATTTTTTTTTTATGTTGTATTTTTTATGAATACGTGACTGACCATCCATTTGACGGTATCTGGCTACTGTCACCTATTAACCTAACTAATATGTATACATTAATAAATTTATTCAAAAACTAGCTGGCGCCCGCGACTTCGTCCGCGTTGAAAAAGAAAAAAGTAGCCTATCTTATGTCCCGTACGTCTAAATGTTTATCTACCAAGTTTCATGAAAATCAGTTGATTCGTTTAAGAGTTATGGAGGAACGTACATACTTACATACATACAGAAAAAAAATCTAAAAATGGTCAATTTAGTTTCAGTATCATGTATAGAGCCTATAAATACGATATCTCTGAAAACAAAGTAATTTACTACATCTTACAGATTTATTATTAGTATTGACAAGTAAGATTTTTGGTATAAATATAATATTTTTGTACAGTAACATTTATATGAATGTGATTTTCAAAGCCAAACTCAGATTTGATTTGATAATTGCTCCGAATGGTTGAATATGAAGTGTAAATACGTGTTTCCGAATCATCTAAGTTTGTAAATTTTCTCGTATATGCACAGTCAAAGCTAACACCAATTTGTCTGCGGAACACGTAGTTTTGCTGAGTTTCTCTTCTAATTTACGTAACGTACCTACTTGTCAGTTCATTGATTTCAATGCCTTCGTTCATAGTTATTATCATCAATACTAATAATAAATCTGTAAGGGTTGGCCATGGAGTAAGTTACTTTGTTTTCAGAGATATCGTGTTTATAGGCTCTATACATCATACTGAAACTAAATTGACCATTTTAAGAATTTTTTTCTGTATGTATGTATGTATGTATGTATGTATGTATGTATGTATGTATGTATGTATGTATGTATGTATGTATGTATGTATGTATGTATGTATGTATGTATGTATGTATGTATGTATGTATGTATGTATGTATGTATGTATGTATGTATGTATGTATGTACAAGGCTACTTTTTTCTTTTTCAACGCGGACGAAGTCGCGGGCGCCAACTAGTGTTTAGATAAATATATCAAATCGAGGCATAGTTTTTGAAGTAGATACCAGTAGTAACTTTATCACCATAACAAATGTAATTTCGTAGTAACAAGTACGAGCGCAGATGAGATTTTTTATCAACTGCCGACAAAGTTTGTGACCGCGGTTGGCGGTTATATGACAAGTTTCTCGGAAACTACTTGCTAACCAATAGACGTCAAGTTGGTAAAGCCGAATATTAGTTCTTGTTACAAATTAAAGGGTATTTCCACTTGCTGGTTACCCTTGACTGGAACCAAAAATAATATACTATTAATACGGCTCGTATGTGGCCTGATTTTTTTAACTGTGTTTACTTACAACATTTATCTGTGTATAATTATATATATTGGCTTTTACAGATTTTTTAAAATATATTTTTTATTTTATATAAAAAAAAAATTTTTAAGCATACCTTTATAATTTTTTTATGTTCGTTTGATCAAAACCGAAAATTTCCGAGAGTACTTTTATTTAGCAAACTGTGTTGTCCGGGGAAAGGGTGAAGGGTAATTTTCACCCATAAAAAATGCTGTTCCCGTGAGATCAGCTAAAAATATAAATAAAAAGTTCGATGCCTGATAAAAATATTTGAGCAATAAAGATTGAATAAATGTTTCAACATCTAAAAAGAGTTGGCTTTGCGCCAAAAAAGTCGCGGGCAATATCAATAAATATCATAATTTAGATAATTTATAAAAATAAATTATCTAAATTATGATATTTATGTAGTGACTTCTAGATGAAAACCTATATTTATAAAGCATGTGAAGATGCTGTCACTCTTTATTTTTCTGTTACATCGATCACGTAACAGGTGATCGATTGTTTAAGGTTTTTTTAGGTAAATATTTTAAGGAAGCCTAGGATTAATAGCATTAATTTCAGAATAAAACTCTACCAATATATCACCGTAGAAAGTGTATAGCAATTTACTTGTCCTAAGGCCACTGTCGACACAATGACATGAAACGCTAATAGCGGCGACCAGTCGCATGATGCGATGTTACCATCAGACTTTTGTCACAAATTGCAGTCAGGATATCTAAGAACCGAATGCTACATGTGTGACATTTAGATTCTCACAATTGTGAGAAGGTAAGGTAAGTTGGAGATTATGAAAAAAGAACACCTTCCCAATTAAGTTAGGTTCGTGAAGAGTTCCACTTAGCAGTAGTCAGAGTAACATAGAACTATTAAGTTGATTGGAAATGTCCCGGATAACTTGATTGTAAGCACCCTTAACTAAAACCAGGGTTTGTTTATAGATGGTGATACAGTTCCGTCCGGATCCATTACGTGAACCGGTCGGAACTAATAGAATAATGGACGGGTAACCAATGTGGAGTAAACAAATTTGTTTACGTTGTGGACAATCAGGTTACTGCGGAATGCTTCGCAACTACGTTATACTTGTTCACTCAAAGAGTTTAAGTCAGAGTTTGCGGATACCTAAATAGATTAAGGGAACGCTGACAAAATATTGACTAAATGGATTATTTTTTCTTTTTTATTCGGTTTGCAAAACAGCACATAATCAATACTAATAATAAATCTGTAAGGGTTGGTCATGGAGTAAGTTACTTTTTTTCAGAGATATCGTGTTTATGGGCTCTATACATGGTACTGAAACTAAATTGACGATTTTTAGAATTTTTTTCTGTATGTACGTTCCTCCATAACTCTTAAACGAATTAACTGATTTTCATGAAAGTTGGTAGATAAACATTTAGACGTACGGGACACAGGATAGGTTACTTTTTCTTTTTCAACGGGGACGAAGTCGCAGGCACCAGCTAGTCTAACATAAAGAAAAAATAAATCCATAGGAAAAAATAATCCACAAAGACAGTGACTTTTACGATGCAAACAAAAATATATAACTAATAAAAAACAATCAAAGTTTTAATCAAATCAAGTTAGACTGTCTAGCGACCATTAATAAAAAAAAAAAAATTCACCAAAATTACGTGGTAATTTAAAGAAGTACTTTTTCAAAGAAAATTCAATTGTTAAGATTTTTTTATGTAATTATTTTGATTATATTATAATAACTAGCTGGCGCCCGCGACTTCGTCCGCGTTGAAAAAGAAAAAAGTAGCCTATCCTGTGTCCTGTACGTCTAAATGTTAATCTACCAAGATTCATGAAAATCAGTTAATCCGTTTAAGAGTTATGGAGGAACATCCATAGATACATACAATACCTACACTTACAGATTTATTATTAGTATTGATAATTAAATCATGATACAAGATTGAAATAGATTTCCGCTTGCTAGTAATTTTGCACTCGGCACCGTCCGGAACATTAATTGAAGGGGATTTACGAAGATTGTTCTCCACAAACTTATCACTGGGCGCTTCAGTTTAGTGAAATTAATTAATTTCCTTTTCGCAACGTTATATTATATCTGGGAAACCGTTCGCTTGTTCTCGTGAATAGTTTTGTTTTAGTTATTTCAATGTGCATTCGCCTGAGCGCACACCGGATTCACTTCTGTTCTGCAGTGCTACAAAAATAATGGCAGTCAAGTTGCAAACGCAGACCAGCAGCTTTCATACTGTAGAAATAAAATGTTAGTAAGTTATATATATAGCTGACCCGGCAAACGTTGTTTTGTCATATAATTTTTTTTCTCTAAAAAATTCTAAAAAAAAAAAACCCACTCTAGTGGGTCACCCTTATCACTTAGGAGAGTATAAGAAGTAGTTTACGACTTATTCTCAGACCTACCGAAAATACACAAAAAATTTCATAAAGGGTGATTTCGGTTACAAACATTTTATATACTCGTATATAGAATTTTATATACTCGTATATAGAAGATTACTATTACATAATTGTTCAAAGATCGTGTTGCTCATATGCAAATTGTTCCAAGTAATAAATGTTCCTATAGATTTATTTGACTAAAAGTGTGATTGTGATTATAATGGAGAAGTGATAAAACAAAGATAAAATGGAGACATATAAAAGAGTGATAAAACGAGAACACGCGATAAGAAAATAATGTGGTTTCAATCGAATTCGTCCGGGAAAGAAATAGAGTATAAAGTTAAGTTTGTGACATCACTTTCCTGATTATATCTACTTTGCTGATAAAATAAAATAAAATAAAATAGGCATCTACACAACACATGAATTAAAAATGAGTGTTCTTATAGAAGTAGTAATTATATTAATTATAGTAAGGGCCTCTTTCACGAACTAAAAGTAAAGTGTTGATTAGTTACTTTTAGAAATCTTTTTCTGTTTTATTGAATTATGCACTCGGTTTACTGCATCATTCGATAGGCGATTTTTTATTATTATTTTCTATTTAATGTTTGGGACGTTTACTGTAAAAACAAAGGTATATCAGCTAAATTATTCCCGGTGATAGGTGACTTTAAGTGACGGTTTAGCCTACTTGACGTTCGTGAAATAGGCGCTTATTATTATAAATATACTAGCTGGCACCCGCGACGTCGTCCACTTTTGCCAAGCGTTGGATCTTTAGTTTTAGACTGGCTGGGAAAAGCAAAAGACTGGCAAAAAAATTAAATACCTGGTGCCCATGGCTTTGTCCGCGTGGAGTATTTAGCCTATGTTTACCTATCCTGAAGTTCTATTCTAACTATTGGTAAAATATTTTTTTTTTAAATTGGATGAGTATATATTGTTTCGATAAATACCTCTTACATACAAACAAACATATACGCAAACTCTACCTCTTTAAATATTATATAGATTATCATTAATCTAAAATTTATTAAAAAAATCTTTTGATAGCAGCAAAATGTACATGTCTCCGTATAACATGAACAACCATGTCGATTAAAATAAATATAATCAATACTAATAATAAATCTGTAAGTGTAGGTATTGTATGTATGTATGTTCCTCCATAACTCTTAAACAAATTAACCGATTTTCATAAAACTTGATACATAAACATTTATACGTACGGGACACAGGATAGGCTACTTCTTTTTTTTTAACGCGGACGAAGTCGCCGGCGCCAGCTAGTACGGAATAAACGTCATTAGAAAAAGTTGCGCAAGGAGATATAATCAGGAAAGTGATAGGCTACTTTTAGGACACAGGATAGGCTACTTTTTCTTTTTCAACGCGGACGAAGTCGCGGGCGCGAGCTAGTATGAGATAATTATATCTCATACTAGCTCGCGCCCGTAACATTCAATGTATTAACATTGAAGTCATTTTTAAACAAATTATAATAATTGCAATTGAACTACTGGGACTTTTTAGTTTCGATAGTTCAATTTTTATTTAATGTAATTGAACTAGTGAGACTAAGAAGTCCCACTAGTTCAATCAATTGAACTTCCTATTGAACTAATGGGAATAAACCGATAATTGAACCATCTGTTTTATTATATAAAGGGCCTCTTTCCCGGTGTGTCAAGTAGGCTAACCGCCATTTAAAATCACCGGTCACCGGCTGATATACCTTTGTTTGTACGGTAAAAGTCCCAAACATAAAAAAAAAATATATAAAAAAAATTCGCGTATCGAAGGATGCAGTAAACCTAGTGAATAATTTAATAAAACATAAAATTATTTCTAAAAGTAAGTAACCAACACTTTTCTTGTAGTTGGTGAAAGAGGCCCTAATTTCAATAAAACTTCAAAATCGCGTAGAGTAGTGTGAAAGATTAATTAGTCATAGATTTGTGTGTCTGATATCATGGAAATGTCCATAAACGTTTTAGTAATCCGAATCCACACTAGGCGCGGAGTTCAGATCCAATACATTAGGCTCATCATGAGAATGTTACTGGATGTGGCATAATCTTCTTTGGACACATACCTTTACTTTTATCAATACTAATAATAAATCTGAAAGGGTCGGTCATGGAGTAAGTTACTTTGTTTTCAGAGATATCGTATTTATAGGCTCTATACATGATACTGAAACTAAATTGATGATTTTTAGAATTTTTTTCTGTATGTACGAGTATGTATGTATGTTGATCCATAACTCTTAAACGAATTAACTGATTTTCATGAAACTTGGTAGGTAAACATTTAGACGTACAGGACACAGGATAGGCTACTTTTTTTCTTTTTCAACGCGGACAAAGTCGCTGGCGCCAGCTAGTTTATATAATAAAAAGCAACCGAAAGGCAGGGTCCGTGGTGTATACTCTTATCTAGCTCATCAGTTTCCATAAATCTTTGTGTCTTCTTAGTACAGTCACAGTATAAAACAAAGTATAACCTCAGATGAAATAAGAATTACTGTGTACGAGTATCACACACCGTCTGTCGCTTTCTTATATAGATCTTTTAAAATACGTAACGGATTTTAATTCGGATTTAACTAATGGAAAAAGCGTTAAAAGAGGAAGGTTTTTACATATAATTTGAAGAAAATATTTTTATATATTACTAGCTGGCGCCCGCGACTTCGTCCGCTTTGAAAAAGAAAAAAGTAGCCTATCCTGTGTCCTGTATTTCTAAATTTTTATCTACCAATGTTTCATGAAAATCAGTTGATTCGTTTAAGAGTTATGGAGGAACATACATAAATACAATACCTACACTTACAGGTTTATTATTATTATTGATAATATATAAATATTATGTTCTTCATGTACTTTTAAATCGCTAACTTATTTTGACGAAATTCTTAGAAAATCATCAGATTAGACCAGGGAGTGATCCCAATGAAGCGCAATAATTAATATTATAAAACGTTTTATTAAACGTTCCAAATTTACTAGTGTGAGACATTTTGTGGTCTTTTTTATGTTAAGGTCGACAGACAGGTTGACAGTCCACTTGATGATAGGTGGCTATCGTCGCCTATAACATAAGTTACACCACATGTACTGCAATTGCGTAGGATTAAAGGTAAGGGATTGGGGAAGTGACAGAGGAAGGGACAGGGGAAAGGATAGGGGAAGAGATAGGGGAAGGGATAGGGAAATAGGTTTTGACATCTCTTACTCACTCACTGACACACAACAGCTGTTATTTAACGGTTGTGTAATTGGGTGGTTTATTGTCTCTAAACGGGCTGCTCCATACAAATTAAAAATAAAAATTATTTTAGTTAAATCAGTTAAGTAAATAAAAAAAATATATTAATATAGCTTTTCAATGTAAATTTAAATCGTCGTGAGCTTGTATTGAATTCAGCTGTATTAATCCCTTGAACGACCCGCCCGTCGGTTAAATCCTTTGATCCTTAGGCACAAAGGCCAACTTAACTACAAGAACACAAATACACATACATATATACAAAATGTGTAGTAAACGTCGCGCTTATGGTGTAACGCGTCATAACCATGACAAAATTATAATAAAATATATTTTTATAACTCTATAAAAATAAAGTGAAATTATGATGGAGTTTTTTGTAGTCGACTATACCTTTGGTTTATGTTCTCATATCGAAACTAGCGAAAAGTACCCGGCTTCGCAAGAATGTAATTATATACCTACAAAAACCTCCTTCATTTATAGCTCCTTATATAGCTATAAATATAATTCTTATATAGCCATTTAAATCCGTTGGGTTGTTTAGAAGAAGTTAGTGGAAGAATATATAGGGACTCTTTTTTATTATGTTATCAGATTTTTGACCACAGATTTTATTAAAATTTAACATTGACTTTTAAATAAAATATATTGAATTTAAAATTTATTTTTTTGTACTCCATCGAATGAAACTTTGATAATTGACAAATACAATACTAAATGATAACTGAATAATTACAAAAATAAATAAAACACATTAATCGTGCCATCACAAAATAAGAAGATAAATAGGAGGAAAAAAAGGCAGTCGCGAACAGCGACTTTATTTTAAACTAGCTGTTGCACGCGACTTCGCCTGCGTAACTTTATAAAATATAGTCTATAAAATATATTATTAAAAAATATTATTATTATTAAACTAAGATAAAAAAATTTATTAGAATTGCTTTCAAATTAAGTCTTTTCTTATTATCTGACATTTTTTTTATAATTAAAAAAAATAGTTTAATCCTACCTATCTTAAAAAGTTATGTATTATGCCAATTTGTTGTTTGAGAATGTTAACCTTGTTCTAGCCCAACGTAATCCCACCGAAACAAGTATTAAAAGTTGAATAATGAGCTTCTTTGGCTACATTGCTTCATAAAAAAGCTAAAAAAGTAAACATCAGATGCTAGAGGGTTACATAAGTTTATTACTTTCGTGTTCGCACGCCTCGATTTTGTCGCTGACGGTAGTAATCATAAAATGTAGGCCTGCAGCCATTTTATGGGCACACATTAAGATTTAAAAATGTGTTATGGTCGCATTGAATATTGAAATATTGCGCCAATGTTTATTTTCCTTTTTCCATTTAACTTCCAACGTGTTATATATAGTCTCAATTTAAGAAAATTTATTGGTCATACTGTTTTTACATGTGATGAATTTTTCACAAGTTATAAATTTGTGTATAAAAAAACTCATGACCTACAGACCAACGCCTCAGTTGGTCAAAGTTGGTCAATGGGTCATAATTAACTTACATATTTTACATTTACTTCAATTCGTTGATATGTCATTTATACATGTAAGTAGGTATTAATTAAAAATAGAATGTAAATAAATCATTAATTAATTAAATAAATGTCATGTCAAATTAATTTATATTATATATATATATATATATATGAGGCGATATCAAAAAAATTGTACATTTTGAAAAAGCTCAATGTCCCCATATTAATACGGGTGTAAAAAAATCCTATGGTGAATAAATAAGCCGTATTTTTTAAAAAGGCGCTTCAATATTCATTCTTTGGTATATGAATACCAGATCAACTGAATTAGTTCAAAGGAATACAATAAAAACCAAATCTAATGAAGTGAAGTTTTTTTTTGTCATACAAAAAAGTAGTGTCTCCCGTGGTACTTTTAAAAGAAAAAAATAATAACTTTTTCATAATCCATCGAACACAGTTTTTTTTTATAAAGTGTACTTGGAAAACGATCACTGTGCATAAGAAACCTTTTTATTTCTTTAGAAACGTTGTAATAAATAAGAAAACTGAAGTAAAACTGATGTCTCCATATTTCATTACCTTGTGTGACGACCGTTGTGTGACGATATTATGTGTCCTGTTATACACTTTCGAAACGCATCCGTATTTTTTTACATCCGGAAACACTCGATTTACCACTCAACCTCACAAAACAAAACGTCAGCCACCTTACTTTTGCTGTATTGCTTTGATTTGTGAGGTTACCGTTTTTTTGCATTGTAAAATATTTACTTGTGTTACGCAATATCTCAGGTAAGTTTAATGATTTTACTACAGATATATTATCTTATGATACTATTTGTAATAAGTAAATCGTGTGATAGACAAGAATTGTGAAAATCTTTTTACTTTGTTTGTAGCGTATGGTTTCTTGTTTTGATAGGTTATATTTTGCTTCCATTGGGTGACGCCACACAAAAAAAGGGTGCATACACATTGGCAATTTTTATATTCCATTATGTTTCTTTCGTGTGACACATTTTTTCGTTTTAAAATGTACGTTGTAGTCTGAATATATTTACGTTGTATATTTCTACATTCAAAATATTAAATTTATATGAATAAAAATTCATTGTGATCTATTAATTCATGATAATTTTGTAATGTTTTCTCGTTTATATGTATCTTCGCGATTTTATAAAGAACTACTGATCCGATTTGAAAGATGTTTTCGCCATTCGATTGCATATTTTTTCGTTAACTTATCGCTCTTACTTACTGTAAAGAAAAACACCGTGAGGAGCACAGTACGAAATTGCCCATGTATAGACTCTGCACTAAAAAGCCTTAAATATAAAAAAGAAAAAGAATTTTTTTATATAAGAAATATGAACTTCAAAACTTACCGAACTAAAACGAAAAATATAAAAACATCAATAGACTTAGACCTGTTTACATTACCTAACTAAATATATACTTTTTCATTTATGTTTAAAAAATCTATTTTGGCATTTTCTTTTCCGTTTTTAATGTGAAAAATTATATAATTATCTCTATTGGTGTATTTACGTGATAGAACCATAGTTACAATTTGTGCTTTCTGGAGCAGAGAGACAATGAAGATATCGACAAAAGTTGAGTCAAGAAAATCCGGAGAAACTGCTATTGTTTTTACTTGCAAAATGTTGCATTTCAGATTGTTTTCTTTAAGATTTTTAATTAGTGATAATATAAATAAGATATTTAAACTATTTTATTTTTGTTTATTTTTTAAATACCTAACTACCTTAACTATTCTACATAATGTGTTAAACTTTATAGTTTTGCGTCATGTCAAATGTTGATTAGTATAAAATACATTTATTCCAGTCAATTAAAATACAAAATGTAAAAGATAAAATAATGTCCGTAAGCAAATACACTGTTGGTATAATGCACCTTTATATTCCTTTGTGTTACAGAAATGTTAATATTCCATTGTGTTTCTTTTGTGTTACGTACAATTTTTTTTATATTCACTCATATATATATATATTATATTTTGCAAGAGGTGTTACTTTTGTTTATAGACAACAGATACTATATTTATACCTGAAGTAGGTATTACTTAAAAATAGAATTAATGTCAATAAATCATTTATTAATTAAATAAATGTCATGTCAAATTAATTAAAATTTTATTTTTGAACGCATTTATTTTATTCGCAATATATTTGCATTTGCAAGAGGTGTTGCTTAAAGTTTATAGACAGCAGATAACTGTCATTATCCTAACTCTTTGAAATAATACGAGTATCAACGATTTGTATTATTGTATGTTATAAAAAGTCTCATAATAAATAGAAAATATTGAAATGTTTTTAAGGTATCTTATCGAGTTAGACACGCTCTGACATAACACGAATTGAATTTTGTAAACACGTCACGTAATATCACGTACAAATTTTTCGTTACATCGATCATCTTAATACGTTGGAAGGTGTGGGAAGGCATTGCAGAATTTTCAGTAAATATTATGTAACAACTGTAATAGAGTTCTGAAAAAATACATTACCCTTATCTACCCTTATCATAATATTTCAGTTGTATAATGTACTATAACATAAAATAAGATATCCACTGTAATTAGTTTAAAAGATTTTGTAATGATAAAACACATAAAATTAAGTCAATAATATTAGGCCTATGTCTAGGAGCGGACCTACTACGGCTATGATATATTTCCTATGGTTTAAAAATATAATAAATAAAATATTAATTGCATTAGCTATGATGGGTCAGTAGAAGGTATGTTGTCTAGTTTGTCTGATTTGAATTGATTTTTTGCTCTAACGGTGAAGTAAGACCTAACGAAGAAACTTGCTTATTCTAGAAGGTATATGAAGTCCTACCAATTCGCAGCTAACGTGGTAAACTATAATATTACACATAGGAGCGGCCTATTCTCACTAATGAAACTCTCCCAGTGACTGGCATGGAGTGGAGTGCATTGTCAAAACGTATAAAAGTTGTCTATGGAACAATCAACGAAGTTACGTCAAGAGTATCATTAAAAAGCAAGCAATTCGAAAAACGAAACAAAAAGCTGTCACGCTGACATCGACGTCAAAATTAGGTCTCGCTACTCGTTCACTGGTGAATTGAGTGTATACCTTTTGTAGCTATTGATTAAGCGCTCACGTACTGTTCGCGTGTCGTTCAGCTTAAGTTTGCGTGTAAAGCGACTTTATAATCGATAGTGCAAGATCGATGAGGGCTTAAATGAGCTTAATTTTCGATTTACTTTTTGACATTATTTTAGTATTAATTTATTAAAATAAATATGTGATATGTAGACCATAGACCTCCATAACATTACGAGGTCACTTAACTTCTTCACAAGGACACCTAAATTAATGTTTTTTTTTTTAATTTTGTATCTACATAAAGATTGCAGTTAATAGTATTAATTACACGTGAATGATCTCACAAAAAAAATCTCATTTATCATCTTGTCATCACTTAAGGAAAAAGTAATATTTGTTAAGAGGGACTGCGAAAAAATCCGTTTGAGCATTCCACTAATGAGTCGAGGAGTGAATGAGGTTGAAACAAAAGGATAAAACACAAAATGCCCGCTAGTACTCTTGCCAACATGAAATTTAAGAGGACGGGTCTTAGCATGACTTAAGGAAGCTAATTTACGCTTAACTAAACGTCGTTATTATTCATTTCATTCATTCTACGTTTGCTTGGATCTCGTAGCTGCCTACGCAATAATTGACCCCACTACTTACAAAACTCGTAGACGCGTAGTCTTAATTGGCATTTATTGAAATCTCGTAGCTGCCTACGTATGTAATCGACGCATCTAATTTTGAATCTAGTAGATTTTTGTCATAACTAAAGCATCTACTTCGCACGCTTACATATTGTCTTCATTTATTAGGACCTTGTAGCTGCCTCCTACGCATGTAATGTTATTAGTAGGCACTTACTTATTTTTATTACTTTTTTCTGTATTTTTTTAATTTTTTTATCTTTCATCTTGTATTATATCTTATATATTATAATTGCATTTATTTTATATAATTATTGATATGTAGGAACTGTCTAGATATAATAACTAATGTATGAAAATGTAAAATATGGGTCCAGTTGCCAGCAAATAAATGAATTCGAATGTGGTAGCAGCAGTACAAATTATTTATAAAGATTTATATTACAATTTAAAAAAATGATTATTGCTGTTTCTTGAAAAAGAATAAAAATTTTGTGAAAGCGATAAATTAAAAATCACTGTAAATTAATTATAAAAATCAAACAAATTGTGAATACTAACGAACTAAGACGGATCGATTTATAAACAAAAGGTTTTAACTAAAAAATAACGTCCATTTATTTAATGTGGACACCATTTGCTAACTACAACGCTCTTGCATCTCTCAGGGGATTAATAAGTTGAGACTTAGCAAATGAAGTGGATGCTTGCCGTTAACTTTTTATAGATAGTGTTGTGTATAAAATGCAATACACTTTATAAAACTTATAGACGTTTTATGATACTTTTTTTTGGTGTAATCGTTGATTGTCAGGGTCATTGCACTGGACTACATAAGGATTATTCAAAGAAATGGGAGTTGTTATCGAAACCTTGCACTTTCTTGCTTTATCTTACAATGACTAGATAAATCAAACATGTGTAGATTAAAAGTTTTTACGAAAAACAAATTAATAAGAGTGTATAGATTAATAAAATTTAAAAAAATTAAAATTTTAAAAATTTTAAAAAATTAAAATTTTAAATTTTAAAAACAAATTAATAAAATTAATAGAGATTTGACAAATCAAGAATTTGACAAGTGTGCATAATCGCTAGGCTAGGCTACATGCAAAATATTAACTGCAGATAATAGGCAATACGAGAAGAGTTATTCCAAAACTTATAATATAGGCCTTAGTTGAGAAAAATATTTTAATCCCTAGTACGAGATTACGTATAATTGAGTATAAAAACCCTCGCCGGATGCCGGTAATTGCTCATTTCATCCTATAGCGCCAGTAAAAGTAAAAAGAAGCGCGATAAAAAAACCGCCAATATCGAACTTTACTCTTATAACATCTACATCATAAAATACACAATAAAGTGACTAGTGCAGTAGTCAAACTTGAATTACTTACAAAATAAGTGTTGAACAGTCATTAAAAAGCTATAATTAAAAATTATAAAATAACACCCCATTTTCTATTGAGAAAAAAGTAAGTTTCTAAGAAGTTGGGTACCGTGCAGATTACTTGATGCTGCAGCATCCGTTCAAGGTTACTATGTCATGGAAATACCACCGAAGTAACAGTATACATTGTTTCACATATTTATGTGAAATTTGGTACATGTGGAAGATAGTGTTTTAAATTCGTCAATTAGGAAATTGCCTGATAGATCTTCTATCGCCTTCAAATATTATATCGTAGCTAAGAACGATCCCGATCACGTCAGCTTTAAAATAAAAGAGATCAGAATCGGTTCATCCGTTTGTTAGCCGTAGCTAAAAAACGGATCGTAATTCCACAGACAGACACAGATACACAGCCACACACTTATATGTTATAAGTTCGGCGTTTTCGCGTCGGGCGTCTAGGATTAAAAAAAATCATAAAAAGCAAGTTTATTTTCAATTAATCCGTTCCCATTGAATTATCAATGTGAAACAAGACACGATTAGTACAACCACTGTTTGCTTTGCATCGGTGCAGAATATTTGCAATTTAATAGCATTATTACCATAATCGATGTCCGGTGGCGTCGGATGGAAATGAGACAATTCAGTTTCAATATTAATGGTTCCCAATCGATTTTATTCGTGCTGCTTTGCGATTATAGAATTATATGCAACTAGAGACCTGCTTTCGGCTTCGCATGGTTGCAATTTTTCTCTGCAAATTATGTTATTGCTATTATCCCAAAAATTATAAATTTGCAGTGACTCGCGTCAAGAGAGTCCCCTGGAGATGTATAGAGTGGCGAAATAGCATTTGGGGCATATGGACTAAATGCCCTTCATGACCAGCATTGCTAAAACATTTGCTGAATGTTACCAGAACACATTGCAAATAAAGAAACAGATTAAAAAATATATTATGTAAAAACCTTTTAGTTTATCGTTCTTTCCAAAACAGTTATTATAATCTGTTGAGTGGTTTAAAAGAAGTTAGCGAAGAAACAAGACAGAAGCGGACAGCTACTTTATTTTATAAGATATAGATTCGATATTATTATGATTTATGATCCGTTGCGATTTGAAGTATGTCATATCATCGGCTACGAAATTGAGGCTACGAGTTTCGCTCCGTAGACTTATCGAAGGGTCAAATTAAGTACTTCAATTTCGAAATAATTTTTATATGATAACAAAATCGACTTAACTTATATACTTACTTATTTATTTATCTATGACTTTTTTATATTGAATGGCGGCGGGCAAGTTTATGACGGGCAGTTTTATCCAAAATCAGGAGATATGCAAGTGAAACCTACTCTGGGAAGAAGTAAAAAGGAAAATATGGGGATAGGAGAATGGGCCCAGATCACATAGCTACATCAGCAAACTATTGATGTTATGAAACATGTACATACCACATTACAAAAATTGAGTTTGTTTCCTTGTTTGTACTTTTAATAATACTCATATGCATAAATTATTTTCTGTCGTGTCATTTTGAAGCAGCTACTCGCGATAGAACGAGGACGCTAAGCGCTAATTGCAGTTAACAACAGATAACAGAAATACATCTAATTTGATCCCTAACGTAAGCGAATTTGGCACATTTTCGCATAAAATCACTTCACGTTTAAAATTGTCAACATGCAAGAGCAAAATTATCATTGAATTTTATGCAGTCGTTTTTCATTTTATTGCCTACATATTAAAGTCAATATTCCTTTGTGTTGATACAAAATTAATTTATTTTAAAAATGAACTCGGCTCGATTACTTTTCCGTGTTTTAGTAAAGCTTTTAATGTTAGTTTCGACTAAAAAAGGCTTTTAAAATTATATGCGGAGGCACGCTTTGTTGATTGGAAGTAAAATTTAACGATAAGAATAGATGAACTTTACTGTCTCTTAGGGCCTCTTTCACAAACTACATTTAAAGTGTTGATTAGTTACTTTTAGAAATCATTTTCTGTTTTATTGAATTATGCACTCGGTTTACTGCATCATTCGATTGCCGATATTTTATTATTATTTTCTATTTAATGTTTGGGACGCTTACCGTACAAACCAAGGTATATCAGCTCCATTATCCCCGGTTACCGGTGACTTTAAATGACAGTTTGGCCTACTTGACGTTGGTGAAATAGGCGCTTAGTATCATTAAATTGCTTGCGAAATTATATTGTGATCCATGGTACCTAGTCCTTATTAATTATCTGCTTTTATAAACCATTTTCTTCATGTAAGGTAGAAGGTAAGGTTTACTTGCTGGCACCTGTCGCTAGGTATAACAAAACAACAAAAATAACAAAACGCCAATTCAACCCGACCGTGGTTGAATAACGGATCTTTTACTTGTGTTATGGCGACGGTAGCCACCTACCACCTAGAAAGTGGACTATCAGCAAGTCTCTTCAGACATTATGACATAAAAAATACCTTTTCATAATAAAAAAAAAAATCGCGATTTTATGTAAAAAATGTAATGCTTGAACAACTGTGTTTTAAAATTTAATTTTTATGAGCAGCAAGACATAGATATCAAGCCCTCACCATAACTCATACACGCTTAAACAAAACAGCATACGTGCTGCCATTTCACGATTCTGCAAGATTTATACTTACAGGAAAAAGTCCGCGTCGTCCGATCAATCGGACGAAGCAATCGGACCACGTGGTCTCAGGGAATGATACTTAGTGAAGGTAATTAAGGCTAATAACATTGTACAGTGATTTTAAAGTCATCTTGTATAAGCAAATAAAATCTCATTCAATCTTATGGTCCCCGTTTCAAAACTTCCTCCAAATTATGATTAGAGTTTAAGTTAACTTCAATCGTGGCTAAGCACTTTGTATAACAAAATCGATTACTCTTATTCGTAAACGATTTGTAAGATTAATTGCGTTCTTGTTAATATGCATTGTTATCAAAAAGTGCTTGACTTAAGTAATTTGGCAGTATTTTAGTTCATAAATGTTTTTTACTCAAAAATATTGCAGCGCTTCTGAGTTTTTCGTAAAATTTTCGTGCTGCAGCTTTCAGGGTAAAGAGTCATGATGATCACCAACCTTCTTAGAGAAATGGCACCTTAAGAAGAAGAAGAAGAAAAACTCATCATCATCACAATAAGCCTGTGCTGGATGTAGGCATCTCTCAAGGCCCACTAACAAGTATGGTCTTCTGTCCTTCGTATTCAGCTGCTATCTGCGATGCCTTTCAGTGGGTCTAGTATGAGTAAGACCTAGTAAGACCGTACTCGCTAACGAGAGTGTAAAAAATGTATATGGGAAATTTTCAAATTGACATTGACAATTACCAATTTTTCATAAAAAAATTTACCCTAAATTTTAATTTTTTTTTTATACTAACGCTTCAATAATCCACTCCAACCACTCTGCGATAGACGAGGCTGGCCCATTGCCACTTCAATTTGCTAATTTCTTAGCTACGTAATAATAATAAGAAGAAGTATAAAATAAAAATCTTAATAAGATGGAATATGTATAGGAAATGTTATATTTTTGGTTCGTTATTGCCTTCTCCACAACAGATTCTCGGTTAATAAGCATTGTATTGTCCGTAGTGTACAATGGTACAGTTTTTATGAGCTCCACTTATGTACTCATCCCGTAGACAATAGAACTCTATGTAATTACTCCACACGATGTAAAAATAATCAGTGATTAAACTAATAAAGTTTCTTGTGATATTTTTGACGAGACCGTTGGACGAATGGCAAGGGTGCTTGCCTTACGTCTCAGGGGCCCCGGGTTCGATTCCCGGCGGGGTCAACTTTGGAAATTTTAATATAATTTTCAAAATTGGCTCTGGTCTGGATTTAAAAGTAGTGGTAGGGCACACTGCGTTTCGCAGTCATTTGGGCAGCCCGTCTGGCGGCAGTAACCACAACCTTACAGAATACCACCGTGAAATAACAGCATTATGTGCTGTTGTATTATGGTGTGTGAGTAAGGGATGCCAGAGCCCATTACCCCTTTCCCTTATCCTTAATCCTTCTATGGTCGGCAGCGCACTTGTAGCACTTATGGCGTTACTTGTGTTATAGGCGACGGTAGCCACCTACCATCAAGTGGACCGTCAGCCTGTCTGTCGACCTTAACAAAAAAAAAAAAAAAAATGTGTGTATCCAATGTCATAGACTCAATGTTATTTGGTTTTGTACATAGCCATTTACTTACTAGATTTACAAAGACTATATTTTTCTCTCTAAAGAACATGTACTTGACCACTTTTGTGCTGGTTATTTAAGCAGCATGTGTTATAGTCATTTATAAACCTATTGTTTGTGCGAAATATATTAATATTATGTATAATATTTTTGAATTTTAAAAGAGTTTTCAGGAACAATTTTAAAAAGAGTGAGGATTTACATACGAGTACTGACTGAACATATATCACGTCCCTAATAAGGATTTATTGTCACAGGTATTATTTGGAACATAAATAATTTTAATTAAATAAATCTCATCGCTTCCGTGGTCAGTGTTTTTATTCATACTAGCTAGAACAACCAAAATCATATTCGCCGTAAAACACAGAGTACTTTACAAGAGATTTGACAGTGAAAAAAAATGCAGTTAGTTGTAATACCTACACTAACGCATCAACGCATAATAGAGTTTTGTGTTTTTTTGGAGACGGTAGTCTTTTACCATCAAGTGAAACGTCAACCAGTCTAACGACATATTATGTTAAAAAAATTGCATACTACACATATTATGTAAACATACGGCATACGGATCCAAATTTTGTTTTTTTATTTTGAAAAAAAAAAAATTAAAACAAAAAATTTTCATAACTAATTATGAATTTTGTTCTGTGGTAACATTCAGTCGGAAAGAGCCATACGCAATTAAAAATATATTTTTGAAGAATACGCATAGCATAAAAAGCGTTGCGCTCAGATTTTACTGTATTGTTTTAATAACGTCCACGATCGCATTAGCATATGAAAAGTGTATTAACATAACGACACAATATTTCAAAGACGCGCTTGTTAATGTTTGTTGTCGTGGTTTTCAGCAAACATTGCAATGATTGCATATTATAACATAACTACATATAAAAAGCCAAGATCTATGTAAAAACCTGTACCAAAAAAATATTGTGCAGAATTTAAATTCCATGGGCTTAAATAATTTAAAAAAAAACGTGTAATGATCCGCCTTTTCTTTGTACGAATCACGATTAATGTATTGATAACGTAGTGATTAATGTGATGATAATGTCTTGCAATATAATTTATTAATAAAATGATAAAATTACTTTGCCCTGATTACTTTCTGTTGCATTGCGTTCTGCAAGTTCAGAATGACTGATCTAATTGTTTTTTACTGAATTCATCTTTGAACAACTTGACGACAATTTCAACACAATGAAATTTTGTATTAATATAGGCAAAAATTATTTACAAAGACATATTGTGACGACCGTAAGTGAACAAGATTTGGTCTAGCATAAAGAAAATTTTGAATTTGAATTATATTTTACTAGCTACACGCTCCCGGCTTCGCCCGGGTTTAAAATACGAGTACAACTATCCTATCTTTTAAGTTGGACCAAATTACATACAGCTACGAAGTTTTATCAAAATCAGTTCAGTACTTTAGGAGTTCATTGGCGTTGAATAACGTGACACGTTTATATATTTTATATAGAGATGATAAAAAAGTTTGTGATCAATGAATCGTCTTCGCATTCTATCTGAAAGCAAACGCTCACTGCTAAGTGTGATACTTAAAACTCTTATTGACTCAGCTAGTGAGCAAATTAAAGCGTGGAAGTTGCAGACAATACCTGTCGCCGCCCTAAAGGCTATTGTAACGCCTGACAACAGATAGCGTATGGTCCAAACAATAAGAGAAGCAATTTATAACCTTATTTTCATATTGTGTTCAATTCACAATGTAATTTAAAGATTCAAATTCAAATTCAAATCATTTATTTACAAGTGACATGGGTTAATGTGAACCAGTTCTTATTGGCTTTAATATGCCACCTCATGCACTGCCACGTCTGGCGTGTAAAATCGTAATTTACATATGAATAATATAAAATATGTCGGTCAATTTTAAAATTTAATTAAATGTCAAAATAATCTTTAATATTATAAAAACATTGGTCCAACAGCCACTTGGTCAATTTAGTGTTATTTTTTTTCTATTAAGGTATTTTCTACTACAGTGGAATTGAGGATACAGTGGGATGGGAAATTGGGCTCTGGCATCTCTTACTCACCGTTGTAATTACACTGTGGTCTTCTCTAAGAGGGTGACTGCGACAAATGACTGCGAAACGCAGTATGCCCTGACACTTCCTTGTACTTAAAGTTTATTAAATATAAGATATCATGGGAATATTCTTATACAATATTCCACACCGATCATCTACATCTCATGAATTGTACCACTCACCGTCAAACTGTTGTCAACGCGATCCTACTACTGTTGTGACAACTATATCATACTGTTCACAATAGAACAGTGAATGTATTGTGTTCTTTGATCCTGGCAACAGTGATATTTGTACTAGAAATTTGTGAGCAATGCTTCTAACGAATATCACCAAACCATTTGCGATTAGTAGAACATAGTTGCGATAGTAGACAATATGTAAAAATAACACAATATACGAAAAGTATTTTGAACCCTAGAGTTAGTCAATCAGTAAAAATTATCTTTACAACTAGATATTTTTTTAAAACTATGTATTTTTTTGTTTTATTTTATCACAAATATGTTCATTTCATTGACGAATCTAAATACTTGAGACTTTTCTCAAGTACCTATTGATTTTTTTAAATATTTTATACACAAGTCACAATGGAAACTGTAATATTCTATTCTTCGATTAACATGTAGAATAAATCGATTTTCAGTGACACATAAAAAACGCGAAAATAAAAAAGCCATTACTAGACAAAATTTAGCTATAAATTTTCACTTACGTATTGCAAATGACGACTCATATTTGCAACGGTGCGTTCTAGATTTCGCGTATCTAAAACGTTCACGTTTTGTATGTGATATCCATGCAGTACATTATTGATAATTCTGACATTAATTATTATCCATAATGAAACTATTTAAAAAAATAATAATGCTGTCTTCCATTTGGGTTTATACTACGAATTCACTTGTAAATATAATATTTACAAGTCATATATTTCGAAAGAAATTCTCTATGATACTGTTGACCGATGAAGATAATCGAAAATGACTTTTTATGTGATGGCGAATTAAATAAGTTTTTCCTCCTTGCCTTTGTTTTGATTTAAAAATACTTTTTGTTTGAAACATTACATTTAGCGCCTCTTTCACAAACGTCAAGTAGGCCAAACTGTCATTTGAAGTCACCTGTAACCGGGGATAATGGAGCTGATATACTTTTGTTTGTACGGTAAACGTCCCAAACATTAAATAGGAAATAATTAAAAAAATCGGCTATCGAATGATGCAGTAAACTGAGTGCATGGTTCAATATAACAGAAAATTATTTCTAAAAGTAACTAATCAACACGTTACTTGTGGTTGGAGAAAGAGGCCCTTAAACAAATAAGAAATAAAATTCACTTGTTAAAATGACTATTGTGTTTATTGTTTCAAATCATTTCATTGTCGTATAATGTCTCTACACAAATATATAACATAAAATACATGAATGAAGCCATTATTTACAAAAATCATCAGTATTATACTGACTATACTAAGGCAAGAGTAAATTTCGGTAACATACAGGTTTACAATATATATATATTATTTATTTCATCAATAAATAGGTCGTGAGCATTTTGGATAGTAAAATAATACCAATTTACACTTCCAATAAAATACAAAATAATATTACATTTTCAAAAAAAAAATGTAAATACAAAGTTTAAAATAAAATTAAAATGAACCAGTTTCCCAAAAATAGACGACTAAAAATATAATAGACTACACAGAAGCATTCACTATGAATAAATTATTTCAAAATAATTTCAATTACTCTGATTTAATAATAATATTTATTTTACTTCTTAACAAAATTTAAATTTGTATTGTAATCACTACAATTACTTTTATTGATAACAATTTCTAACTACTTTTATTTCACTTTTGTCTTTCATTTATTGCAGTAACTAATAAATAACAATACTAATAAACGAGTGACTAATATTCCTTTAAATATTTTTTAAAAATTCCTTAAACATATGACAAGCTGAATTTATCTTTCTTTGTGTATCGTCTGATGATGATAAGAAATGTCTGTGTGATAGTAAAAAAATGTGATCAGAGATTGCATGTGATAATTTTGTGATGTTATTTTATTATTATTATAAGAATCTACTTTTCAATTAATTAAAATTTGAATTTAATTTTTTTCAACAGGTTCTTACGGTTTAATATTGTGACACATATTTCTAATCTTTTCAAGAGAAGTCTTGTTGCCGTAAAGCAAATAATTAACATTTTTATTCGATAACTTTGAAATAGAAAAACAAAATTAAAGGTAATAAAAGAATAAATATGTTCATAGAAAGTATTGTCACATTGATTGATTTATTTTATTCTATATACCTCTACTGCGTGTGAAAAACAGTTTTCTAGTTATTTTAATAACATTCATATAAAGTTTTTCTGATAATTCTTTAAAAAAAAAATTAAAACAAATATAAAACATATATTTTTTTATATTTTTCTAGTGTAGTAAATAGGTTAAATTTTTCAATGATAAAATGTGATCCATTTCGTGACTAATAAGATTTTTAGAATTGCTAGCATTAACAAAATGCTAATTTGAAATATTGATAATGTGTATGTAAAAGTTTTTTAAATATGAGTATTTATTTTATTTCAGCTTATCACCTGTTTTAAGATGACAATATAAGTGCTGTGGTAAAATTCACATAAAACTACGAAATATTTTAAAAATGCTTCAAGTTTACACAATTTTTATTTAAAAAGATGTTTTAACAAGGAAAAACGAATAAATCCATTATGTACCTATTGTATTTGTATATTTTTGTTATTTTCATCAGTGAAGTATCTATAATTTTTATTGGTGGATGTTAAGCAAAGGTAATAAATAATCATTTTAATAATAATTTGTCTCTTAAATGTCACAAATAATACTAAATAAACCATTGTTGACTCCGCAAGAAGATGTTTTATCTCATTTTTTTTGGAAATAAGGAAAAATATTTGCACTGAATATAACATAATATTTACTTTGATAAAGTTCAACTTTTCTCTTTCTGTTGCGAAGCTTATTAAAGTTGCCGAAGGTTATTCTCTTCCGTGACAGAGCGTCATAAAATTATGTTTGTTTACGGAGTCGTTAGCATGTAGACCAAAACGAAACAGTTTCACAGTTTAACTACATCCTTGTTTTGTTTAAGGTTTATTGTCTAAGCATTTACTTTAGCAGATCATATTACAGATTTGTGTTCCTTTCTCGGACTTCAATGAATATTTTGAAGAAAAAACTTAGCTGATTTGGTCCACCTCTTCTCGAGTTTAGCATATTGATTCATTTTTTGACCGACGCCCAAGTCAGAAACGGGGTGTCATAAGTTTGACGTGTGTGTCTGTGTATATGTGTATGTAGCTCCGATATAATAGGTCCTATTTTGATCCCTTTTTTTGTTTGTTCAAAGGCTGACTTGATCCGGTTTGTTCCTAGCTATAATTTATTAATTTTTTTCAAGCGTTGCAGCATCAAGTAGTCTACGGGATATCCAAATCCTCAGCAACTTACAGTATATTATGTAGCCTGTTTGGACTCAATAGAAGTTCGGGGGTAAGTTTATAATTTTTAATTATAGCTTGTATTTCTATAGGTTAGGAAGTTCCGAATTAAATTATCTTCTTCTTTAGTTCCTATTTTAATGAATAAGAATAAAGATAGACGGTAGAGTGAAACCGGTAAAACTATGCCTTCGCTGTGTTCTTACACGGTTACTCTCACACAATTATTTTCTAGCGAAAAGTGTTAAAAACCAATAGCTTCAACAAAAAAAAAATGAAGTTATAGTTAGGAACGTTGCAATATAGTAAACGGCCTACCAATACATGTTTATGAAACCAGCTTCACTATGTTGTCCACAAAATACAAATAATCCTTATTTTGTATGAATTTTGAGTTTAGAATTACTTGTAACTTCTTTGCCGTAACATTTTACTGTACACAAAATTTGATATATTAAATTTGTTTATATAATTTTGTATTATCAAACCACTTTGTTAAACTTGAAGCATTTTTATAAACATTATCATGAAATATGTACTAGGATTTTGTGGAAAAGTTTTCTAATAAATAGAGCAGATTTTTTCGCCAAAGGTTATCAAAAAGAATCGGAGTTAGGCCCGAATAGTACCTTAAAAGTTGGTACCTATTAATACTTTAGACATTAAACTAACAATTAATTGACTATTTTAACGCTGAAAAACTTTAGCTGGGCTCAAGGCTAATAGCTTCAAAGCGTTTTAATTGTACTATGACAATGAGTTAGCGCATTTATAGCACCTCGTTGATTTATTATCCATACACACGTGTTATTCGAGAAAATATATTATATAATTTTAATTCGAGATACTTCATACATCAGGTGATTTGTACTCATTGAAATAGTACAGAACTTGTTTTGTACTTATGCCTGTTAAAGGCATTCGTACCGACATACCTACATACAAATTCATCTACTTAACAGTAAAGTAAATATTACAGTGATTTTGACTTACGTGAAGCAAAATCAATCTGGGATGCTTAATACTTTATAAATTTTCTTAATTTTACCTCCAATTAGAATTACAAAGAGATTAATTAATATATAGATAACCACCGAATCTATTTACACTCTCTAACATTTTTATTGTCAGTTATGAACATTATAGACCAAATAAAATATATAATAATTTTATAACATATCAACTATACACTATTATGTACACTTAGAGGTCAACAGTAAAATTTAGCTTTTATAAAACTGAGAAATCTCTATACACAGTTCCCTACAGACGATGATCCTAATTGGAGTCTCGTTTCTATACATCGAAAGCATACTTGTATTGTCTTATCTTTACGTTTAGAAATTTAAACGAACGCTGTGTGACAGCAATTACGTGGCTTTGTAGCCAACATACATAGACTAGGTGATGTGAAAATCGCCCCGTAGCAATCTGGTGAAGGTCTTTTTGAACTGCTGGTTAGCTAACGCGTAACAAAAGGGATTAATCGGACTGTTTGCATAGCATAAAAAATACGAAAACATGTACAAATGCTGATTGATGCAAGGAGGATTTGTACAGAATCCCTCCACTAATGCTAGTATGTGATAAGGCGTCCAACATACGACAAAAGCGCCCAATATAAAAGAAATCGTTCTAAAAGCCTTTCGTGCTCGATTTTCCGATTTAGATTTCTGCCTACCAATGCTCGGGAATAACCCGTCTCTTTTAGAACGTTTGACCTTTAATTTTTTCCCTATACTTTTAACGAAGTCTTTTCTAGAATCACCACGGCCTGAACCAGTAACCGCTGGACTTGATACCTCGCTGTTTTCCGCAGCTGGACTAATAGTTGGGTTCAATTTTAAGGGTGATACTTTTACTTCAGTTTGCTTGGGTGTTTGAGGTTCATTGTTATTGGAAGACGATACTAGAGTGATCACAGGTTTAGGTCTCTCTCCGGCTGTAAGGCTTACTTCTGTATTAACTTTGACTGGTGGCGGAGGTGAAATGTTCATTTTTGGCTGAGTGACATGCGCTTCAGCAGTTGCTCTTATTAAAGCTGCTTGAAGTAGAGATGTGTTTGTAACATTACCAGAGTTCAAGGTAGGAGGAGACGATGGTTCAGTGGCGGTTGGGAATGTGACAGATGATGGCGGACTCTCAAAGGTGGGCGAAGGTACAATCACAGAACTTTCATCCATAAATCTCAAATCTGCACCGTCCATACCTACGAGAACATCGTAAGTGTTTCCATCACCTTTCACAAGTCTGACGGTTCTCGTCCGACATGAATCGGATTGGGATGGCGGACTTTCTGATACGGATGGACTGCATCTGAATTCTGAGGGAGGTGGAATTATTCTTTGAGCAATAGTGGTAGATACCTCACGTTGATCGGACGGTGTAACAATTCCAGAAGATGTAGGAGAAATAAAATTACTGGTCGACAAAGGAACAGTCGGTACAGGTGTTGGCTCGTTACTACGATAATCTGGATTATCGGTATCAAGTAAACTTTTCTCTGATATATGTGATAATGATGTTTTTGCCTTTTCAATTTCCGGCTTTGCCATTTGATTAGACTTTACATCTGTCTTGATAAGCATTCCACCGTTCATACGCATATTGTTAAGCAGTTGCAATGCACCCGTTTGCATAACTAAATTAGCAACAGAAGGCCTTTTTTTAATGTTTGTTTGTGGAGTACTTTCATCGTCGGAATCAAATGCTGGACTACTTGATCTTTCTGCTTCCACCTGATCTTCCTTCTTCTCTGGATCTGATTCTGCTGTTGTGGATGTACCTGTAACGGTTGCACTACTTTTATGAGCTGAAGATTTTTGACTAGAATTTGAATCACTTGACCCACCTAAATTAAGCAGAGGTGCTGCTAAAGATCCTTTTGATGTCGAATCTTTGCGAATAGTATCGGATACTTTCACTTGATCTTCACTTGATATGGTTGCTTTTGGAATAGCCGACATGCCAGCAGCTCGTCCAGCCATCCCACTCATCACACCTGCACTCAACGCCACCATCGACTGCATTTTTCTCTGTTTTGCTTCACTTTTCTTCTGCATGTCGTAAGCAGTTTTGAAAATTCCAGCATACAATACAATGAGAACGAAAAGTGTTGTCCAATAATATCCAATAATTAAAGCTGTGTTGAATATCGGATCTTTAAGAAATTGAACAGCGCATTCGCCTTCTTGTAGATCCCTGTAGCCAACAAAGTGCTCCCAGCCAAATATAGTTGTGAAGAACAACAAGGCTGGTATAATCCACGTCACTGTTACCATCCATATCACTCTGTTTTTTGTTCGCCATGCTCTGTACCTAGCTGCTATCTTCACACTGCAAAATCTATCAACGGTTATCAGGAGGACAGTGTATTGTGAAACTAGACATACTGTGTAATCGACAGACAGCCACAGATCACATAGCAGAGGTCCAAGATGCCAATATCCCTTCAGCACGTAGTCTGTATAAAACGGAAGTGATAAAGTACCTGTTGACAAAACACATTATTAACTTGACCGTTTAATATATGAAAATTCATTTATAAAATATTTTCGTTTAATAACTTCAGGCGACTAAACCAGTTACGTCTCTAAGGAGACTTGGATAATGGAGTGATTATATGACTTCACATTTAACGAAAAGTTTATTTTAATATCCCAGTTGGTTAATTAATGTACTACGCAAACCAACCGTCATCCCCAATTAAAATTGTATAAGGTTTCCCGGTTTCGATTTTAACTTAATTGACGTTTGAATTTCCGACTAATGTGACCAAAATACTTACTCAATGTTACATTTCATTCACGTCTTATGCCGAATCCTTACTTCCTTACTTAATATTATAAATGTGAATGTGAGTTTGTTTGTTTGTTACGCTTTCACGCAAAAACTACTGAATGGATTTCAATGAAACTTTACAATTATATAGCTTATACATCAGAATAAGACATAGGCTATATAAGACATAAAACGCCGACGAATCGCGGGCACCAGCTAGTAGAAAAATAAAGCAATAAACTATTTCATTGTATCAGTTTGATGCCATCATAAAAAAATGCCACTCCCCATTTACGTGTTAGAGAAACAAACTTTTATATATACAAAAATTAATATAGAACACAACTTTATAATTAAAGACAACCCAAATTACGAAACAACCCTATGTATAGTTTCGTAATTTATACCAACATTTTTAAGGTTAGTCAAAACAAGACCAAAACTACAAGTTCAATAATGAAAACCGCTTACAGTAATAAATTAGGAAGAACTAAAGATTTCAACCTATTGAATAATCCTCACCTATTAATAAATCTGTGGCTGCCAAAGATGCTATGAAATAGTTGCTTGGTTGTCTGATGGTTCTGTCGACCAGGAATGCCAGCAAGACGAGCACGTTCCCGCTCACTGTCAACAAGATGACAAGGAGAAGGCAAGTCGCGAAGATACAGGCTAGCCAGAGCGGAAATGGTGGAAGTACTGGTTGCTGTGGACAAAGAATATACATTTTATTTTGTAACTAGCTGGTGCCTGCGACTTCGTTCGCGTTGAAAAAGAAAAAAGTAGCCTATCCTGTGTGTTGTACGTCTAAATTTTTATCTACCAAGTTTCATGAAAATCAGTTAATTCGTTTAAGAGTTATGGAAGAACATACATACTTACATACATACACAAAAAAATCTAAAAATGGTCAATTTAGTTTTAGTATCATGTATAGAGCCTATAAACACGATATCTCTGAAAACAAAGTAATTTACTCCATGACCAACCCTTACAGATTTATTATTAGTATTGATCATCCTTACGAGCCTCTTGGTGGTAGAAAGGTTGTTTTATGTAACTCTTTATAAAGGATTTATAATTATAATTAATTTTGAAACATTTACAAAGAGTTAAATGACACAATATTTGATGGAATATGGAATATATAATATATGGATATTTAGTCTCTAGCTGTATTTGTAATGATTTTTATCACAACCTGTATATTATGTTAGCGAGAAGTCGCTTGTCTACACATAAAAGTTTCGTCTTGTGGGTTGGTTTCGTTGTCAACTCAATTAATAATGGACATCAATCTTTTCTTTTAACAATTTTTTTTTTAATAATATTATTGTAGTTGTAGGTGGATAATTTGAGTGCAGATAAGAAGATTTATCTTAGATTAACTTCTTCTTAAGTACTTTTCTATAAAAAAGATGTTAAATTTTAGATTTAACTGAAGAGTCAGTAGAAATTTTTCATTATCTACTTATTTATGTGGCAATATTGAAAGTGTGTACACATATTTAATGTAAACAAAACCCGACAACATTCGACCTTGCTGTTGTTAGCTACACAATAACCCCAAGCTTCGAAACACTATTAATTTATATTTAAACGTACTTCAACGTCAATACACGTGGAAAAAAAGCATAAAACATGACATTCAACTTCGAGTGCTATATAAAACGCAAAGTGCTTTTTTAAATGGATTCCAACATGACTATAGGCGCAGTAAATGTGTTCTTAGTTTGATATTGTCATAATTATCTACATACATACATACAGAAAAAAATTCTAAAAATGGTCTATTTAGTCAGTATCATGTATAGAGCCTATAAACAAAGTAGCTTACTCCATGACCAACCCTTACAGATTTATTATTGTATTGAAGATAAGTAAAACTGCAAATACATTTTATTAGATGACGTAAAATCGATTTTATCGACATTGTACTATGTGTCACGGACAACTTTTACAGCTGACTACTATTCGCATTGAAGGTTGCAATTATAAATTAACTGGACTTGACCTGACTGCTTTGGATTTGACGGACCTGTTTTGGAAAACTACGAAAAATTACTTATTATTTAATTAAGAAAAATTAAGACTTGACTTGACTGACTAGTCAAGTATTTTGATTTTAATTTCAATTTAGCTTTTTTTATTTTAAAAAAGGCTATTACAAATTACTATTTTTACTAATGACACTGGCAAAATCATCGGAGAAGATCTGATGGAGCCAAGACATTAATGTCTTTAAAAAGACATTAAACATTTAAAAATCTCTAAGAATAAATTAATTATAAATTTTAATTAAGTTGTATAATTTAAGGCATGAAAGAATAAATTAAGACAATTATCAGTAAACCTTTTATTTTAACTTTTTGAATAAAATTTAAAAGGATACGAATTAACGGCTATAGCTTAGAAAATTGTATTTTTGAACTAGCGAACTTGCTGTAAAAAGCTAATCAAATTATACTAACCAATCCACCGTTAACTGTGAGAATGTTTTCGAATGTGCTATTGAAGTAGTAAATATCTGTATAGTTGGTGCCATTTGTGACGAGGTATCCACCTTGACACTCCTGGTAGCTGCCGGTCGACACGCAGGTACGCTGCTTCAATTTCTGTAGTTTCCTGCACAAAATTAAGTAAAATTAATAAAAGCAAAATAATAACATAGTTTCCCATACAAACTTGGACTGATATATTAGAACTTTTGTAAAAGTTTCAAAAATCCAATGACTAATTCATTCTCTAAATTTATTCTGCTTCAATAGCACCTTTAACTTTAAGCTTAGACGAGCCTATTGTAGGAGTGGTTAGGGTGCTTCCTTTAAGGCTCTGTCTCAGGGGTCCCGGGTTCGATCGGGTTCGGGTCTCAGGGACAGGGTCAACTTTTGAAAAGAACTTTTCAACTTTTCAAAGATGGCTTTTCTGGATTTGGAAATGGGCTCTGGCATTCCTTACTCACACCGATACACAACTTAACTCCTATAAAACAAGGTTACAGTAAATGCAAGTGCCTTAATGGGATAAAATATAAGGGATAACGAGATGATAAGGGAATAGGCGCTCGTGACATTATAGCAAAGTAACCCAGTAGCTGGACACAGTGTTGCCAAAATGTTCCATTTAGATAAATAAATTACAAGACTAGAAATATTTTATTATGAATTATCTCAATGCATTTAATTTAAAATTTAGATAAATTAATAATCAAGAATATTTTTGTTCACATTTGCAATTTCTATAAAAAAAACAATGTTCGGGTAAAGATCAGGAACATTTAAAGCGGATCACCACTGTCTCAGTGGAAAGATTTTCTCATAAATTTTCATGAATACCGAATAAGAACTCGCTAAGAAACTTTTTCGCTTTGCAACCACAAATTCTGTTTTTATTGCCTAATATAGTCACAGATGTAGGGAAAAGCCTTTCAATTCTAGAACTTTATTTTTGGAATATGTAAAAGAAGGCGAATAGTTTCATGCACAGTCGAGATATCGTTTGGTGATGCAATAGAAATGATTTCATGTTTATGTATGTTGATTTTTTTTTTGTAAAGGTCATCAGACAGGCTGTCAGTCCACTTATTGGTAGGTGACTACCATCGCCTACAACACAAGCAAGCATATGTGCTGCAAGTGGGCTGCGAAAGTGCTAATTTGAAATTTGATATTGATATAATTTATTATAGCATCGCATACACTGACTTTTTAAGAATCTTCAAATTACTGTTGCACTCATCAAATTACTACAACATGGAACACGCGTGCCATACAATACACTACGAATTTTATGGAACATTTAAAAGTGACATATGCGTAGAGCATGAACTGTCATTTATAACAAAACAAACATAATAATAAGTACGTAATTTAAAGAAAATGTGACTACGTCAACCCATTAGAGTTTAAAATGAAATAGTAGAAGTTGATCGTTACTACCTTTTACCATTGACGTGAAGGCAAGAGTCCGCCATGATTCTCTCAAAGGCGTTCTTTTTATATTCCCCTTTGGCACTTGTGACGCAAATTCCATTGTAGTATTTCGATGGTTGCACTTTATAAGAAAACTTTATCCTTGATCTAAATTATTTTTATGTGGAGGAACTTCGTTCTTATTACATGACACAAAAGATTCAAATATCAATGAACGTTTTGCTATTCGCTCCGTTCTTTGTGGTCGTTTATGTGCATTCGATGTCTGTTACTTCGAATGAGATCAAAACTCGTTTTGCAAGAAACGAGGTCGTATCTGTGATATTGCACAAACAGCGGTGGATACCAACATCTGTGCAGACCCATAATGCCGGAGTAAAACCGAGATGGCTACGGGCTACGCATTTGCATTTATGCTGATGTTACCGTTCCTTCACTTCTGTAGTGCAGTTTTCTACTGTACAACTTCTCTAGTAGCAAGTGAAAAGGATAGAGTTTAAAATTTTAATAATAGACGCTTTTCAGACTGTAGTGAAGTTTCCCTTTGCTTCGGGATTCAAAACAATTCAACAGAGGGAACGGTAGGTATTAAATTGAAGACGAGAAATTAGAATTATTTACATTGAACACTATTCTGTATTTCATTGATTTGGCTTTTCCTCTGCGTTCTTTACTTGATAATAATTGAAGATGTGAGTGGATGAAGGTGATAAGTTGCATAATTCCAATTTTGAATAAATCGAGGTTAAAGTTTTACTTTTACTTTTTGAAATAAGTCGCCACGGAACTGATTTTTGTACTAAACTATGATGCAAAGTTGTGTAAACAACCTAAAATATTAATGGTATGGTGGCTTGCATTATTTAATTAAAAAAAAAGTGAACGTAGCTCCTTCTTCCATTAAACAAAAGTAAACTTTTCTGCACTTTTTGGTTTTTAAAATTAACTGTACATACCTTTTTCAACTTTCTATTTTCCAAAATATGTCTTAAATCGACGATCTTAAGGTCTGTAATCATTTATATGGACATATTATCTTCATCAACGCAAAAAAACGAAAAATACCCAAAAACGCGACGTATCACCTTCATCCACTCACAACTACAATTATGTGGGTTTGTTTGTTACGCATTCACGTTTTAGCCGTGATCATCGTGAATTTTTGCATACACGTTGTCAAGGGTTTGAAAAAAGGCTTAGTGTACTTTTCATTCAGAAATAGATACTGTTCCTGAGGGACCCTGGAAAATTCTGCGGCCAAAGTTAGTATCCTGTAAAGGTGAAAGGTATTACGCATAAACTACTGAACTGTTTTTATGGAACTATACAGTAATATTATGATTTATACATTTTGATATAAAATATAGACTTATTCTGGTAAAAGATTTAGAAAGCTATAATTTAGAAAGATTCGCGGACATAGTCTCGGGCAAAAACTAGTTAATATATATTGCAGATTTACACAAAAAATTAAAGATATTGAAAAGAATACATAACTGTTTTTTACATAACTGAGTATTTATAATTATAACGATATTTTCTGCTTCAAAAATTTGGGTTTTTTTTTTGCAATTAGATATTTTTTGTAAAGAATGGCAAAATAAAGCAACATTTAAAAAAATACAAAAATACATGTCTGCTAATAACAAGGATTAAGTTAATGTTGATGTTAATAATGAAAGTGTTGGTGCCACTCACCACTGAGTAATAAAGTTGGTGCCGATGGTGTAGATCGGCGTGGATCTGTTAATATCAATGCTTATTTCGGTCACGTTCATTATGATTATATCCAAGGCTGTACAATTATTGTCTATGTTTATATAGAAGACGATATTGGGAGGCCCTCAGGGCTGCTTGTCTAGCATTGGATCTGAAACAAAAAAAAAATTATGAAATAATCTTTGTCTAATACTTCGGATAAGTCTTTATAGCGATAGATTTGTTTGTTATTATTTTTGACTAACTATTGAAAACAATAATAAATTAGAAATCTCGTGGGAAATATGATGAATGAATGAAAAGCAATGTAAAATGTAAGTCAGATATGAAACAATTTTGAAACTGGAAAATTAACACAATCGATATTTAGTTTAGTAACGCGAAAAATGCTACTTTTAATTTAAAATGAAAGTGTTTTATATTTAAATGTACATTTTTTTTTAAATTTTGTTCTTAATTAAATATTACCCTTAATTTCTTCTAATTTTATCCATACAATTTTCCATAATTACATACTTTGTATTACTTGTACCGTGACGCATTCACCATACACCAAATCCAATTGTGATTCAATAGAATAGGTATGCTGAGAATTGAGCGGTGAAACCTCGAAATTGCCACTTAGATACGGACCTCAATCACTGTCCAGCTATTCAGTACTCACCAGTGGTGATAAGGGCCGATCCAGACGGATGGCGGTCGCCCGCCTCCCGCCCCCACACAACCGGAAACCCGGCATCGTTTGTGCAACCGCAGCCTTATGCTCTGCAAAAGGAAGCTCCACTGAGACACTGTTTGATCATCCGACTGTTATAACGCAATCATTTCACTTATAATATGTCCTCTAAGCGAGAATCTTTACTAATATTATAAATGTGAATGTGAGTTTGTTTGTTTGTTACGCTTTCACGCAAAAACTACTGTACCCATCACAATAAAACTTTGCATACACGTTGTCTGGGTCACCAGAAAGGACATACCTTTCATCGTTCAACGCGAACGAAGTCGCGGGAACCAGCTATATATAAAATTTATAGTTTATTAATATATAAAATAATATATAAAATATATAAAATATATATATATATATAATATATAAAATTAAGAATAAGTATTTAAAGTATATAAAATTAAGTATACCTATTCCTTTTTCAAATGTTTTTGAATACTATATCTATACTTATAAAAGCGTTTGCTCTAACTGACTATATCAACACACATCCAAAATTACTGAGTCTAAAAAACTGAAATTTGGAAAATATGTTTGTTTTACAAAAATGCTAAGAAAGCATTTTTGAAAATTTCAACTCCATGCGAAACCGGGGACGGATCGCTAGTTCTATTATAAATTTTATACGTGAAAGGAAAACTCCAGATACCTTTTTGTGACGAGACCATTGTAGTGACAAACACATTAAACATAAGCCTCAGCCTTGGATTTTACTATATGCTGTTTATTTAAATATTGTTTTTTTTAACCCTACGAGCTATGAAAGATATCGAATTTCAATATCATTTACATAATATTACATACATAATAAAAAATACAAGTTTAATGTTATAGACGAGCCGGATAAATGAAAGAGGCCGTTAGCGAAACTAGACTTTAGTATTATTGAAATAAAGTTGCTTTCAGAATGTTTCAGGTCATCGTGGTTGAATCGAACGGTTTTATCGGCGACGGAGGTAGCCGTCGCGCCGGACGTCGTCATATCTGTGCATTGGATGAAAGGAAGTGTTCATCTATACGAACACGTAATGACAAGTATACGTGTTTCTAAACTGTATAACGAATTTCAACCTGTATTCCTAATGAGATAAACGCTATAATATTGTATAATATTATATGGTGAAGAATTGCAACTGAAATCTAGCTGCATATCGCAGTAATTTACACCTCTTACAGAAGACCACCGTGAAATAATAGCATATAATAATTATGCTGTTGTGTTTTTGTGAGTGAATAAGGGATACCAGAGCCCATTACTCTATCCGTTCTTTATCTCTTATCTTTAATCCTTCTATGGTCGGCAACGCACTTGCAGAACCTATGGCGTTGCTAGAACCTACCCAAACGTTAAAGGGAGAAGGAATTACAGAAAGGTACACAATGTTGTTATTCAAAGTTAGAGTAAGTGATCCATCATTTGTAATCCTGACATGAAAACTAAGAATAACCTAATCTGAACTATGAACGGTAAAAGCCCAAACGGAATACAAACTTGAGTCATCTCGTATTACTACTCACTGAGCTTTTGCAGCTTACGTCCTAATAATAGGGTAAAGTTTGGATGTTTGAACTCAATCATGTTAAACGGATTAGAATGAAATTTGGCACACATACAATTTTACCTGGATTAACATATGGGATACTGTTACATATTTTCAAAAACCGAAATACAGGGCGTACGAAGACGTGTCTTGTCATTGTCATTACCATTACCCCATTACCATTACCAGAGCCCATTACCCCCCATCCCTCCCTTATTATACCTTATCCTTAATCCTTATATGGTCGGCAGCGCACTTGTAGCACTTATGGCGTTACTTGTGTTATAGGCGACGGTAGCCACCTACCATCAAGTGGACCGTCAGCCTGTCTGTCGACCTTAACATAAAAATAAAAAATAAAATGTCACCCTGAACCCCAACCAACTGTGCATTTGTCAGCGGTTACTCCGACTCCCTCTTTTTGGCTTTTAAGAGATAAATAATCTATACTAATATTATAAAGAGGAAAGATTTGATTGTTTGTTTGTTTGTATTGAATAGGCTCTGAAACTACTGGACCGATTTGAAAAATTATTTTACCATTAGAAGCGGACATTATCCCTGATGAACATAGGCTACTTTTTAAAGCGGGAAAATGCTTCATTCCTACGGGAAAACGGGTAATAGGACAACGGGTAGTGAGAATTATCCTTCCGTACTTATCTTTTTCACATAACTTCTAAACGGCTGAACCGATTGGGTTGAAATTTTATATGGGTATTTCGATGGTTTCCTGGATTATTTAAAAATACAATTGAACGCGGTAGGTGGCGCTGCTGTCGGTATGTCAACTACTAAACGGCTTGACCGATTGGGTTGAAAATTTGTATGTGTATTTCCATGGTTTCACAGACAGGAATGTATTATATTTTATAAAGTTACGCGTGCAACAGCTAGTACTTAATAAAAGTTTCAATTTACTATGTAGGTACACTTCGAAAAATAATTAATCATTAAAACTGCCTAGTAAAACATTAAAAATATTAATATTTAAATTGAATTAAAACACAGAGTAAATAGGAAACGCAACGCTCAAAAGCAACAAAAAAGAATTATAATGCCTTCAACTGAAAAGCTTTTAAGCTTTCTAGTTAAAATTGCCTTAAAAGCTTCCAATTTGATGTTTAAATGCCTGTTTGCTTTCTCTTTGGTTTTCAGGCAATTACTGTGAAAAAAACTGGGCGTACTTTTAGCAAGAAAATATATCAAACGTATAAAAAAATTCATAATTAAAAAAACATTGCTTGAAATAGCAATTTTACTACCCACTAATCTAAAAATATAAAGTCATTTAATGTGCAATTTGTCTGAATATATTGCTTGCTTATCTTAGAATAATGACAAAAATATTAATAGGAAATATTTTAATTTAATTCATATTTGTACGTCGAATATAAATTAAGCTAAAATTTTGGTTGACCATGTTGGGGCAATAACAATAAATTGCAAATAGACATATCTCTTCGGAACTTATTGTGCCTTGACCATAATTACTTAATTAATCTATGAATTTAAAAATAGAATTTCAAGAAGCCATCTTGCGTTATGACACAGATAATATACATTGTATACTTATATACTAGCAACCCCGATCGATAGCAGCTCTAGTTTTATTTTGAGACTCGACCGAGGAGTCCCTGTATCCCTGTGAGCGCGTCACCTATAGGTGACGCGCTCACAGGGATACGACAATAATGTTATTATTATTAATAGGATGAAGTTCAAGTTTATTATATTATACATAAAGATATTATAGCAGGTTGAATATAATACGTGCACATAATAATATATGCATATAAACATATAACACGTGCATATCTCTATATATAAAGTTTACATCCATGGTTTTATCATAGTTTTATAGAACAAAAAACAAATAAAACGAAAATCACAGAAATATGTTAGGTGTAAGAATTATTGCCACTACGAAATATTTTATATAAATTCCTTTCTTTAGCGCTCTTAACACATTCTATGAAAGAATCAGAGTGGGAAGTCTGCTAAAGGTCTTATTCTCAAAAAAAAAAAAGAAAAAAATAATTTGAAAAAATAATAAGGGATGCCAGAACCTATTTTTCTACACCCTTCCTAATATCATATCCTATAATTAGCATATCCTATATACCCCCCACCCTTGCAAAGATATATTATTTCAATGTAGCCACCTAACACTAAGTTTACCGTCAGTCTGTCAGACGTAGACGTATTAGTAGATTTGGACAGCCTGTCTGGCGGCAGTAACCATTACCTTACAGAATACCACCGTAAAATAACAGCATATGTGCTGTTGTGTTTCGGTGAGTGAGTAAGGGATGCCAGAGCCCATTACCCACCATCCCTTCCTTACCCCTTATCCTTAATCCTTCTATAGTCGGCAGCGTACTTGTAGCACTTATGGCGTTGCTTGTGTTATAAGCGACGGTAGCCACCTACCATCAAGTGGACCCTCAGCCTGACTGTCGACCTTAACATAAAAAATAAAATAAAAACGATTTTCATATAAAAAATAACTCGAATATGCCTCTTCTGAAGTAAAATTAGTATTTTAACATCGGCAGCAGAATTATTTACATAATAAAATTAAATACGGCATTTGCATATGCATAGGATGCACCCTACTGCCAGCGCCCAATACTTACTAATAGTAAGTAAATACTTACTAGCAAGAAGCCATAAAAATAATTGTTATAGGCTACGTTAATGTGTATATTTACTTTTATTTTACTTTAAGTATAAGTTACTAAAAATGTTTTTAAGTGCCTCTTTCACAAACGTCAAGTAGGCCATTTAAAGTCACCGGTAACCGGGGATAATGTAGCTGATATACCTTTGTTTGTACGGTAAACGTCCCAAACATTAAATAGAAAATAATAAAAAAATTCGGCTATCGAATGATGCAGTAAACCGAGTGCATAATTCAATATAACAGAAAATGATTTCTAAAAGTAACTAATCAACACTTTACATGTAGTTTGTGAAAGAGGCCCTCAGTGTATCAAACGCAAACCGTCACGTCGTCACGTGACTAGGAGGTACTCGTATAAAACAAAAACCGCGTACGAAACGCGCGGTTTTAGTACGTTTGGTATTTGAGTATTCGGTATAACTTTGTGTTATTCGGTGTATTGTATCTATTGGAATAAAAAACAATAAATGTTACAGGAAGCTTGCGCAATACCTACATCAGTAAAAACCGAATTCTGAGATTCTGAGTTTCTGAGATAAGCGTACACAAACGCACAAACAGACAAAAATTCTAAAAACTTTGACCTTGGTAACACAATTATAACTGTTACGATTTTATTATATGTATAGATTATTATAATTAAAATATTCAAAAACTCGTTAGTTAAATTAGTTATAGACTCCGATGTCAGTTTAATCATCAATACTAATAATAAATCTGTAAGGGTTGGTGATGAAGTAAGTTACTTTGTTTTCAGAGATATCGTGTTTATAGGCTCTAAACATGATGCTGAAACTAAATTGACGATTTTTCAATTTTTTTTCTGTATGTATGTGTGTATGTATGTATATTCCTCCATAATTCTTAAACGAATTAACTGATTTTCATGAAACTTGATAGATAAACATTTAAACGTACAGGACACAGGATAGGCTACTTTTTTCTTTTTCAACGCGGACGAAGTCGCGGGCGCCAGCTAGTATTATAATATATTAGTATCTACACACGAACGTTTTTCACCTTACAAAAACTAATGAGGCTCTAAAATTCTTAATATCACTGCATATTTTGGTAACTTTAGATATTTTTTATTAAATTTATATTACAGTGTGATACTTCATAGTCATAAAATGCAATCTTAAAATATTACTACGAAATTCAGTGAAAATTTTAGTAATATTTTCATTTTTATATTGTGACCGGGATTAGTCTCGGCTGTTGGTTACGCTTCGATTGGAGCCACATTGAAGCGAGGATCGTGTTTTGAATAGAGAAATACCTGGAATTTTTGCTTGAGATTACACTTTGAAAGGGACATTTTAGTGACGATAACATTTCAGACTTCAAAATTGGATTTTTGACCACGTACAACAGACCGAATACACTGGATTTCATTCAAATTTAACAATGCTTTTACCGGCCGGCCACTCTCTAAAAATAAAATATCTTGAATTTCAAATGATTTTCAACCGACTTCCAAAAAAGAAAGAGGTCCTAAATTCGACTGCATTTTTTTTGTTTGTTACCTCATAACTTTCGACTGGGTGAACCGATTTTGAAAATTATTTTTTTATTTGAAAGCTGGTGCTTCCCGTGTGGTCCCATTTCAATTTGGTCCAGTTCTGACTATGGCATCCATGGGAAAAAACCATAAGACCGTTTGAAGTCGTTTTTTTTTTGTTAAAAAGAGTTATTACTACACTTTATCGAATGGAACTTTTGAAAACTAGTTCTTTAAATTGGATTAAAGCATAATGTCAGGTGTTATAATTATTGCTTTACATATTTTGTGTTCCTTAACGCGGATTAAGTCGCGGGAATCAGCTAGTAACTTATAAAGTGTGATATTAATTAAAATATCTTTACTCCTAAAGAAGATAGTAATGTAAATAAATTGCAAATTTAATTTACAAAAGCTGAACTTAATCGTCGACACTTTAAAATTTTCCTCTGTTTTTAAGAATGTTTGAAGTGAATGTTGTAAGTAATCTGCAGTCTTTCAATTAACCACAATTTAGAATGCCTTATATGAATTCAGGATAACAATTCGTGTGCCTTTATTGAAGTATTACGTAGAACTTATTATGTTGGTAGGAAGCGAACTTAATATAACTCTAATTTATCAGAATAGAAAACGAATTAATCATTTTTAAACTAGGTACTAGTGACCCGACTGCAAATTCGTACCTAATAAATCTTTTTACCAAAAATAAACCGACTTCAAACCATCTCATGGTCTTTTCTCATGGGTGCCATTGTCAGAACTGGACCAAATTGAAATGGGACCACACGGGAAGCACCAGCTTTCAAATAAAAAAATAATCATTAAAATCGGTTCACACAGTCGAAAGTTATGAGGTAACAAACATTTAAAAAAATGCAGTCGAATTGAGAACCTCCTCCTTTTTTGGAAGTCGGTTGAAAATATACAGAAACCTTCCTCGTCATTTATCGCTCTTTGTGATTCTGCAAATCATGGTGATTTAGCAGAGAAATAGACACAGGCCGACAGTGTCCTTATTTTATATTATGTACGCGTATAGATAAAATAATGTTCTTTTTCTATAATTATTATATGCTTAATAAATGCAAAAATGAGTTTATTTGTTTGTTTGTTATAATTTCACGCCTTAAGTACTAAACCGATCATTATGAAATTTTGCATACACGTTGTGAGGGATACAAAAAAGGACATAGGTATATAGAAAAAGACCTTTCATCCAGAAAAAAAGTTCTATTCCTGTGGGATCAATTACAAATAAAAATAAATGAGACAAAAATAGAGTAGCAATAAAGATTAAATAAATGTTTTAAAACGCCCCTAGAAAATGGGACGCGGTCGTAGTCGGGGGAAAAAGCTAGCTAAAAACTTCATAAAGTAGACATTTTATTTTACGTTGATACAATTTTTTTTTTACTTTCCATATATACACCTGGATATAGGAGGCAATAAGCTTAATAAGCAAAAAAAAAAATTTTCACGACCAAAGATAAACGCAAACGCGCCTTTTAATCTCCTAGTTCCGCCCTTTTCATGTTTTGTTCTGGTGTGGATTCCTATGTTCGCAGAGGTAATCATCAGACATCATTCTTTGTTATATTTTTTGTTCTATATCAGGCTTTACATATACTACAATAATTAATATACCTGTACAAACAATTAAATACAGTCAACAATAAATACAGTCCCATTGCTAGGCACAGTCGTTTCTTATGTGTAAGTAATATCAGTTGCTGACTATAAAGAGAAAAGCTTTTTGATTCACATTTTTTTGGTGTCTTCACATTTATTAGGTAATACTGCGTTTCACAGTCAAAAATTGCGCAATGCAATGCAATATAAGCAATGCAAGAGGCTATTTCTTTAATTCCTTCCAATCACTTATTCTTTATCCTGCTAAGGTCTGCAGTAGGAGTTTTCATCTAGTAAATTAAGCCTACCTACTGAGCTTTGCGTAAGAACAAACTTGAAGAGTACATAATATTCATTAACTGTTTATTGCTTAAAATATTAAGAGTATCTTAACAATTCTTCCACAATCACGATTTCAAAAATTAAGAGAAGTTACCCGTCCTACAAAACGTATTGTCAACATTTCTTGGCATAGTTGAACTTAGTGTTCCTTTATAGGAACACAGCCTTTTCTATTATTTACAGTGACCTCACTCGTTTTTTATTGCTGCTACCCGTATCTTTTGAAATATAAAGAGATATTCACAAAGACACAGTCCCAGTTGCTCCTCCAATTGGAAGGGAGTAATAGTGAAGCTGGTTTATTGTATTTTTGTACTTATGTGACTAAAACACTAGTAAACTATTACCTAAGTCTCGTAGAAGTTCGCAATGAAATAATACAAAGAGATTTCTAGAAGTCATAAGCATAGGATTTAGGACCAACAATTTAGGAACTTTAATCGTCTCAGGCAAGTAAGCCCAAGTAGGCACAATTATTATCACCAAAATTGATAAAACTGTACTACATATTGGGAAGAACAATACAAATGTCATATCATTTAAATGACCAGTCCTTAACACGAGTAACAATAGAAAAATGCCTCGGCATAATAATTAGTGATCTTAAATAGGAGGTTCATATTTGAAACTCTCTAAGCATTTAAAATATTAAAACTTCACTGTAATGCGCTTAAACTGATATATTCTCTATATCACAAACTGATAAATAGGAACCATGAATCATGCAATATGACTTAGCTCTTGAAAGGAAGGAAGAATTGGAACTCACCCTACTAGAGAACTCGTTCTCTCTAACAGAACATACGACCTATATGCCATGGGGCAGGTTAAATAGGGATTTAAAGAAACACAAGAACGCAAGCTGCTACTCCATCCAACAATTTTTTTTCTGTTTAAATTAAATTTATTTTTGGATTATATTTAAAAACAAATTATTTTTTTTAGAAGATTTCATGAATAAAGTAATTATCGTATATTCTCAATGAAACGGAATCATTTAACAAGACACTGAATTGAGAATTGACAATTTAATAAACAAAGTACTGTCTTTACGTGCTATTAAATTCTTAGCAATAATTTACGACTCTTATATAGTCTCCTCGATTCGGAGAAAACTGATTTAATTGCAAATTGAATCGCACAGCAATAAATAAGCCCTATCAAGGAGAGTTCGCTACTTAATTATTGGTTCTATAAGTTAACGTGTCATAAACTTGGTTCTGTTCAAGGCTTGATTAATTATTTTAATGGAGACTTGTGATCAGAAGTGAACGTCTTACGTCTAAGACGATGAAGATGATGTAAAAGATGGACAGTACCAAATGTTCACTGATTCCTAATTGGCAGGCTTCATATAACTTTGAAAATCAATCTTTTGCTATTTTGCTTCACTTTAGGAAAGCGATCATTATTTCTAATTCACACATGAAATTCTTAGTCCTCCTCAATCTGCGTTCCGCAGTCACAATATGGCCATTCCATGTCATTTTTTTTTTAATGTTAAACTCGAAAGACAGGCTGATGGGCCATTTGAGAGTAGTTGGGCTATTTGGCTAACGTAGTCTATGCACAAGCAACGCCATTGTTGCTACAAGTGCGCTGTTGACCATAGTAGGATTAAGGATAAGATAGGGATTGACAATGCCGAGAATTTCATCTCGGATTGACTTCTTTCGAATATGGCTGAGCTTACTCTTGCATGAAAGTGCGTCTCTTTTCTTTTGTCTCCTTCTTTTGTCTCATTTTGTAATATGTAAGTAACACTGTTTTGTTTGGACATGCTGTGTACACATGTTTAGGGCCTCTGTCTAGTTCACTTCGATGTAATTTGTATATATTCAATGTATTTGTCAGTGTCCTGTTTTGTGTACCTTATTAAATAAATAAATAAATAAATTTAAATAAATAAATTGAACCTCTGAGACAGAGCCTTGAGAACCCCCTGATAAAGAGCGTTGGCAAGCATCCTAACCACTCGTCCAACGGGCTCGTCATCTGCGTCTGGTGTATCTAACTAACTTATAGAAGACCACCGTAAGGGATGCAATCTACATAGTGTTTTTTGATCTATGTATAAATAGGCGACGACAGCCATTTACCATCAAGTGGACGTCAGGATACGGGCCGACTTTTACAAAAAATGTATTGAGAAAACTCAGTCGGGGGTTGACTGGTTTGAAACAGTTACTTAAAACATAAAGTAAGCAGTACTTAGGTAGTACTGAAAACATTAGCAAAAAAAATGTTTGAATCAAAAGTTCACTAACTAAAATTTTACCTAATCATATATCCATTAGGGTATTTAAAGTTTACATTAGTTTTATTAAGTCGTTTTTAAGCGAAAGTGCTCTAACTTATGATAAAAGTTATCCCTTCGAAGTATAGGTAGCAACAAGTCGTTACGTCCTCAACTCGGGTCCCGCTTCGGCTAAAGTTTAATGGGGAGAGTTTTGCAAAATGTTCAAATCTGCTACATTTATTAAGATTTGCATAGATTTAACAGGACAACTTCTAATTGAGACACTTACCTATGTTATATTGGAACTAAGTAAAGTAATTTAACATTTATTAATGCTATTACTAGTTTTTATTATGGTTACTAAAATTTTATTTAAGCATCAGGTTTTTGTTAATTGTGTGTGAGTAAACGAACATTTTAAAATGTTTGAAAGATCATTGCGTTATTTCAATTATTATTATGGAGTTAATTACAATAATGTGATTGTGACATCTAGAATCAGCAACCACTGTCTTTTTTATCGGTATTTTTTCATCTATTTATTATTCTTTATCTACATTTCTTTTACTAATGAATATTAGTTTACTAATTCAAAATTAACTCTAAAAGAAACTTAAATGAATGAAATAAGTAAGAAAAAACGCACTTACTACTATTGTAAATTTAGTAAAATAGATTCCGAGTTTGTTGAGGACTTATTATATTTATAGAAGCAGCAAAAATAGTTAACCCCTTTTACGCAGGAATTTTGTTGTATAACGGTATCACAAACGTGATTTTGCATAAATTAGATGTATTTCTAAATATTGATGTATAGAGGTATATAATATATTTTTGTTTTCTTGTCAAAATCAGTAACGCTCGTTGTTCGCGTCTGGAGTAATTCGGCTAATTTTTTTTTTTTTAAATAATCGTTGAAGTCCGAGGAAGGTTCCTTCATCAGACAGCGAAGGAAGTATCAATAATTAGCGACAATCGTCTAAATATATGAGAAATATGAAGGAATGAGGAAATGGGCTCTGGCATCCCTTACTCGCTCACCGAAACATAACAACACAAATGCTATTATTTAACTGTGATTTTCTTTAAGGGGGTGGTTACGGCCGCATATTATAAATTACTGTGTTATTTGTCTTCTTCAAAATGCTATTGGGAGGGAGAGCTCTCATCTGAGTTCCGGGAGACGTTGATATATGGAATTTGAGTATGGACATTAGACATGTTTCTCTGAAATCCGTTACTCACTCACTGAAACACAACAGCACATATGTTATTATTTACAGTTTGTCCTCCGTCACTACAAAATTAAATATCAAATTGAAATTGAATTGAATTCGCCTTAACTCAAATATTTCTTAACTTAATAAGCAGTAGGAGGAGCAATAATTCAAAGTGTGAATTGGAACTTCGAAGAAAAGCGAATAAACTTCACACTAGAACGAACTTAAAGTCTTTTGTTCGGCGATAACTAGGTACGGTGAGCCTATTATTATATTCAATTTAATTAACACACTAGTTTATGTCCGCAACTTCGTCTGCGTTAAAAATGAAAAATATAATAATTGAATAACGCCCGACATCTTTATCGCTGTGAAGCCGGTGAGGCCACTATTGCGACAGTAACGACCAAAAATTTTTTTTTGTATTTTTAGACGATCACTCAAGAACCTTACATTTTTCAAGGATAAAAGTATCCTATATGTAAATCCAGGTAATAAACTATCTGAGTGCCAAATTTCGTACAAATCAATTCAGTAGTTTTTATGTGAAAGAGTAATTATGTTGCAAAATGGATGCAAATTTTGAGAGTACTGCGTTTCGGTAATGTACTTGCTGGTAGACCATCCGGCGACAATAAGTACACGGTAACTGACTAAACCTATGGACCGCCTTCACTCGGCTGCAATTGGTGGAGTTAGTATAATTAATTTAGAGCCCTTGTCCATCTGCAGTAATGTGAATGTGTTTTTTTTTCAAATATTTATAGTAGAGGGGATTTTTGGATTTACTCGAGCGCGTCAGATATTACCAATGTATATACCCCAAGTGTCTCCGATAACGTATATGTATTAATCTGACGGTTTGGTTGGTGGGGTTGGCGGGGGTGGGGGTAAAATTTTAAATACAACTCGAGCGCGTCAGATTTTTAGAGGGGATGTTAAGTAAACCTAAACTAAGCTCCCATTTAAAATTCAGACGATTCGGATGTAACGCAAGCTCGTCGCAGCTTTTTGAAAATGCAAAAAATATTTTTGACGATTCTCATTTTGTAATACTCGAGTGCGTCAGATTTTCATACAGACCGTTCAGCCTAAATTCCTGATCGTGCTGATTCTTAATCTGACGATTATATGGAGGATTTTTTAAAATACAGCGCCTACAAAATTTTGAACGCCTGTAGACGCTCACCCCACCGCTGAAATGAAAACCTTTTTTCTTCTTTGGTAAGAAGACTTTGAAGATTGGATGGTTCCACTCTTCAAAGTCCAATAGGTCCCCACGACGCTCGAGTGACTACACATTTAGCATCGTGGGCTCCCTAATCATTAGTTTCACTAGTTGCGGAGATTGGCCTATATATACTAATTTTATAAAGAGAAAATATTCGTGTTTTCGTGTTTATATTTAAAAAATTCTTTCATCTATAGAAAGCTAGCTTATCAGCGAATAACATAGGCTATATTTTATAAAGTTACGTGGACGAAGTCGTGTGAAAAGCTAGACGCATGCACACATAAAAAGATAGATAAAAGCACGTAAAATGTACTTTTATTATCATTCCGAATGATATTATAGACTTATTTATGTTATTATTCTTATTTAATACTAGCTGGTGCCCGCGACTTCGTCTGCGTTGAAAAAGAAAAAAGTAGCCTATCCTGTGTCGTGTATATCTAAATGTTTATCCACCAAGTTTCATGAAAATCAGTTAATTCGTTTAAGAGTTATGGAGGAACATACATACATACATAGATACATACATACAGAAAAAAATCTAAAAATCGTCAATTTAGTTTCAGTATCATTTATAGAGCCTATAAACACGATATCTCTGAAAACAAAGTAACTCACTCCATGACTAACCCTTACAGATTTATTATTGGTATTGATTGATGATGATGATGATATAGTAAGCATAATATTTAAAATATTAAAAAGCTTTAAAAAAATCTCGAACAAAGCACCGTATAGTCAATTATAATTTTAAAGTAATTAAAATTAGATTGCATTTTATAAAAGTGGGTAAATGGAGGAGGCTCTTTTATTTTTTGCATAATGTAGCACAAAATATTTGCATTTCCCTTACTCTTATGATTAAATATGGAAATAATTTATAGATATAAAATATTTATGCAAAATACTCGTATCTTTTAATAGTATAAATTTTAAGTCGTTTTCCGCGTTTGTCTGTGTAGCTGCTATCTCCTCCTAAACCATAAGTTACCATAAGTTAGATTATTTTTCACTGAATTTTTCCTGGGCAAAGCCGTTATACTAATTAATTGATATAAACTTTACATTTTAACTAGAATTAACATTCTACTTGAAACAATAACAGGCATTAGTTATATGTTTTAATCCTGAAAAAATCCATAAAATTACTTGTACAAAATGTTATACTTTTTAAACTTACCAACTCGACGACAAATTTTCGAACGTAAACGGCATTATTGAATTTTAAATTTTAACATCACTTAAAATATATTAAAAAATCCAGTTATCGTGTATGAAAAGTTTGAGAATCACTGCTTTTAAAAGTGTCGCTTTGAAAGTGGGTTAGTTTTGAAAGCGGCGGAGCGCACTGACTGGGCGGGCGGAAACAACGACTCACAGCAGTTAACTGGCTACGAACGGCGTAGCGGTGCTACGACGTTACGGGGTTGCTATGCGGTTACGGCGCAACAGGCGCATCGTGCTATGCATTTTATAACAACATCTATAATAGAACCTTAGCTTATATGTATAAAGACTATTTTTGAACGAGGAAGCTTTTTAAAAGTTTTAATAATATTTATTGGGTATTAGCCACCTGTCCAAGCTTCGCACGGGTTCAATAGCTAACAGGCAATTCATATCTGCGTTAAAACCACAAAGAATATTTTATATTTAGTTTAGTCTATAAGATACTATCTTATAGACTAAACTAAATAACTAACAAATTTATCGTTGTCATTTTAATTTTAGTTATTTTATACCGATTTTAATAAGGAAAAAAAAAATATAAGTTTAAAAATAATAATTAGGAATTAAATCCTATGTTATTTTGTATATATTTAATTTCATATAACATATGTTTTAATAGGTCTTCGTCTAATGTTTCAGAATTTTAAATTCACTTGCAAATACTACACCACCCAGACAATTGCTTTATTTCCGGCCTGGGCAGTACATTATTCTTGTTATTGCCTGGAAACTCTATAAATATAAATGGATTATGGAAAAATTATAAATATAACGCCAAACAAAATATATGAGCAATAATTTATTCAATATTTATTGCTGTTACAGTTTTGCCAGGCGTTGGATTATATTTTTAGATGATCCTTTTGGAGCAGTACTTTTTTCTGGATGAAAGGTACCCTGTATCCTTTTCTGTATGCAAAATTTCACGAAGATCAGTTGAGCAGTTAAGGTGTGAAAAGGTAAGAAAGAAAGAGGTTTTGCTAAGGATGAAATTTTTTTTATATACACACACAAACCTTCCTCGTTTATCCTTCTTTCCATTAGTGAAAACTGTATTAAAAGCCGTTAGGTGGTTTAGAAGTAGTTAGGGAAGAAACAGACATGACGGACTTACATATAATACTTAAGTATTTATTGTAGAGATAAAATTTTTATTGAGAGAAATTAATAATTATTCAATTTAATATTTAATGTGAGATAAGCTTAACAGGTAGATAAGCCATCCCTGAGTTTTATTTAGGATTGAAGAAAAACTATAATTCTCTATTACGTCATTCTTATGTATCTCCTACGATTTGGTCTACGTAAGCCTACGAAAAATACATAAGTATTTTTCGGCGACTTGGTGGTTGCAAAATCTAAACTTACTTAATAAAATTTTATTATATAAAAAAAAATCTGTGAGAAAATATTTAACAGAATGTGAAAATAATTCCTCTCTCACAAATAGTTACCAAACAGCGAAAAAATTTCTTCTCTTGCAACTGGTTATGTAATTTCAGTTACGAATAAGGATGAAGCCGTAAAAAAACATCAAATTCGTGGAGCGTGGTTTAGAAGGAGTTAGCGGCCATACAGACAGTAATGGGAAGCTACTTCTAATTATACTATGTATAGATAAAATCTTCAAATTTGTTATTACGCCAATAAAATCTTTTGACAATGTTAACATCGCGGATTTTACTTTGTTACCGACGGGCGCAATGTTTGGCTAGTGTTAATTAAATTCTTCCGGTTAGCCGGTCAAACAGCCGCCATGCAACCTACAAAATTATTCGACAAAATACGTGTTTTACTACAGGCCTGACGAAAAGGTTTAACATAATCGATCCTATAGACTATAGACGGCCCAATGGGCTATATGTTTTTTCCTAAAAATATTTATTTGAAAACATTCGAGAAATAGCTTTTAAATACCTTTTAACGTGTATGTTTTCCTTTGAATATATTCGTGTTTTATAATATATATAAAATGTATATCAAATAACATCATAATGGAGATTAAGGTCTTTGATGTGCTTAAATAAATTATTTTTTAGTTGTTACAATCTGTCAATGTGTTATTGCCGTCATTGCTACAAGAATTTATTTGGAATATAGTACTTATAGAAAAGTATATAGTACTTAGTACTTATATTTTTTTCATAATTTTGTATATTTTTATACTTTAGAATTATTAATGTCGATATTTTTTATCAATTTAGATTTGATAAAAATGTTAACAGTAATATTTTTTATCAAATCTTATCCAATTTTATCAATTTAATCTCAGATTAACCAGTGTGAGACGGTGTTCACACACGTCGTCTCACCAACTATGCACTTATTATGCCCGCTGTACACATGGGGCCAAGGTGTTGGGCCAACATGTGGGACCAAAATGATGCATCCCCAAAGTAGCTGTTTACACATTGGCTCTGATCATTCTGCATTGGCGCTTCGATAAAGATGGACGTAGAAGTTTTTGCAGCTCTGGCTATTTATTTATACAGTACAGTCGATATATCGAGGAAAAAATACGATATATTGACATACGAGTATATCGGTCAAATTTAAAAAAAGAGACGCCAACGTGTGAACGCTGTTTGCGGAGCGCGCCAAGATCCTTTGATGTGTGCACTAAAAACCGACACTATTCGGTTTGCCTGGCAATATTCGCGTCAACTAGACCAATTAAGCCAACATACCGCCAAGTATCTCTACACGTTGGCCCGACACGTTGGCCCAATACCTAGGCCCCATGTGTACAGCGGGCTTTACAAGATGCTCCAATTAGAGTGTTTTTAATATTTACAGTGCGCAAGCCGATGTCATATCTTATATTCTTTGTATGATTAATGAGACATCAGACTGTCTACATTTCTATAAACCACATCTTACTATTCGTATTAAATTTATGCTTTATTGAATCTACTCACTCCCAGTCGTAGACTTATTAGTGTCACAAATTATCTTCGAAGTAAGACCGACTTCGCACAAATGCATTTTCTTAAAAAAACCTTCCTCGTTTATCTTCTTATATATAAAAGGCGATGTGTGTGTGTTTATCCCCGTATGTCTCCTATAGACTCCAAAACCGCTGAACCAATTTTGATAAAACTTCCAGATAATCTTCAGATTAGTGCAGCGGGTGTTCCTGTAAAGTTTGGAAGCGATCGGACGCGGACGAAGTCGCGGGCAAAAACACTAGTTTTTTAAATTAGTGAAAACCGTATAAAAGTCAGTTGGGAAGTTAGCGACCTTATTTTATTATACAATATGTATAGACATATGGATATAACATGTGTTGATATACTAATAGTCTCATCAAAAACATTACAGATCTAATGTTTTTTAATGAATTGAATTTCTCTCAAGGAATTTAATTGCGTTAAATCTGCGGTAAAAAAATTAAAAGCAGAAAATATTTTCTATAAGTAAAATATAAAATCCATTTTTTTTTTCAAAATAAAGTAAATGTTACCAAAGTATTTTCGTGACTTTTCATTTTACTAAAAAGGACGCCGCACAAACGAAAGCGCATTTTAATTTGTGTAAAACACACAATAGTTGCAGAATACATAGAAAAAAAAGGAAAGGAAACGTAATGAACTTTTTAATTAATGGCTCTTTCTTGCACTTCTTGTGTAAAACTTGCTCTTACGTAAGTTTTCGCATCGTTTGATATTCCAGTGAGGTCTTTTTTGTTACATTACCTTCAGGGGTAGTGTAATGAAACTTTGCAGTTTAGATTTAAGTAAGCAATCAACATATCACACAGTGTGTGTGTTTTTTCTTTCTTTCTTTCTTTCTTTCTTTCTTTCTTTCTTCTGTTTGTGTGTACGTACTGTGTACCGTGTGTGTGTGTGTGTGTGTGTTATTAGTCTTCGGACCACAAATACCTATACTTTAAAAATTTCCATATAATATTGTAAATTTTTAGCAACTCAAGTGTGCTCGTAAAAGAAAAGAAATAACTTTTATTGTTTCAGTAATATATTGCTCTGCTGTTAAATTTCAGTGTTTTACATGCAAATCGATGTCGTCATGTCAACCCAGCAACACATCGGAGAGTTGGTAATCTCGCATCTTGTGACGCGAGACGGGTCGGTAATCAAGTTAATATTTGAGTAATACGAGCCTCCGAGCGTCCGTCGGGTCGCCGACACCCTCCAGCTAAGATGCAATATAGATGACTCCGGCGAACGGGTTGCTATGAATACCAAGTTACCTCTTTAGGTAAACATTGGGTGACGGATGTCGCTTGACAGACTTCCTTGAATTTTACTCTTAATTTGCCTTTCAGAGCACTGTTAAGGTAATTGAAGATTACATTTTCTTATTAAATTATTATTATTATTTTACTAGCTGGCGCCCGCGACTTTGTCCGCGTTGAAAAAGAAAAAAGTAGCCTATCCTGTGTCCTGTACGTCTAAATATTAATCTACCAAGTTTCATGAAAATCAGTTAATTCGTTTAAGAGTTATGGAGGAACATACATACATACATACAATACCTACACCTTCAGATTTATTATTAGTATCGATCGATAAATCGATATATACTCGTAGATAGATAAGTCTTGTGAAAACCATCACGCGAAATAAGTTCATATAATTTGACTATTAAAGTAGATAATTGATTGGTAAAATAGTGGTACCATATAATATATATATATTATACCTACTAACGTAAGCCGATAAAAAATATTGGGATTTACATTTACATATAAAAATTACCTTATAAATAATAATTAGTTTCAATTTATCAGTGCGATAGTAAATACATACCTACACATCGGTGAGTTTTTTTTTATTTAAAAATTGTGTCAAGGTACCTTTTGGCTACAAAGATATAGAAGTATGATTTTTAAAATAACTTTAATTTAATTACCATATTTTATTTGAAGAAAAATATTTATATTTTACTAATTATCAATTAGGAACTGCTTATCTTAGGAAAGCGTTTTTTTTGAAAACTAGACCGATAGTAATTTTATTATATATTTTTTTTTATAAAATTTCTAAAGAATGCTAGTTCTACAAAAGTTTTTTAAATGTAAATGTCGACAAACACGCTGACGCTCCATTCATAGGTGGCTATATATTGTCATCTCTATCTCATAAAATACAATACACGCGACTTCGATCGCTTTTATAAAATATAGTCTATGTTACTTGGTGGTAATGTAGCTTTCTATTGTTGAAAGAATTTTTAAAATCGGTCCAGTAGTTTTTACGTTAAAGTTGTACAAGTGCACTGTTGACTTTGTTAAGGATTGAGCTGACTTAGTATAGGTTACTGAGCGCCTCTTTCACAAACGTCAAGTAGGCCAAACTGTCATTTAAAGTCACCGGTAACCGGGGATAATAGAGCTGATATACCTTTGTATGTACGGTAAACGTCCCAAACATTAAATAGAAAATAATTAAAAAATCGGCTATCGAATGATGCAGTAAACCGAGTGCATAATTTTATAGAAAATGATTTCTAAAAGTAACTAATCAACACTTTACATGTAGTTTGTGAAAAAGGCCCTGAGACTAAAATATAGCATGAAGTAGGCACACTGCTCTCAATAAATTCGATATTATAAAGTTCCTTTTGTAACATATAAATAATTTCAAGCAGACTTATTTTTTGTCGTTCCTTATCGGCTTATCTTCAGATAAGTACTTGTCGATCTCTTATCAGTAAATGTATGTTGCTCTGGAATTTCGAGAACGTTTTTTTTTTAATATTTTAACGCAAAAAAAGCAAAACGCAAAAAAAAAACATGGTCTGAAACGAATTCCTATCGTCACAGATTCAGCTTGTTTTATTAAATATGACAAATAAATTAATATCGTCACATTTATAAAGATAACAGGATATAGATGTCAGGCGTTATTCAGTGTTATGTTATTTTTCATTTTTCAACGCGGAAGAAGTCGCGGGCACCTAATTTTATTATATTATGCTAATTTAATCATTTTCTTGACATGTGAAATTTGAATTAAAATGTTTAACTTCATTATCTCGGAATTAGATTAATCTTTTATGAAAAAATGCACGATTAGATAAAAAAAATGGTTTTTTTTTTTCAGATATGTATTTACTTTTCGCTCTGGCCCTTTTGGGCTCCGTTACCTGTATTCCGCTTCAAATCGAAGAAATAGCAACACGAAATGTCCAATACGTTTTGCCTGGAGAATCTTACCCTACTTTTTATGATGTACAGCTGTTCTTTGACCCCGGAAATGTGGAATCCTTCTCCGGTATTGTTGGTATAAGGGTTATCGCTCACAACGCAACGTCCGAGATCGTTATTCATGCCATGGAATTGACTATCAACAGTGTTCAGGTTTTATTTAACGATACACAAGACATATTTGAAAGTTTCGATCTGGCTACAGACGACACCCATCTGTTGAGGATCAGAACGTCAGAACCATTGATAGCTTTACGTCCTTACACAGTAAACATTGAGTATGAAGGAAGATACGCTGAAAATATGTTTGGCGTTTATGTGTCATCATATGAAGAAGCTGGAAGGGGCACCGTGTAAGTTAAAATAGTCTTTCAGATTACTTACTCGTATGTCTTAATGATTTAAGCTTGGGATAGATTGCAAGATTGAGACCGCATGGTCCGACTTTTTTCCCGTTAGTCTGATTGATCGGACGACGCGGACTTTTTTCCCGTTGGTCCGATTGATAGGACAACGCGGACTTATTTTTTCTGTTGGTTCGATAACAGGACTAAGAGGAAAGGTAAAAGCACAAGTTATCAAAAGAGTCTATTCACGATGGCCCTCGCTCCGGTCTGCTCCTGTGTTTTGAGTTCATGTCCATGTAACAATTCTGAATATAGCTTCTGTACCGTTTTAATGCTAACCTCTTTCCGATCTTTAGGAATTTAGTGACGTCACAACTTCAACCAACGTTTGCACGTCGCGCTTTCCCCTGCTATGACGAGCCTGCCCTGAAAGCAATCTTCCGAACAACAATATACGCACCAGCTGCCTATCCAGTAGTAAGGAGTAACATGCCACTGAGAAACGACACCCTCAAGTATGTATAACTTCAATTAATTTTCATTTTAAGTAGTAAACATCCATGTATCCAGGTCTTCCTGTACGATTCCTTTTTGTATTTCCTGTATTTTGACAATTGATTTAATTTTCCAGTTTGAGGTTTTGTTTATTTTATGATTTTAATTTTAATATTGATTTAACGTTCTCGGATTTATATAAATAGTCAGATATGGCCCATTGGCGTATCGTTTGCACGTTGAGGTGTCCCTTTTGAACATGAAAAGAAATGAACAATAGAATTAATAATAATTTTTTAACTAATTTTTAGATCCGACGTCACTGGCTATGTTAAGCACGAGTTTGAAGATACGTTAGTTATGTCCACGTATCTCATCGCTTACCTCGTCTCTGAATTTGATTACATTAGCAACGATGACAATATGTTGTACGAAATTCCCTTCCGAGTGTACTCGAGGCCAGGCACTAACGAAACCGCAACCTTCGCCTTGGAATTCGGTCAACAAAACATGATAGCTCTGGAAGAATACACAGCGCATCCTTACGCCTTCCCCAAAATTGATAAGGTTGCTGTTCCCGATTTTGCTGCCGGTGCTATGGAGAACTGGGGACTAGTAGTTTACAGGTATTATGATCAGATTAAGCCTAGAGCTGTTCGTTCACACTGAAGCATTTTTTTACTTATATATTATTTTACCCGTTGTAACTTTTAAACGAAAGGTTCGTTGATTATGAAACTATTTAAGTTGCATAAGGATTAATATCATGATACGAATGTCATCATTAAATTACATTACCGGTGTTTTGATTGATGTATTCTATTGATTGATGATTGATTAATGATTCCATAGGGAAAATTATTATTTTTAATATCAGTGAAATAGTTTTGGAGTTTATCAATAACTGTTATTACAAATAACAATAAAAAAAAATCAAATATTTTCTCTTTACAAGATTACTACCTGGGCCAGCGACTTCGTCCGCGTTAAAAAATAAAAATAAAATAAGCAATATAACGCTTGATAACTTTTTGCTATTACACTTTGGCCAGGAGTTAGTTTTTTATTTTATTTTAGATGATTCCTCGGGAATAGTTCTTTTTTTCTGGATAAAGGCATCCTATATCCTTTCTGGTGTCACAGACAACGTGTATGCAAAATTTCATAGTGATAGGTTCAGCAGTTTTTGCATGAAAGCGTAACAAACAAACAAACACTTTCACATTTATAATATTAGTAAGGATTAGTAACGATAAGGATTGAATATAGACTTTAAATAATCTAAAACAAAGATATAAAATACTGAAAACCCCCAAGGGGTTAATATAATGAGCTTCCCTAAGGGAAACATATAAGAAGTATAACAAACACGAAAATTAACATTACAAATAAACATTTCGCTTGCAGAGAGGTAGCTCTTTTGGTAACGGAGGGAGTTACCACAACAAGCACAAGACAAAACATTGGAAGAATCATTTGCCACGAAAATACACACATGTGGTTTGGCAACGAAGTGGGTCCGCTCTCTTGGACCTACACCTGGTTGAATGAGGGCTTCGCTAATTTCTTTGAACATTACGCCACTGATTTAGTAAGTAAATTCAATCTTGTTTCTAACAAATTACCAAGCAGTTAAAAGCTTACAACTGCAACCAAGCAGTTATAAGCTTACAATTGCAACCAAGCAGTTATAAGCTTACAATTGCAACCAAGCAGTTATAAGCTTACAACTGCAACCAATCAGTTATAAGCTTACAACTGAAACCAAGCAGTAATCTTACAACTGCAACCAAGCAGTAATCATACAACTGCAACCAAGCAGTTATAAGCTGATTGGCAGTTAAGCTTTTAATGCTACACATATACAATATACAAATAATACGGTATTACTGATTATATATTTCGACAGTTGATTTAGTTCGGAAGTTAGATGTTTCGACTGTGTGACTGCAAGTTAGAGTATCTACTATCCCTCACTCCGCTTCCTAGTTTCCTTACTCGCCTTCACATGTATTGTATGAAAATATACAATATGTATCATGTACATGTGCCATGATAATTATAATTGCCAAGTCATTATAATTATATAAAAATTTCTAATGTAGATCCAGTCATAATAAATGCTGATTAGATAACAATTTTTTTAACAAAATTGTTGAATAAGTGCTCTCCATAGACACTAACTAAAATAATTTAGACTTGTAACATGAGATCTTACAACTTTTTGCAGTGGAAGAACTGCGTTGCAATTCTTGCATTGAATGTATATTATAAATAACTAAACATTTAAATATTGAAATAGCTATTTTAATTTTTTTTGTACATCAATTTTCCTTTTTACTTTAATTGTTAATGACGAGCTTTAGGGCCTCTTTCACCAACTACAAGTAAAGCGTTGATAAGTTACTTTAGAAATCATTTTCTGTTTGATTGAATTATGTACTCGGTTTACTGCATCATTCGATAGGCGAATTTTTATTATTATTTTCTTTTCAATGTTTGGGACTTTTACCGTACAAACAAAGGTATATCAGCTCCATTATCCCCGGTTACCGGTGACTTTAAATGACTTTAAATGGCCTACTTGACGTTTGTGAACGAGGCACTTAAAAACATTTTTATCAAACAGGCACTTAAAATCAGCTTCATTATCTCCGGTTACCAGTGACTTTAAATGACAGTTAGCCTACTTGACAGTTGGTGAAAGAGGCGCTTAGTGTTGTTATTAAAATTTGTTTTTCCGTACTGTACTTATTAAATAATTGCTAATGAAAATTTATGTAATCCTAGGTACGTCCCGGGTGGCGTATGATGGACCAGTTCGTAATTGCCATGCAAAACGTATTCCAAAGCGATGCTGTCCTCAGCGTGAATCCGATGACACATCCAGTTTACACACCTTCAGAAATATTGGGAACGTTCAACGCTGTGGCTTATCAGAAATGTAAGTACTGCGAAATGCAGGTACTATTAACTTTTACTATGATATGTTTGACAGTATTAAAATTTGTAGATTAAAATTATTGCAAAAATTATATTTTAATATTATAGTGAAGTAAGTAATTTAAATTAAATTTGCTTTGTACACTGATTACATTTAAATCCAACAATCTGACTTTATACTTTGTTTAGTGAAATTTTTTTATTAAATAATGATATAACTGCCCCTGGAATTCGAAACTATGTAGTTTTGCCATACTGGCATAAAAACGTTTGTTCCACTTGACTATCAATGCTTTGAATTTTTGAAGCATTTATATGTGAAATTTATTTGATTGTCTTTGAAAATTGAAAATTTAATACGAATTCAAGTATAATAAAATGAAAATAATATCTTAAAAAAATACAATTTCAAATGAGTAGGTATATCATATAGATAAAAAACCATTATCAGTTCCATTGAGACTACGATAAAAATGACAGATTCCATTAAAGATATATCTTATCTGCAACTGATAGACGAATAATAAAATTTACACTCTATTTCCTCTTCACATTGGCTTAGTATTGACTGGAAGCGAATAAAATTCCCAACAGAATATTATTGATAAAATTTTATCCCAATTGCGAAATAGATAAATCTTTTATCTCCGGAGACTCATCGTGTGAATCAGCTTTTGCGACGTGAATGTACAAATATTTTTATTAATCCTTTAATTGATAATATGAGTCACTAGCAGGTACCCTGTGGTATTTGATAATATGAGTCACTAGCAGGTACCCTGTAGTATTTGATAATATGAGTCACTAGTGGTAGCAGGTACCCAAAATTTCAAAATGAGAAAAGAGCATTTAAAAGTTTGAGGGCTCATAGTAAAACGGTGAAGCATAATAGCCATAATAAACCATAAAACCATAAGCTAATTCAGATAGTGTTTTGCTAGATAAAAAGAGCAGAAAAAAATAAGTATGCCGATGTATATAACTAATTTTCGTTAAATTTTGCACTTATTCGGTTCTGCCAGAATTCCCTCGGTATAAATTTCATGTTTAAATTACAGTTATCTACTTTAAAAAAATCAATAAAGTTTATAACTATATACTCCTCTTTTCTCCCTAAAATTAAAATTTTCATATATATTTTTTTCTTAGTTCCCACATTAGGTTAACTATCTGATTCTAGCTTATGTAGTGGTTAAAGCCTCTGTTCTGTTTAAAACCAAAGGCTTTAAACTGTGTGGCTTAACGGTTTTGGATGACATTTGACACAAGGATGGTGTATGCCTGGATTAACATTATATGATACTTTTATCCTGGAAAAATTTTAGGTTTCCGAAGGATTGTCTAAAAATATAATAAAAATTATGCCCTACTGTCGCAGTGGCGGCGCTACCGTCGTTACAGCGATAAATATGTCAGGTGTTATATTACTCATATATTATTTTATTCTACGCGGACGAAGTCGCGGGCAGCAGCTAGTATCAGTAGGTACTAATAATAAATCTGTAAGTGTAGTTATTGTATTTATGTATGTTCCTCCATAACTCTTAAACGAATTAACTGATTTTCATGAAACTTGGTAGATAAATATTTAGACGTACAGGACACGGGATAGGCTACTTTTTTCTTTTTCAACGCGGACGAAGTCGTGGGCGCCAGCTAGTTATATACTAAAGGCAACGTGATTAAAAGCCGCCCTCTAAAACAGCCCAAACGGTAGTATAAAAGTAAAAGTATGGTTACTATGACCAGACAGGTGTGCCTTAGTTTATTACTCACACAGTTTTTATTGCAACATGGTTTTGGGAATAGGTTTTTTTTATTCGTTACAGCTGGCTCCGTGATCCGTATGATACAACATTTCCTCACGCCTGAAGTGTTCCAGAATGGGCTTCGCATTTATATACGGGACAAGTTTGTTACATTTTTTTTATATTTTTTGGTTACATAATCCACTAAGGACGTGTAAAATTTCCACGCTCTTAGAGGGTGAACAATTTTGATACACTATATATCATTGTTGTTAGTCAATGATGAGTCGATGAATATTCATAATATATTCTAGGTTTTTGCTTAATAGGAAAGGAAATTATGTATTTATATTATTAAATAAAAATAAAATTACTTTGTTAAATTTTGTATATTATGATATAATATACAAAATACACTAAAATCTTATAAGATTTTAGTGTAACTTGACTGTTCACTGTAACGTATTACATTGTTTTCTAAATTTTATTCGAATGCATTGGGATTATAAGCAATTATAGAGAATTTTTACTGATGTATTGTCGATTACTTGGATTAAACTATAGGATATTTTTTATCCTGGAAAAATTTTAAAATTTTAGGTTCCCATGGCATTTTCAAAGAACGAACTATAGCTGAGTCACCCTCAAAAAAAAACCGCAAGTGGTCAACTGAGCCCGCAGACTAAACGGGCTTTGGGCTCAGTTGACCACTAAAGTTGTATGAAGTTGCCACCTGCTAGTACAGAACTATAGTTCTACTAATATTTAGTAGCAAAATTTAGTATTTTGAAGCTCTACTGCAGTCATGTCAAAGGTACGGCCCTCAAGCCTGGTCCGTTACATGCTAAATCTTATAAATGGCCCTTTAGAAAAATCAGTTTGACACCCCTGCTCTACTGGCTCTAGACTAAATAAATATGTGTTTACGAAGACATGTTTTTTTTAGTTAGAAGCGCAATAAGTTAGTGTATAAATACAGACTAATTAATTTACAGATTATTTTCTTGATAAATGAATATAATATTTTTTGTAATGTTCTAGTCACCGCAAAGCAGCCCATCCAACTAATTTATATGCGGCTCTGCAGCAAGCGTTAGATGAATCCAATAGAACCATATCGTGGAGTTTGAGCACTATACTAGACAGATGGTCAAACCAAGGTGGTTTCCCTGTAGTCACAGTAAGAAGACAGGCAGCTACTGCCAACTCAATCTCTGTATCTCAGGTCAGTAATACAGCGATACAAGAATAAGTTGAAATTTTCTCTGAAATTATGTTCCGTCAAGTTATTTTCGAATGAAAGTTTTATTATGTAGGTACAAACCTTTATTTATATTGTACATTTACTCTTTCGTCTAGAAAATTGTGTATCAACATTTAAGGTTATTATATACTTTTTTTATTGACGCCAAAAATTTAAGTTTTTTAAGGATTTTTATCAACTTATAAGTATGTCCACTCTTTATAATATGTTCATGTTGATATCAAATGTGCTTTTATAAGCAATTTATTGCTACACACGTATTGTTATTTTAAACATATCTCCTAAATTTATGTTATTTCTTAACAGGAGCGTTTCTTAACCGATTCAAGCTTGTCGTCCAATCACCGCTGGCACATTCCCATCAACTGGGTGTTGTCCACCAACGTGGACTTCTCAGACACCAGTCCACAGTACTGGGTTCCCGTCTCTTTCCCTGCCCCAGCTGTTGATATTCCTGGCCTTTCTAATGCAGAGTGGTTCATCGTCAATAAACAACAAACAGGTTAGTCTTTATTAAAAGGTGCTTTCAAGAATTATGTCAAGTTATAGAATAAGCATTGAATAATAAACATATATATCTGACAAAAATATCTGAGCAATAATTTTTCAATTTTTATTGCTCATTCAATTTTTGTTTTATTTTTGATGACCACTCGAAAACAATACTTTTATTCTGCATAATAGGTGAACTCTATGTATCCCTGACAACTTATATGCAAAATTTTATGATGATCAATTGAATATTAAGGCGTGAAAGCGTAACAAACAAACAAGTAAACTCATTTTCGTATTCTTAATTAAGGACATAAAAAGTAATAATAATCTAATTTTCGTATTAAAATAAAATAAAGACACTGCGAGGTCAAAGACCTCTAGAGCGGTATATTTATGTAATTATTAATATTATTTATTAATAAAGAGTAGTATATTTTTAATTTTACTGTTCCTAAAAAGAGTTTTGTATGTGCCTAGCCCTAACTAAGTCTTACAACAATACTACTATAGATCAGTATTTTTATGGTATCAATGAAAAAATAATTATGCCGATCAATTTCTCCTATCGTGTATTTTTTTTTAAAATTTATTTTTTAAATAAGCATACTAAACATATTTTTTACTTATCAGGGTACTACAGAGTAAACTACGACACCGACAACTGGGTGGCTCTCGCTAAAGCGTTGGTTGAATCCCACAACATCATTCATGTATTGAATCGCGCTCAGCTTGTTGACGACTCATTCAATTTGGCCAGGAACGGACGTTTGGTTAGTAAGAATTCATTACTATTATATTAAGTACTTGCTGTTGCACGCGACTTCGCCCGCGTAACTTTATAAAGTATTAGCCTATGTTACTCACTTATATAGCTTTCTATAGGTCAAAGAATTTTCAAAATTGGTCCATCAGTTTTTGAGTTATTTCATTACAAACGTAGAAATCTTGTGTCTATAATATTATTATAAATGGTAGATTCTTTATGCTTTAAAACGAAGGACCAGAACCGTGTGTATTCTTTTGAAAATACGGATTTTTGTCGCGAGACCGAGGCCAAGAATCGGTGGAGTAGTAACAAATCTGCTATCACTAGATTTTGTACCAGATGGGATTTGGGGTAGATGAGTTTTAGGATGAGGACTAAGAGTGAGTGGCCTCAATCAAAAAGGTCTCTATACACAATTTGATTTCTATTTTTTTATAAAACTGGATGTATGAGACAAGATTAGGACCATACAATAATCTGATTTCTCCTACTAAGTAACTCACTGAAATATAGCAGCTCATGTGCTGTTATATCACTGTGATATCTTTAACAGGGTGGTTTATGACTAGATTGTAACGTACCATTCAAATCAAATAAATATTTACTTAAGTTGACATGTTTAATAAAAGGTTTTTGGTTTTTATCATGCCTACGCTTAGAAGGAAAGTAACCGTTACATTAAAATAAGTAAGTATGTAATAACTTAAACTAACTTAAGTTGCAATATGAGAGGTTATATAACGTTCTTAAACGAGTTTCTACTTTACTTCATTACAGTATTTTCAAAGTTGTGTCTACTAGAAGTTTGAATGGGTGCTTTAAATAAGGTTAGCTTCAAAGACTTTATAAGTGTATTTGGGAGTATAGACACGGCGTAGACCGTAAATAATGGTAGTAGTACAATTCGTCCACTCGAGATTGTCCACACGAGAGAGAAAGAGAGAGAAGTGGACGAATTCGCACTGTCGCTCGCTAGTGCGAGTAGGATTTTAATACTACCAAAGATTTCGGGGCTTTCTGCTTGCTACGCCGCATCTATAGTTCAGATCAATGGTTAGCTTGAGAAAAATTATGCACATCTAAGCTAAGTTGAGCCTCACATTTAAAATAACTTGTGGCTTTTAATTGTTTTTTAACAAAATTTCATTAAATACTGCTCATTTCTAGTAAGACGTGATATTCCTTAAAAGGTGTATCCTATGTAATATGTTATAATAACATACCATAATAAAAATATATAAATAAGAAAAATATTAAAAAATTAATAGATATAAAAAGCTGAAATGGTGTTATTTTTTTTTTAGAACTACTTGCACGCCTTCGAGCTCTCATTATATTTGGAAAAAGAGTCTGACTACATTCCTTGGGCAGCTGCGAACGCTGCGTTTAGCTACCTCGACATCGTGCTCAGTGGATCACCAGTTTATTCACTCTTCCAGGTAATTTATTAAGCATTCACTGTTTTTATATTACACTAGCTACTCGTATGTTAAAAATACTCGTATGTTACTATAATGTAGCTTTCTAAAGGGAAAGGATTTTCAAAATCGGTCTTTTATATTCAACTGTACAGAATCACCGATGCGAGCGAGTAGTCTATAAAAATAATAAATAAAATAAAACATGACGACCCGGGCGAGATACATGCGGGTGATTTGTCAATAAACTCGGTCCAGTAGTTTTTGAGTTTATTCATTACAAACATACAAAAATACAAATCTCTCTTTTTGCAATATTATTATAGATCAGATCCATTAATGTATATAATGTCAATGTGCTATAACAATACGATAACAATAACTAAAGGAATGTTGAATTTTTAATTCTGAGCCATTTACTCATACTATTTCTTTTCCTAGGAATACGTATTGCACATTTCTGCGCCGCTATACGACCAACTTGGTTTCGACGTTCTTCCTTCGGAGGAATTTGTCACTGCCTATCACAGGAACATCATTTTAGACCTCAACTGTAGATACGGAAATGAGGAATGTATCCAAGAAGCCCAGACGAAGCTACAGCTTTTCAGGAATAATACATGTGAGTAAAATTCTAAGCATTAAATGAAAAATGTATATAACTTAGCATTTTTCATTAATTTAATGTCATTTATTAAGTAATAGATGAAAAAATGTTATTATTAGGTAACTGATTTTTGTGGTTAATGTTAATATTAATGTTAATGTTAACCGAATTATAGAGCCGGATTGGACTATTATTGGGTATTGTATAATATGTAAATATGTCTAACTTAGAATTAAATGAAATATTATTTAGTTTACTACATATTTATATGTTATATAGCAAAAGGTGAAATCAAATCAAAAGATGATTTTTGATTTTAAATCAAATATTTCCTCCGAAAAACCCCACCGTTAGCGTGCCTACTTTACTTATCCCTTAAGTAATTTTACTTTCAATTTCTAGCTGAACGTTTGAACCCCGATATTCAAGGAACGGTGTACTGTTCCGGACTACGAGGTGGTGATATGGACAACTTTAACTTCTTGTGGAATCAGTACTTGGGCACTTCAGATTCTAGTGAACAAGCAATTCTATTGAATGCTTTGGGCTGTACTTCTAACGAAGAGGCTCGCGACTTGTAAGTAGTGTCATCTATAATAGTAAACAAAATTGAAATGTCTGTTTGTAATGTCAAAATAACTGATTTTTAATAAATGTATGACAAAGTATATATACGGTAAAATTATTGTTGCTTTATGATAAAGACATTGGTAATTTCTAACACTAAATATACATTTTATTTCGGCTGTTGTATAGAGTTGAGATAAATGATTTTTAAATGGATTTTTCATAACAAAATGTTGAATTTTTTTTTCAGTTATCTAAACCAAGTAATCAGCGATGATTCTTCTGTGAGAGAACAGGATAGGCATACCATCCTTGTTTCCGTTATTAATTCGAGCCCTGAAAATATGGAGGCTGCATTAGACTTTGTCATTGAACATTTTGAGGATATTCAACCAAGGTAAGATTTTGTTTTCAGTTCGAAATAAGACAACCTATTGTAATAAGACAGTATAACGTAAAAAAAATCATTTACAGAGTCCAAGGCTTGACCGGAACAACAAATATATTGAACGCCTTCTCCAGGAGACTGACTACACAGGAGCATTCAGCAAAGGTAGAAATTTTAAAACCTTAATTCGTACTGTGTGCTGCTTATCGTAGGTCTCTTGTGAAGCTTGATAGTAGTTGAAAAATGTCTTCATCTTCTTAAATTATCAGGTTTTAAATTATGTTTACAAGTTCTGAATAGTTTTTAGAAGCTAAAAAGTTAATTGAATAACTAATGGGAATAGACCTGAAAAAATGAGTTTTTGAATCTACAATTCTTCTTAATTTGTTTAATATAAACATCGATGGTTTAATAGCCCTGCTATTAACTTTTAGAAGTTTTAGAAGTTTCAGAAGCTCTTAACATTTGGAAACTTCTAAAAGTTTAATGTTTCTAAAGTTCTAAAAGCTTAGTGTTCATTTTAACTCTTCATATCATTATCCTTCCAGCACAAATTGCTATAGACATTTGTGTGGGAAGGATAATGACACATATTGGTCTTTTGTTGCTGAATATCGAGTTGTTCAAGATCTTTCTTTCCCAACTACTTAGGTACTAAACATGTTTAATTTTTAAGGTATCTTATTATTGTTATTTGTTTCAGGTGGACGAATTTGTAGAACGCTATAATAGTATATTCACAGCGGGTGAGCTTGCTTCGGTGGCTGCCATCCGAGAGAACATTGGAGCTTCTATCATTTGGAATAACGATAACTTGGATACAGTAGACTCGTGGCTGAGAGGGAACTATGGGGGCGGCGCAGCTGCTATTACGTCTGGCCTTATCGTCACTATATTATCTGTTTTTATCACATTTTTAAACTACTAAATAAAGATCGATTTAGAATATGCGCCTGAAATTATCTCAAAAGAGAGAACAAAAAATTAAATGAGCAGGTTTTTTTCTGAAAAGCGATTTCGGTGAAACTTGTAAATAGATAATTATCTGTATCAAAAATTTATTAGTCCGTATGATAACAGATATTAAGAGGTAAATCAACAAAATCGAAAACCTGCAGAAATATAGTTAAGTTTCTCAAGCGACCAAAATGATTCAAACATTACCCAAGTATATTAACAATTTAAAAGAAGCCTTTGAAAAGCTTTCTTCAAGAATGTATTGTATGTATAATAATATATTACTACGTTATTAATAAATTGTATTATATTTGTAAATAAATAATTTATACGTTTTATAAAGATCTTACTTTTTCTTATTTACAATCGACATATGTTATTTATTATTAGAACTTACAGAAGACTTTGAAATAAAAGCATGTGTGCTATTGTATTTCGGTGTGTGAGTAAGAAATGCCAGAGCCCATTTCCTTACCATCAATTCCTTACCCATGTCTGACGACCTTAATATAAAAAAGACAGTTAATATTAAGTAACAATACTTATGTTATTGTTGACCTAAGACAAGCTAAGAATCTTTCATGTACACTCTTCATAGTGCACTCAAGAAAGACTGCCCCTACCTTCCTCTTACTTATATCTAAAAACTGAATACTAATATTTAGACTAAATAAAAACTGCTGATTACACAGGTTAAGTAAAACCTGCATATTAAATATGTTTTAAATATTTGAAAATATTATACAATATAGTCTTGGTTGAGGAACATCCATCAATGGACCGGAATTACGGGAGTAGAAGAGCTGTTCCGAGTGGCCTTTTCGAGGCTGATTGCCAACGTCGGGGAAACCTGATAGGGCACTTAACACTAGATTTACCACACCAGTCAAAATGACTGGTTTTATAATTTCATTTTCAAATTCCTACTTAATCTCAATTTCTTTTTTTGAAACGATGCAATGACATTTGTAGCGATACTTAATTGAATAATATTAGGCGTTCAGTTTTCTTTTTTTTATTAAAAATCAAAAAGTTTTTGATTATAATCGGTACTTATACCAAACCAGTCAAAATGACTGGTGCATTTTTCTACGTGATGGAATGAGTTTTGTGCATAATAATTTATAAATGATATATTATAAATGCTGCGTAATAGTAGCAGGATAAAAAAAAATGTTTGTGATGGGCTAAATGGGCTACATCATGAATTTTCAGTAGTTGATTGAACTTTGAGTGGTGTTGAAATTTTGTTGAGAATACTGGAAATAAATATTTCTTTGGGTACCTAAATATTCAAATATATATTGTAAGTAAGAAAACTAAATACAGAGATAAATATTATCCTATTATTTATTATTTTCAATTTTATTTTTATTTTTATAATAATCGCCAGGCCCCAGAAATGTCATAACGAAAGTTTTTGGAAAATATCACCGATATATCTATGGAATGTTCGGATGTTGAAAATAATGAGCTTTATGATATCGAAGACGAATTATCAGATACACAGATAGTGCAAAAAATATATATGTTAGTTATAATTATATGTTAGTTATATTGTGAATTAATTAATTAATGTTTAAGAATTTAAAGATTATTATGTTTCAGTTAACTAATAAATGAATTAATAATTAATAAATAATATTACAATTAACCTATAATTGAAGTAATTTATCATTTTTTAAAAATTATAAAGACGTAAGTCCCAGTATCCATTTTTTCTAAGACCAGTCATTTTGACTGGTGTCGGTAAATATAGGTAAGTCAAATTGTTGGTATATCTAGTGTTAAAGAAGAAGATATAATTAACAACTACGAAAGAAACTATTTCTTGTATAAGTATATTAAATATGCATTGTAATTTAAGTATAAACAATGAAATTTAAAAAGGTTGTGTTATCTTAAGTATTGTACAGATAAAATATGGATTTCCCTATACAATATCTCTAAAAGTAAGGACAGATCTATGGTCCAATTGAGTGTCAGATCAATCATGTCCGCCACAATGAAATAAAGTTAAGAATTCTAACTAACATCTTCCTAGAGTTTGCAACGCTCTCGTTCCGAGCGTATTTAACAGTTTTTTTAAAATAAAAATCTAAAATGGCAAAAATAAATTTATTTATATTAAATTTACTCTTCATTGCAGTAGTTAGTTTACCTTTAAATCGTAAGGATAAAGTGAATGTTGTTGTAGAAGAAAAACCAGATATTAGTGCAATTAAAAATGCTAACCAATCTATAATAGTAAAAGCAACCGATGACATAGGGAGTGTTATAAGTGTTAGAAATTTATTAAGACCAGGAATGTTAGTTAGTACATACAGTGTAACACTGACACCTGATGTAAACAGTGGAACGTTTAATGGTGTTTTAGAAGTGTCTGTGACTATTACAGATTTAGATACAATAGAAGATGAAATTGTATTATACGCAAGAGATCTCAACGTGATTTCAGTAACTTACGCTTTGGCTGGCAATAATTTTAACAATGTTGCCGATTTCAACGTAGATCCTGACGACGGCCTGATAGAAATATTTCCAGATATTCCAGCGTCCCTTTATAACTTCAGGATAGAATACCAAGGCAATTTAGATACCAATGGAAATGGATTTTACATGACAACTTACGGCGAAAGCAGGTTTCTATTTTTTTTCCTAATTTAAACCTTACTTCTTATTTCGCATTTCTTTGAAATTTGTGTTTTTATTTTTCCCCTGGTTAGTATTTTCACGGTCAGGGCTGAAACTGTTAGAAATTATCAATAATATTAAAATAAATTTTGATTATTTTATTATTGAAAAATGCAACTTCATAATAATTTGCAAAACTGTGCTTTTTGTGATCTGGTTGAAAACTAAGCTGTAAAAAATGAGAAAGATTTAAAAATATTAATCTGGGTAAATGGAATTACTAAGTGATTAAATAAACTATGTCTGTTATCATCATGAATTCATCTTTCTGTGTTTCAATATTTTGAATAAGCAAAAACTCAACTCAAATATTTAATATATGACGCATATCCATTTGACATTTGAGATACTAGTTAAAATTTTTATCATCGCTTCTTCTCTACTCTACCTGATTATAAACTTATTCACATCAGTCTGTATCATGTGCACATTTATCTGTTCTTAAAGATTATGTCAATCACCAAATGTTACACTCACATCATTTTACTTGTTTGTAATTTATCTTAAGAATTTATTTTATAAGTGTTAGAATTGATGTAACTTAAAAAGTAAGTTTACAATGATCTAGTAGAGATGTGTAAGCAAGTCTATACATTCTGTACCAACCCTGTGCTGACATGATTGAAAATATAAAATGCCATGAAGTGTTTCCATACTAAATAAATAAAAATGAATCGTTAATTGTGTTGCTAAGCGCAAAACTCGAGTACAGCTGAGACTTGACATGACATTTTTTTTTAAATATTCGTTGAAGTCCGAGGAAGGTTCTTATAAAAAGAGATTGAAAAATTTAAAAAAAAACGGACAACCGTCAGAAAGCGGGGTCGATTCGCTAGTAGGTACAAAATCAAAATCAAAAAAATTTTACATGCTCTTACTCCTTTACCTATATTACTCTGAGACCTACTCTGAGACATAAAACTGGTAATATAATATATATATATATATATATATATATATATATATATATATATATATATATATATATATATATATATATATATATATATATATATATATATATATATATATATATATATATATTTGATTTGTTATTATTTTCGATTTCTTGTTATCAATCCACTACATACGGTGCTTGAATCAAAAGGCATCGTACTTGATAATAGCAAGAGGTATTATTGGGCTGAAAATTATATACAAAAATCTTTCTATCCATAAGTGAAAATTGAATCAAAATCGGTTGAGCAATTTCGCATACGTGTATGTGTATTATTTATAAAGAAAAGAATAACCAGTACAAAGTTAATGAACTAACGCAGTTCAGGGTCTCTCATTTTGATAATGTAATGCCAAAATGACTGTGTGCACAGGGCTACTTTTCTGATCTAAATCAGAGCCAACTGTGAATCGAATTTAGGACTATCGAGACAAAACGTAAAAATAAGCAACCTTAGTTGCCAAATGTTATTTTTTTGTGGCAGTACCACGTAAGTATTATACTAAAGACCCGCTTCCGGCTTCCCGGTTGCAGATTAGATATATCAAAAGGCATCGTACTTGATAATAGCAAGAGGTATTATTGGGCTGAAAATTATATACAAAAATCTTTCTATCCATAAGTGAAAATTGAATCAAAATCGGTTGAGCAATTTCGCATACGTGTATGTGTATTATTTATAAAGAAAAGAATAACCAGTACAAAGTTAATGAACTAACGCAGTTCAGGGTCTCTCATTTTGATAATGTAAGCCTTTAAACTATCTTTTATGTCCAAAGCCGAAGAAAGAATATACTTATCTATTTTATTTTATATCTTAAATTTGAAGTCTGCAATAACATATCAACTTTTCTCCGTATCTCGACATCGCGATAATTTTTTCTTGGAACATGTCAGTCTTTATGTTCGAATGCGGTCGGGAAGTAGTCGCATGGGACGTTCGGGTAGTGGAAAGTAAAACGACCGGCCATTTCAATACCAAAAATGGCTCGGAGAAAATTCAAGTGGAAATTCACGTTCTTGCTTCACCTTATTTTGTTGAATGTGTTAATAAAATCACTGCCCATCCAAGTAACTGTGCCGGCAATAACAAGAGATGCTGTGTTCGATAATTTAAATTTGCCAAATATACTCGAAGATAAAAGCGACGACGTACAAGAGAAGATAGAACAAACGAGTAGTAGAGTTGAAGAAGATGTAGATACAGCAATCATAAATAACATTCCTAATTCAACCCGCTCGGTAAGACAAATTATTAGGCCAGGACAAGATGTACAAAACTATGAAGTCGAAATATCATTAAATGGTGGAACATTTACTGGCAGAGCAATATTAACAATAAGACTAAGTACGGCGACAATTGAAGATCCCATTCAGTTATACGTTGAAGATTTAAATATCGATTCAGTCCAAGTTAGCATTGTAACCAGTCAGTTCCCAGTTAATGCAGCTTTCTGGGTAGATGATGGTATATTGGAAATTGAAGCACCAACTCCAGCTAGTTTGCTATCAGTAACGATAAATTATTCCGGGCAAATTGGAGAAACTGGACTTGCACTTTACCGAGGATCATATGGAGACAAGTAAGATAAGATTTCGTTTAGAGACTACCTAAAAAAGAACCCAACGAAATTTTAAACTGGCTTAAGTTTTAAAGCTAACATCCAAAATGGTCCAAAAATTTAAATCCTGTGTACAATTTTTTGTCATGTATTAATTTTCCTTTGATTTAATTGGTTACATTATAATAAACGAGGAATTCTTGTATGCCACGACGATCTCGCAAACGGCTCTAACGATTTACACGAAAATCTAGGGTTAGGAGTTTTTTAGGTCTAGAAATCAATCTGTCAGGGTCTTTATCTTCGAAAAAATTCATTTTAGGTAGTTTTTTTTAATGGAACTGTTACAGAAGTACGAGTAATACCGCTTGCTCGTTTTGTAATATTTTGAATTATTAATTTTTAATTCAAATATTCTTGAATTTTTTCGATAATATTTCACTTTCTTTTTTACATGTAAAAAACTTTAAACCTTTCATTGGCCCGAGCGAAGCTCGGTCAGCCATCTAGTAGGTATTAAATGAGGAAAAATTCCGTCACAAAAAATAAGACTATTTTGAAGTTATTTAAATAAAAATTATATGTGTAATTGTAAAAATTGGGCTTAATATTGGGACAAAACAAATGAATTATTTTTTAAGATTAATAATCAATTATAACCTTAAAAATTAATACATAATTTGTTGTAAAATACACAATTACTAAATAAATTCTAAATAGTCTTATTTGTATAGTGATAATACTTTTTAATATGATTAGTTTTAATAACACAAAATTTATAATTATAAATACACAATCACATTAATTATATGAGTTATTTATAATAGAATGTTGTTAGATCGCATATTTATTTTTATCTATCTTTCCATAATTTTTTTTTAATAAAATAAGACAATCAAAGTAAGTAGAACAGGAATAAGTCAAACATTTCTATGATTATGACCTTTTAAGTTTAGCTAAAAAAGTGTCTGTTATTAATTTTTAGTGTCAAGTACTTGAGAACTAGCTGCCGCCCGCGACTTCGCCCGCGTAACTTTGCAAATTATATACCAAAACCTTCCTCGAGAACCATTCTATCCATTGGATGAAAACAGCTTGAAAATCGGTGCAGTAGTTTTTGAGTTTATCGCGAACAGACAGACAGATAGAAGCGGCGGATAACTTTGTTTTATAACTATAAATATAAAGTTTATCTTACAATAATAGGATAAGGTGTTTCAAAATTATTTATTTCGTGCATACAAGTTTTAACGAGAATTTAAAATATTTCACGTGATTAAGAGTTAATTTTTACATATGGAGTAGAAAGAGCTTTTTTAAACTTGTATTATTTGTTAGGTACTGTTTAGTATTATTGTTGTAAGGATATTAGTTTTTGGCCCACACGGGTTATTTCATAATGTATGTACATACATATATTTTAATGGAGAATTTTTATGTCTTATTCGCCTATTCTTACTGCCACTTCAAATAATTTTATTTTCAGTACATACGTTGCCATGAATCTCCAACCAACAAACGCAAGACGCGTATTCCCCTGTGTCGATGAACTGACGGAGGTAGCAACAGTTAGATTTACCTTCAATAACTTGCAATATAATAATATATTTGCGAACACCGTTTTGGAAGAAAATAGCGCGTAAGTATATACTCTTAATAAATTATAGAAATAATGTACTCATAATCACTTTTTGGTTTTTGAAACCAAAAAGTGTTCTGGTCAAAAACCTGAGGGGTAAACTATAAGTACAAATAGTCCATTTAAATTTATAATTTCTATATAATAAAAGTTAATTTTATATAATCGAATATATATTAGTCCATAGAATACTAATTTAGCTGTGGCAGGGCTTGCTGCATTTTTAAAAAGCTTCACGCTTATTGCCTTACAATTCCGGAAGTACAAGACATCTGCTCCTGACCAAGGCAGAGATATATTTGTTTTCATATATTTGTTTTTATTTATTTCTATTTAATTAGTTTTGCCCTAATATCTGTGGGACCTACTCTTGTCAATTCGATTATATATGAGTATTTCTATAACATAAATGAACTCCCAAGCCAAGAGTACACAGTTAGTAAATCCCTCTTTCTTGGTGTCGCCATAAACAATATTTTATATAGTGGTACCAAATATTTCAGAAATGAATTCACCGCATTACTCGGTCCTGTTCATCTCTGGGGTATGATAGCTCATGACCTGCTGAATATCAACTACCTGCCTGCATACAACGTGTATCTGTACGGACAGCAATATCTTGGAAATTTAGATTCTCAAGCTTCTATTGCTATAAACTTTTTTATGAATGGGTTGAACGAATGGACCACTAAACCTTATGCGGAAATCATGAATAATCAAGATGGAAGATTGAATATAATGGCCGTGCCTGATATTTCGAGGGACTGGTACGCGCTATCTACAATCCCCATTTGGTGAGTGGCTACTCTTATAATATCGTCGGTATCTTTAGCCTTTTATTATAGTTTCCGAAATACTGCAACTACTACAGTAATGCAAATAAAATTAAATGTTTCAGCAGAGAAAACAAATAAATAATAATTTTATTAACTGTCATAAAAACTGTATTTGATATCAACATTACACGTTCGGATTTCTAACGATATGCGGAGATTTCCAGAAAGCTTTACTTTTATTTTTAAAATATTTTCATAAGGAAATAATTATAGATTTTAAAATATCTTTAGGGAACCTTACATTTTTATGGAGGCAACGCATTCAATAAAGCAGAGGAAAGAAGCAATTACAGAAATAGCCCGAGCTATGGCGAGACAATGGTTCGGTTATGTTATATATCCAGAAAATTGGCGTTACCAGTGGATCATTGAAGGCCTTGGATCATATGCAGCCTTCGAAGTGTTAAAGGATGTATGCATTTATTTTACATTTACTAAAAAATATATAATATTTTCAAATTGTTTCATTTTTATGAGATCATATCATGAATTTAGTCCTTATCAAAAAAATTTCATAATCTAGATTGATTATGTAAATATGAATTTCTCTTTAAATTTATATGAATCGGACCTTTGTGCTTTTAGTTACGACGGGTCTATTTATTTATTTATTTGTTTCACACGAACAAAGTTGTTGATATCGGCTTGTAAGAATACATCCTTTCTTTTTCAGTTCCAATCTGATGTACAGGTTGATGTAACTCAAATAGACGTTGAAACTATATTCGTTAGCGATATTATTCAAGAGAGTTTGCTGCGCGATGGGTACACTTCAGCCATGCCTCTAGATGCGGGAGAAGATGTAATTGACGAAGAAATGGTGCGACTTAACACACAAGGTCTTGTTAAATATAAAGCTCCTGCCATTATGAGAATGCTGAGACTAGTGTTAGGTGATGAAGCACATGACTTTGTTCAAAGTGGAGCACAGTCTCTTCTTCACAGCAGGTACTTATAAACACGATTTATTTGCTAATTGAAATATTTGGTCTTAGTAGGAAACAGACTAAAATACCTAACTGTTACATGAAGGATGTGTACAGAAGTAATTAGAATAAATTGATGGTTTTATATTCTCAAGATGTACTATGTTATTTTTATAGAGCCTTGGATACCGTAAACACACAATTCTTCATCGACTCTCTTAACAGCCACTGGTTATCTTATAATCCAAAACTTATAGAAGATATTGCAGATTTTCTTGAACCGTGGTTATATGATAACGGATATCCTCTCATTCATGTTGGATTGAGACAAGGTGGTGTACTGGTAACACAGGTGAGTAAATGCAAAAAATGTTCTCATTTGTATTATTGTAAATAATGGATTTTTTAAAATATTAAGTTTAATTAAAGATTTTTTTTAATAGTACTATCTAGGTAACTGAAAAGTTCCTAATATTTTTGGGGTTTCTTTCCCGAAGAAAACTTTCTTCATTGATAATTAATTCCGATAAAGTATTTGCAAACTGTGACAGATGTTTTACATAAACAATAAATTTATTTTTAAGTGTCAAATTTGATAGACTAGATTAATAAAATTGCAGGAGCGTTTTGGGTTTACGAGTCAGCCACAAATTGACTACATGATTCCTCTGACCTATAGCAGAAGCAACGACAATAACTTTGACAATATATACCCGATACTTATGATGGAGACCACAACTACCCTTAACTTCGCTTTGGATGAGGAGGATTGGGTTGTCTTCAATGTTCAAGGGCAAGGTATATATATGTTTTTCGCTTCACTCAAAGTTAATGTATGGAGACGTTGCAGACCTCGCTATAAATTTTGCATAAACGCTAAATGCGTATTTGCATGTAATTGTAGTCTAATATAATAAAGGTAGATAGAACCTATATTTATAATAAAAGTTACAAAATATTTTATTGATGAGTATATTTTTATGAAAAACTCGTCAGACAGGCTGACGGTTTATATCGCATCCCTTACTAACTCACTGAAACACAGCACACAGCTAGAAGGGATGCCAAAATGACTGTTTGCACAGGGCTACTTTTCTGATCTAAATCAGAGCCAACTGTGAATCGAATTTAGGACCATCGAGACAAAACGTTAAAATAAGCAACCTTAGTTGCCAAATGTTATGTTTTTGTGGCAGTACCACGTAAGTATTACACTAAAGACCCGCTTCCGGCTTCCTGGGTGCAGATTAGATATATACAAACCTTCCCCATTAATCCCTCTTGTATGAAAGCCGAAATAAAATAGGTCTCGGGTGGACCTATTTTATTTCGGCTTTGAAGTTTCGGCTTTCTGAGTTTTTCAAGCGTACAAACCTACTTAACATTTTATTTTAATAAATATATATTTAAATTTCTTAGCAGAACTTATTAGATGGGAAAATGATATTATAAAATACCAAAAAGGAAACACTTTAAAGTATACTTATTATTTATTTTAGGATATTATCGCGTTAATTATGATAATGAACTATGGGAGAGAATCATCTGGGCCTTAGAAGATCCTGAGAGAAGACAAGAGATACATCCTTTGAACCGTGCTACTGTAAGCAGAATTGATGAATATTCAACATTAAATGCGATAGACATATTATAACTACATAAATATAACATATAGCATTTACTTATACAACTTTAAATGCTATGCAACTACATAATTAAAATACGCATAAATCGAGAGGAGGGTAATGATTTTTTTTAAATATTTTGCAGTTAGTTGATGATGCTCTAAATTTAGCGAGAGCAGGAAAGTTAGACTACGAAACAGCCTTCCTAGTTGTACTTACAATGGAACATGAAACGGAATATGCTGTTTGGAAGGCTTTCATTAGAAACATGGATTTCTTACGAAAACGTCTTGTTGCACTCGTAGAGGACGACGAAGATTTAGACCCTGATATTTACTTGGTAAGAGAAAGCAATGAACTTTAATACCTAATGTAAAGGTCATATATAAAGGTCAACCGGCATTAAGACGGTCTACTTAGTTATAGGACTTATAGTCTATTTTTTTAGAACTTGTCGACAATGTAAACAATCCGTCATTTAACTTTGTCAATAGTTAAACCAAAATACTAGTGATGGGAACTATTGAAAACTACAAATAAAAAAATCGCGTCTACTAATCAAAAGTAATGTATAAGTATAGGGTTTAGATTACTTAACTCACTGGTTATATTTATTACCGGGAAAAGTCTAGAATTAAAGATAATTTAGTTTTAATTTTTGAGGTTATGTAAAATAACACCTACTTTTAATATTTAAAAAAATCGATTAATCGAAATTCTCAATCGATCATCACGATTCACAATTTCATGATTATCGATTGAGTAGGTAGTTAAGGTCTGAAAACGTAACAAACATACATAATTATTCACTTTAGCATTTATAACATTATGATTATTGTTCAAACTTACACAGAGAATGGTGCGCAGAACAATTGGTGCATTTGAGGATCAGATCGGATTTACACCAGACGTTCTGCTGATCGAGAGTGCGATGACGTCAATGACTCGTGGTCTAGTTATGGATCACGCTTGCAGAGCAGGTTATCTTCCGTGTATCGCTGCTGCTATAGATTGGTTTTATGATCCTAATACTAACGAACGAGTGGTGTAAGTATTTTTAACTTATTGATCCATAAGGTACCTACATAATTCATCTCAGGTCAAATTAATAATTCATGCGACGCATTGGAAAAAGAAAATAAAAAGTTAATATGCATTTTATTGTAGCGTCACCTTCCTTCCTTATTTTGTATACTTTTTAGATGTCTTCTATATGAGGTTATTTACTAACGCCCGATAGTAAGAGTTGGTTATAAGGGCTGGTCAAATGACTGCTAAACGCAGTGTTTCCAGATCAAGGACACTTTGAACTTTGAAAAGATCATTTCCAAAGTTGGGCCTGCCCGGTATCGAGCCTGTGACAGAATGTTAAGGCAACCACCCTAACCGCTCATCCAATGGGCTCGTCAATCACTTCATTATCATTAACATTCATTAAGTTTTGTAGCGCTCGTGATATGCACAAGTAAATGATATAATCTTTGTTCAATTTGTCCGCTTATTTCATGACAAGCTTGGTTCCGTTACAAATATGTAATTAAAGAGAATATTTATTTTTCAGAAACCCTGACATTCCAGCTGAGATACGGCCTGCCGTTTATTGCACAATGGTCAGAGAAGGGGATGATCAGGCCATATCAGCGTTATATGATCGTTTGGAAATAGAAATAACACAATACGAACGCGTTGTTATATTAGAGTCATTGGCGTGTTCCAGAGACAATAACTTCGTTCGAACGTAAGTATTAATTTAATACTTTTAGAATATTTACATCACAGTATCATTTAAAGTAGGATTCTCAAAACGGAACACCAGTGTAGTGCTTAAATTTCATACCTATAAAAAATTCATTATAATATCTATACCAATATTATAAATAGGTAAAATTCATTATAATATCTATACCAATATTATAAATAGGTAGTTTGTATGTTTTGTATCTTCTAAACAACTACTGTTGCGGTGTTGTAGGGGCAATCTTCGAAATTCAAAATTCATTATAATATCTATACCAATATTATAAATAGGTAAAATTCATTATAATATCTATACCAATATTATAAATAGGTAGTTTGTATGTTTTGTATCTTCTAAACAACTACTGTTGCGGTGTTGTAGGGGCAATCTTCGAAATTCAAAATTCATTATAATATCTATACCTTAAAATTCATTATAATATCTATACCAATATTATAAATAGGTAGTTTGTATGTTTTGTATCTTCTAAACAACTACTGTTGCAGTGTTGTAGGGGCAATCTTCGAAACTGTTAATCCTATTTAAAAAAAAACACCAATATCAGGTCTTGTTTTAGTATTCATGCTATATTAATTATATTATTATCTCATCAATTTAAAAATAAGTCGATGAAAAATCCCATCGAACGAAAACTTTTCTTCAGCTTTAAAAAAGTCAGCGAGAGCAGATGCATTTTATTATTATTTATTGGTAAAAAAATACTACGAATAATAAAGCTAAAAGAAGCTGAATATCACAAGTTGGATGTTAAAAATGATGTACTGTTTACAGGCTTCTAGAAGAAACTATAGCTCAAAATAGTCCCTACGGAGTAGAAGAAAGATCACGAATTTTTAAGGCTGTGGTAGAAAGCAGTACTGATAATGCCCGCGTTGCAATAGCCTTCGCAGCGTTAAGAACTAATGAGATAAGGAATAGGTAAATATTATAGTAGTGGTTCACTCCAGGTTTTCACTTTTCAGCCTTTCACTCCAGGTTCCATTCCTGACTGAGTCAAAGAATTTTTACAGTTTTCAATTGTGAGACAATTGTTTTCTTATCACAAAAAGCTTGTACTGTGGTATTTCGCCGTTGGTATGTTTGGTTTGCAAAATATGGTATTTTTAATATTGTTAACAAAATTTATAACAATTCAACTTTAACTTTAACTTTAACAATTCTAATGCCATATTCATTTTAAGTTCCATATTATTTTTTATCATAATTTTAATTTAATATCTTAAAATTCTCTGAAGAACTTTATTGAGTTTTTAATATGATTTCTAGATACGGAGGTTCAGAAAAATTGGAGGAGCTAATAGAAGTTCTGGCTGAAAATATGTCAGACAATGATTTATCAACAGATGTAAGTAAATAAATATCTAAATAGAGTTGTAAATGGATTATGTACTTCTGAAATTTATATATTTCTTTTGGTAATACTTAGCCGGTTTTATAATTAACTAGCGACCCGCTAGACCTTGGATTGATGCAATATTATACACAAACCCTTTTTCTATAAATCAAAATAAAATCCGTTACGTTATTTAGAAGACTTTGCTATTTCTAGATCCAGGAATAATGAGGCGCCTATCCTTAATTTTATTCTTGCACAGTAGAATCAGCTGTTGGTCTTTCTCAAATAAATTAAATGTTATGTTTCTTTTTTACGTATGAAGGTGCATAAGTAAGTGCTGCATAAGTAACCTGTCGATCTGATTTGACAAAAAACTCAAATTAAAATATCTTTCTAGTTCATAGTTTGGGCGGGCTCCATACATAGTAACCTGGATGATTCCCAAGACGCGGCTGAAATCGCTGAAGCCAAAGTCAGAGAGAACTTATCCTGGATGGCGGCTCATATGGACTACATCTACGAGTGGATAGACGAAAACGACGCTCAAACTGTCGCCTCGTCTTTGTTACTTTTAAGTATAACATTAATCATTGCTATTTACAACCAATAAGCTGTTTTAAGCTAATACTTATATATATTTTAAGTTTGTATATGTAAATAAGGTGAGGACTTAGCAGAAAAGCATTATTTTCGTCGCCTAGTTTGACTTCTTAGAGTAAAATCACATGATAAAAATACAGTGCATAATAGACTATATGGAAAAAAGTTTAAATCGGGCAGATTTATAAAAAAAAATTCATTTTCTGAGAAAAAAATATAGTAAAATACTGCTAAAAGAAACTTACGGAATTATTTTAGTACTGTGAAGTACTAAAAAAATTCCGTGACACTTTTGTTTTTAGGCTTATTAATTAATAACTTACTTACGTTCTACACTAAAGTTTGAATCGGCTACTTTTATTTCTTTTTTCATATTTTACACAATATTTAAGAAAATCCTTCCAATTTTAAATCTGTTCGGTTATCTCCGAAGAGCTACAAAAATTTGTTGCGCAATATTGCATCTTAATTTATAGTATATTAGGTTGCGATCATTTTGGTAAAAATTGTGTTCGGTCTGAGGTTAGTCCTTGCCTTAATAATAATTAAAATAGATAAATTATGTTTAGTTGTGTCAGAAAGTGGAAACACTATATTATTCTTTTGTGATAATATTAGCAGTTTCTATTTGTAAGTTTGATTGCATTTAATCACGTCTTGCTACAGGTGTATGTAACGAGTGTGTTTGGTGATTTAGATGTTGTATTATAATATTAAGGGAGTTTATATTATATTAAAACTAACATATTTAGAGATGAATCGTTAGCGTAAATCTTCAGTAACAGTTGTCTCGCGATGTTATGAAGAAATAATTACTTCAATATTGTATGGAGATAAGCAGAATCATAAAAATTACATTTTCATATACCTAATTTTGATCCATTTATTATATAGGCACAAATACATATGTACCTATTACTTTTAGTTGTATTACACATATTTAGGTATATAATTACAGACTTATATATAAGATAAAAAGTCAGTCTTAAAGCTTTTATGATATTATTTTATATGAAAAATAAAATTATATCTGAATTTTCAGTTCAATAATGTTGTTTTGTTAAAATAAACTGTTTTCAAAAATTTACGTTAACGATGCAACTTTATATTATATATAATAATAGAAAGTATAGATTAGAACTTATTATCGAACTATACTAATTGTTTATAGATTATTTAGATTCTTAGAAAATAACATAAGGTTAAATATGTTTTTATTGAATAACTATAAGTCGGCTACGAATGTTGCACAAAATGATTTTAAAAATAAGTAGTAGTAAGTAGGTAATAATTTTAAGCGAATTTAGGTTTATTAATTAAAAAAATTTTTTACTATTTTTTCACTCAGATTTTTTTTTTAAATTTTTTTTTATTAATTTTACTTTATTAATTTTATGCCTCTAAATTTGAAGTAAACGCGTCCTCTTACTTCATTTTTAGTTTAATTTTAGTAAAATTTTATATAATAAAATAATTTTATTCATAACTAAGGTTGATTTTTTAGAATTATAATTTTCTAGTAGATAAGGTAATAATAAACTTATGTGCATTGTAATCAAATTATTACTTAACTAATTAAATATAATTTAGATATTATAACTATACTTAAACAAATAAAATATTATAACGCAATATGTACATATTGCATTAAATGTAATTAATAAAAAAAATAGAGTTAGAATTATGAATGTTTTATTTTCTATCACTTTATAACATAATAATTTAATAAACATGACTAGATATTTGAATGAACATTATAATATAATAGTTACTAGATATAAATATGACATCAAGGCACTTTTATTGGTCGTAGGTACAGTCGGGGTACGTAAACCTTCGTCAATTTTCAAATCAATTCTTTTAATGCTACGGCCAGATTATCGGTCGAAGATTCGTGTCGCGTTGTCGCAACAAAACTTCTTGTTTGTTTTCACGCCGAACTACGTGGCCACATATTGTCGCGATAAAAGCTTCGGACGAACTACATACGAATACATCTAAGAAAAATCAATATTATAATAATATGCATACAGCGTGACAGTATCTAAGTAACTATTTTAAGGTTGTATATCTTCAACAAATGTTACACTTGAAATGAAGTATTGAAGTGTGGCCACTTGCACGATTACGAACTTTGTTGCGATAAATCCCTTTGATGTGCCGGGAAAACCGACGGAAGCGCGAACACAGTTCGAGTTTGCCCGAACGATTCGCCGTTCAGCGAAGTTGGTGGCTATACATGTCGCGACAAGACGAACATTCGCCGAATCCCGATAATGTGGCCGCACCATAAGTCGTAGACTCTTAGTACCTTTTGAAACTAAAGCACTAAGCAGACAACTGACAGACGTTTGTAATGAAATTTTGGCATGACTGGTAATAGCCCTGGTGCAAGCAAATGTCGACTTTAAGGTGACGAACCTTTTCCTACCCCGACTTTACATCTAAAATTATTAATCAAGGAATGTGTGGGGGTTTTCACATCTAAAAAAAAATATTACAAATAAAAAGTTTTTGTCGGTGTAGTAAATTTGTCTTTGGCTTATGGACAGAATACGAGATTTACGCAGATTCGAAAAATATGTTCTTTCTATAGATTCATTCAATTAAGAAACTGTAAAATCGGTATCTGATCAAATGAAAAGCGGTTAAAATATTAAAAGAAAGGTTACATTAAAAATAAAATAATAATAATTAAATAGCTACAGTAATTTTTATCTAAATAACTAAATTAAAGTAACTATTAAGTGTTCTAAGTAGTTCTAAGTGAGTATTTAATAAAAAAAAGGTTAATTAAAATTAAGACTTAAAAGTCTAATCGAGTAATACTTAAACATATTATAATGACGGATCTATAATAAGCACGTGACAAATATATTTACAACTATTAAAAACATCGAAGACACATTTATTACAGATAATGAAGGATTCTTCGTAGTGTGTAAGTCGTTTTCTGGGGTTGACTGAAAAAAAAAATTATATTAAAATAAATAAAAAAATCATTTAAACTGTCACTAAAAAGCTTTAACGAGAAGTTTAAACCTCTATGCCATCAGGTTATAGACAAAACTCAAAACTATCATTTATGAAAAGAGACTATTGGGGAAATTTAGGCAATGTTTATTTGTTATCTGCCTTGTTAGTGTTTGAATAAATATTTCGTTAGATTTTCGGAGCTATACTACCTACTAGAAACTTATGATTGGGCTCTAATTTTGGTCCAATCAACAAAGAGGATCAACTATTGTAGTTGATCCTAGCGTGACTATTTTAGGAAAATAATTCGCAAAATCACTCAGGTAATATGATAGAAGATAATAGACAAGATGAAATTCTGGACACCCTTACTCACGCAAAGAAACACAACAGTAAATGTAAGGTTATTTCGAAATGCGAGTTTCCTATGCCGTATATGATCAGCTTTTGACTGACAAAAGCAGTCTTCCTGTTCGTTTTAAACAGACAATAATATTTTGTTCAGAATGATATTAAAAAATATATACTAACTGTATGATATGTAGGAGGAGTTGTTGCTTCTAACATCAATCTTTCTGGCATCGGTTGACCATATGGAATGCTGTGAAGAAACCTTTCTTCCTCTCTCCTGTAATTAAAAAAAAAAGTTGCTTTGAAGGCCATCTTCATAACCAGCAGTAATTTAGAAATATGCCTCTTTAACTTACATTTTATGTTCCGCCAACTTCAAATCTTCTATTTGGAAATCATTCATTCCGTCATTTCGGATTTCTCGGTTTTCAGTAAGCATCATACAATAGATGGCCGCTCTGTAATCTGGATTGATTCTGAAATTAAAACAAAGGAAAAAATTAGAGGAACTTGTGACTGGGTAAGACGATCTAAGACGTAATTTTGTTATTTTTATGACATTACATAATAAGTCTTCACCTTGCTCGATACATGTGCTTAAGGCTGTCAATACATTGTTGGTGCTTTACTGAACAGGCGAACTGTACAATTGCACTCTTGAAGAGACGATTTGCATCCTCAGTTCCACTCATGAGACGATTGTATATAGAAGACACTTTATCGCTCATAAATTTCTGGAACAAAACACCTTGGTAAAACTTTGCTAAAGTTTGAATCTTTATGGTAAGTTGAAGTCTATTATGAAGCCGAGCATGCTTATATTGTCTACGGGCTTACTGCAACAACAAAAAATTGAAGTTAGTTTTTGATGTCATCGTCATCAGGACGGCCTACATCTAAGATATCTAGACATACATACTACATACATAGAGATATATACATAGGCCTATTTATAGTAGTATAGTATGTATGGTAGTAATAGTAGTAGCCCTATATCTAATATCAGTAAAACCAGTCACTTCCAGCCTAGATCCAAGGTAGAAAGACCCACGGCCCTAATTAGGTCGTAAGACCACCTTGTGGAAAGAAATCCTACTATTCCACGGACGGTCCGGATCGAGAAAAGTTATTGTTGTGGATTAAAGAAATTTTAATCTGATGCAACTAAAAGGAGTTATAATCCCAAAGAGATATTGCGATAGAGAGTTGTATGATATTTAAAATATTATAAGGCATATGACATAGATATAAAAGGTGTGTACAGCAAAACGATGCGACATTTCTTTTTAGTATTTTTTTCCAGGCGTTTTTAGTATTTATTACTTGGATAATTATTACTACTTGGATATACACAGATAGTTTACCACTTGGATAGTTTATTGCTTGGATATTAATATATAAGTAGGATACTTTTTTATCGTGGAAAAATGTTAGGTTCTTGAGGGACCGTCTAAAAATTTAAAAAATTGGGCGCCAGCGTCGTCCGGCGATACAAGTTTATATTTCTACTTTTTCGAATTTTTCTGTCCTTTATACTTATTTTAATGTTGCGAAACCAAACAAAACTACATTTACTTCCTTTGAACAAATGAATGAATGAAATTATTTCCAATACAATCCAATACATAGAAAGTGCAGAGTATGTTTTTCGGAAATCGTTGCGAAAACAGACGAAAACTATATTTAATTCCTTTGAACAAATGATCATGGAATTGAATTATTTCCAACTAGCTGCTGCCCGCGACTTCGCCCGCGTAACTTTGTAAAATATATACTTAAAACTTCCTTGAGAACCACTCTATCCATTGGTGAAAACAGCATGAAAATCGGTGCAGTAGTTTTTGAGTTTATCGCGAACAGACAGACAGACGCGGCGGAGAACTTTGTTTTATAATATGTAAGGATAATAATCTGCCTGGCTTGCAGAGTCTATGTATTAAATAATTTCTCATTTAATAAGCCTGCAGTCATTTACCTGCCACTGTCCATAAACAGCTTTGTTCATATTGCAGGCGGCATTTTTTATCTTGAGTGACTCGAAGCCCGATATAACTGAGTGCCAAACTATATAACTAGACTCCTTGTCGAGATAGCTCAAAATCTCTATGGCGAGATAATAGTCGAGATCACCTGCAGTGTATAGAGCTAGCACGTCATTTACAATCTAAAAAAAATTCTAATTAAAAATAATTAAGATATTTTATACATAAATTTATATAAAATAGAACTAGTTCTAGTTTTAGGTTTATATATTAATTTTATAATTATTGTAGATTTTTCTTAAATAAAAGTTCAAATATCTAGTTCAAATACTAACTTGTGCTCGATTTAATTGGTCAATTGAAAGTGGATTTGTTCTCAATGCTTTGGCTATTAATTTCCATGTAACATCGTCATAATTGACCCGATAATAGCCTGAAAAAAGAAAATATCAAAATTGGTAATTGGTAGAAATAATTGCACCTACGTCGATTATATTATTCGCAAACCAAATAACTCCTCTGAGCCAAACTTTACAAGGGAGACTAAAAACATTATATTTTTTTTTGTATGATACGAGAGAAGAAAAAAGACAATTTTACATTGGAAATTATGGCTCGTATTAACCGATAGACCTTTTAAAAATTATATTCTAATTGTCATTAAGTTTCTCCCCTATCAAAAAGTCATTTTCAACCAAAAGTGGAGTTATTCGTTTTGCGAATTAAGGTATCGATATCAAGAATTTCAATAACTTGAACGATATTTCAAGTCAAATTTGTTTTTTTAATAAACAATTTTTAAAATCAGTTTTGAGTTTATTTATTACCAACATACAAATCTTTTCTCCTTATAATATTAGTATAGATTTTAAAAGTATATTGTTAAACTTCACTTTGAATGGATAATACGACATTGGTTGGAGAACGTTGGACCAAAATAGAAAACTTTATGTCCAACTCGATTCGTAGCCAAGGTGATCTCTATTTTTGCTAATTCAAGTTCGCATTGACCTTGTTAAAAGTTTCGACATTTGATGGCACATTTTATTACTCTGTGGCAGGTGTAACGTTCTGCAGTTGATGTGCAGTCTGAGTCATCCTGTTCTATTCTTAAATTTTTAGAAATTAAGAAAAGTGCATTTTTAAGCAAGCCTGCAGGCGGACTGATGGTCAATTAGCATAGCATCATCAATTTTATAATAGATAACAAAAGCAACATTTATTGGACAAAGGATAAAGAGACTTCAGCCATACAGTGTCTTGTGTCAAGAATTTTTTAAGTTAGAATTTTTACCAACTTACCAGAAGCATTTCTGTTCAATATAATCCAACCGTCGTTAAGGTTTTCTTCAAAAGTGTACGAATTAATGCCTATAGTGAACCTAGGACGGTAACAGTTCAAGCAGTTTTCGTTGTTTTCCACCATGTATGAGATGGGGATCATGTAGTTGGAGTCTTGACGATTCTCATTAGTGAAACTGAATTGTCTCTGAAATGAAACGCAAAATTAGCATGTTCAATTTAACTGTTAGAATCTCTTTGTATTATATAAGAAGAAATGTAGCCTTTGATGATAGTTTTACAATAAATGATTGAATTCAATTGAAATTGAAGATGTTTTGTACTAGCTTTATAATGAAGAGTGCTCTGATGTTCCAATTAATTAACCCCCTGAATTTTACCACCGTATATAGCACGCCGGAGACGCGGAGTTTAGCCGTAAGGCTGCGTTTCCACCAGAGATGTGCGAGGATGCGTAGCGAGGGATGTGCTTTTCAAGAACCAATAGAATCGCTTCATTTACCTTGCCTCGCTCAGCACAGTTCTGGTCGAAACGGCTTAGCGGAGCGAGGTTTTTTTACGTACAAAACAAACGAGAGATGTGTTCAAGGAATGTTTTGCGAGGAATGTGTTGCGAGGTTTGCGACAGATGTGTGCGAGGAATGTGTTGCGAGGAATGTGTTGCGAGGTTTGCGACAGATGTGTGCGAGGAATGTGTTGCGAGGTTTGCGACAGATGTATGCGAGGAATGTGTTGCGAGGAATGTGTTGCGCGGAATGTGTTGCGAGGTTTTCACAGCTTTCACAGCTTCGCAACGCATCCTCGCACGGCTCGCACCGCACATTGCGCATTTTCACAGCTCCGCTACACATCCTCGTGCGACACATTTTTCTCGCACAGCTTTAGTGGAAACCCCGACACATTTTCACAGCACAGCTAGACATCCTCGCACGATACATTTCCCTGACACATCTCTGGTGAAAACGCAGCCTAATACTTGAATCAGGATAGCTTGTGTCTCTAGATAGTAGCCACCATCCATCAAATGTATCTATAATCCTCCAGTAACTACCTGACGAACAGACTGGGTCTCGTAAATGAAACTACTATGACTAAAAACCCTCTCGGTTTGCTTATAGTTTTTAGTCCTAGGACTTCAAAAGCATAACCGGACTTTGCCACGAGCATTTTAAAACACTCAAGCCCACATTTTAATTTCACATTTCATTTTAATTTTTAAACATGGCATTTTGGGTGGTAAACCACTGGTTTCGGGTAAATTGCGATGTAAATAAGGAGTAGCGTTTAGTTATAGAATTGTAGAACTGGTTACGTTCTATTCCCATTAGTTTAGAGCAATGGTGATAATAGCCCCTACCTGTTTTAACATAATGGCATTGATAGGACGATCTCTCAATACTTGTACTTTGACCACAGGGTATCCAGCTCGACTGAACCAAGAATGCAAGACTCGAGAAGACGTCGACCCATTGAAGAATTGGTTCAAACATTCAACAGTGTCCTTGTCTAGGTTGGCTGTGAAGTCATCGATCGATATGAATTTTCCTCTCCTGAAAAACCGATTATGATTAAAAAAGAAAGAGTTTGACGTTAATAAAAAAATACATACATAAAATAACTTTAAATCTTGATACACAATTATAATTGTAAAAGAATAAATAAACACTACATTATAAATAAACGGGGCCTAACATTTTTCCATAATATACCAAAATACCTTACAATTTATTAAGGGTATAAAATGTTAGTCGTAAAAATTATTTACTAACCTAGTATTTATATATTTTACTAAAGCTTGATGAAATTTCTCGGAACCCAACCAATTTTCAACCATCCAAAGAATAGAAGCCGTCTTCATGGTTACCACCTCTTTGTATCTCTCCGGTATCTCGATGGCAAGAGTTCTATTGAATGTTATGAGGGCTGGAACAGTATGATACCAGTCTACTGCCATAGCTTTGTTTCTCATATCTATACCGTACAAGTCTAAGGGCCATCTTTGTTTCATCGCATCTGCACCGTGTTTGTACTAGAGATGTTAAAAGAAAATCTAGTTAGCACTGAATGTTAGGTATTTATTCTGGGAGGAATTTTAACAAGGCATTTGCCCACCCCTTTTTCTTAGTTTTTAACACACACATATTCATTTATTACTCATATATTTTTTGTCAGGCGTTGATTTTTTATTTGTATTTTTAGATGATCCCTCGGGAACAGTACCAATGTACTGGATGAAACATACCCTATGCCTTTTTCTGTATTCCTGCCAACGTGTATACAAAATTTCATGATGGCCGGTTGAGTAGTTAAGGCTCTAAAGCGTAACAAACAAACATATTCACCATCGCATGTAAAATATTAGAATAATTTTTTTTAGTACGATACGAACCTGAGCTAAGAAGTAATAGGCCAAATAAGTGGCAACGCCTTCTTTGAACCATTCCTCCTTCCACCTAGTCCTCTCGATTTCTCCGGGATTCCCCAACCAAATTCTGCTCAATTGTTGTGCTAAATCAAAAAACATTATTTCCACCTGTCTAATGCTGGTATCTTCAAACTTGTATTCCAATCTTGTGGCACTGTAATTTAAAACAATAACAGTAAAAAATCTTCATACTATATAATGTTCATATATTATATAGTATGAATATATTTCATGATTCCTGTTATTCATATATTTCATGACTCTATTTCATGAATCAGTTTCAAGAAAAATACTTAAGTATATATTATGTAATATATTTTGACTGACAGAGATGCACATTAAATCGGCTCTTAATTTTGATAATTTTACTCCAAGAAATATTAATCGTCTCTGAGGTAAATTATTTTCAGTGCTGGTACTTCGATTTATTTTATTTATGTAGGTACTTTCAACTATCTATATCGATACATTTTATTAAATAAAACCGCTGTCCACTTCGGTCTGTTTCTTCGCAAACTTTTCATAAACCACTATACGGTTTTCATTAATAGAAAGAGCGACAAATAAGGAAGATTTGTGTATTTAACTTATTTAAAAAAATGCATCCGTGCGAAACGAGCCGTTTCTGTACATTAAACATTTTTTCAAAAAAAAAGTCCATGTTGTATGTTCATGTCAAAAATAGTTTTTAGAATTGTTATCTTTTTGTCTGTACGTTTGTGCACGTTAATTTCAGAAACGATTTAACTAATTTTAATGCGGTTTTCATTGATGTATTGATAATTACCTGGATTAAACTATAGGATACTTTTATCCTAGAAAAATGTTAGGTTCCTGTGAGCCGTGAGCATTAAAAAATACGTACGAATTTTTAATAGTTAATAATACATGACTTAAAACGCCTTTTTAATATTTAGCATATTTTAGTATGTTTATATTGCACAGCTGTTGAAAATTGTAAAGAAGAAAACGTGTTATGAATTCTTTCGTCATGCTTTGTTGGTGTAGTTCTATTTTTAAAATGTTTTGGTTTAAATGCATGTAATATTATTATTTAAGATTTTATTGTATTTTCTACCTGGAGCGAATTTCTTTTCAAATTCTTAAGAAAGGTTAAATTGTAAGATAACGTAACGTTTTTTTTTTGGCTTTTTTTCCGCTCTTTCGAATGGCGCAAACCGCATTTTGAAATTCGCAATATTTCTCGAGATATCCGCGAAAAACCAATTTTTGGAGCAATTTTTCCTAATTTTGGGCCACTTTGATGCGGATATTAAGGTTTTCAGGATAACGATAAAGATTTTCAAATTTCTCGACCCCGGAAACATAAAGCAAGCTCTCAAGCGGAATCCTTATAGATTAAGTCAAGGTCGAGTAGTTTATAGACCGTAATGCCAACAGACTACTTGTATAATAAGAATTTCCTCAATTTTATTCCTCCTTCTCAATTCCTCAATTCGTATATCATCAATTTTTTTTTTCCTAATTGTCATTACTAGTACTATTCACGGTACAAACTAGAGCATCTAGGGGTAAATATTTTGAAGTACCTAATTTACCTGTTAGTCAAAAGGTTCCAACTGTCAATTTCGTAACCTTGCATATGTGTAGGCACAGATATAATGTTAATTGGTCCATAGACTAAAGGTCTGTTCACAGAAGCGTAATCATGTATCAAGTTAATGATCGATTCGCCGAAATTCATTATGAACGTGTAATCATGCAACTTAGACTCTGGTGCCCATATAACAAGGGTGTCATTCGTGTTCTTGGCTATAACTCGACGGTTCTTGAAGTCTGACAGGTGGAATCCGAGTTGATGTAGAGCCACTTGTGGTGATGGTATGTATTCTATCAGCACAACGCCGTCTTTAAATCTGCGAAAATAAATATTTGGAAATGTTATTTTAATGAAAAACCATATTTTTTAAAACTAAACGCACCAATTGTAGGTACAGTCCAAAATAGTAGGTAACCTATTAATTATTTCCAATTGTTAGAATCAACTTCTGTCCCATAAAAAAGCAGTGGCATTTTCTGATTGGTATCGCAACTTTTTAATTAAAACGTAAAAGAATTTTATAATCTTGTTTAACCTTTCTTGTAACATAACTTTCGCCTTTCTCACAGTGTGACATATAAGGTACACGCTCTAATAGAAAATGGAAAATTTAGCTTTCCATTGGTCATTATTGAAAGGTACCTTTGCACTTTTTATTTATAATTTAGTATTTATAAAGGATGTATTTGACATAAAAATTACTTAAATGTTATTTCCTCACACACCATTTATTATAAAACAACCTGGTTCTAGCGACTTCTAATAATCGTCTTGAAAAATAAAATAATATATACTTTTGCCGAGCGTTGAATCTTTTAGGTTGAATTTTTAGACAGCTTTGTTGCCTGCTGCTTCGCCCACGTGGAATATTTAGCTGTTCATCCTGAAATTCTATTCTACCTATAGGTGGAAATTTTTTTTAAAGCGAATGAAGATGAAGATTACCTCCTGGTTGTGAATAGTGTTATACTTGGTTTCAATTTGAAATGTAGGTGTTATAAGGCTTATGAATTTACGCGAACGAAGTTGCGAGCTAAAGCTATACTAGCTTAGTAGTGTATAAAACCAAATCGATATCGCCGATAAATGCAATTGAGAAACAACACTAGACCGAAACTCATCCATTTATGGAGAGACAAGCGCGCGTGGTCGCGACGAATGATGTCAATTATTGTGGTTTACTTTGAACACAGTACAAATAAAACAGAATATATTTTAAGGGGAAAATCAGCGTTGTGAACCTACTGTTCATAACAATAACAATATTTTGTTTATACTTTTTTTATACGTTGTACAAATGCTTTGAAACATTTTTAAGTTCTCCTTTCTCTTTTTTATCATGCTTTTTTATTTTTATACTCAAATTGAGTAAGACAACTACTTTTCAATAGCACAATTATTAATACTTAAATTAGATAGCATAATAGTAAAAATTGCATTAACTTTTATGAGCTTCAAAAATACATTACGTAACAAATTATTGAATAAAAAGTCAATTTAAAAGAAAATCGTTTTACATAATTATATCATTTGTGTGTGATTTGATACTGGTTCTCCACTATACCGTGATGCCACAAGACCGATTGCATGGCATGACACACTATTTCACTATAAAAGGATAAACCTTTTTTATAGACCGATTCTTGTATACAACGTATAATTTTCTATTCAAATTAAGCCAAAAACGGTTGTTAGATCGTTTGCTTAAATAGGCGATGAACTTGCCCATGGCTTAATATGAGATAAACCTATGGCGGCATGTCTACAACGAACAAAATTGGTACACAGACGCCATACATAGCCTGCTTGAAAGAAGTTTAATAATATGTACAGTCAGCGTCACATAGCACGTAACAGTTGGATTTTTTTTAAAAAAGATGGGATCCAATTGTTGATATTTATTGTAGGTACGTGATCACCGTCACCTAAGGTTAAAATATTTAAAAGTATTTTTTATTATTATTAATAATTTTCTGGAGGGTTGCCAGAGCATCTGGCTCCTCCCTGGTGTTGCCCGTGCAATTAGGTAGCCACTTTCTACCAGGTGAGTAGCCTGTCACCCTTTATAATTATAACATGTAAATGAAAACTATACGTTAGATAAACTTAATATAAAAATAAATAGAAAAAAATCCACCTGTATTGTGCGTCTAGTAACATCACTCATTGCCGAATAAAGAATACACTCACCTAGTGATTTTCTGTTCCTTCGCTATGACCAGGCTCGTATTGGTAGTAATTATATCAGATTGTGGAGGGCGGATGTATACTTTAAATTTAAATACAGCCTCAAACCTTGGGTTGTCGAAGCAAGGTATGAAATATTTCGCTTTATTTGGTGAAAGACGAGTTGTTAGCATATATCTGAAACAAGGAAATCAACACAATTTACCATGTTATCTTTATTGATATGTCATTAACGCCCACAGATTGACATAGACATTATTACTACAAGGCCTTGCTACTAAAGTAGCTGTTTCAATAAAAAAATTGCTTCGTAATTTGGTCCATTAATTATTTAAAAAAACAAGAGCATTTGTGCTTTTATATTTCAGTAAGTGATAAAAAAAACCTTATTCGTTTTAATGGTATTTTAGTAAGAACAGAACGTACTGTATTCCGTAGTCTAGGCTGAATAACTACAACTTTACTGTGAAGTAATATATAAATAACAGCACATGTGCTGTTGTTATTTCTATATTGTTATTTCGGTGATACGGTGAGGAATGCCAGGGCCCATTTCCCCATACCCTCTCTATTCCAATTCCATTATCTTATCAAAGTCGGCACCGCAATTACATCTATTATATAATTGACAACCACAATGGTCTAGTGGTTAGGGGTTTTCCTTGATCCAGCGGTCCTGAGTTCGATTCCCGGCAGTAATATTTTCATTAAATTCATAAAATAAAGTAAAAAAAAACCTTAAGTGTCTTAGACAGATTTGTAACATATATGTTTGCTATACAGACACGCTAGCCTTGCTTCCCACACACCAATACCCTGGTAAGGCAAGAAGGGCATTAAATACTTTATTGTTTTTACCTGTTTAGAATAGTACAAATTCCGATGGACATTTATTAAGCTCAAAATCTCATCAAAATCTAATTAAATCTAAACAAAAAAAAATTATTTTTATTTTTAAGTTCCATGTGTAATCTCAAATAATTTTGAAAAAGCATGTATTCGTGTTATTTTGTTTTCTTTCTTCTTGCTTTGAAAAATAAAAGCTTTTTGCTTTGATTTTGTTTTCCATCATTATATCTATATCACATCTTATTTTATAATGTACCAGCTGGTGCCCGCGACTTCGCCCGCGTTAAAAGTAAGGGATGTGTAGCGCCTGACTAAATGTGTAAAGCAATATGTCGCCTGACATCTTTGCTGTTATATCTTGCTGTCTACTATAGCTGGTGCCCGCGACTTCGCCCGCGTTGAAAATTATATACTAAAACCTTCCTCTTGAATCACTCTATCTATTAAAAAAAACGCTTCAAAATCTGTTGCGTAGTTTTAAAGATCTAAGCATACATAGGGACAGATAGACGGCAAGCGACTTTGTTTTATACTATGTTAGTGATAGTGATAGTGAAGCATTCACTAAGAAAACATTTTTTTTAAATTTCAACTCCTTGTGAAGCCGGGGGCGGGTCACTAGTTTAAAATAGAAGAATATAAAAGCACGTTATAAATAAGCGAAGATGGGTTGGAATGGAAGTATTATGTCACTGAAATGCCAAGCCCACAAAGGATGTCGCTGAGGCTAATTACTCAAAATGAATTGCCTGTCTTCGTCACGGCTCGTTGAGTTTTACAAATAGATACAGTCAACTACACAAAATCAATGTTTGTTATGATTTATGTATGTAAATAATAATAATAATAATAATAATGTAAAGCGAATACAAGTGCTTCATTTGTTCTGTGGTTGTAAGCGATCGACCTCGCATCTGATAACCTCGTGTTAACAGATTTATATAGGTTTTTACAATATCTATTATAAGTAGGCTATGTAAACAATTTGCATTCTGCATGTTTAGATGCAAGTTTTTAATCTTTGAGCCGGATCGAAAATTCTATGCTAATATTTTAAAGAAAATGTGAAGTTGTTTGTATAAGAAGGAATATTATTTTCCTAAATCGAAGTGATTGAGGAAAATAATATTAAAAATTTCATATTATATATAACTTTTTAAGTTTTATATTAAAAATGATATTATTTTATATTAATAACTAGCTGGCGCCCGATACTTCGTCCGCGTTGAAAAAGAAAAAGTAGCCTATCTTGTGTCCCGTACGTCTAAATGTTTATGTACCAAGTTTCATGAAAATCAGTTAATTCGTTTAAAAGTTATGGAGGACCATACATACTTACATACATACATACATACAGAAATAAATTCCAAAAATGGTCAATTTAGTTTCAGTATCATGTATAGAGCCTATAAACACGATATCTCTGAAAACAAAGTAAATTACTCCATGACCGACCCTAACAGATTTATTATTAGTATTGATAATATAAAAATCTAATTAAAAAAATCTTTCACTATTCTATGACAAAATATTTTATAAATTAGTTGGGCTAATTTAATTGCACACGGATAAAGTCAGGAAGCGATGGCTGATTTTTTAGCAAAGTGCTAAACTTCACTAATAAATATTGTTAGGTGCCATTGTTACCTACTAACATTGATATGTTAAAAAATATGAGTCGCTCTGTTATGCCAATTTTAACACTAATTAACTCTAGGTGTGAAATTAATATTTATGATGCTGTAACCAAGTGCACTATACTGAAAAAAGAAAAAAATATATATAGAGAACTAGCTGCTGCCCGCGATTTCGCCCGCGTAACCTTCGGTGCAGTAGTTTTTGAGTTTATCGCGAACAGACAGACATACTACACACAGACGCGGTGGAGGATTTTGTTTTATAATGTATAAGGATAAATGTTTGTAATTATGTATAATTAGATATGAAATAATTTAAATTGTAAATTTAAATAAATATCATATAATAGAGAGACAACTATAACAACAATTGTATTATTATTAATAATAATAAAGAATAGACAAAATTTAAGGCCATATTAGAAAAATAGCCAGTAATGAAAAATATAATAATTTGGAAAATTGAAAATTCGGAAAGAAATATTTGTATGTAAGCATAATACTAATTATTATATTTCACTTACTTTAGTCCATTTTCACGATGTCTTACGACAAATACACCAGTACTGTCGAAATTTAAAAATTTCCTAAACTTCATTTTCAAAAGATACTGAGTCTTACTCAATCTGTATTCCTTCAGTGGATATTTCAAATAAATGTATACCTTCCCTCTAGTTTTGTCGTACTGAAAATGTCTACCGGCATCTATTAAATTATTTTTATTTCCGCCCTCGAATACTTCTATTGAATTTTCATCTATTTCCATGTCCATTGCATCTAATTCGATCACTGTCACAGAACCAACGTTCACAATAAAAGCAATGGTCATGTCACAATCGTACGAAAAACTTCGATCGTCGTATATGTATGGGAAAATTGTGATCTCATACTGCACTGGATAAATTGTGTAGTCTAGGCATTCCTCCTCGCTTATAAAGTATGCCTTTGCCGAGGATAAAATTAAAAACAAAAGCAATACGTGTTCCATTTTTGAAAAAAAATCAAATTTAAATGGAATCTCGCGAGGCGTCCGTACGCGACCGGCGCCAAAATGGTTTTCATACGTCGAACGCTAGGCGACCGACGCGCGCTGCACTCCGTCTCTTGCTGGATATGACCAGTGTAAAAAGAGCCACCACGTCTCCGCCTCTTTTATTGAAAGCGGTACATTGTCTAGACTTTCTATGGTACTCCAGAGATCTAGATATCATGGACAAAACAGTTCGAGTTTGTTTACTTTTTATATTTGATACGTATTAACATTAATTTTAGCAATAAATATGAAATCATTGATCAATTAGGTAAACTTCAGTACCTATTTTTAATCTTAGAAATTCTCCTTTTGTTTTTAATGAAAAAAAAATATGTTTCGAATGAAGAATTAAATAAACTACTTACCTAGTTTAAAATCGTTTACCTTGACTATCAACGCATAACCAAGACTAAGTGTAGAAAGCTGAAATTTGGAATAATTTTATAATGAAGCTAAGTCGGAGGTGAGTCGCTAGTAAATATCAAGTAGCTGTTGAAGACACACAATAAAAATATCAGGTTACATGATATAACGATGACATGATATGACGCTTACATTACAAGACGAGTTCAATGATTTTACCCAATACTAAAGAAGTTTTCAAAAATAAGAAAAAGTTTTTCCCCACCTTAATAATTACTGTGGGCGGAAAACAAGTATTAAGAAAACTCATCTTAAAGGGTCTGTCATTATTTTTCATATTTTTTTTAATAACTGTTATTTTTTTTGTTATTACTGTTATATAAACGCGTAGGTTTAACACAATTGTCAGAATACGGTTGCTAAGTGCTCGCCGCCTACACATAAAAAGGTATTATTTCTAAGATTGTAGAGCGCATTGGTGCAACTCATGCAGTGTGGGTGTATGTGTGGTAAGCTGATAGTAATCCAATTTTGGAAGCAATTTTTAATACACTACGGTCATGCTACCTATATTTATTTTAAAAGCTTTTTAAATAGTTCCATAATATGTGTTTTTCATTATACATATTATAAAAAATATTATAAAAACACATATAAAATCTTTTTGAGTTTAGCATTTTTATACCAGTCATAATTTTTAAACCAAAGGTCCGAATTTAGGAAACTATTTAATTGGATAAGGATTAATATGATACGAATAAGGATATTAAGGGATATTAATAATCAACATCATTCTTTTTCTCCTTATGTTTTGATTTATTAATTTGAGCAAAAAAGGGTTAAGATATATATTACAGTAATTTTCATGGGGATGTCTATTTTTTGTTTGAAAATAAACAAACAAGCTCTTTATTATTTAAGTTAGATATTATGTAATGTATTTTATACTTAATAATAGTCATAAATTAAACGCAAAAACTTTTCAAATTTTAATCTTTATTATATGCAAATTGAAACACCTTAAATTATAATAATAATTGTATCAAATATAGATTTTTTTATTCATTAATCTTAAAAGTTAAATCCTAAAATTATCTAATAATTTAGTGGAGACGAATCTCTTTCACGTAATATTAAATTAAACTCTTATTGTGTAGGTATCAATAATAATCGAAAATATATAATGACTACATATGCACTACATATGACTATATATGCACTAGCACAATGACATTACTAAGGCAGTTGTCCCACCGCCGACGATGAACGAGTAACGATTAAAGCTAGAAATTAGAAACGAGTTGGCGAGCAGCGAGAAGCGAGTGGGTAGTTTTAAAAGTTTTGTCGTTCGGCTATAAGCATAGAGTAAACTTACTTTACTGGTTAAGTACTCTGTGGCTATAAGCGAGTATTCTTGTGTGACGGGCCTCGCACTACTCGCTCGGGGCGGCTAGCCTCTCGATGAAATAAAAAGGGGTATTTTGTTTCAATGGATGAGTTTTTTGACTACCTTCCCAATTAGACGTGAAAGACGCAGCTTGGAAAATATATCTAGCCGCTGCGTTGCTCGGCACCTCGGTGAGTACTGATCGCCAAGCGAGCATCGCTGAGCGAGTACATTGTCTTTGACAGTTCTTGTCGCTCGGCGACGAACTTGTGGAGCGAGTCCTCGCCGGCAATGTAAACAGTCAGCGATAAACTATTTATATATGCATCCCTTTCGTTCACACGTAATGTGTATCTTGTTGTACGTTTCTTTAGCGAGAAAATAGTTGGTGTTAGTCGCTTACTCGCCGTCGGCGGCGGTGAGACAACTGCCTTATGTAGTTGTAAGACAGCTACTTATGTAATCATTTTAAAATAATTTAAAATTACCAGTCAAATGCTCTTGAGAGCTTACTCAAACCTTTATTAAATAACTCAGAATAAACCAAGTCCTCATTTTTTGTTATATATATTCAAATTTGGTAAAAAAAAAATAAGAGTACCTAAATATAATGGCGTTTTAAAAATAGATCATGCTATCAGACAGTACAACATACCATGCCATCAAACCCAAAAAATCTCTGATTTAAATCTTTGATCAAACCACGTTTAGTTTAGGCACTCAATGTCACATTGGTTAACGATATCATTTAAAAGTATAAAATACATTTGAAACAAAAAAATCAAATGTAACAGTATTTGGTAAAATAAAATAGCTAATAAGAACAATAAATTATTTTTGTAATTGGCAATTTTTCATCCATCAGCTTTAAATAAATTTAATTTTTTTCCATCGCACTCACGTATTTAGGGAGATCCAACGTTTTGTTAAACAAAATTAAAGTATTATAATAAAAAGAATGTTATTAGTCAGATATTTGATTGGTTTCGCTGCGCTCTACTAGATACAGACGCTACTTGACAAATGCGGTAACAAATACTACGCCGAATTCGGCATACCCGATCTAGTCACACAGCAAGCTGTGATGTGTACATGCCAAATGTTTTATTAAATTTTGAGCATAATAAAATGCCAAATTGCGTATTGAACTTGTGTAAAAATATAATTAAACTCTGTAAAAAGTAATAAATACTCATAGTTACGATGTTTTACACACACTACAATAAAAAGTTGCCGCATTCACGGAGCTATCGCATTAGGGCCGTATCTAGTCGAGCGCAGCGAGACCAATCATTTATCTATGGTTATATCAAATTCATATCAAATTATATCGAATATATCAAATTTATATCAAATTCGAAAAATATATAGAAATGCTGATTATTTTTTATTTGAAAAATAAGAAAAACAGTGCAATAGAAACAAGGAGTGTGGAAGGAATTGACATAGTCGCACTATTCCTTAGACTCTTCAGTATTTCTTCCATATGATCTGCTGCCCAGGTCGCAGACAGCCTCGCTTGGTTCAATGCTTTTATTGCAGCGCTGATTGAAGTCTCGCTGCATTCTGTAGTGCAGTTAGACAGCCAGGTTTCGAACTGGAAATAAAAATATAAAATATGTTAACTATTACAGTTTTTGGCCATCAAAAGCTATCCCTACCTGAAAGTAATCCCATATATTTTTCTCTACCCCTGATAAAGTATATGCGAACTTTCATGATGATTCAATAGATAGTGATGTGTGGGCGTAACTGACAAATATATAAAATCGTTTTCACATTTATAATAGTAATTAAGATTTAATATGTTATATTACATCAAATATAAGTAATATACTAATCAGACAAGAATATGAAATAATTTATGAAAATAATTTTAGAAAAAAAAATTTAAGTCTACCTTTCAACTACTATAAAAAATGAAAAAAATCCTTTCCATGCAATAAAAATGATAAAGCTGATTAAGAATACCATTATTTAAATCAATACTAATAATAAATCTGTAAGGGTTGGTCATGGAGTAAGTTATTTTGTTTTGAGATATCGTGTTCTTATATATGATACTAAAACTAAATTGAAGATTTTTAGAATATTTTTTTAGAATGTATGTATGTATGTATGTATGTATGTATGTATGTATGTATGTATGTATGTATGTATGTATGTATGTATGTATGTATGTATGTATGTATGTATGTATGTATGTATGTATGTATGTATGTATGTATGTATGTATGTATGTATGTATGTATGTATGTATGTATGTATGTATGTATGTATGTATGTATGTATGTATGTATGTATGTATGTATGTATGTATGTATGTATGTATGTATGTATGTATGTATGTATGTATGTATGTATGTATGTATGTATGTATGTATGTATGTATGTATGTATGTATGTATGTATGTATATACAAGGCTACTTTTTTCTTTTTCAACGCGGACGAAGTCGCGGGCATCAGCTAGTAATAAATAATATGATGAGCAGGTACCAGGTAGGTACCACAAGAGACAAGAATCATGGAAGAAAAAACTCCACCTATAGCAGGAATCGAACGTGTCAAAAAACAAAAATAATAATAATATTAAGTTTGCAAGACAGGCTGATGGCCCACTTGATGGTATGTGGCTACCATCGCCTATAACACAAGCAACGCCATAGGGTCTGCAAGTGCGTTGCCTACCATAGAAGCGTTAAGGATTAAAGGATAAGGAAGGAATGGGGAATAATACATCAGTTTTCATTGTTATGAAATAATTGTTACCTATGCCTTATTATTTTGCCCTTTAAATGTAATTAATTGGTCATTTCAATTATCATTAATGTTTACGATATTACAGTAATTATGTTTAATAAAATAAGTTAATAGTTTAAACAATAACAAGGACATTTTAATAATGATTAAAAACCGTTGGGTGGCCTAGAAGTCAAAATCATTTATTTGCTAAATATAGTATACAAATATTGTTATAAATTATAATTCAAATATGTCTGTAAATACAAACGGTGTGCAAATTAAAAAAAAACTTAAAAAAACAATGGGTACTTTGCAAGTATCGCACTATATACTATTATAATTATTATTTAGGAACTTATTAAGGGAATAATAACTTTTTTCCTACCAGAAGATTACTCCTCTTTAATCAGAACATCCTTCCTCGTTTATCCTTCATTATTCTTTCTAACGGTGCAAACGCCATCAAAATCTGTTAGCTGGTACTTTGTTTTATAATACATACGAGTATAATATAGATGTGATAATTGATTAGTTGTAGTTTTTTTTTCATAGTTAACCTGTACGTTTATAATGCATTTGCAGAAATCTAAATGCAGCTTCAAGGCAAGTCGCGAATTTAGATTTTTATAAAATTGGCTCGTAGCCAAGTGAGAGAATAGCTAACTCTTTATTCATAAAATTATGTTTAGATTGAACGATAACACTTGGCTTTTAATACCTATTTAATTTGTATTCTTATTTATTATTAATTTAAAAACTAGAAAAACTTGATACTTTTGCAAATGCCCCTTGAAATTTAAGCAAAACTATTTGGTAAACACAATTATACAGAAAAAATAAATAAAAATAAGGCAGGAATTCGTAAAGAAAGGCCTTAAAAATGGTAAACTCAAAAAAGTTTGTAGGTATATAATAAGTAAGTAGGTACTAAAGTGGGCAGAGTGTATATTGCGAGTTTTACTCCATTTAAACGCATCGAATATCGAACGCGTAAACGTCAATTTGTATGATAATGAAACAGCGCCACCTAGCGGCTAACGTGTATTTGTATGGGAACGAAGCAGCGCCACCTAGTGACTAACGTGTAGCGCTGCTTCATTCCCATACAAATCCACGCTTACGCGTTCGATGCTTTTGATCGAGTAAAACTAGCACTACACACTCAGACTTTTATGATGAAAAAAAGAAGGAATATACAATATCATCGGTTGGTAATTGTCACGCCACACTGACCTAAATAGCCAGTTGACAAACAACACTCAAGTTTACGCACACGCTCATTATGTGAAACCCTTTGTTTGGCGATCCTTTCCAACAATACGCTAATGATCCCAGATTGTCCATCGAATATTAAGGGCGCGCTTTGTTTGTACTGTTTTTACACCTTTCGACGTGTTACCAGGTAAAATAAACCTAGAATAATAAGGACTAATATATCCTGACAGAAGAATTTATTCACCTATGCACCACCTAAGCAGAAAAGACTGCTTTTCTATAATATCTATACTAATACTATTATATAAGGAGAGATTTTTTATATTTTTGAATGTTTGTAATGAATACTCAAAAACTACTTGGCCGATTTTGAAAATTTTTTCATCTATAAAAACTACGTATATTATCAGAGAGTAACATAGGCTATATTTTATAAAGTTACGCGAACGATTCCGCAAAAAAAGGAAAAGTAGTTGGGCGGTATTGTTGAGTGTATTTCTTACAATTTAACTTGGATAAAAAAATACAAATAATTGAACTTACTTTTGTGAATTCCGCTTCTGTGTGCAAAGCTGAAGCAACTGTAGCTAGTATGCTTTCCATCGAAGAGTACCTGTTAAAATATTTAACGTTTTTAATTTTCATATTATATAACATTGTTTTATTTTCATAACTTCCTACTATACCTCAAATGAACACTATTAATTACTATTACCCATATTTGAAGGATGTCTGTTGACATTTTACATAATCTCAAATTATCAATGTAATAACGTAATATTTAGTTTTGCTCAATAAAAATTTTGCATATACCTTGAACACTTTGTTTGTACAGCTTATTACTTAATATTAGGCCAGGAAATAGCGAGCTCTGAAATTTCTAGTAAGGTCGACCAAACGTATAACATACATATTAGTTGTAACATAATATGAAGTAAATGTTTATTTTCATTTGAATATAGGTTATATGTAAGTACGTAGATTAAATGACACACTCACTCTTTAGTCCAAGCCACATAATTCTCTAGCACTACATCTAAGACAAGGTCTAGATTGTTGTAAGTCAATAGAGCACTCGACAGAGGCATTGTTAAATCTTGAACCCGTATCGTGCTGTTATCTCCAGAAATTGATGTTAGGTACCTGAAAAGACATTTCAACACAATATTTTTTACAAACCTTGATGTTTTTTGTGTCCTTTGGTGACGGTCTCCATTTAGCATCAAGCAATCAGTCGGTCTGCTTCTACTTACTATAGTTGTTCCAATCGTTTATTTAACTTTTGACAGATCACGCACGTGAAATTTACAATAATTTTCGGTACAATGTACTACAGAGAATACAAATACTTCATGGACGGGCACCACCCACTTAGTGATGTGCGATTCGTAATGAATGACCACAGACTATAAAAACCGTTTTGAAATAAATCGATTACAATAAAACAACTAAAATAGGTACTGTAATACTAAAAAGAATCGTCTGTTAAGAATTATAAAGAAACACCTGTGAATTTTTATAAAACAATGCAAAATGTTGAGCAAAAATAAAATATGAATGTTTTAAATCGACTAAAACTTCTTCATGAATAAAATCGATTGTTAAAAGAAATCAAATCGGTAATGCTTCAGGATATCACTATTTGATTAGTACTCGAACTGTCAAAAGTTAAATAAACGATTGGAATATGTATAATCTTAATCCTAATCCTTACTAATATTATAAATGTGAATGTGAGTTTGTTTATTTGTTACGCTTTCACGCAAAAACTACTGAACCTATCACCATGAAATTTTGCATACACGTTGTCTGGAATACTAGAAAGGACATACGGTACCTTTCATCTTTCGCGGGCACCAGCTAGTAATATTATAAATGCAAAAGTTTGTATGTTTGTTACTCAGTCACGCAAAAACGGCTATACGGATTTGAATAAAATTTATCACACATATAGTTTATTACCTGGATTAATATCATGGGATATTTTTTTATCGTAGAAAATGTTGTCATTTTGAAAAAAAAAACGAACTACAACCCGTACGAAGTCGCGGGTACAGCTAGTAATTAATATATCAATATATTCATACATATATTTATCAATAGGTTTAATTTGGTTTATCTTTCTCCTGTATGTAGAAACATACGAGTACATCCTATCCTTAATCCTACTGCAGTATGCAGTGCATTTGCAGCACTCGTGGCGTTGCTCGTATTATAAGCGACGGTATCCACTTACCATGAAGTGAGCGTCAGTCTGGCTGTAGAGCTTAACATAAAAAAAAGTTTAAGTATATAATCAATAATAAAAAATATAATATTCCTTACTTCCTCAAACTCTCTTTATCTTTAGTACATCCTAGAGCCTCTCCTATTGTTCTCGCTTCGTTAGCAACTGTGGTGGTAGACATTCGCTTCCTAAGGAACTCATAATCTGAACTATCGCCGTGTCGCAATCCGTTGCAGTACACAGTGGGTCTTAAACTTGGGTCTACACTAAAATAAAAATATTTAATTTATATTAACAAAATAATATAATATAATATAATATAATATAATATAATATAATATAATATAATATAATATAATATAATATAATATAATATAATATAATATAATATAATATAATATAATATAATATAATATAATATAATATAATATAATATAATATAATATAATATAATATAATATAATATAATATAATATAATATAATATAATATAATATAATATAATATAATATAATATAATATAATTAATTTGCCCAAAATGAAATTTAATTTTTTTAGCAATAGTTCTCAAAGTGACATAGAACTTTTTTATAGATGATAAAGCTTCTTAATGTACTAGTAAATATTTCTTTACTTTTGTATTTAAATAATATTTTAATAAATGTTTCGTGAAATATTGTAGAAATGTAGCTATTTTCCTTTTTATTGTATGCCATATTATAAAGTGCCATTTGGTACTAATAGTGTAGGTTTATTTTATATGAAGTTATTTTACTTATTATTTATTTAAAAATTATTTAGGTTACCCATCGAAATAATATTATCTTTCTGAGGTGATCATTTCAATTGTGCTATTTAATAATAGGCATATCAAAGTAGTATTTTAAAAATATAAATAATAGTAACAAAACAAATGTAATAAAAGTAAATAAATGAAGTGTATAATGAGCAAATTAAGAAAATAAATTTAGTATTAAAATAACATTTTTATTGAAAAATGTACTTTGAAAATAAAAAAAATTAAAAGTCAAAATTTTACTTACTAAGTGCCATTTTCTTTGAGCTGTTTAAATGTTGTTACTGCAAAGTTTACGCAACCTTCGTGTCCCAACTTGCAGGCGAAATCAAGCACTTGCATACGGTTTCTTTGGGTAACAAAGGAGTCGTTCTTAACTTCAAAGCCTAGCTTTTCTATAACAGGGCCCAATATTTCTAAGGAGTATGACTGAAATATTACACAAATTTTTAAACCAAATTTCAAGAATTATTTATACCTTTAACATTAAACTGCACAATATAGCGTGGTCTATAGCTATTTATGATATACCAGCTGCTGCCCGCGTCTTCGCCCGCGTAACTTTTTTGTAAATCATATACTAAAACCTTCCTCGAAAACCACTCTATCCATTGATGAAAACAGCATGAAAATCGGTGTAGTAGTTTTTGACAGACAGACGCGGCGGAGGACTTTGTTTTATAATATATAAGGATTTAATAAATTGAAGGATATTATTTTCTAACTTATGCAACTATATATTATGGCTCTGAAAATATTTTAATATATTTTTTAAAAGGTATTTATATACCCTCTAGCAGGGGGTTTGAGCGTTTTCAGTTAAATAATGCTTAAAAAGCTTAAAGGAACATGAAAAGTTTTTTATAGTACCATAACAATGAATACTAAATACAAAAGATCTAAACAAATAAAATCACCGTACTTTACCTCTATGTGTTCCAATGCGCTAGTGCCCAAATAAGAGTTCCTTAACTTGTTCAAACCTCTAATAGCTGCGTTCAAAACAGCGAATTCATCTTCTTCTTTCAAAAATCCTAACACTTCATAAAGGAGATCAAAATTGACCAAATCCGCGTACATGAAGGCGAACAGATCATTTACAATCTGTAACATAAATTTAATAAAAAGAAATATTATTCAAAATCAGAAGATCTACATAGAATATGATAATGATGAACTACATAGATATTAACAAGCGACGAGCACATACCCTCATTCTAACCAAATCCAAAACTAAATATTTGCATAAGTGTGTTTTCTTTATGGCTCCTAAAATATATAATAAGATACCTGTCTCTATTACAAGCATTTCAAATACAAAATTAATAAAGAAAAAACTAAAGGAGTTTTTGGTAGGGAAAATTAATATGCTCTGGATGAGTTTTTAAAGGACACGTTTTTAGAATAGTGTTCTGATGCTTTTTAAATTTGACTTTAAAGTAATAATATGTAATAATTTTATATACCTAATAATTTATTTAATTGAATTGACATGTATTATTTTGCACACCAAATGTGGTAGTACATGCTGGGACGTTGTTTCATCTATGGCATCTGGTTTTTACAACCATATACATGCGAATAAATGATTTGATTTGATTAATATCTATCCGTTAACTGGTTTTCGTGATTTATTGACAAACATACGGAAGCTATTTTTTACGTACCTTTGCTCTGTTCAAATAGTGAATAACATTTCGTTCTTCCTTCAAAGCGTTGCTGATCATGAGCCACGAATGTTCGTCGTAATTGACTCTGTAAAAACCTGAAAATTTCAACAGTTTCATTTGAAAAGAAAATCGGAAAACATCATTAAAAACTATAAGATATTTACGATTAAATGACGAGCTTATTGGTAGAATGGTTAAAGTGTGCAGTAGCGCTCTCACTCAAGTGTCCTAGGTTCGATTCTCGGTTCCTACTTTGGCAACCAACGTTGAATCTGGTTTACTTGGTTGCCTAGTTATGCACCCTTTTTATGAACATAATAATACAAATCAATACAAATAATAAATCTGTAAGTGTAAGTATTGTATGTATGTATGTTCCTCCATAACTCTTAAACGAATTAACTGATTTTCATGAAACTTGGTACATAAACATTTAAACGTACAAGACACAGGATAGGCTACTTATTTCTTTTTCAACGCGGATGAAGTCGCGGGCGCCAGCTAGTATAATATAAAAAGACTCGCTCATAAAAATACAAAATAGCAAACGCGAGTGTTTGCAAACACATACGGGGAGAGACATACTCGTGTAAGTTAATTAAAATAAAATAAAAACTTGTAATTGGTAATACACATTAAAATATTTTGACAGAATTAAAATAGCTGCAGGTGATTTTACTATATTAATAATAATGATGTAAAACTAAAAGTAAAGTCATGATCTTACATCAAGACATTATAGTCATTGAAACCTTGATATAAAGAAAACCGAAGACTGTCAAATAAACTCAACAAGTGACTTCATTGATTGATTTTTATAAACATAATATAAAATAATTTATTAATTAACAAAAAAAAATCAGTTTTTATAGGGTATTTTTTTTTTAATTAAAACTCAGATAAACAAGAAATATAAAAATAAAAATATATAGTAATTATCATAAAGTTTTCACCTGTTTCCTGAAGATTGACTATTAACCACTCGTGAGTAGCATTAGTCAAATTGAGATTAAGTTCCTTAGTGTTCATTATAAACATAGGCTTAGTGTCGCCAAAGTTTGGTTGTGATTTAGTTGCAACTGTTATTGGAATGTGGTAGATTTCATTAGTACTGTTCTTGCTGTCGATGTAGAAGCGTTTCTGGAATTTACAAAGGAAATAATTCATACAACGTATGTGAAAGTATCTGAGTGTGATAATAATGTGACTACCCACATTTTAGCAGTGATATGTTAAGTACTACGTACTAGATGGAACACTCAAGACGCGATGAGTGTTCCAAGTGATTGGAGTTCCGACGTTCTACCCGTTCACAGTCTGTCATACGCGCTCGTAGAGATTAGGCGCGTTATTATTTTCAAAACCAATAAAAATGCCGTCTTGTGTGATGAGATATTGCAAAAATACAATAAAAATATTGGTTAAACTGCTGGTGTGACATTCCATAGGTAAGTTTTATTAACATTGAAACGTTTAATAGGTTAATATTTAATTTGTTAAAACCGAGGTGCTTATCGAGTCGGCCATATTAATATTCAGTTATCTACGACTTGACGTATTGACCTTGACACTACTGCCGCGCCGTCCCCCGCCAACCCCCGCGCACCTTCCGCGTTGGAACATGAATTAGCAATTAGCAAGAAATCGTAAGGAGTGCTCAATCTAGTACTTACTTAACATATCACTGCATTTTAGTAGATATACGTGAATGGCAGTGGAAGTAGCTGTCTATTGTTGCATTGTATTTGGTTATTAAAAAAAATCAGACTTTATTACATGTTGATATACAATCTTCGACCATCTTTCAGGTTATCTGAGGGGTCTCATTTACATGATGCATGATATGCATGCACATACCTACATTATAATATGCATATACCTACATATCATTTTAAGGGTATAAATCCATTGATCTGAACTATAGATGCGGCGTAGCAAGCAGAAAGCCCCGAAATCTTTGGTAGTATTAAAATCATACTCGCACTAGCGAGCGACAGTGCGAATTCGTCCACTTCTCTCTCTTTCTCTCTCGTGTGGACAATCTCGAGTGGACGAATTGTACTACTACCATTATTTACGGGCTACGCCGTGTCTATACTCCCAAATATACTTATAAAGTCTTTGTATAAATTACTACATATTATAAAACAAAGTCCTCCGCCGCGTCTGTCTGTCTGTCTGTTCGCGATAAACTCAAAAACTACTGCACCGATTTTAATGCTGTTTTCACCAATGGGTGGCCAAGTATTTCTCAATAAAGTCGCAAGTTCATTCTAAATATTTTTACTGTCCCTTCACAATTTTTCATAGCAATTTGTTGCCTAGTACGTGCCTATAGTGATCACGTTCGAAATGTTCTATTTTTAATTTTAATTGTTTTCATACCTGGCTGAAAGAAATAACTTGCTGTTCATAGTCGACATTCACTTGCAATACAGGATGGCCAGACTGAACAATCCAAGATTTCATCATATTGGTCAGGTCAGCAATAGATGTAGTGGTATTGGTAGTTTGTAGTCCTTGGTTTAGGGCTGAATATAACTTATCAGGGACACCTACGTTGAGTTGACTGAAAGAAATTAGTCATGAATTTTAAAAAAAAATTCTGAAGTAGGTACTGACAATAATCTAAACCAAGATAATATTATAACTTCGACTAACCTATTTTTTTTAAGTTTCTGATATAATTTGTAATTTTCCATTAAATATTAGTCTAAACTTACTTTTCTCTTAAATAAGTACGTAACCCCTGTTGAAAAGCGACATCGCCCATTGCATGATGCATCATTCGTATAACAGAACCGGCCTTCTGATAAGAAATTAATCCAAAATGATCGCTGATTTCTGCTGGAGAATTGACTTCTTCGTTTGTTATGGCAGCTACACTAGTAGCCTCATCAGCAGCATAGGCGTCGTAAACGGAACCAATAACAAGCATGTCATTTGATCCTACGTCAGGTTTTATCTGGAATTTTACAATATTTCAATAAATCCCCTCTCAATCCTCAATTCTACTGTAGTCAGCAGCGCACTTGCCATCTACCATCAAATGGTCTGTCTGCCTACTTTGAATTAAAAATAAATATATAGATTAACTCATCTTAATTGCAGGTTTTAGTGTTAATTAATTAACTAATTAATTTTAATTTTACCTTTAGTTTTAATTTTAATTTTAATTTTAATTTTAATTTTAATTTTAATTTTAACTTTAATTTTAATTTTAACTTTAATTTTAATTTTAATTTTAATTTTAATTTTAATTTTAATTTTAATTTTAATTTTAATTTTAATTTTAATTTTAATTTTAATTTTAATTTTAATTTTAACTTTAATTTTAATTTTAACTTTAATTTTAATTTTAATTTTAATTTCAATTTTAATTTTAACTTTAATTTTAATTTTAATTACTACTTAAAAATTTTACGTGGGAAAAACTATTCATGAATAACAAAATTACTCATCAGTGACGGTCTTACCTTAGCAGTTATATAGTCTTGGAAATAATTGGCGAAGCCTTCATTAAGCCAAATATTACTCCACCAATGACATGTCACCAAATTACCGAACCACATGTGAGTTGTCTCGTGCGCTATTATTTGAGAAACTCTGTATCTGTAAGTTGGTGATGATTCTTGCGGTGTGTACATCAGATATGCTTCCCTAGTAAAAATAAAAAAAATCATTATGAAATCATTAAGATAAAAGGTCATAATTTTATTACATTTTTTTTTACAATGTTAAGGGTTTTTACATTATAAGCTAAAAAGTACCAGGTTTCTTAATATTTTTAATGACCTCCTCATGGAGGTAGATTGTAGATCATTCTACAATCTACAAATACATAAATTTTACTGTGGAATTTAAGTACATATTATGTATAACAGCAAGTAATTTAAGTATTACATGGTGATTAAGGTGGTTTGATTTCCATACTAATAAATTTTTCCATATAGACAAATGAAGCATAATTTTACACAAAAATGGTGCGGTAAATTATGCCTATATTTAATAAAGAAAACAGATAAAATTATGTGAAGATTAGTATTGAAAACTTCGTTTCCACAAATAAGTCAGGAAACCTTGGCAAAACAGTCTCATAATAAAAGTAAATAATTAAGGTTATGTATGGTTAATATTATTGTGTTCTTATAGAAAAAACAACCTTACCTATAATTTATTAGGCCCCAATTTTCCATAGCTCCAGCTCTAAAATCAGGTAATGCAACATGATCCAACTTCAAATTTGTGTCGACTGAGTAATAATCAAAATCAAAGTATTCGCTCAGCGCATTCACTACATCTTTGCTAAATTCAAAAGCATATTCACTGTAATTCTTAGCTGAAGGTTGAGCATATATTCCCAATTCTTTTGTACCATTTATACTGCGTTGTACAGCTTCGAGCTCAGATACCATGAATGCTAGCAAATAAGTAGACATAAGTGGAGTTTCAAAGAATGTCTCCTGTACTCTATCATTTTGTCTGAAAACAAAAAAGAAAATGTATCAGAAAACTGTCATTTTATGATAATACACATCGAAGTACCTACTACAAGTATAGAATTTGCGTGACAAATGCCAAAGCGACACATAAAAAGTACGCCTAAAACGGAATCATGGCGGAGTCTTGTCATCGCGCGTCAATTGTAAAAGGTACCTAGTAACGTGCAAGTTCTACTATTTATTTTAAACTCCAAGGTATTGACGTAAAGTCACATTTTCTTTAAATGACAGATGTTTGATTCGTTTTAAGTGACAGATGACTGAGTTCATGCTCTACGCATAATTTTATGTCGCTTTTATGTTCCATAAAATTCGTGGTGTTTTGTATGGCGTGCAAAGTCCATAGTTGTAGTACATTGATGATAACATCAATGTACTACAACCATGTATGTGCATTCTTATATATATTTTTAATGAGTTCATAAATTCAGTCACATTTATAAATTCATTGGTGTTTAGGGAGAGTTAAATAACATCTTACATACAATAATGTGTAAAAGATTGTATAGTTTAGAAATTTATTTTAGCAGGTACCAAACCTACTAAAATACTAAAAATTGTAAACTATTCACAGCAACTACCAATAAATAAATTCAAATATTTTTTTCTACTAAGGGCCTCTTTCACAAACTACAAGTTAGTTACTTTTAGAAATCATTTTCTGTTATATTGAATTATGCACTCGGTTTACTGCATCTTTCGATAGCCGTTTTTTTTTTAAATAATTTTCTATTTAATGTTTGGGACGTTTACCGTGCAAACAAAGGTATATCGGCTCCATTATCCCCGGTTACCGGTGACTTTAAATGACAGTTTGGCCTACTTGACGTTTGTGAAATAGGCGCTAAGCCTAGCAACTATCTTTATGTTAATTGAAGATTTATTTGACAAGTACATTCATATAGTTTTATTCTGTTTTATAAACAATAAATACTAGTTAAAGTTTTGATAAATAAATAAATATAAAAATCGCGGGTCAACAGTGGATCCAGGCTACATCTGACTGAGATCCAGAAGGCTGAGATAATGTTGATAAAATATCAATATGAAGTGAAAATAGTATTTTCTGTTAATAAAAAAAACTTACTGTACAACAGTGTTAAGTTTTGTATTGGCAAGCGTGGGTGCATACGTAACCGGTCTTGTGATGGTCAGGGTAAACTTTGCCTTATATGCCGGTTCGTCGAAACAGGGGAACACCTTCCTTGCGTGTGTCGGTTCCATTTGCGTTGCACCTAGCCATCTAAAATATATTACAAGTACATTTAAAACATATAACATAAAACATATAAGAAAACATCTAAACATATATTATACTAGCTGTTGCACGCGTCTTTGTTCGCATAATTTTATAAAATATAGAGGCTATGTTACTCTCTGATGGCTTCTATAGGTGACAGTTTTTTTTTATAAATCCGTCTAGTAGTTTTTGAGATTATTCATTACAATTTTTTTTTATAATATTAGTATAGACAGCCATTGAAAATTTTTGTTTCTTATTTTATAATTTTTTTTATTTATACAAAATTTTTAAACAAATATTTGCAATGGCATTTAGAATTTTCTATTAATTATGTATTTTTAAATCAGCGCCTTTCCTACTATATCTGATGTATATATACTTACATCAAATGGACTTGTCATCATAAAATAAGTCTTACGATTAAGAGGTAATGGATCATTATTGAGGATGGCCCTCAGTAGTCCATATACTTACTGTAAATACAGACAGAATTTCTAAAAACATATCTAGTGTCTTGATAGTATGTCTTGATAGTATTTTGTATATAAGGATTTCTTTCTAATACTTTGAGACTATAATATAAAAATCAATCAATGATTATAATTTATATCTATGTCAATAGTTCTATTTATAATCATTTGTTTATACCTTGTACTTAATAGATATTATCATTATTTTATTTTCAAGTAGGTGCATAGTCAGTGTAATTATAGGAATATCAAGTGGTTTTATATATCCTACCTATAGGTATCATAGTATGAGGTATTAGAAGTGCACATATAAAATATGTTGGTTCAATTTTATAGTTTTATATATTATAGTTGTAATATAAATTTAATATGATAACAAAATCCTGTAGTGTTTTGCATTTGACGTCATATTTATATGTGCATAAACTGTTAAAATAAATTAATAATATTGTCTACATTATTACATGATTTGAAGCGAATTGTAGCTTTGTTTATATTTGAATATATTAATTGATCAAAATCAGTATCGGTTTGCAAAGAAATCATTAAAAAGCAATAGAAATAAAAAAAAAATATAAGTAATTAATAATTGTCTTCTATATAAACACACAGCATTATTAGAAGAATGTATCCCTGACAAAAGATGACCACTAACTGGGCTTGTCAAAAAATTAACATAATTTAATTGTAATTGTATAAATTAATACATTAAGAAAATTAATAATAATAAATTAGGAAATTATTGTAGAAAAAGGATTAGGTATTACTATTACTATTGCTTAATAATACTACTATTATTATACTAGAATTTACCACGGACCTGATTGAAAATATATTATTATGTACGTGCAAAAAATAATAATAATATCACGAAACATGGCCGCGCCTAAATTCAGCAAGATAAATTTAAAGAGCACAAAGTCTTGTTTTCTCAATTGGAACAATATTGATTGTCTATTATCTCTGCTATGAAGGATATATTTCGACATAAGTACATTTTCACCTTCGAAGTGTTTGCGAAACCTCTGATAAATCGTAACCACTGAATTCTTTAAGAGATAAATCAATCAAATCGCTTGCAACTGAAACCAATTAAGAAGTCCAAATATACGAGTAAGTTCAATATTCTCTTACGTCTCGATCGAAATATCGAACCAAATGCTACTTGAACTTTAACAATATATTGCTCATTATTTCATTGAATGTAAATCTTCTATTATACGATTCAAATCGGTCAAGCCGTTCAAATTCCTCTGAAACGGCTTGACCGATTTTTTATTAAATTTTTTGTGTATATTCGGTAGGTCTGAGAATAGGTAAACTATTTTTTATACCACTAAGTGATTATTTAAAGTATTTAAGCATAAAATACCAAAATATTATAGAAATAGTAAAATACCTTCTAAATAATTTAATACGTTAAATTTTCTATATATGTACTTTATTTTAAAAATTAGGTTAAAAATTACCTCATTTAAAATTTTCCAATATAGGCATTATTATGAGTGTGTACAGAAATGTAAAACAGATGTCTTATAAAAGGATCTGTTTGGGATTTTATCTCGGTTTCCGACTGTTTACTTAATTGATAAAAATTTAAAGATAAAAGTGCAGTTAAATTTGTCTTTTACACATATAACTTTAAAATGCATTTTCCCCTGTTTAAACCGGATTTTAGTAAATTATATAATTAACAATACTGTTGTCATAACATATACAAATATGTAACATATACAAATATGTAACATATACAAATATGTAATATATACAAATATGTAACATATACAAATATGTAATATATACAAATATGTAACATATACAAATATGTAATATATACAAATATGTAACATATACAATAATAATAATAATAATAAATAATAATAAATAATAATAAATATCTTCACACATTCTACACAGCACCATCTAGTTCCAAATTAAGCAACTATAGGCTTGTATTATGGATACCAGACAGCTGATATAATACATAGATTTTTTTTTTTTGTAAATACATACATATTATAAATACAAACATCCATGACTCAGGTACAAAGGTAAATGTTAACACATAAACATTTGCCCCTAGCGGGATTCGAACCCGCGACCGTTTGGTTAACAGCTACGGTTACTAGCCACTAGACCAAACGCGTCGTCAAATTATCTTAAATAATTATCTTAGCAATAACATTTATCTTTATGGTGGGATACAGTAACTGCTAATTTTGAAGTTAGGTTAAATAATACCGCATCTCACTTAATAAAGATAAGATAGCCGATGATAGCATATTAAAAACGAGGAAAATGAAAAATGACTCATAATTCAAGACTAGTGGTTTTCCTTGAACAACAATGAATTTTGAGCTAGACCCACGCGCCCTGGCTTTGCTCGTATTTGAACTGGGTAGTTAGTATCCATAATAATTAGTCAATACGAATATTTTAAATGTGAAAATTAGTATGTCTGTATGTCTGTCGGTTGAGTAATTAACGCTTTAACTACTTGTCAACCGATTATAGTGAAATTTTTCTTACAGAAAAGGAGATAGAAAAAAAAGTATTGTTTCCTAGGAATTAACAAAAAATCGAGAAAAAAAATTATAAAAGCAATGAAGATGTGTCATATATGAAGTCGCTGGCAAAAGTTAGTAAGTACATAATATAATAAACAACCCTAAAGAGACCACAGTGAGAAAAAAACAGCTCATATGCTGTTGAGTTTCTATGAGTGAGTATTGATGTAAGAGTCTCTTCCCCTATTCCCTTCTTTTCCCTAAAGATAGACTTTCGATCCGAACGTTAGCGTCAGTGACCCATTCATGGTTTACTTTCTTGTTTTGGGTTTTTGTTATTAAAATCAGTTTCAAAAAGTAAATAAAGTTGGCTGTGCTCTGGGTCAATAATTTACATTTCAAATCTTAAGTTTAACATATATTTACATTAACATATACGCCTGACATCTTTGCTGTTATAAAATTTTCAGGGGTTTTATCTTTATTTTTAAATAAAGATAAAAGGACTTCGCCCGCGTTGATAATTATATACTAAAACCTTCCTCTTGAATCAGTCTATCTATTAAAAAAAATCGCATCAAAATCCGTTGCGTAGTTTTAAAGATCTAAGCATACATAGGGACAGACATACGTGAAGCAACTTTGTTTTATACTATGTAGTGATTAATGAAAAAAAAAACTTACTTCTTAACGCCCCCATCCATATAGTAGTTTCTATAAAATCCATTCAAGTCATTTCTTATTGGCCCTCTGTATGTAATATCGACTGTGTATTCCACATTTGGATTTAACTCCGTCGCCAAATTTATGTAGACGAATGTGTACTTTGTGTCAAACACTAAAGGATTAGTTTCGTTCAAATTTATAACTGTGGTTCCCTGTTTGACAGTAACTCCTGTAGTAGCATTTATAATAAGATCTTCTGAATGCAACTGTATTTGTTTTACTACTGTATCAGTTTTGATTGCTATAGTAACTCGACCATCAAATGTGAATGCATTTTCATCAGCTGTATCAAAATATGGGGTTATCCATATTGAATACCGTTCTGGGCTGATTGGAGTTGATAGTCTGTAGTTTGTGTCAGAAGCGCCATTTGCTGGTAGCAGCCAAACTGCTAGTATTATAAGAATAGTACGCATTGCTGAAAGAAAAAAATACAATTTTATTACTGACTGCCTGTGCACGTGACTGCGCCCGAGTAACTTTATAAGGTACTAGCTGGCGCCCGCGGCTTCGTCCGCGTTGCAAAAGAAAAAAGTACCTAGCCTATCCTGTGTCCTGTACGTCTAAATGTTTATCAACCAAGTTTCATGAAAATCAGTTAATAGGTTTAAGAGTTATGGAGGAACATACATACATACATACATACAGAAAAAAATGTAAAAATGGTCAATTTAGTTTCAGTATCATGTATAAGAGCTTATAAACACGATATCTCTGAAATCAAAGTAACTCACGCCATGACCGACCCTTACAGATTTATTATTAGTATTGATATTGAATATTGATATATTGATTAATGATGTGATTGCCTATTAGCTGGTGCCCGCGACTTCGTCCGCATTTTTAACTGTCACGCATCTATTTATTTTTTTTCACTCAAGTTCAATGAAGTAGTTAAGCACATTACTTACATAACAACAAGCTATATAATAATTTAAAAAAATCTAAACACAACATTTTTTGACTTAAAATTGTAAGAAATTTTTTTGGTTAAAAGTTTGACCAAATTTACGCAATGGAGTTAGGGAAATTAAACTAAAAAAAATTCTAATTTAATTCTAAACATTTAATTAGAATATTTTTGATATATATAAATAGATGCAATTACAAATTAGTTATTTTAAAATTAATACGTCTTAAAATGCTACTAAACTTTAGCAAAATTTATTTTACCTGGTGACCTCCGATGAAGACCTGCGTCCAGCAATGGAAGAAATTCCTTTAAATAATACTAATGGTTATGTAGATGATATGTTCACACTAAAATGTAATGGAGACTAGAAATCGTAGCCAGAGCGAAACATCTTTTATAGATACTCATAGATAAGACATCTCTCAACCGTTATCAGGATTATGAGTGTGTTGATAAAGACTATATTTACCCGCACGCCTCGAAATAAAGTATTCAAAAACAAGATGGGTAACATTTTTGCGATGACAGTACTTGGGTGGTAGAGGAAAAAATAAAATACAGGCGAATAAAAGAATTATTTGTAAACTAGCTACAGTTCCTGGCTTTGCACAGAAGCAATTTTTTCTGAAATTACATAAAAAAAACCTTTTCAATAAGCAAACGTATATTTATCTATAGATATAGATATAGATGTATGTAAATGAAGTTTGTTTAACTTCATTTAATTCGAATTTCCCGCGTTGTTAACTTCTTAGTAGGTATGTAGGTAGTTGTTCATAATTTTAAAAGCGGCTACCTACAACGCAGGAATAATACGGAGGTATAAATATTATGTGATTGTTAAACGATTCGTGTAAATAAATAATAAATAATTTAAAGCATTTAAAGAAGTAAACAAGAATATAGAAATAATAGCTTTAAATATTGTTTTGTAATAAGTATTATCTTGTATTATAGGCTGTAGAAATAAATTAACCGAAATGCGTTGCTCTGAAAGAGGAATTATATTTTTTTATTAAATAAAGTAATTTTACATTTTCTGTTTTATATAATTTCACCGTACTAAATACTAATCTTATGTGAAATAAAAACAACAGTTTTTAATCTCAAACAAAAATTACACATGCAAATGTCAAGTTTGCATATAATGATAACATGAAATGTATGTAATGCATGTCAAATGTAATGTCATTTTTGTCTGAGATTAAAAAACAAACTTTAAAGCAGTGATATGTTAAGTAAGTACTAGATTGAGCACTCCCTACGATGTCTTGCTAAATTCATGTTCCAACGTGGAAGGTGCGCGGGGGTTGGCGGGGGACGGCGCGGCAGTAGTGTCAAGGTCAATACGTCAAGTCGTAGACAACTGAATATTAATATGGCCGACCCGATAAGCACTTCGGTTTTAACAAATTAAATATTAACCTATTAAACGTTTCAATATTAATAAAACTTACCTATGGATCGTCACACCAGCAGTTTTACCAATATTTTTGTTGTATTTTTGTTATATCTCATCACACAAGACGGCATTTTTACTGGTTTTGAAAATAATAACGCGCCTAATCTCTACGAGCGCGTATGACAGACTGTCAACGGGTAGGACGTCGGAACTCCAATCACTTGGAACACTCATCGCGTCTTGAGTGTTCCATCTAGTACTTACTTGACATATCACTGCCAGAAGGTACTTTCCGCCAGATGGATGTTTGCAATGTTCATGCGTATTATCAATTTGCGGGGATTTTACTGAAATTGTTTCAATGATTTTAGTTTTTTTTATCTTGTATGCCATCCGCTTTTTTAAAATTTTGTTCTGTAGTTACCAGCTACACTTTATACATAATAATTCAAGTATATATTATGTTATTATAATTTTTGTTTTGCTCCAGTGTTTATAATAAAAATTTTTTTTGTTTCGATATCACTTATAATATCACTGTGACGACCATAACATTAAAAAAATGTATGTAAAGTAAAATTTCTATTATATTATTTCTTAGCCTTAGCATTTTTGGCCGCTCTTTATGCTTGTAACTAATAGGTGTCAATAGTCACCTACCATTAAGTGCTTGCTGGGCGACGTTTACTTAAGAAATTATTTTTAATTCTATATTTCATCAGTACATAAAAGCGTATATAAAAGCTTATAATAGAAGAATAATGACTATATTTCATTTAAAATTTAGAAATATGATCAATCAATAAATATACGAGTACCTATATTCGAAATTGTTGTGATAGACATGTTGGTTGTAGTTTTTAGGCACTTTCTTATTCTTATTATTATTAACATTATTTTCTATTATTATTTTCTTTTCTTTTCTTTCATGTTGTACTATATCTTATTACTGTTAGTTATAGATAATATATATAATACTTTATAGATTATAATTAGATGTAAAAAAAAATGTAAAAAATATGGGTCTACTTGCCTGTAAATAAATGAATTTGAATTTGAATAAAATCAACCAATTTAAAATATACTGGGAAGAAAATTTAATAAATACTCAAAATTAAATTTAAAATAATTTATTTCAAACAAAATATGTAACTAATGCAACAAATAATAAAGTTGCTGTCGGTACAATGACATTCGCTGACCCTCTAGCTGCCCTGACAATATCTCTAGAGCGATCTGTGCCCCACTGCATGCTCGTTCTAGCAGAATTGATGGAATTGATACCTACAGAGTATTCAGGTATGGTATCTTGATTATCTTGAAGCCATTCTTCCATCTGTAATCAATATGATATATTATGAGTCGTAGGCGTACCGAAGTATTTATCGATATTTTTAAAGAATATGAAATTACAAGACTTATATGAGGAAGACATACAACTTTCTTTAAATCAAATTTCAAGAAATATGCTTTGATTTATTCTGTTTTTTATTTAAATACATATTAACAATACAATGGAGCTATTTTCAACCGACGAAAACGAAAAAACAAAATTCGACTCAATTTCTCAATTCGACGCGTATATATTTTTTTATTTTATGTATGATCACGCATAACTTTTGACAGGGTGGTCCGATTTTGATAATTCTTTTTTTATATGAGAGGGTGCACCCCCGAGGGGGTCTCATTTTAATTTGGAAAAAAAATCTAACCCTAAGGGTAGGAAAACAGGGGATGATTGATTGTTCACTCACCGATTGTAGCGTATAACCACGCATAACTTTTTACAGAGTAGTCCGATTTTGATAATTCTTTTTTTAATGGATAGGAAGTTTTTTAATGGATACGAGACCTCGAAGTTGGTCTCGTATAATTTTGGAAAAAAAATTCCTACCCTAAGGGTAGGAAAATTAAAAATTATGCATGTAGTAAATATTAGATTATAGCCACAAAAAAATATAAAATAAAACTTTTTAACAAAAAATAATACCGCCGAAAAAACTGAAAAGCATAAAATAATCTTCTTATTTCATTTTACCTAAGTAATTTTGAGTTGGCGCCAAACAAGAAAAAATTACGTAAAGTGTGATGCGCGGCGGCGACTCAAAATTACTTAGGTAAAATGAAATAAGAAGATTATTTTATGCTTTTCAGTTTTTTCGGCGCTTTTATTTTTTGTTAAAAAGTTTTATTTCATTGTTAAAAACTTAACAATAATAGTCCTCAAAATAAGATCTTATAGCCTTGTTATGGGAAAACTATACTTTAGCCTGTCTCTAGACCTCAAAATGAAAAAATAAAATAAAAATAAAAACTATATTCTAATTTCATCTCATTTGGGAGTTAATGCGCTCCAATAATTTTACATTTATTCTATAACTAGCTGGCGCCCGCGACTTCGTCCGCGTTAAAAAAGAAAAAAGTAGCCTATCCTGTGTCCCGCAAGTCTAAATGTTTATCTACCAAGTTTCATGAAAATCAGTTGATTCGTTTAAGAGTTATGGAGGAACATATATACTTACATATATACATACAGAAAAAATTCTAAAAATGGTCAATTTAGTTTCAGTATCATGTAAAGTAGCCTATAAACACGATATCTCTGAAAACAAAGTAACTTACTCCATGACCAACCCTTACAGATTTAGTATTAGTATTGATACTTACTTTAATTATTGAACGAAAGTACTTACATCATTTAAGCCTTCCTCGTCCATATAAGCAGCCATGTTACTGATGATACTGTCGAACCAAGATTGTAAAACGACGCTGAAAATGAAAATTTATATCATTAAATTTTATTCAAAATTAATTGTATTTTTTTTTATGTTTAGATCCACAGACAGGCTGATGACGGTCCACTTGATGGTATGTGGCTACCGTCGCCTATAACACAAGCAACGCCATAGGAGTAGCAAATGCGCTGCCGACCATAGAAGGGTTAACCCTCACAGAAAGATAAGGGATGAGAAAGGAATGGGGTAATGGGCTCTGACATCCCTTACTCACTCACCGAAACACAACAGCACAAATGCTGTTATTTCACGGTGGTCTTCTGTAAGGGGGTGGTTACTATCAAATGACTCTGAGACGGGCAGTATGCCCTGCATTCATTGTTCATTTAAAGTTGGCCCCGCCAGGCATCGAACCCGGCACCTTGCGTTAGGCAAGCACGCTTACCACTTAACGGGTCGTCAAATTGCTTAAAAATAATTCGTTTATAATTGACTTTTATATTAATTAATTAAGAGACGTGTCTGTGAATTACTTTTAGATTACTGCTCGTTTGTAAATTGGTACCCAAAAACGACTCGCCCATTTAACTCTGGTCAATTAAATAATTACATTTAATTGTCAAAAAGTGTATTAATCGCAAAAGTCCTTGACGTGAAACTCAATCTGTTCAGTAACATTTAAAAATATTTACTTTGTACTTTTTTTAATTCACTCAAAAAAAAAATACAAAAAAAATTAAAACAAACACTGGCCATAATAAAAATGGCACCTCCAAAATACTGATCCCGAGATAAAAGAGATTTTGTGAAAATTTACAGACACTGTGACTGCTCTGTTATAATAAATTATTTGAAAACATTTATGTATGACTTTGTATGCATTTTTTTTAATTAATGTAGTAATTTTTTTTTAAATTGATATTTTCTAAAAATATATTTAAGTCTCGACGCCCGACTCAAAAACAGAATAAGATTGACGCGCGCCTATGTCTGTGTCTGGAATCGTAGCTCCCAAGTGGATGGACCGTTCAAAGCTTACGTGATCGGAATCTTTCTTAGCTATATTTTACTGCAGATTTGTTCGAGCGTTTGAAAACCACTCACCGCCGAAATACAACAGCATATATGCTGTTATTTCACGGTGGTATTCTGTAAGGTGGTGGTTACTACCGCCAGACGGGCTGCCCAAATAACTGCGCAACGCAGTATGCCCTACCACTACTAAATTTGGCATAATTTGGCATACTGTTACTTCGGTGGTATTTCTATGAAATTGTATCCTTAACCTGATTCTGCAGCATCAAGTAGTCTGATACCCAATTCCTTTGCAACTTACAACAGATATAACTTGTTTAGGCTCAATAAAAAGTTGAGATTTTCAATTAGAGCTTGTAACTTTCCTGTTTCATATTATGATGAAAAAAAAACAAGAAGCCGTAAGTAATTGTCGTTGTCAGACTATGGTGCTTTCTTATTATGACATCAATCATTCTAGTATCGAATGCACACGAAGCCATTGTAAGGAGTATTTAGATAATATATTATAAATAAATATTATCAATTAACAATATACCTGCGTCTGATTTCATCCATATTTTCCTTCAAGAACTGAAGTGCCACTTTAGCGTTGCTACGGTCGCCAATGTAGAGGAACGTGAAAGCGTTAACGCGGTCCTGAGCTCTGACGTCATCGCTCAATACCACTTCCAAGTACCTGATAAGGAAAACATAATTTTCACATTTATCGCTAAAGAGACTTAGGGCCTCTTTCACCAACTACAAGTAAAGTGTTGGTTAGTTACTTTTAGAAATAATATTTATGTTTTATTAAATTATGCACTCGATTTACTGCGTCCTTCGATAGGCTAATTTTTTTGATTATTTTGTTTTTAATGTTTGGGACTTTTACCGTACCAACAAAGGTATATCAGCACCATCGTCCCCGGTGACCGGTCTTTAAATGGCGTTTAGCCTACTTGACAGATGGTGTAAGAGGCCCTTATTTAGAATAAATTTCAAAAATTCCAATGCTTGTTTTCATTTCATCAAACATACAAACAAATTATTTCCAATCTATAATAAGTTAAATGAGGTATAGATACCAAGATTTTGCCTGCGACTTCGTCCGCCCTTCTTTTTGTTAAGCGTTGTAAAATAAAAAAATATAACGTCTGACAAAATAATATATTCCATCTTTATTGCTCACATATTTTTGTCAGGCGTCGAGTTTTTATTTTTGATGATCATTCGCGATCAGTAATTTCTTTTATGTGTACGGTTAACTTACAAATTTTATGATGATCAGTTGAGTAGTTAATCGGTTGATTTCGCAATCATAATATTATAGAAATTAAAGTTACATCTAGTTGTACCTAGATGGCGCTAATTCGTCACTTTTGCGTTTGGTAGTAGAATTATACAATTCTCGTTAAATGGATCATGTTTTTGTGACAACCATCGTTCACATTCTGCTAATCTAATAACAATGTGAGAACTTATTACTGCAAGACAGTATTTAACGTATAAAAATACCTTTGAACCGCTGCTTCGTTCGTAGTGCAACCCATTGCTCGAAGCAAAGCCACTTCTGCTGCTTGGTTATTAGAATTTTGTCGACGATTGTACATATCGAGCCAATCGTCATAATCGCCCTGTCGGAGTCCAGTACAGAACACGTGGCGTCTTATATTTGGATCCACGCTGAATTGAAATCAAATACAGATAAATAAAATAAAAAAGAAACATTCATGAAACAAGAATAGGTACTTAAATTTTCCACAGAAATAATATGAAGGATCCATTTAAATATAATAAAAAAAAATATTATAAGTATGTCTTTTCTTTGTCAGTTGTCTTTTATTATCTAAAGGCTCTGATAATACTCGTATAATATTAAATAATGTGCACTTTTATTTAATACTAGCTGGTGCCCGTGACTTCGTTCGCGTTTTAAAATATAAAACATTAACCCCTGAAAAAAAAAATAGGTATATAAGATCAGCTATCTTTGAAAGAACCGTCAAAATCAGTCCAATCGTTTCGGTGATTTGCCGGAACAAACAGACAGAAAGACAAAAATTCGAATTTTTTTATAAGTAATACAAAAAACTGTGCCTTTTTTCTGCAAAACCATACACAAACCTTCGTCGTATATTTTTATTTTAATTAGTGAAAACCATATCACAATGCACTGGATGAATTTAAAAAAGTTAGCGAAGAAAAATACAGACAGGCAGCGACTCTATTCTATAATAAGTATATATAGATATAGATATTTCTAGATAATTTTACTGTATGTCACTGACGAGAAAATCCCCTATAGTTTCTCTTGAGTGCTCTTATAGTCATCACTTTGTTAGTTTATTGTTCATTTATTAATACTGATAATTAAAAACAACAGAATTCATTAATCTACTATCGCTTCAGAAAGCAGTTCTACGGATAATTCTTTATCAATTAATATTTCATTAATTAAGTAGGTATTAAATAAGAAATATACTCGTACATTAAAATAATTTTTCCCATTTTATATTTTGCAGTTATAAATTTAGCAGCCCGACTGACAGCAGTAATCCGCTTTCTTCTCCGCTACCCTTTTTCTAACCCTTATTATATCAAAATCTTATTGATTTTGATACAGTTTTTACGAATGGAAAAACCATACGATGAAGGTTTGCGTAGCTATATAACTTGCAGAACATTGTGTGTGTCAGTTTCGACACACGCCTGGAATCTACTCCTTACGAACGATTATAAAATTTAAATTTTCACAATTCGAACACACCGAAAAAACAACATTGTTCTTTTTTTAAATAACATTGTGTAAATGGCGCAATATCTATGAAACTTCAGATATTCTAAAACATTCAAACAAATAGAACGTAACTAACGCATTCGTGCTCGCATTCGTGTGACAATTTTGATTTTACCCACGGGCTAATAAATATACAGACCGCAAAGAAAAAGGGTCGGTTAGAAAATGTTCAATATCTTCAAAAGTAGCTGACCTAGCTTTATGAAATAAAGACTAAATTAAAGAATATTTTAATGTGCTTTAATAAAAGTAAAATTTATTCAGTTTAGCTTTACTTTTGAAGATATTGAAGATTTTTCTAACCAACACTTTTTCTTTGAGGTCCAGTTCATATGCAGATCAATTCGATCGATCAAGTTAACTCCAAATATGCATCCACGCACAATTGTGGGCGGGATTAAGTTGATAATAAATCAAGGTCAAACCATTAATTTAGTCAACCATTAATACGAATTGATGTTCCTCAAACAAGTTCAAATTTCCTTCACAATTTGGAATTAAGCCGTTACTTTGCTTGATTAGTCTTTGCCCCTCATATGTGTAAATAGCTTTTGGTCACGCTATCATATTAGGTTACACGAGGGAAAATCTTCGAGGGCATAACTTCAGTATGATTTTAACTGATTTCACTAAACCAATTTCGTTCATATCTTTTTTATTATACTTATACTAGCTGACGCCCGCGCCTTCGTCCGCGATCCTATACCCTGTACAGAAAAACTGTACCCTGTACCCTGTAAAAGAAAAAAGTAGGCTATCCTGTACCCTGTACGTCTAAATGTTTATCTACCAAGTTTCATGAAAATCAGTTCATTCGTTTAAGAGTTATGGAGGAACATACATACATACATACAATACCTACACTTACAGATTTATTATTAGTATTGAGTATTGATTTAGTACTGTTGTGGTACCTGACAAGTATTTAATATAATTTAATATTTTTGTATAACAATAACAAGACTGTACTCAACAAAAGTACAAATTGTTATTTTAAAACATGTCTACAATAACATTGTGCATGTGATGACGTGACACACGTGCAAATGTTATATATGTACTTAATTTTGTTTTATTAACACGGTATTAAGTACATATATAACATGTTTTATATGTATGGACATACCGTGTTAATAAAACAAAATTAAGTACATATATAACATTTGCACGTGTGTTACGTCATCACATGCACAATGTTATTGTAGACATATGCACAATGTTATGCACAATGTTATGTAGACATATATATATATGTATATGTAGTCTGGGCTCACCTATACAATATCTTTTACCAAGAATATATGAAGTTTATTAACTCAGACAAGTAAGTGTGATTAAAAATAGGGATAACATGATAGAATCGTGCAGTTCTGATCTGTCATATAATAAATACCTCGCGCCTTCTGTCCTATATGCTGTATATTTCTCCATAGCATCATTGATACATCCTGGGTGTCCTATATTGCATGCAAAGTCCATTATAAAGAATCTGTTCAATGTCCTCGTGAGAGGTTCAGTTGGATCAACATCGTAGCCCAAATCATTAACAACAGTGTCCAAGAATTCATAGAGGATTTGCTGTAAATAAACACAATGAAATGTGTATGCTATTCTATCGTAATGTATACTAAAATATTACTTTGCTATGCACGTTGAGAGCAAAATGAATTCGGCAGTCATAAAGTAGGTACTTAGGCATATACAAAAAATAATAGTCTAGATTTATGAAAAACAAGAAAATATTCAAACGACACTAGTGTCGTTCCCCAGTTGTTCCTCGCTTTTTTTGTGTTCATATATATATAATTTTTTGAAATATATTTCTAAAATGATTAAGCGCCTCTTTCACAAACGTCAAGTAGGCCAAACTGTCATTTAAAGTTACCGGTACCGGGGATAATGGAGCTGATATACCTTTGTTTGTACGGTAAACGTTCCAAACATTAAATAGAAAATAATAAAAAAAAATCGGCTATCGAATGTGCATCATTCGATATAACAGAAAATCATTTCTAAAAGTAACTAATCAACACTTTACATGTAGTTTGTGAAAGAGGCCCTAAGTAATATTTTTAAGGTCCCTAATAGGCGGCAGGATATTATTCCTCACTCACATTAGGTTATGGCTACTCACATTAAATTCAGCTAATGTGCCAGGCAAATGCAAAAACCGGTTCCGAAGCCAACTGAATCCAGTAATAGCTGGGTACCACACAAAGTAATTTGTCTCGTGCTTTAAGAATTCTAACACTTTGAATCCGAGGTTGTAGGTCATTCTTTCTGACCGCATTAGCGCAAATACGTCATCCACTATCTGAAACAAAATAAATAAAATTATTTCACATGAGAACTTAAATACGTATTGAAAACTTAGATTTATGTATTAAATTTAGTTTGAATATAGACAAAATATTAAAATATTGTAATTTTTTTTACTTTTTGAACTTTAGTTTTACCTTATGAATAAAACATATGAAACACTATAAAATATATTATATTAAGATTTTAATCGTCTCTTTAATTTTTAGGCATTTATCTGACGACTAGAAATGCCGTTGCAACATCTCTTGTTACTTAATGCAGCTTCCTTTTTTAATCTCCCGGGGATATTGCAATTACTACAATCAGCAATTACCTGTGCCCTGTTTAAGTGGTGTATTTGAGATGGGTTCTCCAAAAGAGCACTCGCAATCATTTCCCAATTATGTGTGTCGTAGTTTACGCGGTATATGTCTGAAAATAAAATTAAGGCAGTTTTAAGATTAACGATTAAGAATTCACTTGGGAAAAGTTACAGCTAAAATCTTTAAGGAGCATTTACGGACTACTAACAATAGTAGGAGTGGGCATAGGGATTCCTATAGAATCCCTATATGGAGTGTGCTGCCACAATTTATGAGTCTTGGAAAGCAGTGTGCCTGCTTGTCATAAAAATTAGTAATGTTTCTATAATATTTAAATACATAAAATTGATAGAACTCATAAATTTCAGAACTGGAAAGTTTAATTTTTTATTCTAGCAACATTCGAGGTCTCATTGAAAAATAATATCATTTCTTGAAGTCCAATAAATTTAGGTAATTTGAGCCATATCAATGACCTTTATCTTTCTATATACCTTTGCTATTGTAGGCATCCCAAAACAGATCTCTACCATCACGTAAAATCACGATTATTTTGAATATTTAGAAAGAAGAAAAAATCTAAGCAAAAAATTACTTTTCTGTTGAACGTTAAAAATAACCCATTCATGTCCGGCATCTTTTTCAATAGTGTCCGTCTCCTCCTGCATTACTTTTACTGGGTTCAGATTATTCCAATTTGGGTTGTTTCCAGAAGTGTAAGTTAAGGGAAGTGGCCAGACCTGGTCAGTTTGTGATGCAGTTGCACTTATGAAGAAACGTTCCTGAAAAAAAAATTCAAGTTAGGGGGCAATTCCTGTCAGCTGGAAACTGTCCATATTCACAATACAAAACAAAACGAATGACATGGCAACTAAGAGGAACTATGTAAGTACGAGTATTTTCATAATTTTTTTTATGTAAAGGTCAACAGACAGGCTGCTAGGTAGCTAACGAAAACACAAGCAACGCCACAGATGCTGCAAGTGTGCAGCCGACCATAGAGGATTAAGGACAAGTGTTTATTTATTTATTTCTATATTTACTTAAAATCCACATCTCTTAATTTACAGACATAATAAAACATAACTAACAGCCAATTACGGATTTTACATTTTTATAAAATTTAAGAACATTAACATCAAAATGCTGCTGACTATACCTGTTCGAGACTTATTAATCCTGTATCCATATCGACGTTTACGTTGAGAACTGGATAACCCGGTTCATCAACCCAGTACTGCATGAATGCTGTGATGTTCACGTCACTCCATACTCCGTCCTCTTCAACAGCTTTCGCGAAACCCTGGTACACGTGTTCAGGGTATGCTTCTTGATAATACCTGTAATTAAATGTTTAAATAAAGGCCTCATTACGTGCCCTATATAAGAACTTACATAGTATACAAGCCGCACCCGATAAATTATCTGCAACCGTATCAAAATCTATTGGATGATTTAATAAAATATAGCAAAGAAACACACAAAGGTGGACAGAGGCTTTATTTTAAAATATGTAGCCACTGCTTTCAGCAGTGACTTCTTTCTTTTCTCGTGTCTTAGCATCATCACTTCTCTATTACTAAAAAAATTATCTATCATCAATTATTTTTATAGTCCAGGATCCCTCAAAGGATTTTTTTTTCTGATCACTAACAGGCTGAATCCTTGCGAATAGCTTCAGTTTGCCGAGACGAACAACTTTTTCCTGTGCGAGTTAGCAGCCGTAAAAAACTTCCAAGCGTAGGACTGGGAAAACGTACCACTCAATTTGTAGGATATGCAGCCATTTTATTATACAAATGTTTGCTAAGCTGCAGACAAAAAATCAGCTGGTTACCCATCCCTCCCAAAAAACCACTCCCAATCCTACGCTTCGAAGTTTTTTTCTCGGCAAACTGAAGCTACTCACGAAGTTTCAGCCTGTTAGTAATCAGAAAAAAAATCCTTTGAGGGATACTGGACCATTATGTTTAGGTCGACACAGGCAGGATGACAGTCCACTTGGTGGTAGGTGGCTACCGTCACCTATAACACAAGCAACGCTGCAAGTCGCTGCCGACCATAGAAGGATCAAGGGTAAGGAATCAGGAAGAAATATGGCAATGCGTTCATTATTAATTAATTTTTTGCTGACCTGTCTACTAAAAAGAAGTTCAAAGCTTTTTTAAATGTGTCTTCAGTGAGAAAATGTTTTAACATGAGTAGGAGAGATGCGCCCTTAGAATAGCTAATGCCACTGAAGTGTCCTGTAACTTCTGCAGGACTATTGACTGTATGCTGTAGGGCTCTTGTGTTTACTGCTGAATCAGTTGATAAAGCGCTTTGCAAGTACATAATGTTGAACTGATCTTCCAGTTCCATTGATGGATCCACCTGAAAATTGTGAAGACATATAATTTTTTTATTTATATGGACATATTTCAGTATTTTTTTCTGTACAGAAGGTACCTTTCCGTACCACTGATAACATGTATGCAATTTTTAGTGACGATCGATTGAGTAATAAAAAGGGCGCAAAAGGAGTAACAAACAAACAACAAAAGGAGTACTTTAACATTATTAATATTAGCTAGGAAAATAGGAAATAGAACTTACTCCATCCATAGCGAAATATTCGAAATAACTTGCGTAGCCTTCGTTAATCCAAACATTGTCCCACCATCTACACGTGATGTAATTACCGAACCACTTATGTGCCAATTCATGGGCAGTTATAGTTGCCACATACATTTTGTCCAAGGCATTTGTTTCTCCATCTTCAAATAAAAGACGTAACTCTCTGAAAGGAAATAAAATTAGTTTAAAATTTAGTTTTCTATTCTCACGTGTCAAGTTTTAAAAAACAACGCGGCAACATCTTTCTATGTATAAAGTTATAAAGTTTGCACCCAGGCGATAGGTCCACCTATTGGTAAATAGCTCATATTATGATGGTCTAAAGGTAGACGCAATTGTACTGCCGACGTTGATAAGATAAAGGAATAGAAAAAGGGGGGGATAGCTGAATGGGTTTTGAGATTATCCCGCGGATACTTTTTTTTTATTAAAAGGTGCACGTATTTTTCTGTTTCCCTGACAACATGTATCCATAATATCATTATAGACGGATGAGTAGTTAAAGCGTCAAAGCGTTACAAGGAAACAACTCAAGGAAGGTTGTAGATATCAATTTGACCTAAGTTATTGACTGAACTGGAGGGAGTTAAGTACTGAATTGTAAGTTAAGTTTAAACTAAATGACAACAACATAATATAGATAACATGAAAGCGAGGGATGTAACCTCTTAAAAAATTAAAAAGAAAATCGTTTTCTGTAACATAAATTATTGTTTTTTGAAACAAATTAACTACCTGTAAGAAACCAGTCCCCAATTTTCAGTAGCACCCGAAGCCCAGTCCGGAACAGCTATTTGATCATTCTTCATGTCATCGGCCATTGTATAATATTCTATGCCGAAGTAGTCCTCCAACCACCTTGTAAGGGGTGGTCCGACTTCTAACGCGTATTCGCCTTGACCTTCGGCGTTAGGTCTAGCGAGGATACGGTACGATCTTTCTTCGTCTCCATTATCAGCTATCGCACGGAAATCTTCACTTATATGGAATGAAACTAAATAGGCAGACATTATTGGTGTAGTTTGAAAAATTTCCTTAACCCTGTTGCCGTTTCTGAAACAATATAGAAATATAAAATATACCCATTACTGGCTGGCGCCCGCGACTTCGTCCGCGTTGAAAAAAAAAGTAGCCTATCCTGTGTCCTGTACGTCTAAATCTACCAAGTTTCATGAAAATTAGTTTATTCGTTTAAGCGCCTCTTTCACCACTACAAGTAAATTGTTGATTAGTTACTTTTAGAAATCATTTTCTGTTATATTGAATTATGCACTCGGTTTACTGCATCATTCGATAGGCGATTTTTTAAAATTATTTTCTATTTAATATTTGGGACGTTTACCGTACAAACAAAGGTATATCAGCTAAATTATTGCCGGTGACAGGTGACTTTAAGTGACGGTTAAGCCTGCTTGACGTTGGTGAAAGAGGCGCTAAGAGTTATAAATACATGCAATACCTACACTTACAGATTTATAAGTTATTAGTATTGATTAATGATAACATCGATTCGTGACTAATATAATTTATATAATAATTGAAATTTGAAAGAATTAAATCCTTTAATGAAGACAGTTTCATGTAGAACTAGCGACCCGCTCCCGGCTTCGCCCGGGGTGCATTTTTTACGTAAAAGCCTTCCTTGATTATCCCTCTATCCATTAGTGAAGAAAGAATTAAAAACGGTCCAGCCGAGTTTTGCGCTTAGCAACACATTTAGTTATTAATTTTTATTTATATTTAGATTATATTGGGGGCATATATATATATATATATATATATATATATATATATATATATATATATATATATATATATATATATATATATATATATATATAAGCCAGTCTACTTAATGTTTATTACTAAACCTAATGTTTCTATAAACAAAGTAATAATTTTTAATCTTATTAAATGAAAAAAGAAATAGAAAATATTGAAAACACTAACAATAATGTTAATATTGAGATTTTAAAAACTTACTCAATTTCTTGCACGATTTTCATGTTGGAGAAAGATTGGGTGAAGTGGGCAGGTCTATTGATGATAATATTGAAAGTCGATTTGAATCCAGGCTCGTCTAAACAGGGAAATGCTTGTCGTGAATTAACTGGCTGCAAATGTGTAGCCACATACCAACTGAAAAAAAGTGTGAGTTTTAAATTAATGAAATATAAATAACATTAATTAATTAATTAATTTAATATTAATTAATTAATTAATTTAATATTAATTAATTAATTTAATATTAATTAATTAATTTAATATTAATTAATTAATTTAATATTAATTAATTAATTTAATATTAATTAATTAATAATATTAATTAATTAATTAATATTAATTAATTAATTTAATAATATTAATTAATTAATATCTGTTGGTACATTGTAAATCTACAAATACCGTAACAAATTACAACTATAAAGTATTTGATAACTTTATTCATCTGGATTAAAAAATGAAATGTAAAATGTAATAACATTAATTAATAATTAAAAATTTAAAGAAACATATATTAAAAAACTGTCGACAATAACATAGTTTTTCTAAAGTCAGTTTGAGTTAATATTTCTATTTAAAAATCTTATGTGGATTTGTTTTTACCTACTTTACCAAAAATGAATGTTTGTGAGAAATAAAAAAGTAGTATTTAGATGACAAGCCTTTAAAGTCTCTGTTATACAAAATAATTAAGCAAAAGATTGATAACAAAAAGAATTGTTGATAAACATAAAATAAAAACAATAAAAAATATGAATAAATAAATAAATATAAATATCCATAATCAAAACAGGGTCTATTTATTTATCCAGTAATGTTTGAATGTTATTTCATTTTTAGTTGGTTTCGAAGAAGTTCGCGAAGAAGCAGATAGAGGCGTTCAGTAGCGATTTTATTATATAACTAGGCTGAGCCCGCGACTTCGTCCGCGTTGAAAAAGAAAAAAGTAGCCTATCCTGTGTCCTGTACGTCTAAATGTTTATCTACCAAGGTTCATGAAAATCAGTTAATTCGTTTAAGCGCCTCTTTCACAAACGTCAATTAGGTCAAACTGTCATTTAAAGTCACCGGTAACCGGGGATAATGGAGCTTATATACCTTTGCTTGTACGGTAAATGTCCCAAACATTAAATAGAAAATAATAATAAAAATTCGGCTATCGAATGATGCAGTAAACCGAGTGCATAATTCAATATAACAGAGAATGATTTTTAAAAGTAACTAATCAAAATTTTACATGTAGTTTGTGAAAGAGGCCCTAAGAGTTATTGAGGAACATACATACATAAAATACCTACACTTACAGATTTATTATTAGTATTGATGATTGATCTGTATTTATAAATAGAGATATTGTCAAGGAAGATACTTACTGTCTATTCCCATCCTCATCCTTGTAACTACCTCTGAACACACCTCTTGAGAGAGGCGTTTCATTGATGTTACCAACGTAATTAATTTTTATGTAATAAATTAATCCCCGTCCCAGCGTCACTCCATCTCTTAAGTTGATTTTCAAAAAATGATATTCCCGAATACGCTCGAATGGATTTGTTGCATTCAAATCCATTACCACATTATTTATATCAACGATGGTAACCTCACTTATCTCTCTTACGTTCTCTTGAAGTATAACAGCAGCCAAATTATCTACGGTAGGCTGTAAAACAATTATTCGAATATTATTTTCGACGACACGTTTGGTCTAGTAGGACTAACTGTTAACCAAACGGTCGCGGGTTCGAAACCAGCTAGGGGCAAATATATATGTGTTAACATTTTATATGTGTCAACTTTGTACCTGAATCATGCATGTTTGTATTTATAATATGTATGTATTTAAAAAAAAAAAGTAATCTATGTAGTATATCAACTGCCTGGTATCCATAATACAAGCCTATAAAGCTTAGTGCTTAGTGTGGAATGTATAAAGGTATTTATTATTTATTTATTTATTTATGGAAATTAATTTAAAACGATTGAATTATATACCTACATTTTAGATCTATAGTTTTAGATAAAAGCAAAAAAAAAAAATTAGCTACGCAACTGACTATCCGCGCGTGGTTCTTATAAACTGAGGCCAGTGGTAACTTCAATGGTTTTCTCAAGTCACTGCTACGAAGTCAGTATCTATACTATTATTATAAAGAAAGATATTTTTTTTGTAATGAATAAACTCAAAAACTGATTTAAAAAATCCCTTCACCTATAGAAAGCTACATTATCAACGACAATGCATATTATTACTACACTATTAGCGAGTAATTTTAAACAGCTAGTAACTAAAAATAAGTTTTGGCCTCTGTCCATTTAGAATGCGCCATACCGATCTTTCTGTTCAATAAGAGCAATATAAGATTGCTCTTATTGAACAGAAAACAGGTCGATAAGAGCAATAAAAAATATATAATTAATCTACTTACTCTAAATGTTAAAGTAACTACACCATCAAAGCTCCATGCAGGTTTGTCACCTTCATCTTCAAAGTACGGTGTTATTTCAACATCGAAATGAATAGGGTCTATATCTTCAGGAACTCTGTATATAGTTGGATCGTGGTCATTTCTCACGAAAGTCTCTTCGAAGTCCAAAGGAAATTCTGAATATGCTATTCCAAATAACACTGGCACTATGAGGAGTATTCGAAAAGACATTTTGCTGAAAACAGAAAATTGCAAAAATAAAACAGATATTTTTAAAATTGAGGCCAAACTTTAGACATTAAAAATAAAAATACTATTAATTTAACCTAAGTATAGAAACACTATGGGCCTCTTTCACCAACTATAAGTAAAGTGTTAATTAGTTATTTTAGAAATAATTTTATGTTTAATTAAGTTATGCACTCGGTTTAGTGCAATAGGCAATTTTTTTTTAATTATTTTCTATTTAATGTTTGGACTTTTACCGTACAAACAAAGATATATGTTATCCCCTGTGACTGGTGTCGGTTAGCCTACTTGACAGATGGTGAAAGAAGCGCTAAGTAAAAATTTATTTTTGTTAAAAAAAAAAAAATGTTACTTACACCCAAAAAAAACTAATTTTAAAATTCGACAAAACAATTATTTTGTGAAGTACTGAAATCTCACCTGTTTCTTTGGCCTTGTTGGCTAAAATGCAGAGTTACACATTTTATCCAAATAGTAATTACTATTATCAAACTCAATAAGTACTTCGTATCTGGATTAATAAGGTGATAGTGGGTTTGATAAAATTGATAAAATTGTTATCATGGATTTGGGCATTCACGATAAAAAACTGATTATTTTTATATTAATTACACACATAAAAGTAATTCAAATACATTTAAATCTACATCCTGATACTTATAACATCTTATGTAGGTACATACTTACTACTTATATCCTGCTATAATATTTAAAACTTTAATATAGGTCTAGGTCATCAAACTACTACAACATGGAACCCGCGTGCCATACAAAACACTACGAATTTTATATGCGTAGAGCATGAACTGTCATTTAAAACAAAACAAACATAATAATAAGTACGTAATTTAAAGAAAATGTGACTTTACGCCAACCCATTAGAGTTTAGTAGAAGTTGATCGTTACTACCTTTTACCATTGACGCGTGAAGGCAAGAGTCCGCCATGATTCTCTGTCAAAGGCGTTCTTTTTATGTGCTGCTTTGGCATTTGTGACGCAAATTCCATTGTAGTATTTCGATGGTCTAGGTACTCAAGTCATTGATAGTCTTATAAAGAATAATCTTCCTTTTTTTTAAAGTAAGAAGTGATAGATACCGTTGATTATAAACAAAAGCAACGTCATAGATGCTGCAAGTGGGTTGCCGACCTTAGTAGCTGAACTTTATCAGCATTACTTAGACAAGGTGCCACTACGCACGGCCCGGTTAAGTAGATATCCTGCGGACAATAGCTAGCTACCTAGCTACAATATGGGCTACTTCAAGCGAGCTGCAAACAAACTCCAACAAATACCGCAATATTTTTTTACAATTTTGTTATAAAATAGCCGAAAAAGTAATTAAAAACAATAAAAATCGAGATATGGGCTGTGTTGTATAATTTTTTATACGCCAACATATTTTAGACTTTAATTTAGAATTTGCAATAGATTTTTTAGCAATAGCAAAAAAAAATTATAATTAAATAAATAAATTAAATCTTACCTTTCTCGCATCTCCCATCTGAAATGTAGTGGCCTAGCTTCAGCAACGATATCGTAAATTTTATTGACATAAGCTTAAATTATATTAGAGGTAATAGAATTTAAAAATAAATGTAAATGATAATACCATAAGGTCCCTGACCTGTATATCAGGGGTATGTATGATTATTAAAAAAAAAAAAACAAACTCCTAATACAGGGTTGGCAACGCATCACTAGAACTCACCTTGGTGTTGCTTGTGTCCTTAGGCGGCGGCAACCACCTACCATCAAGTGAACCGCCAGCCTGTCTGCCATCTTTATATTATTAAAAAAAAATAGAATAAATGTTAAAGGATTTTAAGGACATCTCTAAATAGTTTACATGTAACAAAATGAATGTTGTTATTTCATGATGGTCCCTAGGTGGTGTTTATTGACCCATGAAATTGAATTCAAAATAATTATATATTAAGCTATTTACTTCTCATTTAGAAAATGTATCTATTGTACAAAAAGTAAAAAATAATATGTATATTATTTTTTATTGATTGATTGATTGAACAGAAATTTATTCCATCAGAAGCCATAAAATATGTTAAAAGCAAGGAAGTTATCATTGTAATGACAAAAAGAAAACAATGCCTATAGTGTTTTTTTTTTATTCATAAATAATTACAAAAAAAAACGAGTCTCCCATAATACATTAATGTTTAAAATGGCAATAGAAAATCATTTTATTTTCTTCTTATTTCATACAATAGTTAGTTATAGTTTAGTTACAAATAAGAATATTTTAATATGCTTAGGGCCTCTTTCACCATGTGTCAAGTAGGATAACCGCCATTTAAAGTCACCGGATATGATGGTGCTGATGATGGACCTTTGTCTGTACGGTAAAAGTCCCAAACATTAAAAAAAATATCGCCTATCGAAGTATGCAGTAAATCGAGTGCATAATTTAATCGATCAACACTAATAATAAATCTGTAAGGGTTGGTGATGGAGTAAGTTACTTTGTTTTCAGAGATATCGTGTTTATAGGATCTATACATGATACTCAAACGAAATTGACCATTTTTAGAATTTTTTTCTGTATGTATGTTTGTAAGTATGTATGTTCCCCCATAACTCTTAAACGAATCAACTGATACAGGACATAGGATAGGCTACTTTTTTTTCCAACGCAGACGAAGTCGCGGGCGCCAGCTAGTAAAACATAAAATTATTTCTAAATGTAACTAATCAACACTTTATTTGTAGTTGGTGAAAGAGGCCCTTATTAAAATGTTACAGTGATATAACACTGTTTATCACATGATCATAGCAACTACCATAGTTGTCATCAATAGAACCGCTGATATTAGAGATTTAGTTGCACTGCCTCTAGCAGCTCCAACAATGACATCCGCGTTTGCGCTGCCCCAAGCCATATTAGTTCTAGCTGAGTTGATTGAAGACAAAGTTGAAATGTATTGTCTAGATCCAAACTGAGTTTCACGAAGCCATTCTTCATACTGTAAATAAATAAATTAAATCAATACTAATAATAAATCTGTAAGGGTTGGTGATGGAGTAAGTTACTTTGTTTTCAGAGATATTGTGTTTATAGGCTCTATACATCATACTGAAGCTAAATTGACCATTTTTAGAATTTATTTCTGTATGTATGTATGTATGTATGTATGTATGTATGTATGTATGTATGTATGTATGTATGTATGTATGTATGTATGTATGTATGTATGTATGTATGTATGTATGTATGTATGTATGTATGTATGTATGTATGTATGTATGTATGTATGTATGTATGTATGTATGTATGTATGTATGTATGTATGTATGTATGTATGTATGTATGTATGTATGTATGTATGTATGTATGTATGTATGTATGTATGTATGTATGTATGTATGTATGTATGTATGTATGTATGTATGTATGTATGTATGTATGTATGTATGTATGTATGTATGTATGTATGTATGTATGTATGTATGTATGTATGTATGTATGTATGTATGTATGTATGTATGTATGTATGTATGTATGTATGTATGTATGTATGTATGTATGTATGTATGTATGTATGTATGTATGTATGTATGTATGTATGTATGTATGTATGTATGTATGTATGTATGTATGTATGTATGTATGTATGTATGTATGTATGTATGTATGTATGTATGTATGTATGTATGTATGTATGTATGTATGTATGTATGTATGTATGTATGTATGTATGTATGTATGTATGTATGTATGTATGTATGTATGTATGTATGTATGTATGTATGTATGTATGTATGTATGTATGTATGTATGTATGTATGTATGTATGTATGTATGTATGTATGTATGTATGTATGTATGTATGTATGTATGTATGTATGTATGTATGTATGTATGTATGTATGTATGTATGTATGTATGTATGTATGTATGTTCCTCCATAACTCTTAAACGAATTAACTGATTTTCATGAAACTTTGTAGATAAACATTTAGACGTACAGGACACAAGATAGGCTACTTTTTTTCCTTTTCAACGCGGACCAAGTCGCGGGCGCTAGCTAGTAAATAAATATGTCCACACATTCAACACAGCGCCATCTAGTTCCACACTAAGTAACTAATGCTCTTACTAATGGTAAGGTACAAACTACAACTAAGCTTGTATTATGCTTGTATTTGCCCCTAGCGGGATTCAAACCCGCGACCGTTTAGTTAACAGCTAGGGTTACTAGCCACTAGACCAAACGCGTCGACAAATGAAAGTGAAGTTGTTAATTTGCCTGTTTATGTAAAGGTGGTCAGACATGCTGAAGGTCCACTTAACGATAAGTGGCTACCATCGCCTCTTTCACTTACTCTCTCACCAAAACACATCAGCATACACACTGTTATTTCACAGTGGTCTTCTGTAAAGGGGTGATGACTGCCAGCTACCGAAATGACTGCGATACGCAGTGTGCTCTGCTGCCATTTTCAAGATCCAGACTAGAGCCAACTTTAAAATTAACTAAAAAGTTGACCTTTCTGGAAAACGAACTTGTAACCCTGAGACAGAGCATTAAGGCATTCACCTTAACAACTCGTCCAATGCGAGCATTCTTTAGCATTCTTAGCAGTTTTGTTTGAATAATTTATTATATTTTTTGTATTATAAATATTATAATATATATTAATAGCAGTAACTGGTATGCAATAGTAAATGTGTTAATTTATTTTTGTTTATGTGTCTTAGCGCCTGTTTCTCAAACGTCAAGTAGGCCAAACTGTCATTTAAAGTCACCGGTAACCGGGGATAATGGAGCTGATATACCTTTGTTTGTACGGTAAACGTCCCAAACATTAAATCAAAAATAATTTAAAAAAATCGGCTATCGAATGATGCAGTAAACCAAGTGCATAATTCAATATAACAGAAAATGATTTCTAAAAGAAGCTAATCAACACTTTAATTTTAGTTTGTGAAAGAGGCCCTTAATGGATTTTTTATGCTGTTGGTAATTCGATTATGTAAATAAATAAATATTAAATATTTAAAATATATTCCAGGGCAACTTGAACTTAACGTAAAATTCAATATAGGCCATTTATTTGTACCTCCTCTAAGCCTTCTTCATCTAAGTAGGCAGCAAGATTGGACAGAACAGTGGCAACCGGCGTAGGTGGAGAATCTTCTACATATCTGTGAACATAACAAATATAGTGCATTATTTAATAACATCATTTATGTGTATAAATATAAAGGTACCCTATGTCCTTTCTGGTGTCCCAGACAACGTGTATGCAAAATTTCATGGTGATCGGTTCAGTAGTTTTTGCGTGAAAGCGTAACAAACAAACTCACATTCACATTTATAAAGTAAGGATTTAAATATCCCAATGTATTTGACTTGTTTTTCTTTTCTATTGCTCTTAGAATAACAATAGGACTTGCACTCAGCCACTCTAGTTATTAATTTCTGGTCTCCCTGAAGCACTAAAGCCAAATTTAAATTTTCCCCGTAACATGATACATAAAGTACAAGGCAAGAGGAGCAGGGGAGCATAGTTAGTGTAGAAAATACAAATACTTACTCTTGTCTTATAGATTCGATGTTGTCCTTGACAAACTGCAAGATAACATCAGCATTTCTAATGTTACCCAAAAGTGCATAATTAAAAGAATTAACCTTATCGTGATATCTGACGTCCTGAGTTAGAGTGACTGATAAATATCTGTAATAAAGTAATTCATCATATAGTATTTAAGCTAATGCTTTAGTTTTTGTCTTATGTCTCATCTTTTTGTTTTTGCTATTCCTATTTTTTGCACAGTTTACAAGGTTGGGCTGAAAAGTTCGTAGGCTAACACACATATCGCTGCATCAAAACTAAAGAGGCATGAAACAAAAAAAATCCAAAAATGTTTGTATTGCAAAAATATGTACAATCACAATCCTTCATATTTTATGTTGCAAAAAGACTTATGGTTGTTTTATTCCATATTTAGTATAATTTGATCATTTTTTATATATTGAAAAGCACCTTATATGCTTAATCTCTTCTAGTATTCAGTTTATTATAAAAGTAAATATAACATTTAATGCTACAAAAAAATACGCTTCTAACGATGTATAATATGCATATATTTGACATATTATATCTAATAAGAAAAAAATAAACAAACAAAAATTTAATTTTTTTGATTAGCTCTCCTGTAAAAAGTGTAATTTTGATTTGTGGCCCCTTAGTTTTTAAGGAGCGATATGGCGCTACTAGTATTAAATTCATATGATTTTTAGTTAAGCCTAACCTCATCAAATTACTACAACATGGAACACGAGTGCCATACAAAACACAACGAATTTTATGGAACATTTAAAAGTGACATATTATGCGTAGAGCATGAACTGTCATTTATAACAAAACAAACATAATAATAAGTACGTAATTTAAAGAAAATCTGACTTTACGTCAACCCATTAGAGTTTAAAATGAAATAGCAGAAGTTGATCGTTACTACCTTTTACCATTGACGCGTGAAGGCAAGAGTCCGCCATGATTCTGTCAAAAGCGTTCTTTTTATGTTCCCCTTTGGCACTTGTGACGCAAATTCCATTGTAGTATTTCGATGCCTAACCTTCAAAAAACATGTACATGTGTCAAAAGACACGTGTACAAATTTCACGGCTGTCGGACTATTAGTTTGTGGGATAGAACATTTTGAGTGAAGCAACTTTTGTAAGATTGAAGAACAATCAAGACCGTGTCACAAATCTGACCCCCAGCGACTTTTTCCTGTTCTCAGACTTCAAAAGAATACAATCGCCGGAAACAAATTTAGGGCCTATAGAGAGGTAATCACCTGTTTTGAGACTAAAGACACATCGTACTAAAAAAATGGTATCGAAAAATTGTGTGACCGCTATAATCGTTGTATCGCCCTCGAAGGCAACTGTATTGAATAATAAAAACAAATTTTATATATATATTTTTCTATTTTAGCCTACGAACCTTTTAACCCAACTGTTATTAGGATTACTGAGTTCGTAAATAATAATAATCTTTATTTGCAATGATCGTTGGTACATAAATACATAAATACATTCTGTTATTTGTTCAATAAAAGTTAAAATAATCAAAAAAGTTAAAAATCTAGTTAAATATCTAGTAACTTGGTCAGTAAAAATTTCCGTAGTTAAAGGTAGATTGTTTTTTATATCACAAACTATTATTCTTTTATAATAGCTATTAAATCACCATTTAGTTTTTAAGTATTCACTTTTCATTGTAGAAGTTTTAATAATATTTTAATTACCATAACTTAAGTTTGCAAGGTATTGAGCTTTCAATACTTCACAAAGCACTTAACATACTCGTATTTGTGTCTTGATAGAAAGAAACTATTTCAGCCGTCTTAAAATAAATTGTAAGATTTACAAAAAAATTTAAATAATTTAGGTGTAATCTTCTGCATTTCAATTCGTCAAATTTTACTATTATTTTTTTTAATTATTTTGACACAAAAACATTGATGACACATTGACTTAAAACTTACTCCAACAACAAATCCGGATCAGGAGTAGACGCCAGAGCTCTCAGCATCTCTAATTGGTCATTGGCCAAGTTAGACTGACGGAGGCGGTTTAATAGAAATTCGAAATCTTCTTTGCCACCTTCATGAATTCCAGATATGTAAACAATTCTTCTGAGACGAGGATCGACCCTGAAATTATTTATTTCTTAATGTAATTATCTCAGTAGTGCATGGTACTACCACAGTCCACAGCTTTACAATCCATACAGTTGGGCAACGCCTTTGATGTCGGGCGACGCCGCCACTCGTGTAAGTACTTCGCTGTCACGCGCTAGGGTTGTCACAAAATGGAAAATCCGCCACCACTCACTCAACTCAAAAACATAGTGTACGCGCCAGCCTTGAAAGTTGTAATGCAAACTGTGTGCAAACCCCGCGCCAGCCACCACCGTTGCTCTGTGCGAGTACATTCGTTGCGCTACTGTATGGATTGTAAAGCTGTGGTACTACAGTGCATAGCGTATTAAGAGCTTATTCACCTGTCTATAACTTATACCTTTCCACTTTTTCCATCACGGTTGGACATTTCTCCCTGAGTATATAGTAATGGCAGGACAATAAATATCCAAATGAGTGCGTTTCACAATCATTTAGATATTTATAATTCCTAATTGCAACGCCTGTGACGTTACTTGTGTTTTAGGCGAGGTTAGTGGACGGACTGCCCGTCTTACAAACTTAACATAAAAGAGATCGCTTTTTTATATATTATACTAGCTGCTGCCCGCGACTTCGCCCGCGTAACTTTGTAAATTATATACTAAAACCTTCCTCGAGAACCACTCTATCCATTGGTGAAAACAGGATGAAAATCAGTGCAGTAGTTTTTGAGTTTATCGCGAACAGACAGACAGACGCGGCGGAGTACCTACTTTGTTTTATAATATGTAAGGATAAGTATAAAAATATTAATAAATAAAAGTTACCAAACGTCATTGTCTCTCAAAGCAACGAATTTATCACGCAACTCCGTTTTGCAACGGTCGTAACCGATCAAACATGAAAATTGATAAATCTCCGACCGAGTCATACTTTCGGTGGGTGTTTCATTGTCTCGGACATCTGTACCGTAAGTTTCTAGGACGTGCGCCATTTGACTGAATAAATATTCCTGAAAAACAGTTTTCAATATTTATCACCATATACATGAGGTATAAAATGTGCCAAACTAATATGTACCCAAAATATTATTTTAAACAATTCTAATTTCCTCAATGAAAATGAACACAGTTATACTTGAAAATTTTAAATTTTTTAGTTTAAAATTTGAAATGTAAAACAATGTAAGAACAAAATGTCGTAAGGTCAAGACAATTGAACAAAATCAAATAATTATAAAACCGATCAATAAACCCTTCGGATATTAAATCTAGATATTTTAACTACAATGAATAATATGGGCAGCATTTTATTTCGATAAAGTAAGTTTTCCATTGGTTAATCAATATTTGTATTCAACTTTAATGGTAGTTATAAAAGAATGTTAACAGCTGCCAAATGGACTGCCTAGTTACAGGTGTGTGACTACATTCAAAACTCAAAACCTTTTCCTACTGAAACTCAAGCTGATCACGCATGATAAGACAAAAAGGAAACTTACATCAAATAACTGAGAACTCTCTGGAATGTGTCTTAGTCTATTTCTCAACCAAGTGTAACCACTAATAGCGGGATTCCAAACGTGATAATTATCTTCGTTGGCCAAGAATCTGAGAATATTGAAACCCTTGCTATAAGTCATTCTAGAGGATCTCATCAAAGCGAAGACGTCATCAACAATCTGAAAACCCAAAATACAGAACAAAACTTACACATTACTTAGAAAGAGCATGTGTAGAAAATAGAGTACAGAAATCTACGTAAAATACAGCTCTAAATAAAATCCAATCAAGAATAAGTATGTTTGAAAAAATAATAATTTGTTGCAGCGTAATTTGCTGTTTTTGGTAAGAGGCGAAATATAAATCCTTATAAAGTACCTGAGCTCTGTTTAAGTAATGAATTGTTTCTCTTTCATTTAATAAAGCTTCTGCAATCAGGTCCCATGTTCTATCATCATATGTGACTCGGTAATGCCCTGGAAAGTACATGCATATATATTTTAGAGTAAGAGAGAGAGAGGTAAACTATGAAAATACTGTTTATTTTTCCAAAAACCTTACCATGTTGTTGAATGTTGAATATGACCCATTCTTCTCCGGCATCTTTTGTTAATGTCAAAGTTTCACTGTCCATAATTTCAACTGGTTTCAAATCAGAAAAATCGGGGCTGCTCTTAGAGGCATAGTTTATGGGTATTGGATAAATTTGACCAGTGGGAGTTGCGGATGCACTTAGGAAGAATCTTTCCTGAAAAATCAATTTGAACTTACTTAATATAAGATTTTAATAATATTATTATAACACATACGCTATTTTATAAAGATCACACATAAAGTCGTACTTAAAGATACTAAATAAATCAATTTCTTCGTTTATTTGGGATATCGAGACCTATTTTTCTTATATTAGGTACGAGTATGTGGTAAAAATATGATCTATACGGCAAGAATTTTCTTCAAATATATGTTGTAAAAGAAAATCATGATTCGGTAATAAATAAAGGTTTATTTGTTGTCTATAACAATATTACGCACTCACCTGTGTAAGAGATATTTCTCCTGAATTATGATTAACATTTACAATAAGTATAGGAAAGCCTGGCTGATTGACCCAAATATCATAATAATGACGGAAATCGAATTCGTCCAGGTATGCTAGACTATTGTCTTCATTTGTGGCATTTGTGAAAGCATACAGTAAATCGTATTGATCAGTGGGTTCGTAAGCACTGAAAATTGTAACAAAAATATATAAATAATTACTTGGATAAGTAATAAGCTATATCCAATTCAAACCTCATTGTGTCAAATGACAAATGTTAAATATGATTTAAACATGGGTCAGTGTTTTATTTTTGAAATAAAAATAAAATATTTTTGAAAATTGATATTAGAAAAAACTTACTTGTTTTCCAAAAAGTAACGACAAGCCTTTTTGAAGGTGTCAGGCGAGATAATATTTTCAGTCATTCTGAGAAAAGCAGCACCTTTAGAGTAACTAATGGTTCCAAAATGACCGGTCACTTGGGCAGGAGTGTTGACATCGTGATTCAAAGGTACAGTAGACACTCCTGAGTCGAACGATAGAGAAGTTTGGAGATAACGTGAATTGAAATGTTCATGCAACTCATATTGCGGGAACATCTAAAAATGTATAAGGAAAACTATATCAAAAGCCGTTTAGAACTAAAATTAAACCCTAGGCCATATTTATGCCAGAACATTGCGAGGACTGCATTTTGTCATTTAAAGCAACCTGTCTTTTGGTAGTTACCATCACCTTACAGAAGATCACCGTGAAATTAACAGCATAATATGTAGGTACAGTTATGTTTTAGTAAGTGAATAAGGGAAGTCAGAGCCAATTTCCCTATTCATTCCAAATTATTATCTAATCCTTGTCCTTCATCTTATTATTTCACTTGTTTGTGTTTCTCTGTTCCGTGGTTCGACTTACCACGGTAGCCACTTACCGTCAAGTGAAAGGTAAGTCTGTCAAAAAAAACGACCTTTAAATAAATAAAAATATCTATACCTGATGTGTTGCCATGTATCCAAAATAACTCGCAAACCCTTCATTAATCCAAGTGTTACTCCACCAATAGCAAGTGATTAAGTTACCGAACCATTTATGTGCTAATTCATGTGACACAAGGGTTGCAGCATAATGTTCAGTCGATGTCAAAGTCTCACGAGGATCGATTAATAAGTAAAGCTCTCTGAAACAAACACATATGAAATGTTTCCGGGTAAAACCATAACGATAAATATCTAGATATTATTATGATAAGCGTGGTAAAAAATATAATGATATGAAATATAAAAAATAAATCCCCAAATCTTGGAAGTTGATACATAAAATGCTTGATAGTTAGCATTCTATGAAAATCCTTTGAATTCATTTTAGTTATCCTTAGAATAATTATGTCATTTAGATTTTATAATTCTTCATGATAAATGTTTAGATAATTTTAATTGTTTATTAAAATATAATTATTCTTAGGGCTACAATTAGGCTAAGCGCCTATTTCTCAAACGTCAATTAGGCCAAACTGACATTTAAAGTCACCGGTAACCGGGAATAATTTAGCTGATATACCTTTGTTTGTACGGTAAACGTCCCAAACATTAAATAGAAAATAATAAAAAAAAATCGGCTATCGAATGATGCAGTAAACCGAGTGCATAATTCACTATAACAGAAAATGATTTCTAAAAGTAAGTAATCAACACTTTACTTGTAGTTCGTGAAAGAGGCCCTTAGGCTTAGGCTAAAATTGATTAGACTCAAGATTTGAAGACTCAATATTTTTAAGATTTTAATATTTTAACTTAGATATTGTTAACAGTAATATTTTTTTTATTGTATATAGTCTATATATAGTATATATATATATATATTTTATATAGTCTAAGAGCAACTGTTGAATGTATGTTCAAATCTAACATGCTTACCTGTAACTGACCATGCCCCAATTTTCGGTACCAGCTGAAGCCCAGTCAGGAGAGGACACGTGATCATTAAAAAGATGTTCATGCAAATCGGAGTAATCGATATCAAAATAGTCATTAAAATATTCAGTCATTTTCACAGCCAATTCTAGTGCATGGTCTCCGAGCCCAACTGAGTTAGATCTGCCAATGATTCTTATTGGTGGATTGAAAGTGGTATCTTGAGCTATTACTTGAAAAGAGTCACTAACTAAAAAGGTGAGAAGATAAGAAGACATTCTGGGTGTAGGGAAGAAACTACTTCTTAGCCTGTTGGTTTCTTCACTGAAAATAACAAGTTATTATTTATAAAATAACCTATATCAGATATAAATTGAACGAGTATAGTTTTAGTTAGGTACTAAAATATTCAGCGGTTACTCACAAACGATGTGTCATAACACCAGTATTGGAAAATATGCCCAAATAACCATTAGGACGAGTGATATGAAGTTTGAAAACTGCTTTAAACAGTGGTTCATCCCAGCATGGAAATGCTTGTCTTGCATTGTATGGTTGAAAATGAGTTGCAGCGTATATCCTAAAATAAAACAAATGATTTCATTAGTTTCTATACGATTTGGATTTACTCGATATTTTAGGATTAGGAGAAATTTAATCAGATGAAGTCAAAAAAGAGAAATGTTGACTTACTTAATATTATCATCAGCATCTTTGTACCATCCTTTCCAAATACCTCTTTTCATGGGTCCATCGTTCATTGAGTTAGAATAATCAATAAACAAAGTATAATTCGTTCCAGCAGTTAATGCATTCTCTGTATTAATCTTCAAGAAATGATACGTTTCTTCAATTTCTAAAGGTCTGTTAGTATTCAAATTTACTGGTAATCCTGCTTCGTTAAAAAGTGAAACGTCATTTATACTCTCAACATTGGCGTGTAGAACCACTTGATTTACGTTTTCTTCTAAAGCCTGGAAAATTTAAACATCGGTAACCATACTTTTTATGAATGTTTCAAATGCGGTTCATTGCATTATTTCTCTACTAATTTATAATAAGAAAGAAGACAAATTTTCATTAAATAAACTATTATATTCATTTTTATGACCTGAGTTTAGAAGCTGAAAATTTTAGCCCTTTCTAGCTCATTTGTTTCCTATTGGAACTAAGTTATAACATTATAATTATAAAATAAAGTTTCAGACTTGTCTTTCTCATTTTATGGTAATTTAATATGCAAAATACTTGATCGTTATGAAATAGAAAAAGGAAGCTTTTTAGTTATGATGATAATGATATAAGTTAAAGATAATGATAATGAATGGTTTGTTATCTCACCTGAATAATAATGTACACTTTTCCTTCAACGCTATAGGGTTTTTCCGTTCGTTCATCAAAATAGAGATCTAAATTGATATCATATTCGAGCGGTATGACATTTTGTGGCAATCTGTATACTTCCTCAGTATTTCTTTGTAATCCATCAAAGGAAGGAGGCGTTTCGATATCTTGCCATGATAATGGGTAATCACCATTAACGTTTGCTAAGAGCACTATAGCCAAAATACTGGCCGTTAGGAACATTTCTGTTGACCACAGAAGAAATGTGTTAAAAAAAACTTAAAGATGAGACATTAGAAGAATATACCAAGAAAATACTATGCATAAATTTGTCTCGAAAAAACTTTCGCATCTAATTAGCTCGTATCAAAGTAAGAATGTCAAAATTGAATAGTTAAATTCAGTAGAACACTGTCATTTTCTATTAATGTTTTTGTCTGCTTAGAGAAGAATTTATTACCTATACCCACATCAAAGAAAGAATCGCTTTAAAATTAAATCGAGTATTTTTTTATGACACTTTTATAACAACATAGGTACAATAACACACATTTTAATGGAGCAATATTACTTTTTTAAACACCTTTTTTATTAATATATAATATTATTAAAACATTGTGAAATACGCTTTGAAAAACAAAACATAATATAAAAATATAAAAAAATATTTTTTATGAAATTGTAAATACCTGAAATGTTCCACTAGATTGAGTTATTATATTGAAATGACGTAAAAACCGACTAATTTCCATGGGATCATTAGCAATTTTATTGTTACAATATCGTATCTTAATCCTCATAATCAAATTTTATCATCACTTTAAACTCTTTTCATGACATTGTAAAGATAATAAAATAGAGTAATAATAATAATATAATTTTGTAGGTGACAAGGAAATATTGGTTTCTTCATACTTCCTTTATACATTACATCAGTCAACACGATTTTTGGGTCTGGCTTCTGCATATGAAATTTTGGTTTCTTCTACGTTAAAAATAAGGGAAAAAATAATTTCTTGATCAAAGTTTGCTTTTGTAGAAACTAGAACAATTTTTCGAACTTTTAAGAATAATTACAGATTAATATATTTTTTCCATAATTTTATTTTAAACTAGTTGGCGCCCGCGACTTCGTCCGCGTTGAAAAAAAAAGTAGCCTATCCTGTGTCCCGTACGTCTAAATGTTTATCTACCAAGTTTCATGAAAATCAGTTGATTCGTTTAAGAGTTATGAAGGAACATATATACTTACATACATACATACATACAGAACAAAATTCTAAAAATGGTCAATTTAGTTTCAGTATCATGTATAGAGCCTATAAATACGATATCTGTTAACGGCAGAATTAAATGTAATGGCAGAATTAATGTATGTTAGCATAGTGTTAGTTATAAGTTATTTTGTATGTAATTAGTCATAAGTAATGTATAAGTTTTAAATATTGTTAAATACAGTCCACTAAATCGACCCTTGGTGGCAAGCAAAAAGGACCGCAGGTAGTCGAATGGGATGGGGTGCGGGCGGAAGTGCATACTTCCTTTCACAAGATATTTTGAATAGGTTTTATGAGTTTGAGTTTAAGTTAGTGTTGGTCCGATCGCCCATAGTGAACGTCGTGCACGCGCACCGTGCCTCCTTTGCGTTTGCCACGTCATGGTAAAATATACGTGTACGATTCCATAGTGTTGTCATTTTTCCTTTACTGCACAAACCCCTAGGCCCTAAAGTGACATCGTTCACATTGGTCCTTCGAGCCGGATCTGTGTAGTAACTGTGAGTAGGAAAAATGTCTTATCGTACACGGAGCCGAACATCCATGTTGGAGGAAAGCGTGCAGGAACAAGCGACGGACATAGGGCTCCAATCTGCATCACGAGCCCCGCACTCAACAATGCTGCCAAGAAGAGGGAGTGCAGATCAGTCGAGACCGCGACGACCTGCTACAGACGAGGGACAGGGAGCCTGTCGAAATGAAGATAGCAGGAGCAGTCGCACATCAGTAAGGAGTCGACTGAGCAGAAAGGCAGCACAGCTTCGTCTAGAATATGAGAACGAAGCTGAGATGATTAAGCTGAAAAAGGGCTTAATGGCGAAAAAGATGGCTATGCTTATGGCTGAATTTGAAGCAGAAGAGGAAGAGAGAAGCCATAACCACAGCGTTTCCAGCGGAAATCGGGTTAAACAATGGGTGGAAGAAACCTCTACGACCACGCGCATACAACCACGTGTGGATTTGACGCCACCTCCATTGGTGGAAGATAGAATGGGCAAACGCAATGTGAGTGAACGGGCGATGGCGTCACCATTGTTTGAAGACAGAATGGGCGAGCGCCGCGTTAGTGAATGGGCGGTTCCAAGTGAGAATTTGGCGGCACCGGTGGCTGAAGTCAGAATGGGACAACGTAACGTGAATAATCGGGTGATTTCACCAGCCGACAAAAATGTTATTACTTGCTTCACAGAAGCGTTAAAAAACATAGCCCTACCTCGGCCTATGCCTAGGCAATTCTATGAACTGCCTAGCTTCAGCGGACGGCCAGAGGAATGGTTACTATTTAAGAATAAATACGACCAGACGACTAGGAGTGCAGGTTACACAGCAAGTGATAACATTTCGCGACTGCAATCGGCATTACAAGGTGAAGCAAAATTAGCCGTTGAACACTTGTTAATAAGTTGTACAGATCCAGTAGATATAATTAGTGCATTAGAAAGACAATTTGGACATCCCACTGTAATTTTAAAAAGTGCTTTGGACAAAATTAGAAAATTAAACAGACTAAGTGATAATAATATGAGTGAATTATGTAAATTTTATAATGTAGTTAGGAACTGTGTTACAGTCCTTAAGACTTTAGGAGCTGAGTGCTATGTGAATAACCCCCAAGTCATTGAAGAAATAGTTGCCAAATTTACGACGTTACAACGTGCTCAGTATAGCGAGTTTCTAATGAACATTGATAAAGAGCGAAATTTAAATTTGAGTGTAGTGCCGGACTTGAACATTCTTGTGGAATTTTTAGAAAAATTAACAAAGGCGGCGACGTACATAACGCAGGTAGAAAGCTGGCCAAAACCCACAACAACAATAGGGGCCCGATCGGCTACATTGTGGCGCGCACCGCCACTACCTGCTACCCGAGCGTACCCTCCGCTACCTGCTACCCGAGCGCACCCTCCACGCCCCGCACACAGGGTGCACGTGCAGGCAACGGTTGACCAAACAAAGAACTTAGATGCTCAGGTCTGTTTCTTATGTAATAATAAGAGCCACTCGCTGAGCACGTGTAGTGAATTTTTAAATATGGACTTAAGTAAGCGTTGGGACTTGATTAGAAATAAGAAGTTGTGTTTTAAGTGTTTTCGTAAAAATCATTCTCGTAGATTCTGTAGAAGCGAAAATTGTAAGAAGTGTAATTATGGACATCACTCGCTCCTACACGTGGATAAAGATGAGACTGTTTTAAACATAAGTGTAGGCATAGGAACATCAAAGACTTTATTAAAAGTGTTACCCGTAGATGTAATAACTAATTATAGTGTAATAAAGACTTATGCGTTATTGGACGATGGTGCAACGGTCTCACTAATAGATGAAACAATCGCTACAGATGTGAGTGGACCGATACAACCTCTAGCATTTGCAATGGCAAAAGGCCATATAATTAAAGACAATGGGTCCCGATGTGTAAATATAAATGTTCGGGGTCCAAATAATCACATTCACAGCGTACGAGTCCGGACTGTGAAGGATTTGGCGCTACCAACACAAAGTTTGAGTGGCGACGTCATAAGGGCCCACCACCACCTTGCTGACCTGGGATGCGAAGAGATGCGGGACGCGAGACCACTGCTGTTACTAGGACAGGATAACTGGGAGCTGATCGTCGGTCGGGATATGAGAAAGGGTAAGTCCGGCCGTCCAGTCGCTTCTTTAACAGATTTGGGTTGGGTAATACATGGTCCTGTTGACATGTCCCGTGATGGCCCAGAAACCGTAAACTGTTGTATTGAGATGCATAATCTTATTAGATCCCAATTGGAGTTAGAGTCACTGGGCATAGTGGAACAAACACGAAAACATAGAGATAATGACCGTGCGCTTGAAATTTTGAATAGTACATCTCAATACACAGTCGACGGCTGGGAAGTAGGGTTATTGTGGCGTGGCAATCAGGAGAATATTCCCGATAATTATGACTATGCTAAGAAGAGGCTTCATGGAGTAGAGAATAGGATGGATAAGGATTCAACATACTCAGACGCCTATTGTGGACAGGTTGACAGATTAGTAGAGAATGGGTATGCACATAAGGTGACAGGTGGCTCTGTCGGTTCATCGCCAGTGTGGTATTTACCACATTTTGGTGTAACTAATCCCAATAAGCCACAGAAATTGAGATTGGTTTTTGATGCAGCGGCTAGGTATAAAGGCGTATGTATGAACGACTTCTTACTAAGCGGGCCCGATATGTTGAATTCATTATTAGGAATACTCTTTAGATTTAGATGCAAGAGAATTGGGGTTACGGCAGACATAGCCGACATGTTTTTGCGAGTTAGAATTAGGGAAGAAGATAGGGGCGCTCAGTTGTTTTTATGGCGAGGAAAGAATAGGGACCGAGAGCCTGATACATATATGATGGATTCGATGATATTTGGAGCCGCTTCATCTCCAACATCGGCCATCTATATACTTAATAAAAACGCGGATAGATTTATACATAGTCACCCTGAGGCAGTACAGGCTATTCGCCGTAATCATTATGTAGATGACTATGTCCATAGTGTTGCAAATGTAGATGAGGGGATCAAGCTTATAAATGATGTAATATATGTCCATCAACAAGGCAATTTTAACATTAGGGATTGGGTAACGAGCTCATCGCAGTTGAATCAGTTACTTTCTTTCACCACACCTGACAAGGTAGATATGAAAAAACTAGGGGGTGGAGACAATGAGAGGACTTTAGGTATGATCTGGACCCCAGCAGAAGATCTTCTCGCTTTTGATTTGTCTTTTAAGAGATCATCTGCTGGTGTCATTAGCGGTGAGGTAGTTCCAACAAAGAGAGAATTTTTAAGGGTAATTATGAGTGTGTTTGACCCTTTAGGTTTGTTGACACCCATAATTGTAAATTCTAGAATAATAATGAGAGACGTGTGGAAGTCAGGCGTCGGGTGGGACGACAAAATTACTGAACCAGATTTCGTAAGGTGGCAGACATGGTTAGAGTTACTCCACTCGGTGCAAAAATTGACGGTGCCAAGATGGTATGGCATAGTTAATTCTGAATATGAATTACATGTGTTTGGAGATGCGAGTGAGCAGGCTTATGCCGCAGTGGCTTATTTAGTTGGAAAAGACCAGAGCGGTCATCCGGTCGTGGCATTAGTAGCAGGAAAGGCGCGCGTAGCGCCTATGAAAATAATATCTGTTCCCCGTTTAGAACTGCAGGCTGCCGTGTTGGCAAGTCGATTAGCACGCACGGTAGCAAGCGAACACGATATTTGTATAAGTAGGAGAATCATGTGGACTGACAGCAGGACAGTATTACAATGGATTAAGTCAGATCCACGCGATTATAAGCCTTTCGTGTCACACCGCTTAGCGGAAATTGATAAACTTACTAATGTAAGTGACTGGCGCTGGCTTCCCTTCTCATTTAATCCTGCTGATGAGGCGACCAGAATAAGCTGGTCCCAAGTCAGCAGCAGTTGGTTTTCGGGTCCTGTGTTTCTTTCCAGACCGGAGTTGGAGTGGCCAGGACGAGAGCAACCCAGCGACACAGGCGATGGTGTAGAAGATGACGAAAGACGAGTGCAGCGGGCTCATGTCACCGTCGAGAACCATAATGTAACGCGTCTAATCGACACGACGCGATTCTCCACGTGGACAAGAGCACTGCGCGCTACTGCACGTGTACTCGCGTTCATCGGCCTTTCCAGAAGAAGACAGGTAGACCGCCGTACCTCCAATAACATCAAGGATGCAGAGGTAGTCCTCCTTAAGGAATCTCAACTAAATACATTTACAGCGGAGATGGAGAAACTACGTAAAGGAGAGAATTTGGAAAAGGGAAATAGAATCAGTCCTCTAGATCCCATTATAGTCAATGGGTTGTTACGAGTGAGAGGTAGATTAAAATTAGCGCCTATAGAGTATGAAGCGAGGCATCCTATAATCCTAGATGGACGCGACAAGACTACAGAACTGATCATTGCTGCTTATCATAATCAAGCCAATCATTTGAACAACGAAACTGTCGTGAATGCGTTAAGAGAAAGGTTTCACATGGTGCGGGTAAGACCTACGGTGAAGAAAGTGGTAGCGCGTTGCCAACGTTGTAGAATAGAACGCGCTAAACCAGCTTGTCCTAAAATGGCCGATCTACCCCCAGCCCGATTAATGGCGTACCAACGTGCCTTCAGCCACACTGGAGTAGATCTATTTGGACCCATGATAGTAACAGTCGGTCGACGACACGAAAAACGTTGGGGTGTAGTTTTTACATGTTTAACAAAACGCACGGTACATCTTGAAGTTGCTGCTTCACTGAGTGCCGACTCCACTATTATGGCGCTAAGACGGCTTATTGAAGGTTATCATTCTGCCTACCGACGTGTGTGTTGGAGAAAAGTAACTTCTCCAACAAGGGGGTGGAATGTTAACGGCAGAATTAAATGTAATGGCAGAATTAATGTATGTTAGCATAGTGTTAGTTATAAGTTATTTTGTATGTAATTAGTCATAAGTAATGTATAAGTTTTAAATATTGTTAAATACAGTCCACTAAATCGACCCTTGGTGGCAAGCAAAAAGGACCGCAGGTAGTCGAATGGGATGGGGTGCGGGCGGAAGTGCATACTTCCTTTCACAAGATATTTTGAATAGGTTTTATGAGTTTGAGTTTAAGTTAGTGTTGGTCCGATCGCCCATAGTGAACGTCGTGCACGCGCACCGTGCCTCCTTTGCGTTTGCCACGTCATGGTAACATATACGTGTACGATTCCATAGTGTTGTCATTTTTCCTTTACTGCACAAACCCCTAGGCCCTAAAGTGACATCGTTCACAATATCTCTGAAAACAAAGTAACTTACTCCATGACCGACCCTTACAGATTTATTATTAGTATTGATGATTACGATTAGAAAAGTTTTAGTTGAACACTAGCGTCTTTTTTATTCAAGAGATAAACAATAGCAAATAAATGTAAAATAACAAAAAATCAAGTTCTAAAATTAATATGTTTAGTTTTTCTCTTATGTTTGTATGGGCTGTCTCGTATTAAACCTCAAATATAATCTCCCATCATATTCCCGCTGTACTGCCCTTGTTAACGTCGTTCAAAATCCATCACATCATTGTGAAAACATTCCTCTGAGTGAGCAGGAGACACCCATATTATCTTTGAATTGCTCCAGGTTAGAATGTAGCATGTGAAGTTTATGGGACATTCTGCAGCCCATAATTTTAAAGCTTACAAACACAGTTTCAATCCATTTTTTTAAATAATTGTTAACTCTATTGTTTCCAAGAAAATCATCAACTAACTGCTTTATGACTCTTCCAGGCTTGTTTTTCATAAGCATTGAGGAGATTTGTGAAATCACCACTCTTCAATATTTGTTTTATTTGCGGCCCAACGAAAATAACTCGCTTTAACTTTAGCTTCAATTAATTTGGGAAAAAATCCCTTTAAATTTGCTTTAAATATACAAAAGCTTCAAAATTTGGATCCAAAGCTTTGACGAATTGTTTCAAGAAGCCTAATTTTATATGTAATTGCGGCATCATTATATTATTAGGTTTAATTGGTTCCGAATTAACATTATGTTTTCCTATCTTAATTTCAACTCGATCAGGCCACATACGCCGTTGGTTACTAGATACATTTTATTTTTAATTTGATTTTTATAGGTATATAATTAGTATTTGTTTATTGAATAAAATAATAATTGTGGTCTAATCTGAAAAATACCTAAAAAGTCTGGTTTCGATTTGTTTGTTAACATTAATTGTTAACAAATGAAAAATCGGGTGAATTTTCACAGAAAATTTTGATTTCAAAGCTTAATTTTGAAAATCTCAATATTTCAAATTTCGACCATTGAAATAATGTTATAGACTCATGCACATGATAATAAGACTGGTTATGAAAAAACTATCAAGCTTGTATTTCATTCATATTTTTGGAGATAAGAAAATCATCAAATATAATAAAAAAGTGAATTTGTTATTGCAAGATACGAGTATTAGACAGATTGAATTGTAAGGTACCTCTAATGTTTTAACTAATTAAACTATCACAATGAAAAATTTTATGCACGTTTTCAGGGGTACAGAAAAGGACATAGGGCACCACTAAAAAAAAACAATCCCAACACCTGAGACGAATAAATAACTGTTTATTAGCTAATACATCTATTAAGCGGATCTATACATCTATAAGTCGCAAACACTTGCTAGTATAAAAATAAAAAAAATAGTTTGGTTTTAACATCAAACTACTACAACATGGAACCCGCGCACCATACAAAACACTACGAATTTTATGGAACATTTAAAAGTGACATATGCGTAGAGCATGAACTGTCATTTAAAACAAAACAAACATAATAATAAGTACGTAATTTAAAGAAAATGTGACTTTATGTCAACCCATTAGAGTTTAAAATGAAATAGTAGAAGTTAATCGTTACTACCTTTTACCATTGACGCGTGAAGGCGAGAGTCCGCCATGATTCTGTCAAAGGCGTTCTTTTTATGAGCCGCTTTGGCATTTGTGACGCAAATTCCATTGTAGTATTTCGATGGGTTTTAAGCTAATTACATTAGGATGCCGATAATTGTCTTTGACAACAAAGACATCTTTTATTTCCTTTTTCCGAAATATTATTGGAAATTCAAAGGAAAATAGAAATATTATTTACAATACTATTTATTTATACATAACAAAAAATAGAATTAACACTAACAAAGTACTAATAAATTAAATCAATGATTTAATGGAGCAAGTGTGCGCCCAACGTCACCAACAGGAGCAGAATTGGTGCAAAAACTCCTGAACTTCCACTGCGTACTGCGTTGTACAGATCCAGAGCGATCTGGTTCCCCCAAACAATATTGTTCATACTGGCTACTATTACGTTCTTGCCAGCTTGAAACGCTGACCCCAAGCTAAGTTGATTGGTGTATAACCACGTTTGGAACTGTGAACAAAAAATATAAATTTATTTTAGTTATACTTTCGTATTTTGTATATCCATACTAATATCGCACCTTCGGTAAGACAAGGGCTTAACTTACAATTTTTTTTAAATGAGTTAAACTTAAAACATATGCAGAAATGTCTAAAAACATTATTAAATATTTTTTTTTTGTATAATTACAAAAAGTGCAGTTACGCCTTTGTCTTGCCGAAGGTACCGATATTATAAAGAGAAAAGATTTGATTGTTTGTTTGTTTGTATTGAATAGGCTACGAAACTACTGGACCAATTTGAAAAATTCTTTCACTGTTGGGAACTCGTAAATTATCAGCGAGTAACATAGGCCATAATATTTTATAAAGTTACGCGGACGAAGTCGCGTGGAACAGCTAGTTTTGTATATAAAGTGAAATAACAGCATGTGTGCTGTTGTGTTTCGGTAAGTGAGAGAGAGGTGCCAGAGCCTGTTTTCCCAATTCCTTATCCTAAATTCTGTGCTGCAGTCGGTCAGTTAGAGCACCTGTGGCGTTCCTTATGCTATAGGCGATGGTTGCCACATACCATTTAGCGGACGGTTAGCCAGGCTGTTATTGTATACTTGTCTAATAATAAATTAAATTTAAAAAATGATATATTTTAATTTTTAATACGTCATCGTATTACTTATAAATTTTATTAACCTGTAATTTAAAAAATAAAAATATATTAAGGTCATCAGTTACGCTAACAGACCACATTATACTACTGTCGCCTAAAATGAGTACACAGGTATAGTACTTAGGATTAAAGATAAATAATTAGAAAGAGATAGTGTGTGGCATCCCTTACACATTCACCGAAACATAGCAGCACACATGCGCTTATTTCATTTTAGACTGTCTAAGGGGGTGGTTCCTGCTGCCCAAACCACTGCGTAACGCAAGGTGTCCTGTCAATGTTTAATTTAAGTTTAAAATAAATACTACTTACCTCAACAATATCATCGAAGTCGGTCAAGAAAGTAGCGAGTGCGTTAATAGACAGTACCAAGCGAGCTTCACCGCCGTAGCTGAAAATTAAGTTAGATAATATAAATAAGTACAAGTTAAAAAATATGTAAAGAGGACGTTATAGCTTATAACGCAGTTTATAGGTTATAAGGCAAGAGTTTAGGACGAATTTTGAAAACGAATTTTGATGGTGTTTCTTGTGTTTTTAGGAGATGGTAATTACTTTCCATAAGCCTGCTTGTCATTCTTTATATATGTCACCGTAAAATTGTACGAACCGTTAGTTTATAATTTATCTAGTGAGATTATAAACTATCGGCAGATTGTGAACAGACATTAATATTTACAATCTAACGCTTATATTTCCGTTAGTTTATAAACTATGACCTGGCTTGCCTATTAGTGTCGATGGTTTAAATCAACCTAAAGAAATTGCTGCAATGTTTAAACAGCACTTTAGTATATCATAACCTAACCATTTATGAAGAGGCCGTTGACCAAGCTTTTTTAAAGTTGTTTCAAGAGCTGTAGGTTCGATTTTTACTCAACTCAGTGTTATTGTCAGTTTCAGCTTTTTTTTTTTTTAATTCAAAGTTAAGACGATATTTCACAGTTTATTCTCCAAATTAGATAGCGTCTTGTATCTATTTTAATATTGATTCCTTATTTTGATACTAGATGGCTCTGTGCCTATATGATGTATGGATACGCTTTTAAAAATTACTAGTTGTTACACGCTACTTCGACAGATATAAAATATAAAATATGAATATATAATTTCATTAACAAAAACTGAAATTATAAATAAATATAAAATATCATAACTTACTTCTCACTGATATCTTGAGAATAATCGTATACGAATTGTAATACAGTGTGCAAGTTCTCCCTGTTGCCTAGAAGGGCGAATTGGAAAGCGTTCGTACGATCGTGAATACGGATTCTATCGTTGTACAGACTTTGGATTAGGTAACTGAAATTTAAACAAATCACATAATAAATAAACTAAAAAAAAATATTAAAAATTTTTTAAAACCTTCCTCGTTTTATCAATAATAATTATAAAGATCTGATCGCGGACAGCGACTTAATTTTTTGATATGTATTTTATAATAATACTCATCATCATTAGCCTGTGTTTCTCCACTGCTAGATAAATGAAAATGATATACATCCAGCATATTAATCATGTAAAGAATATAATCATCAATACTAATAATAAATCTGTAAGTGTATGTATGTATGTTCCTCCATAACTTAAACGAATACACTGATTTTCATGATACTTGGTATATAAACATTTAGACGTACAGGACATAGGATAGGCTACTTTTTTGTTTTTCAACGCGAACGAAGTCGCAGGCCAGCTAGTGTACAATAATCATGATTAGATTTTTTTTTGTAATCATAGTAAAAAAAACTCACTGTTGCAAAGATGTTTCATCCTTAGTACAACCAAGAGCTCGGAGCATCACAACCATATCGGCAGCGTTCTCTGATGAATTGTACTTCTCAAAGAGGAAGTCGTAATCGGATGAATTGCCGTAACGAATACCAGTACAGTATACGTAACGACGAGAATTAACAGCCACCCTGTAAAGATTATTTTTTACTCATAAGATCCTCGATAAAAATTGGCATTTAACATAGACCATATTTTATAAAGTTACGAGGACGAAATCGCGTGCAAAAGCTAGTTTTCTACATACTCTGTTCCTTGTTCCTTGAATGCTGTCCATTTGGCAAGGCTGTCGCTGACGCATTCCTCGTGTCCCATGTTGCAAGCGAAGTTGAGAAGCCACATTCTATTTAAAATGTCTGACGTGGCGTCATTGTTGCGTTCTAAGAACCCAACTCGTTGAACTGCAGTCTCTACTAGTCCCAGCAGGTAATCCTATAAACAAATTGATATTGAATTTATATTGAAATTTATATTGATATTGAAATTGGCTAAAAGTTCTTCCTCACCAAAAAGATGAACAAATTGGGTGACGTAATGGACAAAATACACGATCAATCATTTGACGTGACTCGAAACGACTTACATCAAATGGAGCGACGCCAAACATTGTGCCCACACACGGTCAGTCCAATTTTCTGTCATTTATGCGTTTGACCGGGTCAAATGAAGTTGACATGAGCTCTGATTCTGAAGCGCGGTAGGATGCTACGGCGTAGGGTTTCCACCAAGGAGAATAGAAAATGTATTCTATCCTCCTTGGTTTCTACACTCACGATCAGTTGGCGCGATGAATTGACATGACTCAACGGCGCGATTTGAAATCCAGTGTTTGACATCAAGCCATCAGTTTTTACCATTCACGATCAAATTTTGGCTTCACGTCAGTCAATTTGACGCGATGGACTGATCGTGTATTTCGTCCATAAGTTGAGCTAAGTTAGCTTAAGGTTATATTTTGATTTGCAATAAAGCATATCTAATGGCTCCTATAAGACGGAGCTTTATGACAAGCACCCTAACCATTCATCCAACGGACTCGTCAACACTGACTCTTCTGAAAATACTTTTTATGCAAGTTTGTACTATTAACTTACACTGAATTCTTCGTGAATAGAAGGCAGATGTTCCAGTCTGCGTCTAATCCACTCTAATTGAGTGAGAGCACCAGACCATACATAATAGTTGGTTTCGTGTTCTAAGAAGGCCAGAACGTGGAATGCTAGATCAGTCCTGATCCTTCCGGCACGAATGAAGAAGAGAATGTCGTTAACAATCTAGAAGATAAGACGTAGAACATTAGATACAATAAAAATAAAATAAAAATATCAATATTATCCAAATGAAAATAATTTAGGATATTCATTTTATTGCTCGCTCTGTGCTCTTCGGTTTTACTCGCATTTGATTTAAATTCGTTAGCGTTTAGCGTCCTTTGTGACTTTTTCTTTTTGCTCTACTCCTAAGAGTCGTATCATGATGTTAAGCTTTCTTTAATAATTGTGCTATCCAAAACAAAGCAAATTTTAAAATCTGATTGGAAGTTTCAGGGATTGGCGCGTTCACAAAAAAGTCCTTAGCTGTGGTATTTGTACAGCAAAAGTATAGCAGCAAAATAGCCTTACTTGAGCTCTGTTCAGGTAATGGATCTTTTCTGGTTCGTTGAGTAAAGTTGCAGCAATCATTTCCCAGCTGTGATCATCGTACAAGACGCGGTACAATCCTATTAAAGAGATAAATTTTCATTGATTGGGTTTATATTTTTCGATTCTTATATAAAACAACTTTTTTTACATTCAGTGAGCCATTTACTGGTAGCTAGTCAACGCCTCCTATACAGGAAACAAGAAAAAGTATAGTTCTGCCATAAATGCTTATATGCTTAAGGCTCTGACAACTCTTAGTCACATTCCGGATTATGACAATCTACTACACATGATTTAAGGGTAATCTTCTTAGTTAAGATCTCCAAGCCATCTGTCAGAATTAAGACTTCAATCCAATGACTGTTGCATCTTTTAACGGTCACCATTTTTATCATTTTAAATTTCTTTTCGACTCACCTGATTGACGAATATTGAAAATAGCCCAATTGTGACCAGAAACTCCACCTACTATTGTGTGAGACCTTGTAGTTAGCACGAAATTTGGCTTTGTGTTATCAAAGTCAGGGTTATCACCAGTTGTGTACGAAATTGGTATTCGCCACAAAGTTTCAGCAGGGATTCCAGTCAGTTGGAAACGTTGCTGTTAAAAAATAAATAAATAATTGAATCACAAAATGTCTAAAGGTCATAATATGTAATTTTTAAGGATCTTTTGTGTATCCAGACCGGATAATATATTAATAAAGATAAAGTTATCAGCCATAGACAAAGACAATACCAGCCACAGCAAGACTGATCGATAAAAAAGGGTTTTGGCATGTGTTATTCATACAATAAATAAACTAGTAGTTCCTACACTACTTTTAAATATTTTTATTTAACATCTGAAATCAGAAAACTTCAACACAACCAAATTTAATACATTTTGATAGCAACAATCTACTTGAAATTTTAACATGTTTAAAAATTGATAGCAAAGATCGGAGTCAACGTTTACCTGAGTTATTGTTATATCTCCGGAAGACATATCAACATCAACCTCCAGAACCGGTGCACCAGGGTTCTGCACCCAATCATCAAATACATCGCCAACATCTATACCGGGGTATGTGGTAGCGAAATTTGGATCAGCAGTGTTTGTTTCACCCACTGCAGTTCTAAACGCTGCATACATGTCCGATGGGGTTCCGAGGCCATAAGCGCTACAATAATTAAATCAATTATTATATAATATCATATTTTATCAATTCAAGGATACGCGTAGATAAAATTAATGACATACATTTTGAGTTGATAAATCAAACATATCGTTTTTATGGTGACATTTAAAAAACGATAAGAACCTTCTGATTGTACAAAAATTCCCTATTACGATTATGTAAACACTTCTTCTAGATTGTTCCAAATTTCGGGCGGGATAAAAAATATGTCCATCTGCACCGTGCACAGCTGCACCTTATCCAGGTATGCGGATGAAAATAATTAAAAATTACGAGTTTCATTGAATAACAGCAAAAAGCGCTCTTTCAAAATTAGGCAATTTAACTTACTTATCAGCAATGTAGTGTCTTAGAGCATTTCTGAATGTAGTTTCACCAACGAAATGTTCCATCATTCGCAAAACAGAAGCTCCCTTAGCGTAGCTGGTGGCGCTGAAGTGAGAAGTAATAGATGGGTTGCTAGCAACTGCTGACCAGTTCATGGGTGTCGCTGCAGCACTAGCATCATTGGTCAAAGCACTGTGTACGTAATCTACTACAAACTGCTCGTCTAGTTCTAATGATGTATCGGCCTGAAACATTTTTTTATGTATAACTAACTTATTACAATATGACGTCGCGATCAAACTACATATTTAACATTAGACGATAAGTCGATATAAATAGATTAAAATTTGGATTAAAATAAGATAAAATCAAAATACTTTTCATTATATAAAACAATTTTCAGCTACTATTTAGATTGGAGCGAATTGTATTATCAAATAAGTATGATAAATTAATTACTCATTTCATTACAATACGTTTTTGTTTTATAAATTAAGCTTTGTTAAGCTTTCTTGGGTAAATAGATGACAATAACTTACATAATGAGCAGCAAAATATTCGAAGTAACTGGCAAAGGACTCGTTGAGCCACAAATTACTCCACCAGAAGCATGTGACTAAGTTTCCGAACCATTTGTGAGCAAGCTCGTGGGCCATGATAGTGGCAATGAAAATTTTGTTGATCAAATTTGTATCACTATCATAAAGTAGGTAGGCCTCTCTGCAAAAATATAAAATAAAATTTGATTTAGATAATAACCATTATTCTATGACTATGCTAATATTACAAATATCAATTTCACTATGGTTTTATATTAATATAATTATATTATTATATATACAATTAAATTTAACCTTGATAATGTGCTTTTTATAAAAGAATATTTAGTCAAAATATAAAATTCTAGGTATTGATAAAAAACTAATTAAACTTAATTACTTATATATATATACAGCAATTCAATTAAAACAATAATTCATTCATTCATTCATTAATTGGTTAATACGTTTTTCTATTTCAACAGACTAATTATAAATGAAAATAATCGTTTTTTTTTTCTTGAATTATTTTAATGTTAAATTTAAAAATTGAGTACTTAGATTTAATTGACAAAAATCACGGAATAATATAAAACACCATACCTGTAATTCACCATCCCCCAATTTTCCATGGCGCCTGATGGGAAATCGGGTAAAGCGATATGATCGTTCTTCATAGGCTCCCCTTCGCCCATGTCATAATAATTGAACGCTAGATATTCGTCTAATTCATTTGTAATTTTAAGTCCAATATCGGCAGCGTATGCATGTTGATCCAGTACACCAGGTCGAGAGACAATACCAAAAGGTTTTTCATCAGTCCCTGTCTCTGTGGATTCTTCAAAGTCACTCACGTGAAAGGCAATGAGGTAGGCAGAAATTGTTGGAGTCGGTAGAAAGGTTTCTTTGATGCGACCGTTATCCAATCTGTAAACAAATGCATATTTTGAGTCGAATTGTGTATGTTTATGGTATCTTCTTCTCTGTGGTCTGTAAAAAACTTAAACATAGTACAATTCTATCAGGCTAGAAAGTGTGAAATTATGTTTTTCTAAAAGTGAAGATGAATATTATTTAGACTATTTTGGCCTCTTTCTAGTTTGTATAGTCATTTTAACTACAGAACCTATTTGAGAAAGGACTACCCCTGAATTGACAAAAATCTTCAGAAGAAAATATCAACTGAATCAGGTGATTATTCACTTCATCGTTATTTGCACGAAGAACACTAGTTCTATTATTTTGTACTGTTTACCCTAAGTGCCTGTTTCACAAACGTCAAGTAGGCCAAACTGTCATTTAAAGTCACCGGTAACCGGGGTTAATGGAGCTGATATACCTTTGTTTGTACGGTAAACGTCCCAAACATTAAATAGAAAATAATTAAAAAAATTCGGCTATCGAATGATGCAGTAATAGTGCATAATTCAATATAACAGAAAATGATTTCTAAAAGTAACTAATCAACACTTTACTTGCAGTTTGTGAAAGAGGCCCTAAGTGTAATTAAAATACTTACGTCTCGTTTCTGGCAATAGCCATGTTAGAATATGACTTTCCGAGGCTACTGTCGCGAGTGATGGATAGAACGTATTTTGATTTGAACTGAGGCTCATCGAAACATGGGAAAGCTTTTCTGGCGTGGTAGGGCTGGAACTGTGTCGTAGCATAATACCTGAAAGGTCAAATTTATATACAGTGAGAATGTTATTTGTTAATTCACCGGGCCTTGCCCTTCAATAAAAAAGGAAATTAAATGAAAAATTAAAATTGAATTTCAACTAACCGTTTCTCATCACCAATGTAATAATAACCCTTATAGAACCCTCTGTCTAATGGGTTCTCATTAATCTGTCCACGATAATTTATAATTATTGTGTAAGGTCCCGGCTCGATTACACTGCCAAAGTTGATTTTTAGTATTTCAAAGTAATTGTCAATTTCAAAGGCGTTGGGGAATTGTAAAGGAATTGGTGTAGTTGAATTGAAAACTTCTACTAAGTCGATAGCAACCAGGTTTTGATGAATTACTAATTGGTTCAAGCTATCCAGCACCTGAAATGTGAAATAATGTTTAGCTTTTTTTCTTACAATGATTAGTAGTCTGACAGGGCTGACAGTATCTAAAAGCAGATGATTAGTGTCATCTAAGGACACAATACACATTCAAGTCCCAAGATTTATGTGTTAGTAAGAAGAGATGCCAGAGCCCCTGATCCTTAATGATACTACAGTAGAAACCGGATATAACGACTTCGGTTATAACGACATATCGGTTACAGCGACCAAATGGCAAGGTCCCTGTTGAATGCCTATAAAGATTTAATATTGCTTATAATGACTATATTCGTTTATTACGACCAATTTTTGTGTTCCCTTGAAGGTCGCTATAACCGATTTTCACTGTATATGGTCGGCAGCGCACTTACAGCATCTCTGGCGTTGTTTGTGTAATAAGCGACGGTTAAGTGGACCGTTAGTCTACTTGATGACCTTAATATAAAAAGTCACTGTCCGCCTCTGTCTATTTCTTTGCTATATTCTTCTAAATAACCAAATGGTTTTTGTTACGGTTTTCAATAATGAAAATAGTAATAAACGAATAAGTTAAAAAAATACTTCAATGAGAACCCGGGGGCGGTTAGCTAGTTCATTGTTTTGTGAGTAACGAGTTCAATTTTAAATAAATTCCTACAAGACACAATGTAAAAATAAAATAGTATGTAATATAACTAGCTGCTGCCTGCGACTTCGCCTGCGTAACTTTGTTAATTATATACTAAAACCTTCCTCGAGAACCACTCTATCCATTGGTGAAAACAGCATGAAAATTGGTGCAGTAGTTTATGAGTTTATCGCGAACAGACAGGCAGACAGACACGGCGGAGTATAGTAAGGTACATACCAAAAATTCTGAAAGTAACAAAATCCGACTTAGTAATTGCTTGACTGATATAATTTAGCTATCGTCAAGATAAAGTGACTTATCAATAGGTGGGTAATTACTTTTGCTTGTGTATGTTATCACCAAAATTCTTTGAAGTACTTACGAAAAACAGGACTCATTGGAGATTTTTACATCCTATATGTTTTTATAAGCTAATCCTGCACCTACTTACTTTAATATTTTTTTTTAATAAATTTTTTACCTAATTTAACTTCTAGTCACGTAATTCTATATTCTTATCATTCTTATGGACGAAATACACGATCAATCATTTGGCGTGACGACAAACTGACGTGACACAACGGCGCGATTTTTCAATACAGTGTTTGACATCAAGCCATCAGTTTTTAAAATTCACGATCAAATTTTGGCTTCACGTCAGTCAATTTGACGCGATGGACTGATCGTGTATTTTGTCCATTTCACCATCTTCGAGTAGCGTTACTCAAGGGTAATTTCAATGAAATTGACACAAGATACTCGTAACATTTACTCGCCAATTAGCGTTACTTGAAAAGTAACTACTCAACATTTTAATTTTAGTTGGTGAAAGAGGCACTAAATATTTAATTTATTTAATAAAATATGGACTAATTTCGATAAAATAAGCTAAGTACTCACGTCAACTTGTATAGTAACGGTGCCGTCAAATCTTGACTCGTTCAAATAAACATCAAGATCAACGTTGAAGTAGGTGGGTTGCACATTATCTAAGAGTCTGTAAGCCGGATAGTCCAAATTTGTATCGTATTGTAGAAACTCAAAGTTTGATTTTCTGAATTCATCGTACGGGGTTGCAGTTATACACCCTATAACGCCCAGAAGTATGGGGAGCAGCATCGTGGGACCTTTGAAAAACAAAAATATGGATAATTTTTTTAAAATTTTTAATAAAACAAGTTTAGTCGCACGGCACAGTAGTAGTGGCCAGTTATTTGTACAGCCCGTCTGGCTACAGTGACCACCTTACAGAAGATCACGGTGAATAAAGTGAGTAAGAATAAGAAATGCCAAAGCCTATGCCTTTCTTATCCCTTATCATTAATTCCATTATGGTCAGCCTATGTGACGATTAAAACAAATAACCAATTTTTTTCATTTGCTTTTTTTTTCTTAACATATTCATAGTTAGTATAGATAATATTATTTCTTTAAACAGACATCTGTCTGTTACCTTTTAACGCTAAATAATAATTATATTTAATATAATAAATTAATTAATAAACCTTTAATATACGGAGTTACTTGGAGTTACTATGGATTAGTATGAACAGTATGGACTAGTATCGATTGATCAGTCATTGTCACGTGTTAAAATATTTACTACGAAAAGGTCGTACTATTTGTCTTAATTAGTTATTAGATATGTTTTATTTAGACAATATAGTTTTGCACCTAATACACTTGTATTAGGTGCAAAACTATATTGTATGGATAATATAAGAATGATTTTATTTATTATCACAAAAAAATGGGGCGTGTGTGGCTGTGTGTGTTTTACGTGAATAAGTGTAACGTTGCGAGTAATATTACCTAAAAAAATCCTTCGATCCTTTAGCTATTGAGTGGTGTAATTAAATTTTAGATGTAAGTGATAGATATGTATCTACAGCAGCATCGAATTGTATCCCCCGATTTTGTTATCACCAATTTTCAGAACCAGTGAGTACATAATACTTGATTTATCTTTCCTAATAAAAAAAGCCTGCCTTATTTCTGTAAACTTTTAATAAGAAGCGTCGTCTCGTGTTTCTTTACAGAAATAGAGGTGTTTTTTTACGCTAGAAAAGACCTACTTGGTTTAAAAAAAACTTACCCATTATGACCACGACGACTCCAATACGCCGACTTAGTATGTTAAATGATCGATTTCATTAAATTTTATTATCAAATCGCATTAAAAATGACCAATAAACTAGAGATAACGTAACCATTATCAAAAGCAGCCAAGAAATCTATTTATCGGCAAACAATCGCTATCTTTGAAAATATTATCTTGAAATTAATAATTTACAATTATTCTTTCACATATTTTAAACGTTTCTCAGTCTAATTCTAATCATTATGATTTTTTATTAAACACAAAATTTTATTTAATTGCGAATTGAGCAAATAATTTGGCTTTTTCAAAAAATACACAACAAAGTCGTATTTTCATAGATTTCAAATAATATACTCATGACATCATCATACTGTATAATGCTCAATTAAAGGAAATCTAAAATCATTTTAAATATATGAAATATTTTATCAAGAATAACAAAGTATTCTATAATAATAATAAAGTAAACCTTTGTAATTGGTAGTGTCCGATCGACGCTTCGGCTTCGGCTTCGGCCGGCTTCGGCCAAAAAACCACCTTCGGTGAAACCTTCAGCCGGGTTTCGAGCCGAAATCAAAGGTTTCATCGAAGTATAAATAAATAAATATAATTTATATTATTTCGAAATTTTATTATTTTTGACAAATAAATTCCAAGGTTAATTTTTTATCATCTTTAGATCAACTTCTAGAGAAGAATTTTATTGTCCAGAAATTGACCTTCGGTCGGACACTAGTCGGCTTTATATGGGGAGAAACACAATAAAAAATTACACTTCATATATTACTTTTAGATCGCATTCTTTCCTAGGAGAAAATATTTTGACCTCTTTAGAATTTTTTTCTTTCAGAAATAAAACTAAGGTTATTTATGTAAGCTTACGTACGCACTAGGCGGCCAAATACTGCCAACCGTTCTCTTGAAGTCATCGGTACATGGGCAGGTGGTCGATTCTCCGACGGAATTTACTTATTTTGGCAATATCTTTCAGCAATAAAACCATTTTTTTATTGCTAAACAGTTTAGTTTAATTTAGTTTATTCTCATGTATATAAAACAGAATTTTCAAAAAAATGATATAGATAACAGTAGTAAGTAACAAATAAATAATAGGTATCCTGCTTGTTATTCTTGAGTATAACTTTTCCTTTGAGTAAAGGTCTGCAGGCATGGCGGTAGTTTATTAAGGCAAGGAAGGAATACCGTTGCCTATTGTTATAAAAAGTAATGCCAAAGAGGTTGCAAATGCATTATTCAATTTATACCAAGCGATATATACACGAGTATAAAGCTGAAGAGTTTGTTTGTTTGTTTGGTTGTACGCGCTAATCTCAGGAACTATTAGTTCGAATTGAAAAATTAATTGTTGGATAGTCCATTTAACGAGGAAGGCTATAGGCTATAGAGAACGCGAACGAAGTCGCGGGCACCAGCTAGTACTTATATAAAATGTGACCTACACAGTGAACTTTACAGTGAACTTCCCGAATTGTGAAAATTTGGTTGGAAGAATTGGAAGAACGTTAAACAGGTTACATGAAATATGTATTTTTTATCTACGATCAGCCCTTAGAACTTTAGAACTAAATGTAAAGGAATTTGTATTGCAAATTCCCTTCTTTCTCTTATCAAAATATTTGATACTGTTTCGGCATTGTAGTTTTCTTGTTAGATTATTGTTATTAGTGAATCTACTATTAACATGGTTACCGTAGCCAAGATTTTAGGCTCTCGCTGTAGCTTGCTCTTTGAATAATGTATACCATATGCGACATAAAATTATTTAATATATCAGTGTATAGTAAAGAAGAAACTCTGCCAACGAACACAGGCTTACAAAAATTGCTAATGTAATGAAGAGTAACCCTTTTAAAAATTGTTCAAAAGCAAATTTTTTATGAATGTTTTATTTCTTTATTAAAAAAATAACAAATAATATTTAATAAACTGCAGTAAAAAAATAATTTTTATAATAAATTTAAATATTTAAACTGATTAAAGCAGTGGTAAGAAGTGTTACAACACTCAATGTGGCAATATTGGCTGAATCGTCTTCATTTTCCTCTTCGGATTCTACATCATCTTCATCTTCATCTTCTTCGCTAGCCTCTTCTTCTTCCTCCTCACTATCTTCTAAGTTTTCTAGGACATCTTCAACATAGCCAATTTCGAGGAACGCTGAAAGCTCAGGCAATCTTGCGTCTGACCATGCAAGGTTTGTTGTTGATGTTTGAATACCGTTAATACCAGTTTGATATGCAGTTCCCAGAGTAGTACTCTCTTCATCAAGCCAAGCTTGAAACTAAAAAAATATATAGTCATTTTGTCAAATATCACATAATCGAAAAATATTTATTTTCAATGGTTGTACAACACATATGTACGAGTATCTCTGTAAGTTATCTCAATTCTTCTGTTAAACATATTCACATAAAATATGAATTAATATTAATTAATGAATGTGAAATATGTAATTACTACATATTTAACTGATATTAGTTCAAATAGAATCCACTTTAGATAATACTAATTTAGATTTCCTGAGGACAGTAGTTTTACTCTATTATTTTATTGATTGTTTAAAAAAAGTTAGTACCTCTTCCATTTGCGTTGTATTCAACAGCCGAGACGAGATAAGGTTCACTATGCTTGTAGCAGTACCGTGCCTGAAAATAGTTACATAAATATAATTATATTTTTTAATATTTAGTCCCTACTTATATAACACTCATCAGTTAACTACATGTACACAAACATAACATAATGGCAAAATTCTTACCCCGTAATTACTTGTTGTAGGTTTTCCTTTAACCACTCGAATGCTCTCATAGTGTTTACTTCATTACCCGTTATAGCAGAGTTCAATGCTGCTGAATAATCTTGAGATCTGATCGCATTATCCCCGGCAAATATGGCATTAAGATATTTTTCCAAGCTGTTCTGGTCCATGGTACAACCAGCTGTATCGAGCATAACAACCTTTTCGCTTGCAAGATCCTCTTCTAAATATCGATCCCAGAAATAGTCAAAATCATCGCCATCTCCATTGCGCAGGCCAACGCAGTATACCCACGGTCTCATGTTTGGAGGAACGCTATAAATATAAAATGTAACACAAGCTTAGCCAAATACAAAGGACGTTGTTAATTTTCTTTTTTTTTTTGATAAATTAAAAACGGTATTAGCCATGTAAGCTAGTGGTGTATCCAAAAATTTCTGCGAAAATATAATATTAGGTATATATAACTAGTGACCCAACACCGGTTTCGCAGAGAGTTGAAATTATCAAAAATATTTTCTTAGCGAATGCTTACGTTATAAAATAAACATATTATTATGTTGTAAATTTCAGCTTTTTGCACTTAGTAGTTTTGGCTTTGCGTTGATCGTCTTACAGGAAAAACGATTTTATAAATAGAATAGATGAAATAATGACTTACTATCCACCATTTCTCCAAGATTGGAAATGTTGGATTCCAGCGTTAACACACTCTGTATGTCCAATGTTGCAGAGGAATGTCAACAGATACATTCTCATTAGGCCATCCATATATGATTCTCCATCGATGTCAGCGTAACCCAATCTAGTAGTAGCTGCAGTACTGAGGTTTATGAAATGTGTCTGCAAAATTTTTCGTATCAATGTATCAAACCAAATTTCTTTCGTCTTTATAATTATAATTCTGCTTTACCAGAATTTGTATTCCTAATTTTGAACATCAGTTATCTTTAGACAATCTATCTGCTTTTGAAAAAGATTAAATGATTTCAAAAATAATAACAAAATATATTTCATTGTGACCATGAATAAAATATACCATGTATTTCTTTAATCACATTTGTGATGTCTGTAACGGTGGTGTTACAAACATCACAAATGTGAACAAAAGGTTTTTATTTACCATTATTCTTTGTAGGTTTGTTTCGTCGTGAGCCACTCTTCTTAAAATAAAATTAAATCCACTAATGGCTGCAATCCATGGGCCATATTGATCTTCATATTCCAGGAAAGATAGAATATTGAAGGCTCTTGTGTATGGCATAACATTGGCACGAGCTAAAGCTATCAAATCATCCACAATCTGCGAAGTAATTGCTTTTTTATTTAATTTTTTTGTTCATTATTCTGTGGTACAAAAAATCAATTAACAAAATACTTTAATAATACATACCTGAGCACGATTAAATTCATGGATGGTTGTTCTTTCATTTGACCTCAGAGCAAGGGTAAGTAAAGCCCAAGTTTCGGCATCGTAGTTGACTCTGTAAAAGCCTAAAAAATTGTGTAGTCAGTAAATTTTAAGATATTTTAAGAAGTGTGGATCACTTAGATATAATATTTTTACGATAATGAAATCTTTTGTCATTGTGTCTAACTGAAAAAAATTAAATGCGTGTTTTGGTTTCCGAAATAATTTATCTTTAATATTTATAGTGTTGGGTAATGTATACCTATTTGTATTAAATAGTTATAATTAAGAGTATCTCAGTGATACGAATTGTTTGACTGTAAATAAATGAATAAATAAAATTAAATACCTGATTGTTGTTTATTAAATATAACCCATTCATAGCCAGTCGTTCCTCTGTTCATGATTGCAGCTGATCCCGTAAGGAATCTGGAGGGCTTCAAATCGTCAAAATCAGGATCTCCACCTCTCGTCCAAGTGATAGGAATATGCCATTGCCCTGATTGACTCGAAACACCCGTAATACGTTGCCATCTAGCCTAAACCATAAATATTATACTCGTAAGTTAACAATTCGACTACAAATAAGTTTATTCCATTAATCATTAGTGGATCTGGATTTAATGATTAGCGAAAATGGTTAAATAAAAGGAAATTATGAAAATAAAATATAATAATTTCTGAAAAATCATGGTAAAAGCTAAATAATACTTATTTAAATTACATTACGAGTATGTTCATGAATTTCAATAGTTCGCATAAGATTTATGTGTGAAATGGTTTGATAATGATTGGTCACTGGATAGTTTAGAAAGATACCTGATTAAGAGTAATTTGTCCTGTCCTATGATTAACGGTAACAGTCAACAAAGGATGGCCACCCTTTTCGGACCACGTTCTAAAGTACTCGTCAATTGTTATTCCTCCATAAGCAGTCAATGCCTGATCTTCAATGGCTGCAGCATCCAAAGCTTGGAAAAGATGATGGGGTTCAGCTACATCGAAATCCCTGCAAAAGTAATTACAATTAGGATACATTAAATCATCCACCTTTTAACAATAAACCTAAATACTTTAAGACGAAAGTATATAACCAGTGCATATTGCCAGTTTTGACATATACTGAGACTTGGATACTGATAGAATCTCTCGCCCAAAAATCTAACAGTTAGCTATGGAGAGACAATTGAGAGAGAGAGTGTGTTTGCGTGCGTGTGTGTCTTAATTACACAACAAAAAGTTTTAGCAGGAATCACTTACCTGTCACTGAGGTAAGTTCTAAGACCTTTAACGTATGTTTCTTCTCCGAGCAAATATTGAGTCATCCGTAAAATGCAAGCACCTTTTGCGTATGTTATCGTAGAAAAATGATTACTGACTTGAGTGGGATCGTTAACACTGAGATCAGTTAGTGGATGAGCAGTATCTATTGAGTCAGAGAACATAGCCGTATGAAGTTGTTCAACAATAAAGCGGACTTCGTAACCCAAATCCGGTTCAACCTAGGGACAATTTAACATTCAAATTATAAGTGAATAATATAGGTAAACTTCGTGGTACACTCCTATAGGTAAAAATAATTTTAGAGAGACGATCCGCTTTCTTTAAAATTAAACAGATACCTCGGGGCACAGCTATTATATTTAGGGCCTCTTACACAAACTACAAGTAATGTGTTGATTAGTTACTTTTAAAAATAATTTTCTGTTATATTGAATTATGCACTCGGTTTACTGCATCATTCGATAGCCGATTTTTTAAATGATTTTCTATTTAATGTTTGGGACGTTTACCGTACAAGCAAAGGTATATCAGCTCCATTATCCCCGGTTACCGGTGACTTTAAATGACACTTCGGCCTACTTATCGTATGTGAAAGAGGCGCTTAAATAACTAGCAACTAAAGGATATGGATCACGGGTATGAGGTTAAACCCTGCATAGCCAGATCGCAGTCAGCTTTAAAAATTCATTTGCAAAGATGGCCCCGGAACCCGGAGTCAGAGCGCTAAGGCGTTCTGACTCCGGGCACCTAGCAACTAGCAGATATCGACCAATGAGCTCATCAATAATATAATGTAATAATATGTGTTTAGAATTATACATACAGATGCAGTCAAGAAGTACTGATAGAATCTGGCGAAGCCTTCATTCAACCAAAGGTTATCCCACCAAGCGCATGTTACTAAATTTCCAAACCACATGTGAGCTATTTCGTGAGATACAATATTAGCCACTCGTTGTTTATAGAAATGGTTTGAATTTTCAGGATCGTATAAAATAAGCGCTTCTCTGAAATTTTTAAATCAATATTATTATTTATGATCAAATATTAATCTAAAGATCAAAACACTGATGAAATAAGAATATTTCATTATAAACAGTAAAATGTTAAAATGCAAACCTGTAAGTTAAAAGACCCCAATTCTCCATAGCGCCAGCAGAAAAATCCGGAATAGCTGCTTGTTTCATGTGCATATAGGGAGCTACATTATAATAAGAATAATTTGTGTATTCTTCCATGGCATAAAGTAGTCTTTCACCAATATCTAAGGACCAATCACCAGTAGATCCAGCGTCATCGCGAGCATAAATGTAGAAAGGACGGCTCTCATTTGCATTGGATGCTATCACCTCGTAATGTGATACGATGATAGCTAGTAAATATGTCGAAGTTTTTGGAGTAGTGTAAAATGTTTCTGGAATCCTTCCATCTGTTAAGCTACAAAGACACAATTTATAATTAATTTTATCCGGTATCGGAATTAGAAGTCGGTTTCTTAAATATATGTTTAAGAAACTTCATGAGTGGTCTTTAGAAGAATTAATTGCAAGCACTTGGGTTTTTTTTTAGTTTTCCACCAAAAATAGTAAGCAAAATATGAATTTGAAAGACTTAGAATCAATTCTGAGGAGATAATTCAGCTTCAATGATAAACTCCACGATTTAAAAAAAAAATTTATATGACATCGTATATTAGGTACATATTGCTCTATGATTATTATTAGTATTAGGAATATAATTTAAAGTAATAAATCTTAGGGCTTCTTTCACGAACTAAAAGTAAAGTGTTGATTAGTTACTTTTAGAAATCATTTTCTGTTTTATTGAATTATGCACTCGGTTTACTGCATCATTCGATAGGCGATTTTTTTTATTTATTTTCTATTTAATGTTTGGGACGTTTACCGTACAAACAAAGGTATATCAGCTAAATTATTCCCGGTAACAGGTGACTTTACGTGACGGTTTAGCCTAATTGACGTTCGTGAAATAGGCGCTTTATAAGATAAATCTTACTTTCCAGAAGAAAATAAAGAAAATAAAGTGTAATAAATCTTACTTTCCAGTTTCCCTTATTGGCATGTTCGAAAGAGTAGGACTAAAATCTTGTTCCCTATTGACAGTTATGTCAAACGTGGCTTTAAAACCAGGTTCATCGTAACACGGGAAAGCTTGGCGGGCGTGTCCAGGTTGGAATTGTGTTGTGGCCATCCATCTAAAAGACAAAACATTATTTTCGTGAATATTAGACGAAGTCTACTGCTTTATATTATACTAGCTGTTGCCCGCGACTTCGTCTGCGTTCAAAATGTTATATAGCCTAAAGCCCTCCTCTATAAATGGACTATCCAACCCAAAAAGATTTTTCAATTCGAACCAGGGCCCCTAGCCATGAGCAACCAGTGCAAACGGGAGCGTTGTGTATTTACGAAACGATAGAAAATAAAGCCCAGTGATTGGTCAAAATTTTATGTGGGCGTTACAACAACCAATCACTGGGCTTTATTTTCTATCGTTTCGTAAATACACAACGCTCCCGTTTGCACTGGTTGCTCATGGCTAGGGGCCCTGTAGTTCCTGAGATTAACGCGTACAACCAAACAAACAAACTCTTCAGCTTTATATATTGGTATAGATGTTAAAAACGGATAAATTGGACATAACTAGTGGCTTATTTCTATGACTTCTTTTCTATATATATTTATATAAATTACAGCCTATATTGTGTTATCTGCAACAACCTTTGTAGCAATAAAATTTCATCATAATCAGTTCGGTACTTTTTTAATGAAAGAGTAACAAACATCCATCTATCCGGTTCTATCCTTATAATCTTTAGTATTTACAATTTTAGTAGAACTAGGGAGGACTATTAACAAAAGTTTACCTCATTGTACCGTTGACCCTTGTGCTGTCATAGTACCAGCTCCTGTAAAATCCTCTCATATTTTCTTGTAAATTACCCTGGAATGTCGCTCTTATGACAAACTCCTGTCCTGTCTGTAGAGACTCACTTAAATTCATGATTAAAAAGCTTCGGGGCAACTCACATTGTGGGACTTCGCTGGGACCGATGTCTTGTGCGACATTACCATTTACAGTTTCAACGGTAAGATTGTAGATTTCTAAGTCATTACAATGTATTACAATCTGATCAACATTATCAACTCTGGCTGACCCGTAAATGGTCACGCTCCCCAGAAATGTAAACGGTGTTATCCCTGTTGGCACCTCAGTAAAATAAGGTGTTAGTTCCACTTCGTAATGGTCAGGAGCGGTGTCAGTTGGAAGGCGGTAACTGGGATCCCTTAACATTTCCCTGAAAGACTCCCATTCTTCTTCTGGCACTGGGACGGGACTGTATGACAATGTGCCTTGTAGTAAGGCTAAGGCAAAAAAGAGTGATAACCAACGCTCCGCCTGAAAGAATATTTATGTATGACTAGCAGGTGCCCGCGATTTCCTCGAGTACCACTCTATTCATTGGTGAAAACAGCATGAAAATCATCGAAAAAAGCATCGCAAACAGATGTGTGTTTTATAATCTGTAGTGATATTTTTTCAATCAATATACATAATAAATAAATAGGGGCTTCAATGCACTATAAATAAAATTAGTACAGAACATTTTTCCTTATCAAAATGCAGCTCAGCTATCAAAAGAATAAGAATATATAGAATTCTTATAAAAAAAAAACATTCAATGTATACGAAATGTACATTGCTGTAGTATATGACTATAATACTAATTAATTTGGTATTCATTAAATTTGTGATATATTTAGATTTATTGCTTTCTATACTTACCATTTTGGTTGGTTATCCAAAGCTGACTAAGTTTTCCAATCTATTATCGATTCCTAGTCCCCTTATCAACATATTCTATATCAATGATATTCTTATCAAATTATTGGATTTTTAATAACATATTTATATGTAATAAAAAATAATTTGTTCATTCCATCAGAAATAACACCTTAATCTTCTTATCGTGTGTACCTACTTATTAAAACTGTATAACAATTTATCTAATCTATTTATATTATTCAGGTAATTCCTCAATTATATGGAAAATAGTAGGTATTTATATGTAGGTATTTCATGAAAACTTATAATCGGCTTCTTTTTGGCTTTTTTTTTACCTTTAGTTTAATTGAGTAAAAAATATTTTATTCCCTATTAATTAAGTTCATGAAATCTTTTAATTTTCGTTAATTCATAAGAGAGGTTTTATTCATCATTTGCGTAACGGTTAGTAAAATTATTACATTTCTTAAGAGATGGCAGTCATGTATTTATATGGTGTGTAGCAATGAACAATAATATTTTAGAAGATTTTTAGTCAATTCTTCGCGACTGAAGAAATGGCTTTTGTTACTTTAAGTCCACTTAGTTGAAGCATTATATGTATTACTAGCTGGTGCCCGCGACTTTGTCCGCGTTGAACGATGAAAGGTACCCTATGTCCTTTCTGATGTCCTTCTTATCCAGTGGTGCCAAAGGTACCAGGCCCCTATTCCTATTCCCTCATAATCCCTTATCGTAAAGAACAATAATACATTTGGAGCAGCTGTGACGTTACTTGTGTTAATTGGCGTCGGTAGCCACCCACAATCCCTACAATCAAGTAAACAACGCTCATGTAAATAATAACGATTAGTTAACTAGTCTACTTTAGACTAGAACATCATAAAGTCATTTTCATTCAAACTTTACTGTGACACTGTCTTTTTTTAAAAAAATCATGTGATTTCTAATTTAAGTTGTAGTTTAAAATATTCCCTTATAGATATCACTTTACTACTGTACTTTTGGTTCAAGTTTTATGAAAAATCATATGTATTTGTGCGAAACAGCGATTAAAAAATATAAAATATATTTAATTTTAAGGTGCTTCGCACTACTCTACTAAACCTAGAAATGCAGATGTAGAAGCGTGGGCTGACGAAGAGCTTGAAAGATCCGGGCTGATTGTGTTGTGTCGGTGTCGGTAAATAATATGCTCATTACCTCATACAGCGATTTAATTTACATTAACATATTAACATTATTGTAATTTTTACAAGTAGATAATGCCTCCACGAGTTTTATTGATGTTAAGGTCTCTGCCCACTACACCGTACCATACTATGACCATGCTAGGAACGTGTCAGGCAAAAATATATTCTTTGTATTGAAAAGTATGAGACTACTCCCACTAGACCGTTCCGTCACCGACCAACACCGTCGCGTGCCATGCACGGAGCGTCAACAAATTGTCGGCGAGAATATTTTGCCGGTGCTGACACGCTCCGTGCATGCCGGCGAGCCAATGAGTATACGGGTTGTAACCGCGTATGATGACCGTTTGTTCCTTTTTCTATTGCGCGGGTACACGTAGCGAAACACCTATCAGTTTTGGTGGATATTGCATACGGGTACCATACGGGTTGCATACGGGCATCATACGGGATGTATACGGGCACAGAACGCCCACGATCCGTTTCAGTGGGCATAGTAGAGCGTATCGTGTTGCTTTTCGTGTCCGATACGTTCCTAGCACGGTCATAGTATGGTACGGTGTAGTGGGCAGAGACCTTAATGAATAAATTGCGCCCAAACCATTGGGGACGAAGCATCGCGTTGTCGTGTGCACTGCGATTGGCTTATTGTCACGTCATCGATGACGTAGGTTAATTTAATTTGTGTCTGAACATACGTAATAATATGTTTTTGCTATTGTCTCATGAATTTAGAAGATTCTATGAACAATGTACTTAATAAGTCTGTGTAACTTGAGGTGTGTACCTCAATTTGTAACAATAATAAATTCTTGAGACATGGCTGCTTCCGTGCGCCTTACCACACCTTTAGCTGGTATCTTTAAAAGTAGACCTATTATGACTTAAATCAGTATTTCCGCGTGTCTTCTGATGTACTTGATAGTGCACTTAACCCGTACTTTGAAAAGGGACGTTAAAACTTCACGTATCAGTTCAATTTTTGGTGTGAGCTTGTCCTTAGTTACCATATTTAGTTAGAAGCACACTGTGAAACATTATACGGACTAATAGCAGATTTCTTTGATCAGGATACAGTCTGAATGTATCGTTAAATTTTGTATCAAACAATTCAACACAAATATGTTAATTCGAGAGGGATAAATTACATCATAAAAAATAAAAAACTTATAATTTTGTATAATCTACAGATGTTTAATATAAATAAATTCCTATATATTATTTACATTTCGGAGCTATATAAATAATTATTACAAGGCATATTTAAAATATCGTAATTTTTTTTTGTCTAATTAAAATTATATTAATTTCATTTAGAAATAAATTAAAAGAATTGACACTATACGATTACATTGGCGATCACAGCCAGGAGGATTGTAAAGACAGAAATCAAAGCGGTAGCAGCTGAACCAGGAGATGGAGGAGCAACTAACTCTGGTTGTGGTTCGGTGACTTCTTCTACAGGCTCTACAGGTGGTGCCGTACTAGCCTCTATAGTGTCACCGCCGTTTTCCAAATAATTATCCAAATCATCAACAATTGTTTCAGTCCAACGGAGGCTGTTTCGTGCACTATTACCCAGGGAGACTATGTTTGAGTATTCATTTGCGGTCACGGACGTTTGTACAGTAGCGGCCCATTGCAAGTACTAGAAAGAAATATTGATTAAATAATATTAATATTAAGTAAATAGTTTCATAAGGTATGGATATATTTAAAAATTACTTACATCATCAACTTCTTCATCAGTTCTTAATCTGGAGGACACATAAGATAGCGCATCTACTATAGATCTGGGGTGAACCCAACTGGAAGAAACATAATATAATTAACATACTAAATTAATACAATTATTATTATTAAGCACTAAAAGTACTCCGAAGTTACTTACGCGGCAGTAACATTGTCAAAGTTATCCTTTATATATTGGAACACAATTTGTGTATTTTCTTCATTTCCGGAAACGGCTGAACTGAGAGCTGTGTTGTAATCTTGTGGGCGAACGAGCTCGTTGTCTTGTACGATTGCATCCATGTATCTATTGACAAATTTTAATAAAAAATAAATAAATTAGCGGAATCTTGGCTGAGGTTAATTACAATTCGTTTATTTTATATGAGTTATTCATCTACTTCAGGGATTGGTCAACGGATCCATCAGTAGTTATCCGGTATACAGACTTCATAAGAATGGATCGGAAACTGTCACATTGGACTACAAAATGGGTCTTTGAAAATATGAAAAAAAAAATTCTTGAATCCTATTTTGAATAAATCGAAGTTAAAGTTTTAATTTTAATTTTTGTGATAAGTCGCCACAAAACATATTTTTGTAATAAATTATTATGCAAAGTTGTGTAAAGAACCTGAAATATTAATGGTATAATAGCAATTAAACACTTGTATTATTAAATTTTAAAAAAGTGAACATAGCTCCCTCTTCCATTAACAAAAGTAAACTTATCTGCACTTTTTGCTTTTAAAAATTAACTGTACATTACATCTTTTTCAACTTTTTATTTTCCAAAAATGTCTTAAATCGACGATCTTAAGGGTTGTAATCATTCATATGGATTCATCAACGCAAAAAAACGAAAAAACCCAAAAATGCGACATACCACCTTCATTCACTCACGTCTTCAATTCACAACTTATTAATGTTTGTATTTTAGTCATTATTTCCAGAATTATATGAGTATCTACAAAATATTAAGCAGAAAAGCAGAACTTACTCAATGATTTGTGCTTCGTGAGGAGTGCAACCAATAGTCATGAGAATTAGAATCTTTTCCGTGTATACATTGTGTGTTTGGAATCTCTGCCAGAGCTCATTGAAATCACTTGCTGAACCTTCACGTAAACCATTACAGTACACCCAATTACGACTGTCAACAGGTACCCTATTAGAAGAAATAAACAGAATTATTATAATGTACTTTTTTAAATATGGAGCCTATCGAAATAGCAGTACTTGGGCAGTACAGGAAGGTGTAAAATATACTCACTCTACATTATTATCAATCAAATTTCTAAACTGCCTGTTGGCTTCGTCACGACAAGCTCGTACATTCATAGAACACATAACTGGGGCCAGTTGGTAACGGAGATATGACCGCATGAAGTCTTCGTTTGTGCCTTCAACGTAACCAATATCTGCCATAACGTTTGTAGACCATGTTATAATTTTGCCCTAAAAATAGTAAAAATATTGAATTTTCAAATATGCGTCATATAATGTTCATCTAACTATATTTGTGATTTAAAATTTATTGTTAGAATCAAAACTAATTATAATTAAAACCATTTTTTTATTAAATGTTTTTGTTACCTCCAGTTCGGTCAAGTAAGGTGTACCAATAAGTCTATTCCTCAACCACGTAAATCCGACCATAGCGGCAACCCACGGTGCGTATTCTGTCTCATATTCGAGGAAGGAAAGGATATTCAAGGCTCTTGAATATGTCATTAGTCCAGAACGAGCGAATTGGAAAACGTCATTAACAATCTAGAAATAGAGACAAAGATAAAAGATGATAAAAAATATGGGCGGATAAAAAAGTATATTATTATTATATCCAATAATGTAGCATTTCATATGAAATATGTAAAAGAAAAAACGTTACGTTGGAGGTAGTAACAACCTAGCATCAAATAGAAAGGCTGCCTGCTATATACTTCAGAAATAATTATGATAATTATGATACGCCGATACATACAACAAACGAAGAAAAATTAAAACAGCACAAACGATTTAATTTTTCGAAAAATACAAAATTAGTTCGATTACTTTTGTAAATTAATTTTTAAATTTTAAACAGGCAAAATATTTTTTTATACGTTAGACGGAAAGTCGTAACCTGGTAAATTTTGAGATAAATAAAAGGAACATAAAATTAGATTTTCCCCTAAATATAAAAGGCGCCACAAAAGCTTACCTGAGCTCTATTAAAGTCATGGATGAGAAGTCTATCGGGGCCTCGTAGAGCAAGAGCAATGAGATTCCAGGTGTAGTCATCATAATTAACTCTATAGAAACCTGAAATAAATCTATTTGCTGTAACTAAACCAATTTCCATGAAAAGTATTGTAAGCTCCTTAGTAGGGGCATGACAATATTACATTTCGAAGTTACAAATTGATCTGGTGGTCATAAACACCATCTTACATAAGACCACCGTGAAATAACACCATATTGTGTAGAGAAACCAAAGCCCACTGCTATATCCTCTTTAATCTCTTACGCGTTATGGGTCGATAACGCATTTTCAGCACCTATGGTGTAACTTGTGTCAATACTCATAGGTGACGGTAGCTACTTACAATGAAGTGTATTGTCAACCACTTTTCTTATGTTGCCCTTTATTTATTTATTATACAAGGCCCCCAACGAGGCAGACATCCAACTGTAACACATTGTTCAAAATAATTAGCACAAGGCTAAATTAAATTTAAATAAATAAATAAATAAAAGACTAAAATTTAAAATATTTTAAAATCTTAGATCTAATTACAAGTGTTGTTACCTGTTTGCTTTTTGTTGAAAACGACCCATTCATCACCAGTACTGCCTCTATTAATAACAGCAAGAGTCGAGGAGAGAATGTGAGTTGGTTTAGTATTTTCGAAGTCAGGGTTGCTGGCGGTGGCAAAAGTTAAAGGAACGATGTAATTGAAGTTTGAAGTCGAATATCCCGTGTTGATATTGAAACGACGCTGTAACAAACATATTTAACTGATAAACAAAAAAATTATCAATTGGCTACAATTTCGCCAAAAACCAATTAACTGTTGCAATGGAAAAAGAATAACCGCTGTAAAAAGGTTATACTTTTGAGAACAACCAAGATGTAGTCTTTTTCGTCAATACAAAGTTTGTTTCAATACAAAGTACAAGTCTTAGTCAAACATTGATGACACATTTGGTCTAGTGGCTAGTAAACCTAGCTGTTAACTAAACCGTCGCGGGTTCGAATCCCGCTAGGAGCAGGTGTTCATGTGTTAACATTTTACCTTTGTACCTGAGTCATGGATGTTTGTATTTATAATATGTATGTTTTTACAATGTTCTATGTAGTATATCTGGTAACTAATTGTCTAGTATCCATGATACAAGCATTAGTTGCTTAGCGTGGAACTAGATGGTGATGTGTTGAATGTGTGAAGATATTTATTTATTTAAACAAAAAGGAGTAGATACCTGGGAAATAGTCATATCGCCAGTCTCGTGATTAACTTGTACTTGCAGCACTGGATGTCCCGGCTGTTCAGTCCAGGAATTATAATAGTCAATAACCGAGAAGTCAGATGGATATTCAGAAAGAGCGTTAGCCGTAACAGCAGCATTTTGAAGAGATTCAAAAAGATTAATTGGCAATACTGTTTTAAAAGAACTGTAAAAAAAGTTATAAAGAAACGTATTTAAATAAATACTTGTGTATGTAAACAAAGTGAAATAAGGAATAAATCCTTATTTTTACGGTTTCAAACTTACAAGTCTTCCAAATATTGTCTCAACCCTTCCCGGTGTACTTCAAAGCCAAGCAAATGTTCTGTCATCCTAATGACAGCTGCGCCTTTATTGTAACTGATGGTTGAAAACATAGCGCTCACTTCACTCGGGCTTCCCACTCCAGGGTTGGTTAAAGGATGCGCATTTGCTGAGTCAGTTAGTAAAGACGTGTGAATTTGTTCAGTAATGAAACGAGTTTCAAGACCCATGTCCTCGACCTAAAAGATTTTAATAAACTTATTTCATTTAAAAATAATAATATTTTGAGCTTCACTTTAATTTACAGGTAATATAAATATTTTTTATAAATTTTGTATTAAGAGTTATTGTGATGACATACCCAATAGGTTAGGAAGTACTGATAGTATCTTGCGAAACCTTCGTTAATCCAAAGCACATCCCACCAATCACAAGTAACAAGGTTTCCGAACCACATATGAGCGATCTCGTGGGACAGAATGTATGCAATTAATTGTTTAAAGTAGCTGTTTGTATTTCCCTCCTCGTACAAAACATATGCTTCCCTGGTAAACAAAAACTGTCTTAATAATTTTCACTTTTTAATTTTCTTTCTCGGGGTAGCTATAGAAATATCTGCGGTTTGCATTGGTAATTAAGTTATGAGTTTATTGATTAATTTGGATTGTTTTTACTTTATGAATTTGTCGAGTCAGAAATTGCTATAATGAGATTGTTTATTTTTAATTAAATTATAAATTTCATTAAATTCTAATTTTAATTTGTAGAATTTATGGTGGTTTTTGTACCTGTAAGTAAGCAGACCCCAGTTTTCCATAGCACCTGCGGAAAAATCTGGAATAGCGGCTTGCGTCATTTTTAAATTACTATTGACGCTATAGAAATCTATGTTTGTGTGTTCACTCATGTTGCCAAGTAATCGTTGACCCACTTCAAATGCGTACTCTCCTTGACTTATGGCGCTCTCTCTAGCTATAACTTCATATAATAGAGTTGTATTGTCAGTGTCATAATGAGGTATAGTTTCATAATCAGCCACGATGAGGGCCAACAAATATGTGGACATTATTGGAGTAGTTAAATATATATCGTCTTCATATCCACTGTAAAAAATACACGATAATATTATTATTGCGGATTTACAATATAGCACATTATTTATTTCATTTTAATTAGCTTTGCCTTGCTATCGTTCCAAACTGTTCCTTTCCTAATGTCCTTCCTAATTCCTAATAAAGATATAAATACCCCACCATAAAAAAACGTATATATTGGGGTAATCATATAACGAGACGAGGTGCTCAGCTTCATGTGTGGAAACACATGAGGCAATATAGGCTTCATCATAATTATAAGCATTATAATATAATGATATCATTATGATATTCTCAGCGTTAGTTTGTGGTTGAGTGGAAACTTCTGTTTACAGATAAAAAAAGAGATATTGAGAGTCATTTTATAATATACCAACTTTTGCATGTGACTTCGTCCGCGTAATTTTATAAAATAAAGCCTATGTTATTCGCTGATAATATAGCTTTCCAGCAACGAAAGAATTTTTCAAATCGGTCCAGTAGTTTCGGAGTATATAGTTTCGGAGCAAAAAAACAAACAAACTCTTATAATATTAGTATAGACAAACATACAAAAATACACATCTCTCATTAAAATATTAGTATTGATGGATAATAAAATGATCTGGAGTTGCCATGATGACTTATTGATTTCTGATTTATCTTAGCATAAAATGACATAACCATTAAAAATGAGTATTCTGAAAAGTCTATATAAATAACAAAGTATATAAAATATGTGCATACCCTATGGTAGTTGGAACAGTCGATTTTTTGGTACAGGACCAACTTTTGTGTGTCGTGGGCCTCCTAATGGTAATGTCAAATGTGGCTTTAAAACTTGGCTCATCGTAGCAAGGAAAAGCTTTACGTGCAGAAGTCGCTTGAAATTGAGTTGTAGCCATCCAGCTAAAAACAATTTATAATTTAAGACGTGAGTGAATGAAGGTGATATGTCGCATAATTCCAATTTTGAATAAATCAAGGTTAAAGTTTTACTTTTAGTTTTTGAGATAAGTCGCCACGGAACTGAATTTTGTACTAAATTATGATGCGAAGTTGTGTAAACAACCTAAAATATTAATGATATGATAGCATTTAAACACTTGTACTATTTAATTTTAAAAAAGTGAACATATCTCCTTCTCCCATTAACAAAAGTAAACCCAAAAATGCGACATATCACCTTCATCTACTCACGTCTTCAATTATATTTTACATAGGAAATCATAAATGAAATTTCTTGTAATATTAACTAAGTATTAATAAAATCCACATTGTAATTAAACTAAATCTATTTCTATTACATAATATGACAAAATGCGTTAGTTTTTTATTTTATTTTAGGGGGGAACAGTCCCCCTTTCCTGGATGAAAGGTATGCCCTTTCCTGTATCTCCTGACAACGTGTGTGCAAATTACAGGATGATCGGTTGAGTAGTTAAGGCGTGAAAAGTTAACAGAGGGACAGACAGAGTTTCTTTCACATTTCAAAATCAAAATCAAAAAATTTATTTATCAATTAGGTTTCTACAAGAAACTCTTATGATCGTCATTATTAATTTAAATTTACCAGGGTTTCGGAAAAAAGCCAAGATGACGATCCTGAGAAGAAACCCCGAAAGAAACTCAGGATACTATTCTTTTTGTCATCATTAAAATATAAAATAACACAATACACTTAATTTTAACAAAATTAAAGTATAGTTTTAATACTAAACCATAGTACGAGCTCCGAATCGCTTAAATCCAGGCTTCTTTGTCGTTTAAATAATCAATAATTTATATTTATACGAGTATGTACGGTTGTAAAATAGACAAATGAATATTTTTTGTGTCAAATATAGTGAATTGTTACCTGGCGGTATCTGTGTGGTTGTTCTTGAACCAACTTCTATAAATTCCATACATGTCAGTGCGCAAAGATGCATTGAAGTCAATTGTTAAAGTGTAAACGGAATTCATATCAAGGACGGTGTTAGTCAAATTTACAATTAAAAAGTCCTGTTCATCATCATATATTACTGTTTGTTGTATAGTTGTATTCTCAACAGCCAGCGTAACCGTTCCAATATCCAAATCTTCTGAATGCAAAACGATTTGGTTAACATTCTCCTCGGTTGCCTCGAGTTGAATTCCTACTGTACCCCCGAAAGTTGACATTTCACTGTCGAAACCCCAGAACACGTCGTAATGTATTGGTTTTGTAGTAGTTGGTAATCTATATGCTTGGAGATCATCGTTGCGAACAGGTCCAGTCCAATCATTGTAGTTTTCGAAAACGCCCCCTTCTATCCTTTCATCTCCAAAAATAGTATTTCTGGCCTCAGGTGGAGTAATTTTTAAAGCTAGTGTGCTAACACATAATGTGAAAAGCACCGCTAGCTTTAGAGTTGCCATCTGCAAATCAGTAGCTAATTAATACTAGATGCAATAAGCGATGGTTCATGGTTCTTAGATTTTTCGTCGAATTCCTTGAAAACTTCATCAGACATTTTCAATTGATAAATAATGACTAACGTCTAATGAAATGTATTGAATATGTATGAAATGTACTTGAATATGTACAAATGTACTTGAATATGTACAAGTGTAAGTACACTCGAAAGATTTTTTATTCAAAAGCCATGGCTTGTAAAAATAATTTAATATATGAATTTAATAACTTCGTATTTTAATAATTAACATATTATTTACTTTACAAACAAATTTCAATTAAAGTCAGTCCAAGTACAGAAGTTTAATATATAATACATTTTATTATATGTATAAGTTAAATATACGACAATGGTTAACTTTACCTCTCTCTCTTTATACAAGTACTAGCTGGCGCCCGCGACTTCGTCCGCGTTGAAAAAGAAAAAAGTAGTCTATCCTGTGTCCTGTAACTCTAAATGTTTATCTACCAAGTTTCAATAAAATCAGTTGATTTGTTTAAGAGTTATAGAGGAACATATATACATACATACATCCTTCCCAAAAAAAATAGAGCCTATAAACACGATATTTCTGAAAACAAAATAACTTACTCCATAACCGACACTTACAGATTTATTATTAGTATTGATGATTATATTTATATGACTTCATTATAGTCAGTTGTATAATAAGTTATATATCATTAATTTACTTTTATCAGCACATGGCACGTGGCCTTCAAACTTATCCATCTTTCCAATAAATTTGGATTATAATAGATAAGAGAATCCTTTGTAAAATTACATGGAATTTTAATTACATTTTTTCAAAGGCATTTTGGCAAGCATTTAGACTACAGATATTTGTAATATTTATAATCAAAACGTTGAAAATTAGTTAGTATACTTTTGTTTCAATCAAAAATATATTTACTATTATTATTACTAGTTAACAGAACATTAGAAAATTCTGTGACATGCGTAGGAGTAGGTAAATCAATTATATCTTAAGCATCTACTGATGAAGTTATCAATTCATTGACTAACTAACCTTAATTTTAATCTATTTCCATTTTAAAAGAAATGTTAAATATCTAAATAATCATATTCCTTACTTTGGTGATTTTTTTTTACTTAATGTGAAGTTGTAGTGCGAATCATCGAAAAAAAATTAACACATACCTTTATGTCTGAGGGCGAGTTGAGCGAGGAATGAACTCCTCACAAATGAATTAGTATAATCTAATAATCTACATACACCATTCGAATTCACAATCATATTGATAACATATCGTCCACAATTTATTTATCGTGACTGTAATCGTTGTCTCGCTTTTAAATGCTTATAACCGGAGTCCAATCACCATTACTTAAAATTCTTAAGGTACATGTATCTTTTGATGTATAGGTTTATTTATTTGTGAATCGCAATGAAATAAGCTAAGCTATTCTCTACTCTTAATAACTAAATGTGTTTAAAATAAAAATAAAAACATTATATATTATTTCGCAAGGGAATGTAACAACTTATTTATGTATTTATTTATTATTTAATCAAAGAGGCAGTTCATTACTTATAGACGCAGCCATTGTAATAGACATTTCAAGTACTGCTATCCTCACAACAATTAGACACTTCTTATGATAAAAGGATTTAAACATGAAGGTGGTATGCAGGCCGAATACGGCCAAATCAATTACGGGTGGTTTTTGTCGCTTAGACACAATCTAGGTGTCGCTACAAATGGACATTTTCGAATTATTAAAGTAAAGACTTGTATTTACAGGGTATGAAATGTACAAGGTTCTGACATTCTCCAAATCGACAGATAATTGTCAAATACAAAAACAAAAGTCCTAATTCTTTTAGAGGAATATTAGACGGCCTAGAAATGAATGCTTTTGGTTCCATTACTAAAACGGCAAAGCGGCAAGGCTCTCTTTGCTACATTATCGGCCCTAACAAAAACGAAAAATCACCAGAATTAATATTGGTTGTATCTGATAAGCTAATAAATCTCTAAATGTCTTAAGAGTTCTCTGTTTCTAAAGCGCTCCATAGTGTATTGTCTAAGGTGAAAGTGATTGATCTATAATTACTGAACTTTTAACCTATAATATATATAATTTAACCAATAAACCTTTCTCTGTTTCCACTTGTGTAACGAAATCCTTGAAATAATTCAATGTTTGTGACTTCTCCTTCAGAAAATGAACAGACAATTTTCTCGTGAAGTCATCTATAATTACAAAAATGTACTGAGCATCCCCATATGAGCTTATGGATATTGGGCCACATTACGGTGTCCCACATTTACACAAAGATAAGACAAGAACCATTTTTCATTTTTAAAATGAGTGTAATAATAGGCCTAGGTAATACTCTAAACTCTAGATAAAGAGAATCTTATTCTTTTTCACTTTTCACGAAAAACATGTGAAGTTAAGTATCAAGTTCTTCCAGTCTCCGCAGAAAAGCTATTAATGTATCTGTTTCTTCACAATTAGAGTAATACATTAATAACTTTTCTGCGGAGACTGGAAGATCTTGTTACTTAACTTCACATGTTTTTGAACTTTTTAGGGATTAATTAATAAATAATGCTCACACTCGTGGAAAAATAATAAGATATAATTTTAGGAGCACAGAAATACATTTCGGAAAGTGTACGGTACTTATTTCCGAAATTAAAAATACCGTGGATATTAGAAGCATTATAAAACATTTCTAATATTCACATGTATAAATATTCACTTAATGCTCAAATTCGACGGGAATATTGATAAATCGTTTGATTATTAAAATTGGCATTCAAACACAAGCATGAATATCATACGCCATAGTCGAAATCCATTCTCTACGTCTAAACCGTTGGCTCGTAAACTCTTATTTAATCTGAGCCGTTGGTTACAGTTGGTATCAATAAATTACCTATTAAGATTATTCGTTGATTAGTTATTAATTAACTAATTTATAATTAAGATACGTTCGAGCTTATTTACCCATTCCCACCTTATCCACTAACCTATCAAGGTTGACATAACCATATCTCGTATTTATAGGTCTTTAGCCGGCGGCGGTAAGAACTATGATCATTATGATCATTATTCTTACCACCGGCTAAAGATTTCGAAATATAAAAAAACACCCAATTCACTATAATCTAAGTTTGTAATATAATTCAATTTCTACATAATATTTACATTTTTGGGGGTGTACAACACGGAATCTTACATTTGATGAAACTTAAAATTTAATTAAGTTAATTTTAATACATGCTTTTGAAAAACATTAAGAAAAAAAATATGAAAAATTCGTTATATTATACAATAACATTGGCGATCACAGCCAGGAGGATTGCAAAGACAGAAATTAAAGCGGTAGCAGCTGAACCAGGAGATGGAGGAACAACTAATTCTGGTTGTGGTTCGGTGACTTCTTCTACAGGCTCTACAGGTGGTGCCATACTAGCCTCTATAGTGTCACCGCCGTTTTCCAAATAATTATCCAAATCATCAATAATTGTTTCAGTCCAACGGAGGCTGTTTCGTGCAATATTACCCAGGGAGACTATATCTGAGTATTCATCTGCGGTCACGGACGCTTGTACAGTAGCGGCCCATTGCAAGTACTAGAAAGAAATATTGAATAAATAATATTAATATTAAGTAAATAGTTTCATGAGGTATGGATATATTTAAAAATTACTTACATCATCAACTTCTTCGTCAGTTCTTAATCTGGAGGATACATAAGATAGCGCATCTACTATTGATCTGGGGTGATCCCAACTGGAAGAAATATAATTCAATTAATATTTTTAATTAATCTCATTATTGTTTATTTTATAAGTCTCTACGAGTACTTCGAATTTACTTACGCGGCGGTAACATTATCAAAGTTATCCTTTATGTATTGGAACACAATTTGTGTATTTTCTTCATTTCCGGAAGCGGCTGAACTGAGAGCTGTGTCGTAATCTTGAGGACGTACGAGCTCATTGTCATTTACGATAGCGTCCAAGAATCTATTGAAAACATTTTTTTTTTTTAAGAAATCCTCATCGATGTCAAATGAGCCTTACTTACACTAATGAACAATAAGTAAATATAATCTCTTAGTTTCATAAAATCACTTTCATGTTTCTTTTTATGTAAATGTTGTCAGACAGGTTGACGGTCTACTTGACACGTCAGAACTTACTCAATGATTTGGGCTTCGTGAGGAGTGCAACCAATAGTCATGAGAATTAGAATCTTTTCCGTGTAAACATTATGTGTTTGGAATCTCTGCCAGAGCTCATTGAAGTCACCTGCTGAGCCTTCACGTAAACCATTACAGTACACCCAATTACGACTGTCAACAGGTACCCTAGAAGAAACAAATAGTATTATTTTTATGTACATTTTCAAATATGGAGGCTATCGAAATAGCAGTACTTGAGCAGTACAGGAAAGTGTAAAATATACTCACTCTACATTATTATCAATCAGATTTCTAAACTGTCTGTTGGCTTCGTCACGGCAAGCTCGTACATTCATAGAACACATAACGGGGGCCAGTTGATAACGGAGATATGACCGCATGAAATCTTCGTTTGTTTCTTCTACATAACCAAGATCTGCCATAACGTTTGTAGACCATGTTATAATTTTGCCCTAAAAATAGTCAAAATATTGAGTTGTCAAAATGCCGTCACATTCTTACTAATATTATAATTGTGAATATGAGTTTGTTTGTTTGTTAAGCTTTCACACAAAAACTACAAAACCGATCACCATGACATTTTGCAGACACATTGTCTGGGACACCGGGTACAGGAAGCTCTGTATGAAAATCTGACGCGCTTGAGTATTACAAAATGGCAATAGCCAAAAATCTTTTTTGCAAAAAGCTGCCATGAGCTTGCGGTTCATCCGAATCGTCTGTATTTTAAATGGGAGCTTAGTTTGGGTTCACTAAACATCCCCTCTGACCCTCTGAAACGCTCGAGTTGTATTTAAATTTTTACCCCAACCCCCATCGACCCCACCATCTAAACCGGCAGATTAATACATATTCGTTATTGGAAACACGTGGGATATATACATTGACAACATCTGACGCGCTCGAGTAAATCCCAAAATCCCCTCTTGGGTTCTATACTATAATGGTCAACTTGATGGGTGGTAACCGTCGCCTATTACACAAGCAAACGCCACAGATGCTGTAAGTGCGCTGCCGACCATATAGTATCATTAAGGATAAGGGGCTCTGGCATCTCTTACTAACACATGAATCTTGGGACTTGAATGTGTATTGTGTCCTTAGATGACACTAATCACCTGCTTTCAGATACTGTCAGACTACTAATCTTCAATCACTGTAAGAAAATGTGAAATAATGTTTAGCATTTACATTATTTCACATTTCAGGTGCTGGATAGCCTGGAACAATTAGTAATTCATCAAAAACTGGTTGCTATCGACTTAGTACAAGTAGTTTTCAATTCAGCTAAACCAATTCCTCTACAATTTCCCAACGCCTTTAAAATTGACGATTACTATGAAATACTAGAAATCAACTTTGGCAGTGTAATCGCACCGGGACCTTACATAATAGTACCACACAGTTCCAGCCCTACCACGCCAGAAAAGCGTTCATGTTTCCATGAGCCTCAGTTCAAATCAAAATACGTTTTATCCATCACTCGCGACAGTAGCCTCGGAAAGTCATATTCTAACATCGCTATTGCCAGAAACGAGACGTAAGTATATTAATAACATAGGGTACCTTTCATCGTTCAACGCGGATGAAGTCGCGGACACCAGCTAGAAAACTATATTTGTGATTTAAAATCCATTGTAAAACTAGTTGAATTGAAATCATTTTCAACCGACTTCCAAAAAAAGAGAAGGTTCTCAATTCAACTGTATTTTTTTTTAAATGTTTGTTACCTCATAACTTTCAACTGGGTGAACCGATTTTGATGATTCTTTTTTTATTTGAAAGCTGGTGCTTTCCGTATGTTCCCATTTCAATTTGATCCAGTTTCTGACAATGGCATCCACGAGAAAACGGTTTGAAGTCGATTTTATTTTTTGTTAGTTATTTTTTTTAAATGTTATTACCTCCAGTTCAGTCAAGTAAGGTGTACCAATAAGTCTGTTCCTCAACCACGTAAATCCGATCATAGCGGCAACCCACGGTGCGTATTCTGTCTCATATTCGAGGAAGGAAAGGATATTCAAGGCTCTTGAATATGTCATTAGTCCAGAACGAGCGAATTGGAAAACGTCATTAACAATCTAGAAATAGAAATAAATACAAAGGCTAGTAAAAATATTCATTTTAATAATTCATTATTAATTACTTAAGTACCAAACAAATGGCCAGAAATAATGTTATGAAGCGAGTATTTATCTAAATTAATTATAAAACAACAAATAGCTGGAAGATCTAATATAACAGCACTAACAATATTCTGTTAATACATATAGCAACCAAAGGAACCATTTGAAAGTAAATATTTAATTTAAATATCAGACTTTTCAACGCGTCACGAAAGCTTACCTGAGCTCTATTATATTCATAGATGAGAGTTCTTTCAGGACCTCTTAGAGCGAGAGCAATAAGGTTCCAGGTGTAGTCATCATAATTAACTCTGTAATAACCTGAAATAAATATTTTCTACATTAACTAGAACAATTTCTACGAATAATATGACATATTTTTCATAAAAATTAGAAAATAACAAATTAAGTATTATGCTATGGTTGTTACCTGTTTGCTTTTTGTTGAAAACGACCCATTCGTCACCAGTACTACCTCTATTGATAACAGCAAGAGTCGAGGAGAGAATGTGAGTTGGTTTAGTATTTTCAAAGTCAGGGTTGCTGGCAGTGGCGAAAGTTAACGGAATGATGTAATTGAAGTTTACAGTCGAATATCCCGTGTTGATATTGAAACGACGCTGTAACCAAGATATTTAGCAAAAAATTCAAACAGCCAGATCCAGTATCGATTAAAAACCATTTTGTAACCTTTTTTTTTCTACAGCAGATAAAAGGTGACAAGTACTTTCGTGAACGAAATATACTTCGTGTGTTTTTCGTCAATTGAGAAATTGTTCTATTATTCATTTGATTAACTGAAACCAATACAATAAAGTCTTATTGTATTGTACTTAAGTTTACAACAAAAATGAGTAATTACCTGGGAAATAGTCATATCGCCAGTCTCGTGATTAACTTGTACTTGCAGCACTGGATGTCCTGGCTGTTCAGTCCAGGAATTATAATAATCGATAACTGAGAAGTCAGATGGATATTCAGAAAGAGCGTTAGCCGTAACAGCAGCATTTTGAAGAGATTCAAAAAGATTAATTGGCTTTGCAGTTTCAAAAGAACTATAAAAAAAGTTTTTATAAAAAGGCATATTTATACAAAGTAATGTAAACAAAGTTGATTTCTTATTTTTACCTATTCAAACTTACAAGTTTTCCAAGTATTGTCTCAACCCTTCCCGGTGTACTTCAAAGCCAAGCAAATGTTCTGTCATCCTAATGACAGCTGCGCCTTTATTGTAACTGATGGTTGAAAACATAGCGCTCACTTCACTCGGGCTTCCCACTCCAGGGTTGGTTAAAGGATGCGCATTTGCTGAGTCAGTTAGTAAAGACGTGTGAATTTGTTCAGTAATGAAACGAGTTTCAAGACCCATGTCCTCTACCTAAAGATTTTAAAAATAATACTATAATATTTTGAGCTTCATTATAATTTACAGATAATATAAATATTTTTTATAAATTTTGTATTAAGAGTTATTGTGATGACGTACCCAATAGGTTAGGAAGTACTGATAGTATCTTGCGAAACCTTCGTTAAGCCAAAGCACATCCCACCAATCACAAGTAACAAGGTTGCCGAACCACATATGAGCGATCTCGTGGGACAGAATGTATGCAATTAATTGTTTAAAATAGCTATTTGTGTTTCCCTCCTCATACAACACATATGCTTCCCTGGTAATTACAAAAACAGTGTTATAATTTCCGATTTTTGAAAGGGTATTAGGTATTAGCTATTGATTAGTTCTGTATTAAGTATTCTTTTCGTGCATTTTCATCGAGACACTTTAGTACAATATTTTCTCCCACTTGCTTGGAAATGGCTTCATTTTTAAAAAATAATACTTAATGACCTTTTCTGTCATCTCGCTGGCGATTTCTGTTATGAGGACTATGATAGATATTTCTGAATAGCTTAAAATAATTTATTGTTTTTCAATATTCAAAAATTCAGTAATTATAATAAATTTTGTTACCTGTAGGTAAGTAGGCCCCAGTTTTCCATAGCACCTGCGGAAAAATCTGGAATAGCGGCTTGCGTCATTTTTAAATTACTATTGACGCTATAGAAATCTATGTTTGTGTGTTCACTCATGTTGCCAAGTAATAGTTGACCAACTTCAAATGCGTACTCTCCTTGACTTATGGCGCTCTCTCTAGCTATAACTTCATATAATAGAGTTGTATTGTCAGTGTCATAATGAGGTATAGTTTCATAATCAGCCACGATGAGGGCCAACAAATATGTGGACATTACTGGAGTAGTTAAGTATTTATCGTCTTGATATGAACTGTAAACAAAAATAACACAATATAACTAAGCATTTACACGTAGACATATAAAACAGACGGCAGCAGTAAACTGCCGTCTGTCTATATCTAATATCTAATATCTGTCTAATGGGATGCATAGCATAATGTGCAAGTCGCAAAGTGTACTTCTCTCCGTGAATGTTAATATTCTCTCTAACTTGATTCAGCCTGTTTGAGAAAATCACTCCAACAATGAAGATGTTTTTTACTCGAAAAAGTAACAAATAAATAAATTAAAATAACAACTTACGGTATTACAGATGTAGTTGATTCAATTTTCGTGCAGGACCAACTTTTATGTGTTATGGGCCTCCTTATAGTAATGTCGAATGTGGCCTTAAAGCTAGGCTCGTCGTAGCATGGGAAAGCTTTGCGTGCAGATGTAGCTTGAAACTGGGTAGTAGCCATCCAGCTAAAAATTAAGTATAAAATATACGTGACCATTTTTTTTTGTTAATGTCGATGACGGTGCACTTGATGGTAGGTGACTACCGTCGCCTATAATACAAGTAACGCCATAGGTGCTGCAAGTGCACTGCCGACCATACAAGGATTAAGGATAAGGGATAAGGAAAGAGATAAGGATAAGGGATAAGGGATAAGAATACGGGATTAAGTATAAGGGATAAGGATAAGGGAATGGGCTCTGACATCCCTTACTCACTCACCGAACCCAACAGCACGTATGTTGTTACATCACGGTGATTTACCTTAAGGGGTGGTTAAGTACTGCCCCCAGACGGTCTCCCCAAATGACTGCGAAACGCAATGTGCCCTGCCACTGCTTTCCAAATTCAGACCCCGGGAAATCGAACCCGGGGCCCCTGAGAAATTAGGCAAGCAGTCTTACCACCGATTATGGTTATGTTAAATTAAACTGCCTTTTCGCAGATATAGCAGCAAAAGATATTTCAAGATTTATTTTACTAATATAATTCAATATTGCGTGTTAAAGTTTTAAGTGTGTCTTGTATTAATTGAGATTTTTGTGTTAATACACTTTAATTACCTGGGTGAGTCTGTATAGTTGTTCTTAAACCAACTCCTATAAATTCCATACATGTCTGTACGCAAAGGTGCGTTAAAATTAATGAATAGAGTGTAAGTGACGTTCTGGTCAAGAACAGCACTGTCTAAATTTACAATTAAAAAGTCATGTTCTTCATCGTAGGAAACAGTTTGCTGTATTATATTATTTTCCTGAGTCAATGTCACTGTTATTATATTTAAATCTTCCGAGTGCAAAACAATTTGGGTGACATTTTCCTCGGTTGCTTGGATTTGAATTGTTACTGAACCGCCGAAATTTAACATTTCGTTATCAAAACTCCAAAATATGTTATAATGTAAAGGCTTTGTAGTGGTTGGTAATCTATAAGCTTGAAGGTCATCATTGCGGAGTACAGTATCATCCCAATCTTTGTAGTTTTCGAAAACGCCGCCTTTTATCCTTTCGTCACCGAAAATTGTGGTTCTGGCCTCGGGTGGTGAAATTTTTAGAGCTAGTGTGCTGATGCAAAAAGTGAAAAGCACTGCTAGCTTCAAACTGACTTCTGCCATCTGAAAATTACAAGTCAATAAGAGACATTTAGTTCGAATGTGTTGTTCTTTAAATTTATTTAATTAAAATTTCGTTGTATTACCAGTACTCTCTTAGGTAGATGAAACTAGAAATAAATTTGTCTTAGTAGTTAATATCATGGATGCACAAAGTCACAAATGTTGAAGTATTGCGTCGAATGAAAAAAGGAATGGAGGTGCTGAGGACTATAAAGGAGAGGAAGCTGCAGTATTTCGGGCACGTAATGACAGGCGAAAGATACCGTATTCTTCAGCTAGTGATGCAAGGTAAAATACAGGGGAAGCGGAGCAGAGAAAGACATCCTGGCTGAAGAATTTAAGAGAATGGTTCGGATTGAGCACTCGCTCCCTCTTTCACGCAGCAGCTTCCAAGGACAGAATAGCTGTCCTTGGAATTACATCCTGTTTTGTCATCTTGCAACTAGTGCTAATTTCACTAAAAGGACATGCGTGTACTCTAATCAGCGTTCGAGCTAAGGCGAGTCAGGGCGCTCTATCCGCGTACTGCTATTCGCAACAGATTCTAATCAAACTAGCATACATCATACATTATCAATACCGCGAACTACAGCGAACCGACTTGCAAACGGAAAACCCGTTTTTTTTAGCGGAGGGAAATGCTGGCACTCGCGAAGGGCCACGCACATAGCATGGTTCCCTCCCAGATCACTACGAGTATAGATTTTATTTCAGTGTGAACCTGTTTCGCTTGGCTACACTTAACTCACTTAGAACTTAGTTTCGGTTAACTTCGCTCCCTATATTAGGCTGATTTTTAGGCACGTGAAATTTTGATGGAAATTTAGAGATCGGAATAAATTCCAACTCAGAATCATTCCTAGCGCAAATGTTTGTCTATACTTCGATGCTTTGTTATTCTAATAATGTTGTTAGCTTTCTGGTCTTTGCTCCAAAAACGACGTCGACTTATTTGGTTGTCAGTATTTTTTGTTACATTCAGGGCCTCTTTCACAAACTACAAGTGTTGATTAGTTACTTTTAGAAATCATTTTCTGTTATATTGAATTATGCACTCGGTTTACTGCATCATTCGATAGCCGATTTTTTTTTTATTATTTTCTATTTAATGTTTGGGACGTTTACCGTACAAACAAAGGTATATCAGCTCCATTATCCCCGGTTACCAGTGACTTTAAATGACAGGACTTTTAATGGCCTACTTGACGTTTGAGAAACAGGCGCAGAATCAAATAATAATTTTATACTTATAAAAAAATTTAAACACTTACCATGTCTGAAGACGACAGCACCACTTCAGGAAGGAACAATCTTTTCGGTAATTAATTACTTTAATCATCATTCGAATGCGCAATCTTATCGATAACATATCATTCTCAATTTAAATCAAAACCGCAGGATCTAATCGTTAAGCCATTTTTAATCTCTCGTAGATAGATAGGTCTCTTTATATTGCATGTGGTTTTCTTTTTGTAGAATTAGATGACCAGTTCAAGCCCTCCTATTGCGTAAATATTTTGCCATGTTTCACACATTTTTGAAGTGAAAACTTCTATAGGCGCATTGGGCATTTTTGAGATGGGAAAAAACCATTGAACTCGCGACACTGTCATGTAATGAAACCATGTAACCATTTAAAATAATTTCAAAAAAGATCAATTTTTGAGATAGGAAAAAAACCATTTAACTCGCGACTTGTGATGTAATGTAACCGAAACCTCTGTATATAAGTATGTACTTTCCTGATGATTCAATAAATTGTTTTTTTTTTAAAACATTCTTACTAATTTTTATCTTATTTTTATTTTATTTACGAGTATAAAAAGTGTTCTAAGATGTTATAACCTTAGGAGTAAGGAAAGTAAAATCGAGGTTAAAAGAATAAAAAAAAACAAAAATTAAAAATGTAATTTATTTTTCATACTAACTGTTACACTTATTAAATATTGTTACAGCGTGTAATATAATTAAACTATTTAGGCTCTATTTACACTCTAGTTACGTTAAATAAATAAGTTTCTTGTTGAGAACTTAATGGGCAATTTTAATCAATTTCATGTGAAATCTCGAGAACTTTGAGTTATATCTATCTAAAAATTGTTTAATACCTATATAAAGTTTGTAGAAAATATAATTTATTATAATTTTTAACCAATGAGGTAATTAAGTTATTGAAAAATAAATTAGATGACTCGTATCAAACGTACCAAATTTAACATAAATGACTATTTCTTGAGATTTCATCCATAAGTTAGCATTGGATACCCCATGATGATCACTTTGATGGATTACTGACATTTTAGTATCACCATTATTACCAAAGAAATTATTAATGCAAGCAAACTGTTCTTGCTAATATTCTGCTGTGGTAAAGGCGACATTATCAAATCATCAATGTCATCAATCAATACTAATAATAAATCTGTAAGTGTAGGTATTGTATGTATGTTCCTTCATAACTCTTAAACGAATTAACTGATTTTCATAAAACTTGGTAGATAACATTTAAACGGGCACAAACCAATGCAAACGGGAGCGTTGCGTTATTACGAAACGATAGAAATAATTGCATTATTACGAAACGACGAAATAAAGCCCGGTGATTGGTTGTTGTAAGACCCACATAAAATTTTGACCAATCACTGGGCTTTATTTCTATCGTTTCGTAAATACGCAACGCTCCCGTTTGCATTGGTTTGCTCTTGGCTAGAGCCCCTGGATAGAGTGCTTTTTCTTTTTCAACGCGGACGAAGTCGCGGGTGCCAGCTAATATATTATAAAATCTCATGAATTCTGCTATTACAATATTAAATTACAATAAAAAACGAGAAATTACTAATAGAAACATTTTCGAGTAATGCTAAGTCCTACGTGACTTAATTTACAACAGTAGTACGACATCTTTGGTCTAGGCCATAGCTAGCTTATATACAATAGGCTACATAGTAATAAAATACTAATATATTGGAAGTTTACAGACTAACCAGTTTACAGTATCTAAACATTATTTGTTTGCTATAATTTGGTTCTGTAAAAAGGACGACATGATGTTCCGACTCGTTCTCTGCAATTGTACTGTGAGATTAATTCTAAAGGGGAACCTAGCTAGATGATAAAATTGCTTGACAAACATGCTAGACGAAGCTTGACTCAATGTCAAGTATGCTTGTCAAGTATCCGAACTTATTTTCAGTTTAAACTGCCAAGCATGCTTGCAAAAAAATATTCATGAAGCGCTTAAATACGTGCTTGACAATGTTTGTCAATGTACACCAAGCTTCGTTCTAAACATTCAAATTTGCTTGACAAGCATTTTTGAACGTGCTCTCCAAGATTAACCGTATATTAGTGATCTCTTTAGAAGATACTAAATACATAGTGTACAAGTAACTTAGTTTAAAGACGCTATCCCCATCTGTTTATATCAATCTTAGCTAACTTAGCGTTTTAAATAGTCGGGATTCACTGCAAGGGAGAAAAAGATTTAGAACTTTTATTTTTAACCAACTTGGCGAAGGTATATCCATATTTATTTTATATGCAAATTTGTTGTGTTCTTACATTAAAGATATATTTTCGTTAAGTAATGATGTCGATGGCTAGAAATGATTAAGAACGCAAAATATCGCATGTATACTAGAATAAACAGAATTTATACTAGGATAGTTTTAATGTTCTCTTAACTGCAAATTTATAAAATACTTATAAAAAACGTCCCAATGTTTTTTAATTTAGTATTTGAATCACGCAAGCGTAGCGTTGACAGTGGTGGTGGATTCTTTAGCCGAGTCAGCTGCCAACAGCCATTGAACTATAGTGTCGTAGTTGCGTTGCATCCACTGCACGTTGGCGGCCGTCCGTTCCAAGACTTGCTGGACAGGACGACCCAGCTCTCCGCAGGACTCCTCTACGAATCTTTTCAACTGCAAAGCGACAAGCACACTTATAACAATGTTCGTCTTAACTTGTGTTCTAGCTTTAATGTTTCTGGTTACTTATATTTGTTTGTTTATTTTAACTGACTTTCTACCTGACTCCACCTTACTCATTCCTACCTAACTACCTGGTTATCCTACCTGACCGAAGGTAATTTGGCACGGCAGTAGCACAGCACAATCCGCAGTAATCATCCTGTAGAAGACCTCTATGAAATAACGGCAGGTGTGTTTCGGTGAGCGATTGAGATATGCCAGATCTCTTTTCCTTTACCCTAATTATCTCTCTCTCTCTTTCTCTCTCTCTGCCTTCTCTCATCGAAGAGTTAAACTTTTTTTTTAAGCCTAAATAATGTCTCATGTTCATGACTTACCTCTTCATATTCGTGTGGTTGGTTTAACCTTCTTGTTACTATCTTCAATATGGAGTTGACCGTTGCAATAGAGCCGACACTGAAATATAATACATAATAATATTAAAATTTCGCTAATTAAATGACTAATTCCATTAAAACCTTTTTAATTTGACCACGAATATTTGTAAAAATTTCATGCAACAATTAGGTAAATAAAAAAAATGGCGTCCTCTTTTAGCGTACATGCGCGCGCATAGCGGCCAGGTCGCCGCGGCCGAGCTTCATTGGCCTTTCGGACTACACACATTTCATTATTTCATTAACGCAAAAAGCAAAATCTTTGACCTCATTGAGCCGACACATTAACTCTCGACTGAGAGTAATCTGGGGTATGAAAATTCCTTAAAAAGAAATACTCACTACTGGTTGACTCTCTGCCAGTTGGCTCTGAGGAAGTTGAAAGCAATAGGCTGGCCGAGCGCGGAGCCCGCGACCGCCGAGAAAACTCGCACAGTGTCCTGTTTGCGGATTCCGCTGTCATTGCGCAGCGACAGTTCCAAATATCTGCAATATACAACACGTTAAGGGCCACTCTTGCAAAAGATTTACAGAGCAATTATTATGGTGTATTCAAAAGTTCTTTGTACATTCACAAACTGAACTAAGCGTTGACGGCAGTACAGACGTACTGAGATAGTGTTATTAAGGCGAGGACTTATCAGAAAAGCGTTGTTTTCGTCGCTAATTTAACTTCTTACAGTAAAATTAAAACTTAGATAAAGATACAGTGCATATAAGTATTTAAAAAAGTTTGAATCGGACAGTTTGCCCCTTTGCCCGTCTTGGTCACGATATTTGTGTGTTATGAGTAAATAAAGAGTGGGTGCTACCTGTAGAGCAAATATGGTGCCCTGGTACATCCGAGAACAGTAAGAAGGATCTCGCGCTCAGAGGGCGAGTTTGCAGCGCGGAATCGCTCCCACGCGAACTGCCACTCGCGCGCGCCACCTGCGTGCACTCCCACGCAGTACACTGTGCTGCGCACGTCTGTCGGGATCCTGTACAGTCGAGCAACAAATCCAATTAATTTAATATTATATTACACATATCGGTACCCTTTTTTCGTATTCGTACACACGCATGTTTTTAAGTACCTATTTATTCGACAGCCCGTCTGGTAGCAGTAACCACCTATTATAAAAGACCACCGTGAAATAACTATTTGTTTGCTGTTGTGTATGAGTAATACTCGTAGATACCAGAGCCCTTAATTCTACTATTTTCAGTGCACCTGTGGCGTTGCTTGTATCATAGGCGACGGTAACCACCTACCATCAAAGTGGTCTGACGACCACATAATAAAGAGAAAGCCTAATGTTGTTTAGTTTATTTTAATCTTTATTATGTTGTTTCTTTAGTGATACAAAAAAAGTATAGATTTTTTTTGGTTTTAAGTACATTCATTAAGTACCCTCATTCATTTTCTTACCAAATTCTATAAATCATATTTTCAAATAATAAATTAATAATAGTGATAGTATATCATATCGTATATCATGATATCGTTTGATAATGATAGCAAATGATAGCAATTATGAGTACTCAAGGCTTTACTATGAACGAAGCATGGAAATATTTTGAATAATATTTAGTATAAGTATAGTATAGTATTTCTATAGTATTTCAGGACCGTCAGCGCGTTTACTTGCATTCCTGTGATGTTTATAACAATTTTGACGAAAATCTAGGGTTTTTAGGTCTAGAAATCGATCTGTCAGGGTTTTATCTTCGAGAAAATTCGTTTTAGGTAGTTTTTTTAATGGAAACAAAAGTAATACCGCTTGCTCGTTTTATAATATTTTAAATTATTAATTATTAATTCAAGTATTTTTGAATTTTTTATCTATAATGTTTCAATTAGACTTTCTATCTTACATGTAAAAAACTTTAAACCCTTCATTGGCCCGAGCGAAGCTCGGTCACCCAGTCTGGTTTTATATAATTAGAAATAGCAGTAAAGGAATACTGACTCGTTGTAAGCGTCAGGGTTGGGCGTAAGCATCCAGTTGGCATACATCCTGACGCAGTGCTCGAAGCAATCTACGTGCTCGAGATGGCAGGCAGTGGAGAGTAGGTCGACGCGATGCTGTGCCCGCACCACGCTCTCATTGGCTGCTGCCTCCCAGCCAAGCTCCTTCACAGGACCTTCGAGGAGCCGCAACACGTAACGCTGTCAACCAAAACACCAATTGCATATTAGATATTTTTTTATGGATTCCTACGAAACCAACGCTACGTAACCAGTTACGTGACAAGAATTGTTTTTCTTGCTACGAAACCAATTACGTACAAATATATTTTTTTCTTTCTACGAAATAGCCAATAGCAATGCCTGTGTTAACGAAATACAAAAATGTGTTTTGTCCTTTTCCCACAAATGCAAAGATGTGTCAGAAACTGGTTTCATAGCGTTGGTTTCGTAGGCGGTCGTACATAACTAGTTTCGTAGGAAAAAGACCTCTTTGTACGTAATTAGTTTCGAAGCAAGAAAAATAATCCTTCACACATAACCGGTAACATAGCATTAGTTTCGTCGGCGGCCGAAGCGCAGCGAACTTGAATGAGAGATATATTATTTCGATGCCGAAGCGTTTCCCCCAGGGGTTACGCCACCCCCGCAGACCGTTTATTTTAAGTAAAAATTACAATTTTTAATTAATTTTAAATAACAAAATAAAATTACCGTTACAAGTTTTTTTAATATTTACAGTTACAAAAAAAATTATTTCAGTTACGGGGGTTTGGGGGATTAGCCTCAACCTCCGACATAATCGGACATAATGACGCGAATTTTTATGCCAATCAATATATGGGTATAATTTTAATATAGACGACATAAAAACTACTTTCAATGAAAAGATTATGAAGAAAACAAAGGTTTTGGAAAAAGAATCATATAAATGTGTCAATCTAAAAATAAGACTATTAATAGCATGTCTGCTGTTTTATGTCGATAAATGTAGTAAGGGCATATATCAATGCTTTACTGGAATGTTATTCTTGGATGAACTTTGACATATAAGAAGACTATCAATAATATGAAATGATACTGCAATTGCCTAGGTTCCTATCTTATTATAATAGTAATTAGGTACCAAATCTTGCTTTCATCCAAATAAAATTCTGTCATGTAAAATTTCAATTTTCCATTATCATATCCTTTAGATACACTGGTTGCGGAATTTGTAAAAAAAAATTACGTAACTTTTTATTGGAAAATTACGATAAAATCTAAATGTATGATGGTTTATTGTTTCTTCAATTAAAAAAAAATATGCCATTGCATCGGTATTTTTGATGATGAATACTGACGCATTGATAAGTATGTACGTATTGATAAAACTTTAATCTTTAATTATCAACAAATTTTGCTTTTTTTTTAAGATAGACTGAAAGCAAATGAGCGTAACATTTTATATTGTTACTGATAGTATAAAAAAATAAGGCTGGTCGAGAAATTTCCTAATGACTAATCTATATAAATAACGATGATACAATTTTGAAACATTCTTCAGGAGCTGATAGTAAGTATATCGTCTACAATCTTTTTTGATGGCGGAAAAACAATAGAAGAATAATTTATACGTAAGTAAAAGTAAGTAAAGTAAGTGTAAGTAGTAATTTTGCAAGGCAGGCATGGTAAATACTTTAATGATAGAATTAAAAGCCGACAATGACAATAAATATTTTTAATAAATATAAAATTGAGCATAAAACGACTTGAGCGTGTACGTCATCAAATGTTTTAGATTTGAACTAATTAAGAATGTTTGCACATTCTTTCTCTTTCCGTTAATTTAAAACCATTTCAAACAAAAATTCAAAAGATACCCCATCAAGATCTATTTAAAGAAAAATCAATTGAAATAATTATTTCTGGTGTGATCTTTAACTAAGGGCCTCGTAAGAAAGTCATTCATCAGCAACAATACCACAGATGGCGCTTTGATTAATAAAAACATTTGATTTTTTTTAAATTGCGTTTTTCCAAAAAATACAACTACCTATACATAATACTTTCTAAGTCTACCTATAATTTAGGTAGACTTAGTTTAGGGCCTCTTTCACCATCTCTGAGTAAAGTGTCAAGTAGGCTAACTGTAAATGTTAAGTAGGCTAAGAAAGCGTACGAGTTTCACCATCTTCGAGTAGCATTACTACTCTAGGGTACTACTATTATTACTATTATTACTAGATTATTACTAGGTAGCATTATTACTAGGGTAATTTCAATGAAATTGACACAAGATACTCATTTGACATTTGCTATCATTGAAGATAACATTTGCTCGCCAATTAGCGTTACTTGAAAAGTAACTAATCAACACTTTACTTTTAGTTGGTAAAAGAGGCCCTATTGTATGCAAAGCTAAGTACACGGAAATATCGACCTTGTATTCCAGGTAATAAGCGCCTTTGGACAGCATAGTGTCGATGTAGCCAAGCGCCACCAACCCCGCCTTCCAAGGTACGTAGCTACTCTCATGACTGAGGTAGCTCGTGACGTCCAGCGCACTGCGGTAGTCCAAGCGACCACTCAAAGCCAGGTTCATGGCATCGTCCACTATCTGTCCACGGTTTATCGGATGAATCTCTTGGAACCTCTCGGGATCGTTGAGCACCTTTATGAGCATGTCCCAGTTTCTTTTGTCGTAGTTTATGCGATAGAATCCTGGAAAGACGGTGTCCAAATTTTTGTAAAACTTATTGGCAGCTTAATTTAGAATTTTAAACTAGCACAGCTGAGTTTCTAAAACGTCTAGTTGTTAAGATCATTTAAGGTTGAATCGTCTACTCCAGTTCCTAGTAGATCCACTCAGAAAACCGCCTCAGAACTCAAATTATGTGGTTAGGCGTGTTAATGTAGGTTGTTTGAGCCTATTCTCTTATGGGTATACGGTCTTGGCCATAAGGTAAAGTAGGGTAAGGCAAGGTAAGGTAAGAGGATTCTTATGGGTAGGTACCTAAATTATACCTTACCTTAGTCTTATCATTTATACCCTAACTTGTATGTATTTTAGAAATCTATACCCATCACATATCAAGCAACATACTGCCTGAATTTGTTTTAAAAATTATATACAGTATCATTTTATTTGTTAAAGATAAAAAGTACTACTAGTTAAGTAAGTAGTTAATAAGTCGCATGTTTACAACGAAGTGAAATTAACCATTGATTAATTCTCTTCAAGTGGACAACCACTTGTTATCAGACATAATATAATTAATTTATGATTAATGAAGTAGTACACATACCTGTCTGTTGTATGTTGGCAATAAGCCAATCTTCGTTTTTTATGGCGATGTCTTTAATAACAGTCGACTTCTCTCCCCTCAACCACAGTTTAGGACTGGTCGACTTGAAATCCTTTTCAGAAGCCGTCGTGTACGATATTGGTATCCACCAAACTGGCGACTCTTGTTCTGACGTATTGTTGATCAAAACGAAACGTTCCTGAAAAATATTTGTTGGGTGTATGTATTTCTATAATATACATATACATTGATACTGATTCGCTATTGCTTACATACATTCCTCTGATACAAACGCAGAGGGTCAGATTGTAAGTATTATATCTATATCTTCAAACATTCCACACAGCACCATCTAGTTTCCCTTGCCCGCGACTTAAAAGTCTTCAACTTACTCAGGCCTTAGGCCCTGACTTAGGCACTGTAAAGTCATTTCGAGGGCCTCTCCTACCGCCTTAAGCACATCTTATTTCACTCCGTGAAATGATAGCAATTGTGCTGTTGCATTTCAGTGAGTAAGGGATGCCAAAGCCCATTTTCCAAAACCAGTATGCACGGTAGCGCACTTGCAGCACCTGTGGCGTTGCTTGTGTTATAGGCGACGGTAGCCACCTACTATCAAGTGGACCGTCAGACTGTCTGTCTGTCTGTTGTACAGAATTATTTCATTTTTCTTCACACTAAGCAATTGAAAACTAGATTTAACAACAGCACACATGCCTACTGTTATTTCACATGAAATTTTTTATATCTAAAAATGAATGGTATTCATTTTTAATGTAAGATTTAGGTTCCGGTTGATTTTGGGTAGTCGTAAATGACTGTTCATTTTCAAGGTTGAATTCCTGATATTGGTATTTGGTACAACAGAATCACTTTAGGTATTATTTAATTGTATGTTTAATGCAGACGATAAACTAATCCTCCGATAAACTAATCAAAAAGACTCAATATCTTATCATCAGTTTTCATTTTAAATGGTAATTCTCATTTCACATTACTATGTATTTCAACGGTTGAACTTTGTATTTTAATATGACTCGTTAATAGTAGTGACATCTGTCGTCGATTAAGAGGAAGCGAGACAGAAAATTTATAAAATATACTTAATAGCGGTGCCACCTAACCAAAAAATTTGGAAACTTCATAAAAAAAAATTTCATTTTCTGGTAGGTACTCAAATATTATTTCGAATTTATCATTAGAATTGAATTTGAAATGCATCGTTGATATGTAAATTAAGTGGATAGTGTAAAATTATGTAGAAATTTTAAATAATGTAAATATTTAATAGTAGGTGCAAAATAAAAATTCCTAGCTTATTCTTTATCCCTTATTCAATCGGAGGCAAAGTCGCGAGAGGAAAGCTAATTTATCATAAAATAGAAACTGACCTGTTTGAAGTAAAGTGCTCCACTGTCATAATCCCTCGTGATGGTCAGGACAGGGAAACCGGTCTGCAGTGTCCAAGAGTCCATGACTACAGCTACGTCAGCGTCGAAAGACCCCTTAACTCTGGCCGCGTTTGTGAGGGCATCCCACAGGTCCTGCTGCTCAGCATCCCCAAATTTCTTGGCGTTTAAGTAATCCGTGATACCGCGATTGAACACTTCGTTAGTCAAGAAGTGATTCATCATACGAAGAATCGCTGATCCTGTAAATGTCCATTATACAAACGTAAATTAAACTTACACAAGGCTATATCGTGTAACTTCTTGGTAATTTATTTTCCTTGGTTTATCCAAAGATGGCGCTGCAAGTCTCATCTTGTAGTAATTTTATTGTCAACTAGCGACCCACTGCCGGCTTCGCCCGGGCATTTTTTTTACGTAAAAACAACGTAAAAACGTAAAATTTTCATAAATATTTTCTTAGCGGATGCTTACGTTATAAAATAAAACTGCGGTCCAAATCTTAAATTATTCTTATACTTAGAAATTTTTGGTGTGCGTTAATATTCAGGAAAACGATTTTATAAATAAAGATTACTTGTTTATGTAAGTAATTTTTTCTTTTTATTCTTACCATTTTAAAATTCTGTATGTGGTCAAAGAGTTGTAAAAGAATATAACAAAATAAAGTAAACATTTGGCAGTTAAATAAGCATTGGCAAAAATGTGCCAAGAACTTCTGAAATATCCATGCAGTTATTATCCGTCCCAACAAAATACATAAAATCATATTTTGTTTCTATTATGTACTTGATTTTATTTAAAACCCTACTTTACCAATAATGAGCAAATTAGACATACCTTTTCCGTAAGAGATCTTATCGAAGATAGCACCAATCTCCTCAGGGTTGCCAACTTCGACGGATATTTGATGGGAGGAAGTAAGGGCGTCCAGCTTGAATACGCTTTGGACCTCGTTCAGAACAAACACCTCCATCAGATTCCAAGATTTTTCAACCTGAAAATTCCATTGATGACTATTTTAAAATCTGTAATTTACTTCTTATGAGTAGCTTATAACAAGAAGATATCACAGTGTAAATCTTTATATATATATTTCTTCTATGCGTGTGTATGTCACTGAACTCCTTCTAAACGGCTGGACTGATTTTAATTCTGTCTTCACCTATGGACAGAGGGATAATCAGGAATGGTTTGTATGTAAAAAAAAAATGGTCGCGGACGAAGTCGCGGGCACCCACTAGTCCTATATAAAGTCAATGTAAATTTGACATTTCTTAATCTATTTCTTATCACTTTAATTACATTTACATTTAAAATATAATTAATAAATATTTAAAAATTATATACGCTGTAAAACTTTTTGTATATTTTGAAAATAAAACGTCAAAATGTCTCCTTTCCATACCGTTACTAAACTGGGCTTCAAAGGCTCTTCAAATGTCACAGTGTGAAAGAAATTATTGCATAGTAGCAAACCTGTAACTGCCATCATATTGCATGTATCCTTGGGTGACGGTAGCCATAAGGTAGCCATCTACCGTAAAGAAAGTGGGCAGTTTGCTGCTGATTTTTCTATATTAAAAAAATTAAGGCCATATTAAGGATACCCACAGCGTCCACAGCGACGTACTCCACGTAGGAAGCGAATCCCTCGTTCAGCCAGATATCCGACCACCAAGCCGGAGTAACCAAGTTGCCAAACCACTGATGAGCAATCTCATGGGCCACCACAGCGGCCACCCGTGCCTTTGCAGTGGTCGGTGAAACGCCATTGTCGTATAGCATAGCTATTTCTCTGTAAAAAAAAGAAGAACTGGCTCTAATTTTGTGGTTGAATTATAAAATCTCACCCATTTTTGGACCAGGTCAGTCACAAAATTAATTTTTTTGTTAAAATTTTATTTATTATAATACAAAAATACAAAATAATTTATTAATATACTTAAGCCTATGTACAAATAACTGTTTGTAACAAAAAAAACCGACTTCAAACCGTTTTCTCATGGATGCCATTGTCAGATCTGGACCAAATTTAATGGGACCGCACGGGAAGCACCAGCTTTAACATGGGTAAGATTATTTCATCGTTGTGTGGTTTCATGGTCATTTAATAAAATTGATGCTTAATTTTAGGAATACATTAAAAAAAGTTTAAAGAAACAAAACAAAAATAATATTAATAATATTCGTATTACAAATTACAAGAAACAAAACAAAATAATATTAATAATTTCGCGTGAAGTGAACAATATGGGTGACATGCGGCAATATCGCATTCACGCATTATCGTGTTATTTGAGAGGGAAAATGGTGTTTGGTGAAAGTTTTAAACTAAAGGCGACAATACGAGTATGTATTAAAAATATAAAATCATATATATTTTTTTACTACAACATTCAACAATACAGGTGAAATTTATCTACCCACGTTTTATGTCACGGACATTATTTTATATTTTATAAATAATGTTTTTTCGATATTTTAGTTACATTTTTAGACAGATTTATATTTTTCCGTAGATTCAGAAATATTTTTTCTGGACAATATAAGAAAAGAGTATTTGACAAGTATAAAGTTACCTGAAAGCAACAGACTTAAAGTTAGAAAAAGAAGTTTTCGCATTTTACTCACTTGGGGAAATTTTGTAAGCCTTGGCCCAATTATTGCAATATGTTTAATAAATCTATGGATTGTTATTCAGAAAAATATAAAAAAATTCATAGTTAAAACCATTAATAAAACACATAAGTTTAACCTTAAAATAATAATAAAATGTAAGTATAGCGACACATGACGCCTGACGAATTAACGTAAAAAATATCTACCTATGTATATATTTTTAATTAATTTAGTGTTTCATTTCGTTGTGCTTACATACGCACACGTGTGGAATACATAAGATTGTTCCCGCTTCCGCTTATCACTTAAGAGCTGCTTCCCCCCAATTATTTTATAGATGATAGATGGTGTTCGACGCGCGGCTAATGAAGTGTCGCGCCTCTGACCAATAGAACTGATCGATTTATACCCTTATTGTGTTTCACATGCGCACATAATAATATAGAGACTCTCTTTGGTTTGCAATAAGAAGCCCTAGATATTTTTATTTTTTCGAACTAACTACACTACAATGATTGACGTGACCTTTGAGTTGAACGCTAAGAATTAGTGTCAGCAATATAATTTATTATTACTTGCTCTTATGTTGAAGGAAAACTGGATACTTAAAAACATACGTGTTCGAAAAGACTAGATTTTTAGTCTTGCTAAGCTATTAACCGGCGATATATGTGTCGTTCATTGTAAAAGTTGTGTAACTCCTTATTTTTAAAACCATCTTTTCTTGCATAATGTTATCACATTTAGTCATAACTTTCAATATAAAAGTGAAGTAACTCCAATAGTTGCATTAAAATCCTATAGATGAAAACAATGAATGAATGCTTATATTTTTTTCCTACACTATAATTCGCAAAAAGCTCGTTATTCTAAAATTCATTTACAAGGAGATAGTTCACTTTTACAATGAACGACACATATATAGGTACTCGATGCAAAAAAGTTGCAAAAAAATCGCTTAACAAAGTGTTTGATTCTAAAAGAAATAGAAACTTACAAGGAACTCGTAGACCTTTATAACCTAATTATTCTATTTTATACACCGTCTTTTTTTATCTTTCGTGGACTAACGTATTTTCAAAGTTTTACTAATAAAATAATTCCATATTATTTTATCTTATCTTTATATATATATTTCTTTTGTGCGTGTGTATGTCACTGAACTCCTCCTAAACGGCTGGACCGATTTTAATTCTGTCTTCACTTATGGATAGAGGGATAATCAGGAATGGTTTGTATGTAAAAAAAAATTGGTCGCGGACGAAGTCGCGGGCACCCACTAGTATATTATATATTATCAAAATAATCGATTTTATTTATTATAATTTTTATCGCTTTTTACTTATTTACTTGATTTTATTTTTTGCAATATAAATACATATAAAAAATCTTTAAAAAACTTAAAATTAGTCTACAGTAGGTGGCTGGGCAAGGCCCCAAATTGTCATTAAAACTAAACTCCTCTTGAAAGGCCATTATAAAATCACTGATTTATTTAAGCGACAATGAAGCCTGCATTTAAGCGATTCGGATCTCATACTATAGTTAGTATGTTATTTTATGTTTTTGTTTAGTATTAAAAAACTATAATTGTATTATTTTTTTCTTTTTATACTATATATAATATTGTAATCATATATAATATTATATACAAAAAGAAAATACAATTTTATTTTGTTAAAATTAAGTGTAATTGTTGCAATTTTATATTTTAAAGATGACAAAAAGAATATTTTCTTGGTTTCTTTCGGGGTTTCTTCTCAGGATCGTCATCTTGGCATTTTCCCCGAAACCTTGGTAAATTTAAATTTATAATGACGATCATAAGAGTTTCTTGTAGAAACTTAATTGATAAATAAATATTTTGATTTTGATTTGATTTTATATCAGTGTGTAATGCGAGTTACTACTAATTTGCCTTTTTTGGCTTTATTATTATTGTTACTATGTCACAAGATCAAAGTAAACAGATGCAAACCGAGTAACAATTATCTCTAAGCGAAAACACTTGAAGGGCTTTAGGATATAATTGGAAAATATTTTTTGTTTTCGTCGTAAAAGCGAGACCTTGAATACTGGTTTGTTTTGTTACTTTATGTTAATATCATCACGGGACAGAGAAGTGGATTGGAAAATTGTGTACGACGCAATTCCTATAACTTCAAGGGCACGTTTTTCTTTAAGAAAATATAAACACTGGCAGCACTGAAGCTAGTTAATATTTATTAGTATTTATATAAACTTTTGCAAGTAGGTATTTGTAGTCAGAGAAAACAAGGTAGAGAACACGTAAATGTTAAATAATATATATAAATGGTAAACGATTCCTATAAGGTCGAGTGATGGTTAAGGTGATTGCGTTAGCGCTAACTCAAAGGTACCGAGTTCACTTTCCGGCATAGCCTTTAGAAATTAACTTTTCAGTTAACTCTAGTCTAGTACTGGTAAGTAGTGGCAGGACTCACTGTGTTTCATAGTCATAAAATAGGCGGCTTGGCCGCAGTAACAACCCTTTTACAGAACCCCATACTGTTATTTTTCGGTGAGTGAGTAAAGGGTGATAGAGCCTACCTATTTCCTATCTTTTTTGTAGGTACTAACATTAGTAGTGCAATTGCAGCACCTGTGGCAACGTTAGCCACAGACTGACAGTCTGTCTGATGACTTTCAAATAAAAAAACCCTAGAAGTATTTAAAGTACTTGGATAAAATTTTAAAATGAAAAGTGTCAAATATACCTTCGTTAAAGGTTGTAGGTGAAAGTTTAGATTATAATGATTTCATAATAACAATGATAGTTTATTTAGGTTACCTGAAAGTCAATAATCCCCAATTCTCCATAGCTCCAGCTTTGAAGTCAGGAAGAGCTATCATATCAATCTTCGGCAACGGAAATTTTATCTTGTAGTAGTCCTCCAGGAAATTCAGGATTTTCGGACCTATGTCCAGGGCGTAGGCTGCAGAAGGCAAAGTTTCTTTTCTGGCCCACACTGAGAAGTTTCTATCGCTCATCTTTCCGAAGTCGGTGACAGCAAATGCGACTAAATACGTCGACATGGGCAAAGACTCTGCGTAGTGATCCCATGTGTAATTCTTCAGACTCTTGCTGCACAAAACGTATAAAGAAATTATAATAATTTCAATAAAACCTTTCTTTGAAGTTAGATTGGAAAAATTTAAATAATATAAAATAAAGTCAACAAAGCATTTGAGTTATATAAAACAATAATAAATTTAACAGCTTGGACTAATGTCAAGCCAGCTTGAAATTATATTTTATTCATTCTTATCATTGAAAGCCTGATACTATGCAGCTCTTAATACCAGCACAAAAAATGTATATAAGTAAGTATACGGGTAAGCGCCTCTTTCACAAACGTCAAGTAGGCCAAACTGTCATTTAAAGTCACCGGTAACCGGGGTTAATGGAGCTGATATACCTTTGTTTGTACGGTAAACGTCCCAAACATTAAATAGAAAATAATAATAAAAATTCGGCTATCGAATGATGCAGTAAACCGAGTGCATAATTCAATATAACAGAAAATGATTTCTAAAAGTAACTAATCAACACTTTACATGTAGTTTGTGAAAGAGGCCCTAATACTCGTATTCGTCTGCGCCCTTTTTTCGGGTTAAAACATTAGGTGAAACATTTGTAGCCTTTATTGCGCATTAGATTTTTGTTTCAATTTTATTTTTAAATCAAAAAAAGCTTTAATTTCAATGGAAAACATTACACAAAATTTAAAAAAATACTGTATCCGATCGCTACTAAACTTCACCCCCTGGGATAATCTGATCTAGCAATTACATTGTGTTATTATTGTAAACCTTAATTACTATTACATAAATTTTACTATAATATAAACTATATTTTTTGTTGATATGTAGACCAAAATGAAAATAGAAAATGTTTTTTTATAACACATTCTATGACATTTCTATTATACATTTTGGTGTTTTAATTAATTATTTTGACTAGTTAATAATAAGAGAATTAAGACAGGTAATATTATGTAACTTTTAAAACAATCAAAATCTCAACTGAGTTAAGACCTATTTTAACGGCAAATATTAAACTTAATAGTGACACTACGCTCTGCGTTTATAAACTAGTTAGTTACGTCTGGCTGCAGTAATCACATTAATTAAACAGCGCGTGCGATGATATGTTTCGGTACTTAATTGAGTAAAAGATATACCAGTGTGTGTAGTGCGAGTTTTACTCGATCATACGCATCGAACGCGTTATTTGAATTTGTATGAGAATGAATCAGCGCCACCTATCGGCTAACGTGTAGCGCTGCTTCATTCCCATACAAATTACACACTGCCCATTTCACCTACAATCAAAGGAAACATCATCAGCCTGCCGCAAACTTTTATATAAAACTAGATGTTGCACGCGACTTCGTTTGCGTAACTTTATAAAACATTGCTTATGTTACTCGTTGATAATGTAGCTTTCTATCGGTGAAATATTTTTTTAAAATCGGTCCATTAGTTTTTGGATTTTAATCATTACAAACAAAAATACAAATAAAAACGTTCCGCCACGGAACTACGAGTACTTCAACGGAACTAGTGGGAATGAACCATCTTTTCTCTTTACAATATTAAGTAGGTACAGTAGAAAGGAGAAGCTAATAATAGTCATATAACTTACTGTATCTCAGTACCAACGCTGTTCATATTTGATACTGAAGTCATGTTATTTGGTCTGGCGATGCTGATTGTGAAGCGAGCCTTCAACGCGGGCTCGTCCCAACATGGAAATGCACGACGCGCGTCAGTTGCTTGAAATTGAGTTACAGCTATCCATCTGAAATGTTTCGTACTTATACAGTATCAATACCAATACATAATTAATAAAAAAAGTCGAAGTTTGACGTAACTTTCTTCCTATTATTCCTGTTAAAGCAATGATCAAGAACTAAGTACTACCTTGACTGTAATTACCGATGAATATTTATATATATATTTTTTATTGATACATTTCAAACATCAGATATGTTCTAGAGTAAGTTTAATACTCAGAGTAAGGCTTTTTTCAGAGTAACGTTTAACCCTAAGGGCCTCCCACCATATCTGAGTAAAGTGTCATACTTGACACATATAAATGGCGGTTAGCCTACTGGCTAACCGCCATTTAAAGTCACCGGTAAGAAAGCGTACGAGTTTCACCATCTTCGAGTAGCATTACTCAAGAGTAATTTCAATGAAATTGACACAAGATACTCGTAACATTTACTCGCCAATTAGTGTTACTTGAAAGTAACTAATCAACACTTTACTTGTAGTTGGTGAAAGAGGCCCTAAGCGATATAATTTTCCTAAAAATAAAATTTTCAAAAATTAAAAACGAAAGCCTTTTCTTCAATTTTATGAATATTATTTTTTTTTGTTAGTCATATTATTTAAAAACCGATAAAAAATCATATTTTGTATCAAGAGTGCAGACAGTAACCATTCGTTTACTAAACACTAGTGACAAATATCAGCACATGTGCTGTTTGTTGTGTTTCAGCGACTGTGTAAGATTTATGTCTAAGCCCATTCTCCTATCTTAGTCATTAATCTTATCTTTTAAAGTATGATCCACGCTACCCTACTAATGCATAGGTCTCTAGGGAACGAGCCATTTAAAGGACTGTCTGATTGTCCATTATATTATAATAAATTGTAAAAAAAAATGCATCAGCTTCCAATTAAACTCAACTAGAAAGATTTTAACCAGTAGATAGACTCCCCGGATATAGGTTATGTTGTCGAAGTATCATTGTCAAGGCCTGACCTCCCACGGAGGCTAATAAACTAAATGGACCATTGTTTAATTTCAATGGAGACAATTTTACCTATTGTATATAATCAATTATTTATCTTTACATAGAGTAGTTAGTATAAAAAAGATATTTATTAGTTAGTGGGCCTCTTTCACCAACTACAAGTAAAGTGTTGATTAGTTACTTTTAGAAATAATTTTTATGTTTTATGCACTCGGTTTACTGCACCCTTCGATAGGTGATTTTTTTTATTATTTACTTTTCAATGTTTGGGACTTTTACCATACAAACAAAGGTATATCAGCTCCATTATCCCCGGTTACCGGTGACTTTAAATGACGGTTAGCCTACTTGACAGGTGGTGAAAGAGCTCCTGTATATTTTTCTCAAAATTTTTTATGTCGATTTCCACTAAATAGTCAAAAAATCGTAGTGACGACACCTTTAACACAAAATATTTTATGTAGGAAAATTTACTTGTGTTATACTGTGTTTAAATTATAGTGGGTAATAATTTAGGTTTGGGAAAAAATTAAAATAAAAAATCAAATAAATCATTGTATGGTTCAGTTAATCGTCAGCCTGTCTGACAACCTTTATATAAATAAATAATAATGCGATCGCCTATATCTAATACTGAAGGCTACAATCAAATTAAAAAAAATTGATTATTAAACAAAAAATGTAATTATAGTTTTATAATAATATAAAAACTTTAAAACAATCTTAAAAAGGTATACCTTACACACAAAACACTCACCTCTTTTCATTCTTCTCCTCATAAGAACTTCTATAGAACCCGTGAAGATTATCATTCAGTATACCAGTATAACTTATATTCAAAATATACTGATGCTCCGCTTTCAAATTTTCATCCAAAGTCAAAATGTGGAACTGCCTGGGCACGTCTTCGGTTCTTCTGACGATCCTCACTAGTCTTCCGTTGTCTTTTTGATACAAATTGATACGATGAAAAACCAATTCCACCCCATGAAAAGTTACTTGTTTCGTGTCGTTTCTCACTGTTATAACTATACTAATTTCTCCATCAAAGGTGAAATTTCCCTCGAATATGTATGGAGTAAGTTTCAAGAAATATCTCTCTGGCCTTATATTATTCGGTAAGCGAACATCGTTGACTATTTTTGTTCCTTCCGTTGTTGTCTCTAACGATGTGACAGTCGTTTCCAATGGCAAGACACTTTTACTGGACTCAGTAGTTAAAGGTAACACTAAAAGTTTGGATTGTTGCTCGCAATGAGTTAGTTCGTATTTGGTCACATTTGCTAACTGATCAGTCCTTGGACAGGCTGCGAAATTATACACTATGAAAGATGTCGCGACTAGTGCTAGAGCGAATATGACGAGGATTATGAAAGAAAGGCTCTTCGAGAGATAGACACCTCGCTTTGTCTTTGTCGAGAAATCGCAGTTCGGAGGATTTCCATCCATGATGCCGAGGGGCTCGCGGGCTTGCGTCATCACATCACTGTCCCGTTATCTGTAAATTAAAAAAAAATAGTTATCACAAATTACTCCGGTAATTAGCAAGTTACGAAGCTGTTTAAATGAGACCTTATTCAGCTGTTTTTTCTTTAGTCCAGAGGAGTTTTCCTCGAATTTTTCCAAAATATCGTGCGCCAAAATATAAAATTCGGAAAAAAAAATGTTTTTTTTTTTTCACTATTTCCGCCATAACTTTTTTCGTTTTTGACTTTTTCGAAAAATTCTTTTTGCACCTAACATCTCTCGTAAATACGCGTCTTTTGAGCCTTTTTTAATATTATATCTTCACAACTCTCCGAGATATAAGGGGATCGCAATTTGTCGTGAAATCGGAACCTATACTGAAGCGAACGAAGACATTGCCAAGTCAAAAATCGGTCAGTCGTAGGACTGTACGTCAGAAGTGAAAACTTATCTTCACAAAATTTTCACTTTTCACTTCAAAAATTGGAAAGATCAATAGCAATTGGGAAAAATGTTAATATTCATTTCATTTCTATTTCGTTAAACATTAAGTAATTTTTTTTTCTTAGTGAGAATCCAAGTAACATGTACGCAATCAAATATAAACAGCGCTTCTTAAATTCCTTTCATAACTAAAGATGGTTTACCCATTAAGCGTTTTAAACATTGCTCGCTCACGCTCAGCATAACCAATGTTACTCACTCGGTCTTACGTTGTTCATATAATAGAGGTTATTCACATCTTCGAAAATAATGTAGGTAATAAATGTTAGTTATATTTGATTAGCTGGTGCCCGCGACTACGTCCGCGTTGAACGATGAAAGATACCCTATGTCCTTTCTGGTGTCCCAGACAACGTGTATGCAAAATTTCATGGTGATAGGTTCAGTAGTTTTTGCGTAAAAGAGTAACAAACATCCATACAAACTCACATTCACATTTATAATATTAGTAAGGATAGCCTGTGTTACTCGCTGATAACGTAGCTTTTGCAGGTGAAAAATTTTTTAAATCGGTCCAGTAGTTTTTGAGTTTACTCATTACAAACATACAAACCTTCTCTCTTTATAATAAAATAGAAGTATAGATTTATACATAACATAAAGCATTTTAGTCCATAATAAGGTAGGTCATCTAAAAGTATTCAATTTTTATTTATTTCGAGTAACCTACTCAATAATATAATTATCATACTATACGAACTACGAACTCAGTAAGTACAGACCTAAATGATTGAATTCTATATTGAATCGAATTATATTAACCTCCTTTTAGCTCAAACGAGTTTCTCAGAATTAGAAACATTAATTCTATGAATGCATCAAACTAAACTCTATTGATAGAATTTGTATATTCGTTATCAATGACTGAACATAAATTCAATATCAAGTAGGTACCTCGTTACGTTATATTGATATTTGAATCTATTCACAAAAGTGTTTCATTCACTGGTTTAATACGAAATATAAAATAATAATTCATAATTAAACAATACAAACTAATATTTGTTTGAAATAAATGTTTGAATATCACAGCATATTTTGAAACCCTTCATTAGTTTTTTTTTAATACTTTTTTTATATTTTTGTCAGACTTTTTTTTATAATTCATTATTTTTTTATGATCCCTAGGCAACAGTGCTTTTTTCTGGATAAAAGAGAACCCCTTTTCTGTATCACTGATTATGCAAAATTTGATCGCTTGAGTAGTAACTGACTTTCACATTTATAATATTAGTTAAGGAAGAATAAGATTGAAAAATATAATTGCCCACTCAAAAATATAATATCGCTTTTCATATTTAAGAAAATTCTTATATAGCCATTTAAATCGATTAAGCATGGTTTCATATACCTCAATAAATTTTGAGTTCAGTTCAGTCACTACACCGTAGTGCTCCTAAATGATAGGTTTAACAAATAACATTCAAATGATCTTAGATTCGCGACATACGCAACAAAAGATGTGTTACGTTCATTGTACTTTTAGAACCAATTGAACAAAATCGCTCTTGGTAGATAGATACTCGCTACAAAATTGCACTAAAAGGCCTGCCTTAATGTCTTTAATTTATTCAGAACTTTTTTTTATGTTAAGGTCATCAGACAGGCTGACAGTCCACTTGATGGTAGGTGGCTACTGTCGCCCATAAAACGAGCAACACCAAAATTGCTGCAAATGCGTAGCCGACCATAGTTTAAGACCAAGAAACATTCTCATTCACCAAAAAACAAAAAAATACATGGTCGTACATTGGAGTAAGCTCTGTCTCAGGGGCTCCCGGGTTCGATTCCCGGCAGGAATGAACTTTTCATAGGTGGCTCTTGTGGATCTGGGGCACACTGTGTATTGCAGTCATTTAGCTTTGCCATCAGTCAGATAGAGAGACCGCTCGACAAAATTTACTTACTTAATTAATAATTTACTCGTCTATTTCCAGTAGCTAACTAAGCTCCAGCACAAGTTTAACTTAAAGGTTTAAGATAGACTTAAGTAAACAGGGAAATGGTGGTGACTTTGATATTTCAAGTATCCTTTGTGTCATGACATTGCGGTCGTCCTCTGAACAAAACAATATGTACTTATGAATTAGTTTGACTGCTATTCTATACAAACATTACGTCTTGTGAACCTCATAACTAGCAATTCAAAATATTCATTGTGCTATAACATTTAAGGACATGTTTACTAGGAATTAAAAATATATAATACTATGGTAAAATATAGTTTAGTCTGGAGATTTTTTTATTACTCTATACCAAGTTAAAATTATTTGGAAGGGTTGGTCATGGAGTAAGTTACTTTGTTTTCAGAGATATCGTGTTTATAGGCTCTATACATGATAGTGAAACTAAATTGATGATTTTTAGAAAAATTGTATGTATGTATGATATATTTATTTACAGAAAATATATTCAAATCAAATAATGTTTCACTATTGAAAACAGAAAAAAAAATAACTTTAAGTATATTTACAAATAATCTATACTAAATAAAAAACAAAACTTACTATTGAACCTAAAACTAGAAACCTTAAAGAAAAAATAAAAAAATAAAAATTATAATATAATAACTAAAATATATTATTAAAAGGAGTCCCTTTAGGCAAGGTTCCGAAGATACTGGCAGCTTTCCCCCTTTGAATAGCTAGACTAATGTATGTATGTATGTATCTACTTTTTTCTTTTTCAACGCGGACAAAGTCGCGGGCACCAGCTAGTTTTCTATAGAAATCTTTATCTTAATTATCATTAATATCGATATGGCACGAGCTTAAAAAATTTAATACTTAGCTATTATTATTATTTATACTGGACCTATTAAAATATTAAATTAAAATATTAATACTTTATATTTTTTTTCAGTGGCCTACCATGATTTTTATTTTATTTTTACTTTGTTTCTTGTTATCATTGTTATTAGACTATAATTTGCTATTTATAAGTGGAAATTTTTTATTAGGTTTAAGTTATTTACTCACCACTGTTACTATGTAATTATACCTGTAAATTTCCCTACAATAAAATAAATAAATAAAATATTTAAGTATACTATACTGGTAATATTAAAAATAATTGTAAGTAATTGATGCATTGTTTGCGGTTTGCGTATTTAAGACGATTGGCAATTTTCAAAGGAAGCTCAATAAGAATGAGAGGCTCGAGAAGACACATCAGACCTTTTGGTTGTGAAGATGGTGCAGGAATTATTAGCTAAGTCGTCTGTTCAAACTTCAACTACATACAGTGTTATATTTGTAATGTTAAAATTTTTATAACTGGTATTTTAGTACGTTATAATTTTATCTGTTTGCTTATGTATGTTTATGATAATAAAGTTAATTAAGACATAAAAAGGAAGCTAAGTGAATCCTGCCAAATTGCAGCTATGCGGATACACGAAAGAGGCCCACTGTGTATTCTATCAACAAATTCTTCACGAGTGTGACCATGAGGTCAATCGCTACTTGAATTGTTGTTGTCCCTTTTATATTATATTTTCTATCGATCGTTCCTCGAATCCTTATTGATGACAGCATTGTTGTTTTATTAGCAACTATATTAGAGATTTTTTCTATCAATCAACATTAATCTTAACAGAGGATTGGGACGTGACTACGTTTGTCTGTCGTTAGTCAATTGAGAATAATGGTGCGTTTTCATTAACGCAATTCAATTCCTATAGGTTTGTAGTATTTTCTCATCAACGTATTTGCATTTTATTACGGTTTTTTCGCAGCCATAATTACTAGAGCCCTAAGTCATAGTTTATCGGTTTAAAATATATAGTACCTTCGGCAAGACAAGGGCATAACTGCACTCTTTTGTAACTTTACAGGAGAGCCATTTAAAGTTTATTTTTTTTTGCAGTTTACTCCTTAAGAATCGATTTGCATATCATCATGCCCTTAAAGATCTTAAGAATAGATCATGACCGTGGTATGAAAATTTATGGGAGTAAAATCAAAATAGCATTCAATATAGTATTCTTCTGCCTATATTGCTTTGGAACAATTCTTTTTTTCCATCAAATAATAATTTTTTGCCTCATACTCTTATGAATATATTTTTTAATTTAATAATGTCTTTTAACACTTCTGCATATTTAACTCCATTTTACAAATTTTTGTAAGTTTTGACCTTGTCTTACCGAATGTGCAATATGTACTTGATCCAATGTCTATGAAAAAGGAAGTAAAAACAAAGGGTTTAAAACAGATACGGGCTCTTAAAAAAGTTAACCCTTTAGAAACTTCGGCCACGCTTAAAGAACTAAGTTTGTTTAGGGTTAAGTTATTATTAGGGCCTCTTTCACCATCTGTCAAGTAGGCTAACTGTCATTTAAAGTCACCTGTCACCGGGAATAATTTACCTGATACCTTTGTTGGTACGGTACCTTTGTTGTCCCAAACATTAAAAAGAAAATAATAAAAAAAATCTCCTATCGAAGGATGCACTAAACCGAGTGCATAATTTAATAAAACATAAAATTATTTCTAAAAGTAACTAATCAAGACTTTACTTGTAGTTGGTTAAAGAGGCGCTTAGAGTAAAATTGCATTACTATGTAAAATACATAGTTTAAATTATCATTCAAATCATTACATAAAAAATATTCATTTGATAATAGTAAGAAAAACAAACAAAACAGAATTTAAATTTGACCCATTTGAGTGCATCTGTTGAACGCATCCATGCACCGGTTGATAAGTAATCAATTTTAAAATCATAAGATGTAGCGATTTACGGCAAAAAGGATTTAATGATTTTTTTTTATTTATGTTGGTACACAATTTTTCTAGCAAGTACACAAAACGGTGACATTTTAGTTTTTTTATTATAATATTTTGTAACGAGCATTTTATCTATATAGTCAGCAGCGGATACTTAAAGACACAAATTGTGCTCGAGAGCAAATTCAAAACGTACGATATGTAGATATGAGAATCCTTTCTCTGGTTTACCATGAAACTGTTCTTTTTATGTTAGCTGGCTCTGTTAGCTTTTACAATTTATATTATAAATGACAGCATTATTTGTTATTTTACCACGATCACTTGTGAAAAATGTAACAACATCTCTATACGAGTGTTGCCATATCAAGGATGTTTCATTTATCAATTTCAGTTTCAACCCAATTAATTAATTTAAGTTTTAACTATTAAATAAATCAAATTGTTCCAGTTGAACAAACTTTATCCCTTATACCTTTATAGAAACATTAGTACCAGTCGTGATTACAACAACTTTATACTGACAAAAACATCCAGCGTCCGAAAAAACCGCTTGAAACTTTTCACTTGTACCACACACCCGTCTCTGATTACTTGTACAGATTTCAATCAAAGCAAAATAAGACGCTTTGTTGTAATAGAGTCGTAATATTGTTTCGTAACTTTTATCTCACGAGTGTTATAGTCGGCTGTCATAACTCGTGTCGAACTGGGTTGCATTGTATTTTGCTGTAGTGATTACTTTCTTAGTTATACTTTTTCTAAGGGCCTCTTTCACCAACTACAAGTAAAGTGTTGATTAGTTACTTTTCGAAATAATTTTATGTTTTATTAAATTATGCACTCGGTTACTGCATCCTTCGATAGGCGAATTTTTTTTATTATTTTCTTTTTAATGTTTGGGACTTTTACCGTAGAACAAAGGTATATCAGCTCTTTCATCCCCGGTGACCGGTGACTTTAAATAACGGTTATCCTACTTGACAGGTGGTGAAAGAGGCCCTAACTAATGCAACCCTAATGGATGATATAATGCTTACATTCTAGTTTAACTTGTGACTCAATTTTATTAAATCTTGGATTCATAAATTTTCTTTTAAAATACCTGTAATTAACAATTCGTTTTTATTGGCAAGTAAATACTTTGCTATGATTTTTAGTAGATTACTTTTAATAAATTTTAGCGAACCGCCCCCAGCTTCGCACCGATGTAATTTTTTTCAGCAAATTATATACACAAACCTTCCCTCGTTTATCACTCTTTTAATTAGTGAAAACCATATCAAAATCATTTGGGTGGTTTATAATAAATTAGCGGAGAAGCAGACAGCGACATTATTATTTTAATAACATGTATCTAGATTTGAATTAAAGAACCAGACACATTCATTTGTTACAAAACTTGCAGTTTGTTTAGTGGTTGTAATGACGCATTTAATTTAATTTTACACTGTGTTAGAATAATATAGAAAAATAATTGGACTAAAATACAACAATGCTAGTGAGTGGAAGATGTTGCCATAAATATTGGTGTTGCCAGTTCGTGCTTGTGTCGGGGCATGAATAAATCCACTCTGTACACGTGCAGTGTGTCGTGTGATGTGAAATCTTAATGAGTTACCGGCTTCCTTGACTGTTCTCGTACCTTCCTGTTACTAAGCACTTTTTCTATTTGTTTTATACGTAAGACTAGCTCGGGTTAGGGTGCTTAAAAAATAAGAGCTATATTTCAAAAATACTTTTTTTTATTCCGCAATTACAGAAATTAATTAATCATTAGTGAAACCTGCATATTCTAAAACAAAAATTCCTATAACGAAAGTTAGAACCCTATAAGCGATAGCTATATATAATTGCTATATTGAAGTTTCTTTTTAATTTCAGTCACCTAACAATTAGAATGTTTAAGTTAAGAATCATTGTAGGTACACGAGGATCTCATCAAAGACATACCCTATGCTACACTGATAAAGGATAATTATCTGCAAATTTCATGATGATTGATCGATCGAGTACATAGCTAAGATGTGAAAGCGTACACTCACGTCAAGGATACAGGAAAGGGACATAAGGTACATTTCACCCAAAAAAAATCCCGAGGGATGAAGTCATGAAAATAATATAAAAATATATTCTCAGATATGTTTTTATTTAAATGACGAGTCTTCTTTATGGTTGGGGAGCCCAAGAGGGGATTTCTGGAGTCACTCGAGCGCGTCAGATTAAGCTATGGTAGATTAATTACATGCTGAAAAGTGTGCATTTTAATAATCTGACGATTTGGTTGGTGGGGTTGGCGGGGGTGGGGGTAAAATTTTAAATACAACTCGAGCGCGTCAGATTTTCAGAGGAGATGTTAAGTGAACCTAAACTAAGCTCCCATTTCAAATTCAAACGATTCGGATGTAACGCAAGCTCGTGGCAGCTTTTTGAAAATGCAAAAAATATTTCTGACGATTCTCATTTTGTAATCCTCGAGCGCGTCAGATTTTCATACAGACGGTTCAGCCTAAAGTCCTGATCGTGCTGATTCTTAATCTGACGATTATATGGAGGATTTTTTAAAATACAGCGCCTACAAAATTTTGAACGCCTGTAGACGCTCACCCCACCGCTGAAATGAAAAACTTTATATAACCTTTTTTTCTTCTTACCATCCAATCTTCAAAGTCCAATAGGTCTCCACGACGCTCGAGTGACTACACATTTAGCATCGTGGCCTCCCTAACTATTATAAGCTGAAACGTAATTCCGTGTTATATTAGAGCTGTGTGTTGGCGTGTGTAGGCGTCTAAAATTATCGATATAACTTCGTTAGTTAGTGATTGGCGATGAGTGAATTGTTTTATGGACTTGTATAAATATTCGAAATTGGTTTACCAACGCATGTTTATTTGTAACATCATATACGAGTATGTTACTATCATAATTATATGATATCAAAATCAATCAATCAATAATATATACGTACTGAGTCTAAAATGCCTATTTTTGGAAAATAGGTTTATTTTATAACGTACTCATCCGCTAATAAAGGATTTTTGAAAATTTCATCTTAAATTTTCTTCCATACAAACCTTGTCGTGACATTTATTACGAACATAACAAAAAATAACATAAGTAATCCGATGTACCATTCTCATCTGATGCTCCATCATAATGTGATTATTGATTTTTATTATTATAACTAGCTGCTGCCCTCGACTTTGCCCGCGTAACTTTGTAAATTATATACTAAAACTTTCCTCGAGAACCACTCTATCCATTGGTGGAAACAGCAAGAAAATCGGTGCAGTAGTTTTTGAGTTTATCGCGAACAGACAGACATACGCGGCGGAGGACTTTGTAAGGAAGGATTTATTGGCATACCTATGTTATTTATTATTAAGTCAGCATTTTTTTAAAGTTCATGCATTGCTTCGCTTAAGTTTTATTAAAACTTAAATATAAATTGTAAACTGTGCACATTTTTGTCACGCAAAAAAAATGTTTAAGTTTAATTTTCCTTGTGTCACGCCAAAATAAAATTTCTCTCATTATCTCGTCGAGGTCAAAACAAATTACTTGAAAATATTCCAACCGTTATTTGTTTAACTTAATTGATGTACATTTTTTGTCACACTTTTATTTCCGAGCGTTCTGTTTGCGGAAACTGAATGTTTTCGTAAGGTCACGAACGATGGAAAATACTCGATATTTTTTTTAAAGTAAATCGCTCTGCTGCAAAATTTTATTTAATTAATTTTTTTTTTACAATTTTGTGATTTATGAAAAAAATAATTAGTACCTTATAATTTGAATAACTAATCTCCCTGTTATGCTTCGTCTCACGGAACCATTATAGAGAGAAATTTCCAAGTTTTTAGAATCATTTGCTTCATTTATTTTTATTTTATTTTATTTGGGAAAACAAACAATTATACCATATATAGTAAAATTTAAAAAATATTAGGTAACAACATGATTTTCATTATTTAGTAAGAAAATAATTAAAAATATTTATTACATTAAAGAATTCTATTACCCAGTATGTAATAAAATTTCAATGAAATTTGTCTAATTATTATTACTTTTTTAAATTTTTTAATGTGCTTCTATTTTTAATACATTTTGTCAAAATGTTTGGTAGACTTAACTGGCTATTGCAATGCAAAGGCTATTGCCATTTTTTTTTACATTTTGAAGGAAAAAAATATAAAATACCTATTATATAACAAAAAATATAGGCATGAACCCTGACCAAATACATTTTTTTTATTAAAATTTTAAGTGGCCTAATTATACTTACTAATAAAGTAGGTATATACATATATATATTATATCCACTTAAGTCTAAAAACAAACAAACCAACACTAACTTATCTATGCTAATGTATACAAATTATCAATTGCTCAAGTGCCAGTATCCATTTCGCTATAAAGTTTACTTTTCCCTACATGAGAGTGGAGACCGCGATACAGAATGTATGAGAACTCATCTCTTAGCTCACAGGACTCCGACCTCAATGCGTATAAGTACTGGAACAGGCTCATTGAATCGCAAATTTCTCTCGACCTGAGGGCGGCCTTCGGGAAAAACGGATGCGACTTTATATTGCTATGTACTTTGAGTTTGTATCGACGGAAAAGTTTTACTAAAACATAAAGGTTTAAAATTAAATTGACTCCTTTGTGACCCGACCGATTCCGATGTAAAAGTTTTCACATAAACATATACAGAGAGTCTGGACTGCAATATACTTACTGAAATATTGTCTCAGAAAAAGTTAGATTCCTTGAGGAAGGGAAGGAAAAAAGGAGGTCAGCGCAAAGGTGTAGAATTTAATTTTGATTCACATCAAAATAATCAATACTAATAATAAATCTGTAAGTCTAGCTATTGTATATATGTTCCTCCATAACTCTTAGGGCCTCTTTCACTATCTGTCAAGTAGCCTAACTATCATTAAAATCACCGGTAATCGGGGATAATGGAGCTGATATACCTTTGCTTGTACGGTAAAAGTCCCAAACTTTGAAAAGAAAATAATAAAAAAAAATCGCCTGTCGAAGGATGCAGTAAACCGAGTGCATAATTTAATAAAACTTAAAATTATTTCTAAAAGTAACTAATCAACATTTTACTTGTAGTTGGTGAAAGAGGCCCTTAAATGAATTAACTGATTTTCGTGAAACCTTGGTAGATAAACATTTAGACGTACAGGACACAGGATAGGCTACTTTTTTCTTTTTCAACGCGGACGAAGTCGCGGTCGCTAGCTAGTTATTTTATAAAGTTACGCGGACGAAATTGCGTGCAAATAAGTTAATATTTTATTTTGTGGGTTATGGGTTTTTAATTCACGTTAGTGATCCGCTCCCGGCTTTGCACGGGTGCAATTTTTTCTGAAAATAATATAAGAAGCCTCGTTTAACGCTCTTTTCATTAGTAAAATCCTTATTAAAATCCGTTGCGTAGTATATAAGATCTAAGTGTACATACATACAGACGGAGAGACAGCGTTGAAAAATGGCAAGAATAATCTATTAATTAGAAATGTAGTAAAATTCACAATATTCTATGTCAAAATATCAAAATCTTCTTCTTTTTCAGCTTCACTCTTGACAGAGTGGTCGTGGCCATCACTTCAGGTGTTGGTGGCAAGCCTCACAATACGCCGCCATTCCTCTCTGATGGCCGCCTTCCTCGTGCACCCCTGCAGTGAGCCATTCAACGCAGCTTTTATTTGATCCGTCCATCTCATAGGCGATCTTCCCCGCGGCCTGGTACCCTCAACCCTTCCCTGGACCACAAGTCGCTCAATAGCCACCTCCCCTCGGCGGCAGACATGGCCAAAGAACGTGAGGATACGGGACTGTACCAAAGATGACAAGCGCTGCTTGATGCCGAGTTCTCGAAGTATAGACTCGTTGGTACGGAATTCAGTCCACGATACTCCGAGCATTCTCCTCCAGCACCACCAAAATATCAAAATACATCAGCTTTATGAGCTTTCCCGATGAAAAGAAAATGTCGCAAAGTAATCTCCGTGAATTTTCATTAACAATATAGCCTTTCTGTTTGTATGACTTAAGAACAGTGTAATTTTTATACTCCGATTAATTCATGATGTAATACAGTATAACGGGAACAGATAAAAATGTTTTTTTATTGCGAACGTAGGAGCAAATCAAGAAATAATTGATTACTAGTGCGACCTTACAAATGGCCCGAAAGTTAATATCGCTGATTAGTAACTTAAGGTCAACAGAACACTTGTTTAAATACAGTTTAATATTTTACAACTGTTGTTAAAAAAAATTGTATTCTAAACTGTATAGAATATATTCACATTCATAGTAAGTACAATTCTATATGAAATCAAACATAGAATTATGCTATGTTGAAATTGTTTACTTAATTGTGACATCTATCAATCATATTAAATAATAACACGTATTGCAATTTAATAAGAATAATTTTCTAAACTAATATTAAAAAGCGAGAAAATTTGTTGGTTTGTAATGAATAAACTCAAAAATTAGTGGAACGATTTTAATAATTCTTTGACTTATAGAAAGCTACATTATCATCAGCGAGAACTGGCTGCCGCCCGCGACTTCGCCCGCGTAACTTTGTAAATTATATACTAAAACCTTCCCCGAAAACCACTCTATCCATTAGTGAAAACAGCATGAAAATTGGTGCAGTACCTGTTGAGTTTATCGCGAACAGACAGACAGACAGGGGAGGACTTTGTTTTATAATATGAAAGGAAAAGGATGAATAATATGAAAGGTTCCAATTTATTGAACAAGATGCCGCATTTGGTAATTACAACAGTTATTCGGTTCTGATTGAACATTGGAAAAGCTACGAACCAAATACAATTAACGCTAGACGATTACACTAATCGAAAATGCCCCACATTGAGCACTGAGGTTTTATTATGAGTGATATCAGGCGAAGGTTGTATTTATGAGATCATAATGATCACACAGTCAATTTACAGATAGTATTTGACAGTCTATTTAATAGTAAAATAAAAAACGTGGCACAGAAGTGAAAACTAGAACAATTACGTGTGTATTTTTTGATTCGTCAGAAAAGTACATACTTATATATAGATGTTTGGTTACATTACGTTAATGTAATGACATTACCTAACAGATCGCGAGTTTAATGATTTTTTTCCCATCCCATATTATTTAAAATTAATATCAGCTACATCAATGGTTAGGGTTACGTTACATTACCTTACGTTACATTACATGACAGTGTCGCGAGTTCAATGGTTTTTTACGTCTCAGAAATGCCCAACGCGCTTAAGGAAGTTTTCACTTCAAAAATCAACAAATATATACAAACTAGTCTTTTAAAAATCGGGAGTTTACCTATACATATTTTCCGTTCGTAACTCACATTCTGAAATGACTTGGTAATTTTGAAATGGTAACACACTCGCTCTAATTGATGACCCACGCTATTATTTCGTATTATCAACGTTTCACTAATTGAATTACATATACTTCCTGTAACTATGTATAATTAATTAACTAAATATGCCCCTTTACTATTTATAGTGTGTACAAAAATTTAGTGCAGAGGTTGCAGTAAAACATGTGCGTTATTAAACACACTTCAGGTCTTATCCTTATATATATATATATATATATATATATATATATATATATATATATATATATATATATATATATATATATATATATATATATATAAAAACTAGCTGGTGCCCGCGACTTCGTCCGCGTTCTGGATAAAAGGTACACTATGTCCTTTCTGGTGTCCCAGACAACGTGTATGCAAAATTTCATGGTGATCGGTTCAGTAGTTTTTGCGTAAAAGCGTAACAAACAAACTCACATTTATAATATTAGTAAGGACTAGTAAGGAATACGTGTCACATGTTTGTTCACGATGAATGATGATGAGCTATTATAGTAATATAGTAATATGCATTCACTATAATGCAAAAATCATATTTATAAGTAACTAGCGGGCCGCCCCCGACTTTGCACGGATTTTTTTTGCCAGTCATATATATTTCTCTTTTAACGCTCTTTCCATTAGTGAAAACCGGATTAAAATCCGTTGCCCTACTTTAAAACATCTTAAGCATGCATACAGACAGACATCGGATAGCTACTTTGTTTTATACCAGGTAAAGATGTTTCTTTTGTATTTAGTTCCAAATATTTCTTAATTTTCAAAATGTAGGGTCAATAAACGGATACGTTGCTTTTATAACAGAGCCTATATCTCCCCTAAAGAGCTTTCCTTCAAGCAATCCCTCTAATTTATGTCTTACTCCATGGCACCAGTCAAAATTAATCCCAAAACCAAATCGATAAGAAGGCCGATAGCTAATAAATAAACAGTTTTTATCGCTCACTAGTTTAGGGTTCAGCCCCATTCTTGGGCCCCTTTGAGTCATCCTATTGTTGCTTATAAAGGGCCCTTCACCCTTGTCACAAAACGTGCACTATACAAAGGGTTTGACACTAGCATAGTTCTTTTTAATAGTAATAAAACCATGATTGATATATAAGTATTATGCAACGCGTTTACTACATTTATAGACGCTTTAATTCCAACTAGTAGAACTCATTTGATTTTTTTTAAATTACTTTCAATAAAAATACAAATTTTATTAGAGTAAAAAAGAGCTATTTTATTACAATAATTGTATAAATCTTGACAGATAAAATATGTATTTTTGTTAAACATATATTATTATTTTTGAAAATATGTATTTTTGTTAAACATATACAATAATATATTATTATTTTTGAGTCACGCAGTGGTTCAAATCCACCTCTTTATGTTTTTCAAAATTACGCCTGGATTATAAAAATAAAAATATTTTTTGTTACCCATAATTTTAAGATCACTAACAATTATGCATAAACCAAAGAAATATAAAAATTGTAATTACCAATTACCCCGACATGAGGAAGCTCGCAAATAATGTGATAGACCCCATTTAACATTAGGTATATATACATTATGTTGACAAGATTTCAAAATTGTTAAGAATCATAGGTATTTGGCTTCATTTACACCATACACTGACTAAGCTACAGACAGAAGCTAGAAACTAATGAATTTATGTCATTTTTAGTCAGGTAGTGCATTTAGCGTAATGTTGATAAGCGACATTTAACGTAGTAATGACCGCGTGGGTTAGACTAAGTAGATAATCATTTTGGACCAAGTGAAATAACCTTCATTAACAGGTCGTTTTAACTGTCAACCCCAAAACCGTTGCAATATAATTCATAATGAATGGACTTAGGGTAAACCATTGTTGTGTATTGCATACAATCTGTTCTGCAACGGACATAGCTGCAGCATTATAATTCTATATGTAGCAGTGTAATAGCGAATTTAGACAAAGTTTAAAAGTGGCTGGAATTAAGAGAAAGAAATTTCAAAAATATGTATCTTACTGAAAACGTATGTTTATAACGTTTACTATTATTATATTTATTTAGCCAAGAAGTAACAATAACATAAAAGTGTAAAATGAAAATAAAAATTAATTATTATAGGTACTTGATGTTAGGTGGCTACCATTATGAATAAAATCAAACTACTTGAAGAGAATGAAAGTTTAACAAATTTACAGATTGTTATAAACAATAATTCGATCACAACAATTTGTAAAGTAAATATTAATACAAAGTTTTTAATAGAAAATTAAAGATCTGCAATAAAAACTATAGGCGTGTATAGCATATAGTAATAGTAATAGTTATTATAAAAAATTTACATTACAATTCTTTTTTGCAGAATAGAGTAAAATGTGTTATTTATTATTTTATTTTATAACGGAAGAAGATGCAGTTTTATATCAAGTACTGTGGAACTTACCTATATATTTTATATTGGTAACCAGACACTTTTCATTGTTACTGATTTCTTACTTTGTGTGTGACATGAACATGAATCTAAATAATGAATAGTGTTATTTTTAATGCATGTCATAGGAATTGTGCAGACATTAATTAACATAAGAAACAAATAATTAATACAAAACTTTAATCCCTACATTATAATATTAATTGTGCATTTGTTGTGTTCATGTCCAAAATTACAGAATACATTTAAAATATTGAAATAAAATCTGAATGTCAAAATAAAACCATTTCATCTAGAAAGTGTCTTGTAATTTTTTATGAAACAATATTCTTAATTTGAAACTATTGAATTTTAATGAAACAATCAATTGTCCTATCCTATTCCAATCCAGGGACGTCCTATTAATATAAACATAATATTAGTGCAAGATTCATGTTTTCAAACTTTCCTTGTTATTATCCGATAAGTCGCTTCTAATTTTCCTGGCGGCAACTTTATGCAAAACATAGCAAGAATAGTTTTAAAAAACGCAATTCAAAGGAGGATATAAAGTATAAAATCGTAAAAAAGTAGTAACATTCAAGTCTGAATATAGCGAACATTCAACATTTGAATTCAAAACGTCCGATTATATGGGCACTTTAAGTTTTAAAAAAATAATTACTCCGAAGAGTTTAAAGAAAAATAAAAAAAGAATTCCTACCTTAATGTTTTATAAACCTAAAGAATAAAAATTCTTTGAAGCCGCACTCATTGTTTTTATTGCCAACAAATCCTAGCACAAAATTAGACATTGATATTGAAATATTGCCGTACTGTTCACGTTAACGCACAAAACAAGCACCATCTAACATAAACAAAACGTGGAAAAAAGTTTTACAACCGCTTTTCACGGCCGAGTAATAAAAAAACCGGCGAAAAAGGCCGCATTTGCCTCGAACTCTCGACCTTAATAGCAAAATTAAATTTTAAAAAAAAGGAAAATTACACTTACATATTGTGACGCTCTAATCCATTGTTCTTATAATTACTATACAGAAACGTAACAGTCTTTATTTACACTGGTAAAACGTTTGCCCGTAGTACGGAGTCGTCTAACCGTCGCGATAGATACGCCGTGACTGTGACTGGGCGTCATCTCTTCCCATCTCGTAGAACGGGGCATATGATATTTTACCCCTATAACGAAATCAACCGCCAATTTTGCCCCAATTTTATCCCTCATTTTTCCAAAGAACTTTCGCGTTTCAAATTCTGTTATGCGCTTGTTGTGTGATGGCCTTTTTTAATTCAAATTTTAGAATTATTTATTTTTGTAAACATCTGATAATTTCAATGTATGTATTGTTTTTGCTTTATTATTATGAAATACATTATATAAATAACGGTAAATAACATTTATTTTCTCCTAGCTTTTGTCCGCAGTTCGGTTTCGTCTCTTCGCCCCATTCTCTTTCGCAACTAAACAGCATCACCCGCTGTGCTAATCTGAAGAGTAAAAGTAGCAAAGTTTAAGTTAATAGCAAAGAAACTGAAGAGTTTAAGGAGCAAAGAACCTAAAAAGTTTTATTTTTAGTTAAGAATCAGGAACTCTGCAAGTTAGTACTTGCTGGTATGGCTTGGCTTTCTTTCACATGTTTTTGGTGGGATCTCTTTTTCTGTATATATATATCTGTTTTGTTGTATATCTATTAAATTTAATTAAAATCCGATCAGTAGTTTTGCGTGAAAAAATAACTGTCTTGGTCAAAAACTTTCGTATAATTTTATTTCGATATTAGAACATTGAAGTTACTCGTATTTTCGATGCTATTTGGAAATCCAGTTAAAGTTAATATTTTGTCCTCTGTGTGATTTTTGTAGCCCTATATCTGCCTAAAATAAAAATAGAAAAACCATTTTCGTGATCTCGATAATATCTTATGATTTTTTTTAAATTTATTTTTATAATGGACTTTTTTTAAAACACGTTGTAAAACAAAATCAATTTTTAATCCACACTGTACGATAGAATAGCGATGACGTCAATAAAATTATCACCCATAGACAAACGTTATTAGTCTAATTAAATCTCCCATATGTTTTTTTATAGAACATAAGTTAATTAATAAGCCTAAAAACAAAAGTAGTTGTCACGGAAAATTTTTATTACTGTAAACAGTAAGTTCTTTTTAGCAGTAAGTATTTTACTAATTTTTTTCTCTGAAAATATGCAGAAAATGGATTTTTTTTTTGTAAATGTACCTGATTCAAACTTTTTTCCATGTAGTCTATTATGCACTGTATTTTGTGATTTTACTCTAAGCGCCTCTTTCACAAACGTCAAGTAGGCCAAACTGTCATTTAAAGTAACCGGGGATAATGGAGCTGATATAGCTTTGTTTTTACGGTAAACGTCCCAAATATTAAATAGAAAATAATAAAAAAAAATCGGCTATCGAATGATGCAGTAAACCGAGTGCAGAATATAACAGAATATAACAACATACATATAACAGAATATTCAATATAACAGAAAATGATTACTTAAAGTAAGTAATCAACACTTTACATGTAGTTTGTGAAAGAGGCCCTAAGAAGTCAAACTAGGCGACGAAAATAACGCTTTTCTCTAATAAGAGCTATGAGGCCCCAGCTTACGTCATTTTGGAATGGCTGAAATTTCAATAATATTCAAAAGTATATAAAACAGACACGTTTGGTCTAGTAGTAACACTAGCTGTTAACAAAACGGTCGCGGGTTCGAATCCCGCTAGGGGCACTTAGCCCCTAGTACTTAGCCCACGTTCGCACGAGAGCTTTTTCGACGCTTTAACGCGTGTTATTTCTGACGTTTCGAATAGACCATAATATGACTTCTAGGCTGTGTGTTCAAACGCGGGCGCTTTTTTAAGTCAGGAGTTATCCGTCTATGCTCCATTTTAACATGATATTTAAACCAATTTAATATGATATGTGGCCTCTCTTTTTGACATGATATTTAAACTATTAACATGGGTCAATATTAAAATTAGAGGTTCGTTCATAACATATGTACTGGCTGGGTACTGGCTACTTTGTTTTTACTATGTTGTAGAGAAATCTCACAGCATACTAGCGCCATCTGTACTGCCGTTAGAAATTAAACTAGTAAAGTACAAGTTGAAGGTTGAATTTGAAGTTTAAAGATTTTTATGTAAAATCGTTAGATGGCACATTAATAAATAATTACAGAATGAAAAATACCAACATCATGATTATCTATTTAGCCTTCAAAAGTATAGTAAACGAGACATCTGTTGATATATAGGTGAACAAGTTAAAATCTTTCGTATTGGTAATAAAATTACTAACACTAACACATTCTAATTTTCTATAACAGATGGCGCTGTGATCAATTCTAAAATCTTAAAATATTTTGGGACATAGAGGTTATTAGGTTATTAGGTGAAGGTTATCCATTCATTTTTGTCTGTAGGAGGCGTACTTAGTTATGTTTTGCTCGTTATTAATTCAGTCTGTCTGTTTGTTTACTGTCGTACGATGATGACTTTGATAGCCGTAACAAAACGGAAAAGTACATCGCTTCCATTTTTTAACAACATAGTAAAAAAAAATTACCTAATTTGCTGAAGGAATGTTTTGTTAGAAGTCTAAAACATTTTGCTTCTGCAATATTTGATTCTGTTATTAAGAAAATTTCTAAATAGGATGAAAAGTTTACCTTTCATCCTATTTAGCGCCACTCATTTAAAAAAAATATTATCTCGTAACTGAAAAGGAATTATTAATAACGGCTCCATAAGGCCCTCGGTATGTCTACAATTTTTTAATACCTTTTATAGTTTCATATTGAGACACGAAGCAACAAAATAAGATCTAGAGGTATGTGGCCGCTTTTTTTTAGATCGAATTTTGTTGCTTCGTGTCTAAATATGAAACTTTATAAAAGGTATTAAAAAATCGTAGACATACTTACCGAGGGCCTTATGGAGCCGTTATTAATAATTCCTTCTTAGTCACGAGATAATATTTTTTTAAATGAGTGGCGATAGTGTACCTTTGTACGCGCCCTTAACAATCTGTCCCAGAGGTCACGGGTTCGATTCGCAGTCGAAGTCTGGCGTCTATAAGGGCAGCTCGTCTAGCAGCAGTAACCACCTGTTTACAAAAGACGACCGTGACGAATAACAGCACGTGTGCTTTCGTATTTCAGTGAGTGAGTAAGGGATGCCAGAGCCCGTTTCCCTACCCATTTCCAACGCCTTATCCTTAAATAGTTGGCAGCGCACTTGCTGCACCTGTGGCGTTGCTTGTAGACATATCACCAAGATGGGTGTCTTGAATGTATGTAGAAAATGCATGCACACAGCACAGTGTGCATGCATTTTCTAGTGCATGCACACTGTGATGAGATCACTGTGATGAAAAAAGTAGCTATTGAGATCACTGCACGCAGTGATCTCAATAGCTACTTTTTTCATATCGTGGGGTATTCCAACTTCCTCGAATATGCTAATTAGTGAAACCAACATCCTTACTAATCCTAGTAATATGAAGAATGCGAAAATTTTTGAGGATGTATGGATTTTTGTTAATTCAGATTAAATTCTGTACACAGATAGTTTATTACTCGTATTAGGTAACATTATAGGATATTTTTTATCATGGAATTTTGACGCCTTATCTAATCAACCGATCATCATGAAATTTTCCATAAGAGAAAACCTTTCGTCCAAGAAAAAGTACTGTTCCCAGGGGATCATCTAAAAATAAAAATCCAATTACAATTATATTTTTCATTTAGTCCGTTTTGAAACACGGAAGAAGTTGCGGACTACCAGTTAGTCATAATTATATAATAATGACATTATCTAGTACAATTTATTAATACATAAAATGTTTGCGTACTAAGCGAACAAATATACCTACGGTAAAAATAGTATTGTGTATTCAGATGTTGATTTATAAAATATATTACCGAAAAACATAAAAGAACCGAAATCAATTATCATTTAAAAAAGAAAACATTCAAATATTGTCTTGGACATTTCCATTTGTACTTAACTATTATTTGTAATTAAAAGTATTTTTGTTATATTTGTACAAACATAATATCCTCATTTTAATACCGGCTTGCTCACAAATGTTCTTTTTATAGTCCGACGATACACGCCATAGAAAAGCTTACGAACTCCAAAAGGTTTTGTCTTTTGATGTGAATACGTCTTTATATTTGCTTCCATAGTAGTAGGGGAGCCTAAGAGGGGATTTTGGGACAGATGATTCGGATGTAATGCAAGCTCGTGGCAGCTTTTTGAAAATGCAAAAAAGATTTTCGATTGCTTTTAAAATACTCGTCAGATTTTCATATATACGGTTGAACCTGAATTCCTGATCGGGCTGATTCTTAATCTGACGATTATTTAGGGGACTTTTCTTAATACAGCGTCTACAAAGCCTGTAGACGGTCACCCTTTTTTTCTTTCTATCATCTATACTTCAAAATCCAATAGGTTTCAACGACGTTCGAGTGACTCCACATTTAGCATCGTGGGCTCACTCTACCATACCATACCGTACCATTCAGAAAAGTGATGATAATAAAATCGTGGGACACAGTTTAATTCTATCATATGCATCAAATATTTAATTAACCACTCGATAGCTAAAGGATCACACAATTTTTATGGTACTTATAGAATGGTATATTCAAATTCGTTACTGATAACCACGACACAGCCACGCTCCATTTACTTCTTATACCTTCTTACTGAATGTTATTCATTTAGTGAATTAAATTCCTCACATTCAACCTCCTTCTGGGCCTCAAATTGTTATGTCTGTAATTTAGTTGACGATATCTGAGTACTTACTTCAATTCAATAGGCCTTTGTGTTTCTATTAACTCGTTTGAAGACGCCAAATACAGATCACTGTGGCGATACTCTTGCTTGTTTGATACGCAATAAAATTGCTTAAATTTTTTTAAAATGTAAAATTCGTTAGTTAAATGTTAAAAACCTATGGCAATATGCCAAATTCATAGACGAATAAACATTAAAGAATCAATCAGTTTATCAAAGACAGATAAAGCGCACATCTTTGTATGAGATACTTTGCACAAACAAGCCCTTGTTCGTTGTATCTATTTGCGCGAGCAAAAACATTAGAAGATCAATCGGGTCATAAAAAGATAATGACATATTACTGAAAATAGGAAAACTTGAGAAAGAGATTGAGGATTTGAAAAGAGATAAGAAACAAAATAATATAATAATTTTTAGAGTGAAAGAGGAAGAAAAATCTTTCCAAGATCTTTTAGAGAAAATGAAGATAACCTTTAGAACGGATTTAGACATAAATTTAGATGAAAATTAGGTAAACAAAATACATCGTCTTGGAAAAAAAAAGTCAGACGATAAACCTAGACTCATCTTACTCTTATTTGTGAATGAATGGAAGAAGAACGGAGCTATAAAAAAGAAGAAAAATTCTAATGTATATTACAGAAGACTAAAGAAGTTCTAGAAAAGAGGAAAATGTTACAAGCTCAACTAACAAAAGGCAGTGTCGCCTATTTGAAATTCAATAAATTAATAAATTAAAAAAGGAAAAGAGAAATGTCAATATCACCGCGGAATGATAACCAAAAAAAAATCCAACATCAATGCCTGTTTAGTATATATCCTACAGTCCACACTTACCATTTTACACATACATTTTATGTATTTATCGGGAGGGTCTGTGTGGCAACACCGCCAACGTCAAAGTCTGGTTGACGTTTGGCTCGGGCATGGGTGACGCGTGTTGTCAACGTCACATACCATTGATAAAAATGGAGACCGGTGCAAAAAGTTGAACTCGAACGGCGGACTTAATTTTTTGGAGCTTTTTGATTATTTTATGATCGGCGCCGATATATTGTGAACAAACAAAGAAAAACGAGTGACAGCGGCATTCAGGGAAAATCCATACGAGAGGAAGAGAGCCCCGACATTGGAACAATTGGTGAGTGTTGGCCACAAGGTAGGGCATATATGTTAAATATTCACAGTAACGCATGACACGAACGTATTTATACTATACACTTTGGTCCTTCGAGCCGGATAGGGATACATTACAGAGAATCACATTTAGGTCATGCATTACACTTATATTTAACACAATTACGTTGCAGACATAACGGTCACACATTGTTACTAAATGTCAAAGTGGGTATTGGTAATTTTTCATGGTTTATATTTGCTACTCGTGAAGGGCTTTTTATTGTGTTTTGCGGATCAAACACAATTAATTATCTGGGTTTTCATGTTAAACATTTGGCTTTTATGAAAATTGGACATAGTTTGTTCAATTTTTAACATTTTTCATACTTGTAAATTTCGGTTAAAATTTTGACGGTAAATGTTATTTTATTTATTTCATTTTATGTAACTAGCCTATTTTGTTATATAAAACGGTTGTTCCAGAAGAGGTTCTCAATTATATTTACTTGGGGTTTGTATTTAATAAGATTTCACAATGCCTAGCAAACCGAATATTATAAAGGTTCGGTATGATATAATAGTGTCAAAGTTGGATTCAATTTACAAATTATCTCAATCTGACCTAACTTCTAACAATCAGATTAAGTTGTTCAAGCTGCGTTGTGTGGATTTGGAGTCCATTTACAAGGAATTCACAGATTTACATGTTAAATTGTCAGTGGATTGGGTCGCAGAAGGTGAACAGAGCATTCATCAACAGATCTTTGATACATGGACGGATTATTATTATTTAATTAAGTTGAGACACTCAGAGCTGTTTCCAGCAAGCTCCAGTTCTTCGGATAGGAGCACGGATCCAACGGCTAGGCATGCGAGCGGTTTTAATTTACCAAACATAACTTTGCCTACATTCTCCGGCCAACTTGAAGAGTATACACACTACATGGATTTGTTCAAGGCGATGATAGACACTAATCAGTCGCTTACGGATGCTCAAAAAATGTATTATTTGTATGGTTCGTTGAGCGGGGAGGCAAAGTCATTAGTTCAACATTTGAATATAACGGGGGAAAATTATAGTGTATTGTTGCATATTTTGCAGCTTCGGTATGGCAATCCTAGGTTACAGGCAGACAAATTACTTCATTCTATGTTGTCATTGGCCAATGTAAATAAAGGTTTAAATTCATTAAAATTATTCTTAAATACCCTTCTGGAAACAAGTAAAGGATTGGAAAAATTGAAATTTCCTGTTAGGGAATGGTCATACTTGCTTTTATTTGTTAACTTAAATAAATTAGATGGATCCCTTAAGCGACAATTTGAGGATAAATATGGTGGTCGTGAATCATTACCGACTTTTGATCAACTTATTGAATTTTTAACTCGGGAGGTTCAACTTTTGGAAACTAGTAATATTCAACGGGGTACCTCAAGTACACATCGGGCTCACATTGCTTATGAAAATAGTAATGTAATTCGGGAGCACATTTTTTCTGCAAATGGTAATGCAAATGTAAGGGGGTGTGCACACTGTAAGGGATCACATCATATAAGCAAGTGTCAACGGTTTCTTAATTTGAAAACATTTGTTAAGAAACAATTTGTAATGTCTAATAGGCTTTGTTTTCGGTGTTTAAATAGTCATTATATAAATAATTGCCGTCGGAATTTAAGGTGTAGCAAATGTCACTCGGATAAACATCATACATTGCTTCATTTGGAACCCAAGTATGTGGGGCCTAGACGGGCATATAGGCACACACCTCGGGGGGGTTCAGAGCAATGCAGCGGATCGGAAGCGCAAGCGGAAGCGCAAGCGGAAGCGCAAGCGGAAGCGGAAGCGCAAGCGGAAGCGCAATTGGGGGCGCAAGCGGAAGCGCCAGCGGATTTTAATGGCACCAACATACGGTCTATGTCCAATGTTTTACATGCGGTTTCGGGCAACTCTTACAGGCGTACGGTTTTATTATCAACAGCGGTTGTGCGCGTTTGCGACTGTAGCGGTATCTACAGGGAGGGACGTGCGTTGATAGACAGCGGTAGTCAAAGTACGTTTGTTACGGAAGAGTTTGCATCGCATTTGGGTTTGAGAGTTAAGCGTTCGGGTTCGGTTACGGTTAAGGGCATAGGTGGACATAGTTTGGACACTTATAAGGGGAATGTTTATTTAAAATTCATTCCACAACATGTTGACCATCCGGTATTGGTCACTACGGGTTTAGTAATAAACAAGGTTGCCGATGATTTACCAGCTTGTTCATTGCCTTCGGATATGGGCAAATATTATAAGGGGCTTCGTCTGGCAGATGAACAATTTTATAAGTGTCGTAAAATCGACTTACTTATCGGTGCGGATTTAATGGGTGATATTATCAATGGAGGCATCGTGCGGTTTGAGGGACTGCCCTCAGCGATGTCAACCATTTTCGGATATGTCCTTATGGGACCGGTAGCATCAAATCAAGATGTTGAGGCGTGTCAATCCTTTCATGTAAATACGGATACTTTACTTGAACGGTTTTGGGAAGTTGAAGAAATGCCAGCGGCGGTCTTAAGCGACCCCAAGGACGAAGAATGCGAATCATATTTTCGGACTACACATTCGAGAAATCCAGATGGACGGTATGTGGTGAGACTGCCGTTCTTATCTGAGTCACCGAACTTAGGAGATTCTGCCAAATTAGCTTTGCGACGTTTTTTAAATTTGGAAAAGCGTTTAAAGGACGATTCGAAATATCGGGATAAATATATTCAATTCATGAGAGAGTACATCGACATGGGTCACATGGTTCCCAGTGATGGTTATGAGGACTCGATGCGGTATGTGATTCCTCATCACGGTATTTTTAAGGCTACATCGGATAAAATACGGGTGGTATTTGACGCGAGCTGTGCCACATCGTCTGGAGTTTCGTTAAACGACATCTTACATTCGGGGCCTAAATTGCAACGGGATGTCATGCAGATTATCATGCGTTTTAGGTTAGACAAGGTGGTGTTTACGACTGACATCAAGATGATGTTCCGGATGATTGAGGTCCACAAGGAGGACCGCAGATACCAACTTATTTATTGGCGGGAAGCACCTGATGCACCCTTATTGCTCTATGAGTTGAAGACGGTGACTTACGGAATGAAGAGCAGCCCTTATTTGGCTATTCGCACTCTGAGGCAATTGGCGGATGACGGAGAGAAGGAACATCCAGACGCAGCAAGGATACTGCGTACATCGGTCTACATGGATGATATCCTCGGTGGTGGGCCTGACCTTGAGTCAGCTCAACGGCTGAAGAGTTCACTGAAGGCGCTCTTAGCTTCGGGAAAAATGGAGCTTCGGAAGTGGGTCTCTAATGATAAGCGGTTATTGGAAGATGTTCCAGAGGAACACCAGGAAAAGCCTCATGTCTTTGATTCTGATCAACATATCGTCAAGATTTTAGGGGTACAATGGAATCCAGTTGCGGATACGTTTACATATCACCTTAGTCTAGGTGAGAATAACAATTGTACCAAGCGGGCGGTATTGTCGACATTAACGCGAATGTTCGATCCTATGGGCTGGATTAGTCCAGTTATTTTTCAGGGGAAGGTCCTCATGCAGCGACTTTGGTCGGTAAAATTGTCGTGGGACGAGCGACCTCCACCTGATATATTGACTCAATGGGAGTCAATTGTGCAGAGCTTGCCTGCGCTGGAGCGGGTGCGTTTGAAACGATTTGTATTGGCGGATAATATTACGGAGTGCTCACTGCACGGTTTTTCGGACGCATCAGAGCTGGGTTATGGCGCAGCAGTATACATCAGAACGGTTGATGATTCGGGAGAAACAAAGGTTTCTTTACTTATGGGAAAGTCAAGGGTTGCGCCGCTAAAGTCAAGGTTAACCATACCGAAACTAGAGCTATGCGGTGCTGCCTTATTAGTTAAGGTTCTTCATTATGTACGGGAGGCGCTAGGAGACAAAATTTCGGTGAACGGTATTGTAGGTTGGTCGGACAGTACCATTGTTTTGTCTTGGCTTCGGATTTCGCCTCATCTGTTACAAACTTTTGAAGGAAATAGGGTCTCACAAATTGTAAATAGCGGAATGAAAATTAAGTGGCGATACTTACCATCTGAGATGAACCCTGCGGACGTTGTTAGTCGCGGTTGCCGGGCTCATGAGCTGTTGTCGCATCCATTATGGTGGGGACCTTCATGGTTGCTGCAAGAAGAATGGACTTGGCCCGCAGACATAGTGGGTGAGAGGGGCGAGCCTGGAGTCCTGCCTGGCTTACGGAAGGCGGATATATCGGTTCACGCGGCTACAACGGGGATTACACCATCTTGGATATTTACAAAATACAGTCCACTATCAAAATTAATTGCGGTTGTCGCTTACTGTTTTCGATTCGCGCACAACGCCAGGCATAAACACGATAAGTGTTTCGGAGTCCTGTCGGTAAAGGAGCGGAATATGGCGTTGGAACGGCTTATAATAATGGCTCAATCGGAGTGTTTTGCGTATGAGAAGGATCTACTGCAACGGGGTAAACCGTGCTCGGTGCGGTTGAGACGACTGCTACCATTCGTGGATGCAGCTGGGCTGGTGCGTGTGGGCGGACGGTTGGAATATTCTAGCCTGCCCTATGAGTCAAAGCACCCAATGTTATTACCGAAGTCACATCCTCTTACGCGTTTGATCATAGACCATTATCATAAATTATATTGTCATGTGGGACCAACGGCTCTTCAAGCCATCCTTCAAAAGCGGTTTTGGATACTTTCGGCTCGCCAAGCTGTGCGAAGCCAGCTATTTAAGTGCATGTATTGCTTTAGGACTAAAGCAAGGTCGGATAACCCGGTTATGGCAGATTTGCCACCAGACCGAGTTAACGCTACGGGCGTTTTTCACACGGTGCAAACGGATTTTGCTGGACCATTTATAATCAAGACATCACGGTTACGCAAAGCTAGCACTATGAAGGCGTATTTATGCGTAGTCGTGTGCTCAGCCTCTAGAGCGGTTCATTTGGAGGTGGTCAGCAATCTGTCAACTGACAGCTTCTTGGCAACGCTGTCAAGGTTCGTGGCGAGACGCGGTCTGCCCAAGGTTATTCGTTCCGACTGCGGAACAAATTATATCGGAAGCCATCGGCATTTAAATGAGGTTCAACGGTATTTGGCCTCTCGGAGTACGCAGGAGGAGTTGTGCGGTAAAACTGCTCAACAGGGGATAACGTGGCAGTTCAACCCTCCGGCGGCACCACATTTTGGTGGTTTATTTGAGGCCGCGGTAAAGTCGGCTAAAACCCTGTTGAGTCGGGTGATCGGAAATCAGATTTTAACCTTTGAAGAGTTGACAACGGTGTTCGCTCGCATTGAAGCGGTGCTGAATTCCCGACCGCTATGTCCTCTATCACAGGACGTGCAGGAAAATGAAGTACTCACCCCGGCTCACTTTTTGATCGGAAGATCTTTGTTGGAAGTACCCGAGTACAATTGGGTAGACATACCAGACAATCGGTTGTCTCGGTATCAATTGGTCCAGGCTATTACACAACGGTTCTGGAAGCGGTGGAGTGACCAATACCTTCACTCCTTGCAGATGAGACTTAAATGGACTTCTCAAGTTCATCCACCGCGGGTTGGAGAACTTGTTTTGATCAAGGAAGATGCGTTGCCACCACTTCAGTGGAAACGTGCGCGCATAGTGCAATTGTTGCCAGGTAGGGATGGGGTAGTTAGGGTAGCTACCTTGAAAACCTCTTCTGGTCAACTGACACGGCCTGTCACCAAGCTGTGCAGGCTGCCGGTTTATTAATTTCGGTTTAATCTTTAGGTTGATAAAGGCGTTTAGCCTTTCTCGGGCGGGGGGATGTTTAGTATATATCCTACAGTCCACACTTACCATTTTACACATACATTTTATGTATTTATCGGGAGGGTCTGTGTGGCAACACCGCCAACGTCAAAGTCTGGTTGACGTTTGGCTCGGGCATGGGTGACGCGTGTTGTCAACGTCACATACCATTGATAAAAATGGAGACCGGTGCAAAAAGTTGAACTCGAACGGCGGACTTAATTTTTTGGAGCTTTTTGATTATTTTATGATCGGCGCCGATATATTGTGAACAAACAAAGAAAAACGAGTGACAGCGGCATTCAGGGAAAATCCATACGAGAGGAAGAGAGCCCCGACATTGGAACAATTGGTGAGTGTTGGCCACAAGGTAGGGCATATATGTTAAATATTCACAGTAACGCATGACACGAACGTATTTATACTATACAATGCCATTGAACAACAATAAATTGAATGCTTACGATATAATGAGGACAAGATGTAATTATCTTTCTTCATTTACTAAAAATAAGGGTGCACTATTGATACGAGGTCCAAACTTTTTGGGTATTTATAGACTTAATCAGTTATGAATGAATGTTAGTTTTATAAAAATATAGTTTTTATGAAACGGAAATTCATTCACAATTAATTTTATAAAGAATTTAAAACATAACCTTAATTTATTTACAATACAAATAAAGTATTTACACCAGGTTTGTTTGAACTATCAGCATCAGTATCACTTTAAACATCACTACAACGCACGTTTTCAGTACAACACAATATTTTTTCACTGTTTAGAACCGTTTTTTTAATTTTATCGAATCTTTTTACGTACATGTTTACAGTTTAATCTTCAACCACACAACCAATGAAATGAACCACAGAGCCAATGAAACGAACCACAGAGCCAATGAAACAAACCACAAAGTCAACATTACGAATCTTAACCTATTTATATCGTTCTACTACAACCAGTATTTCGGGCTGGAAATACTGGGAAGGCAAATAAGTCTTGTAACACATTTTGTAATAAACGCACAATTGTTCTGCTACAACCAGTATTCCAGTACCCAATCTAACCTATTTTCTGCAATGCAAAGTATTGTAATACATTTTGTAATCGGATGAGCTCGCTCCGCTGCGCTCCGCTCGCATTTTCATAACATTCCAGAACCTAACCTAACCTATTTGTTTCCAGTGCAAATAAGTCTTGTAACACATTTTGTAATAAGCGCACAATCGTTCTACTACAACAAAGTATGTACTAATATTAAGTGAATTAAGACTATATAAATATATTAAAAGTAGTCTATGTCAAAGAAACAGAACTGAATAATGATACAGAGTACTAATATTAAATGAATAAACACTATTTCTTACTCTATGTCTGATATATTATAAATAATAATAAACAATTTCAGGATTCGTTTTAAATTTTTTATAAAATTAATTGTGAATGAATTTCCGCACCATAAAAACTATATTTTTTAAAACTAACATCTATTGCTAAATAATCTCGCTGCCAAACACTTTATAAGCCTTCTATACTACTGGTATGTACATATTTATTTGTATTGTAAACAAATTAAGGTTATATTTTAAAATCTTTATAAAATTAATTGTGAATGAATTTCCGTTTCATAAAAACTATATTTTTATAAAACTAACATCCATTCCTAACTGATTAAGCCTATAAATGCCCAAAAAGTTTGGACCCCGTATGTATACCCAAAATCAGCCATCTGTAAACAATTTTTTTTTTTAATATAAACGGAAAAATAACAGAAAAACATGTTACATTAATTATTATGTCTAGACAGTTCCGTATTAATAAAAGCAAATATACTCGTAATATGACTTCATACTACTATTTACTATTTCATCTCCATGGGATCCAATCCATTATAGATTTAAATAAAACTGTTCTTTTGGTGCTCACTTATACTCGTTTATTTGACTATTATGTTATCATAAATTTAAAATCAAACATCAATACGTATAAAACATTATTCTTTATAAAATATCCAAACTAAAAACCATCTCTCTACATTTTTCTCATTAAGAGCGGGCATAAAGAGATATAGCCAATCCTAGATTTGAATTTTATCTAAGTAAACAAAGTCTAATTTAATTAATTTTTTAAATTAGATAAATACATTATAAATGAAAGTGACGTCTGTAACAGAAAACATAATATAATGAAATTTTCTCGATAGAAAAAAATCACCAAGTGAGCTCTCATTTCCATCGATTTTAGTTTTATTTTCAAAATGACACACATTACAAAGCTAAAAGTGTATCAGTAATTTCACTTCACATATTATCTAAGGCTGTATGTAACAATTTTTCATTTGACATTGTAGTTTAGGAATAATTAATATTTAATACTTTTGGCACTTATAACATTTTTATTGAGCGAGATGCGCTATCTTCCGTCGCATGTTGTGCGTAGTTCTACGTATTTTGTGTCACTGTCATGTCCAAGGGGCCACGCGGGTGAAATTACAAATTTTGTTTGCTTTATACCCATTCTTAAATCAAAGTATTATAGCTATCTGCTTCTGTCCTTGTCTCCACCATGGTAGCATCGATGTAGGTATGATCTATTCTTTTTCTATTGATCAAAAACGTAAACAAATATGGCGTCGCCATGGTCACTGGACTGTTTTAAAGATGGAATTTGTACATTAGGCATTATCAAAGAGAGTTGACTCAGTGATTAACTCATTTAGAATTTTTTCGTATTGTTTGTTTAGTTCGATATCGTGAATTGTTTGTTTACCTTTTTGATCAATGAAAAAAGAATACAATATATAACTACTTTTAATTCACCCAACAAATTTTTACACAATTTTCCCCAATGGACAGACCGATATACTCGTGCGAGGAATATTTTGTATATATAATTAGCACAAAAAATGCATCCGTGCGAACCCTGGGGCTGGTCCCCTGAAATTTATAAATGACTGGCTGGCGCCCGCGACTTCGTCTGCGTTGAAAAAGAAAAAAGTAGCCTATCCTGTGTCCTGTACGTCTAAATGTTTATCTACCAAGTTTCATGAAAATCAGTTAATTCGTTTAAGAGTTATGGAGGAACATACATATATACAGAAAAAATTTCTAAAAATGGTCAATTTAGTTTCAGTATCATCTATAGAGCCTATAAACACGATATCTTTGAAAACAAAGTAACTTACTCCATCACCAACCCTTACAGATTTATTATTAGGTGAATTTTTATAATATAATATTAGAATAGGTGAATTTTTAAAATCAGTCAAGTAGTTTTTTAATTTATTCATTGCAAACATACAAATTTTCTCTCTTTATAATATTAGTAGGTACCTATAGATGATGTAGGTACTTACTTATAAACTCTCCAATTAGTTAAGTGTTTTTCGTAATTATCATTAACATGGTGTTAACCTAAATGATTGAGTATCGTCCATTTCACATCTTATCTTGGATCGCATAAGACTTTCTGTTGTCGTTCAAGTGGCATTCCGATCACAATTTTATTGCAAGTAAACAATTACGTCAACCTAACTGTGCCTACATAAAACATAATAATATACTAAAAAGTTCTGAAAGGATACCTCAGTTCAAAAACGAGGCAGAAAGGGAAGTTAGTGAAAATCGCTTGGGTGGTTTAGAAGATTTTAACAGACAGGAGGACATGGAGTTTATTTTATTTTTGATGTCTGGTATAATTTCAAAATAACCGTTAAAAAAATCAAGTGAAATGCAATTTTTTTTTGTTAACATTTTTAATTAATTCCTGTCTACCTTCGGTAAACAATATAAATACTTAATTGTCATATAATTATGAAAAAATATCCTGTATATTTATGGCATCTATCGATAGGATCAATTATAAAGATCAAATCTCTCTAACTCTAACATTGTAAATTAAGAGCGGGCATAAAGAGATATAGCCAATCCTAGATTTGAATTTTATCTAAGTAAACAAAGTCTAATTTAATTAATTTTTTAAATTAGATAAATACATTATAAATGAAAGTGACGTCTGTAACAGAAAACATAATATAATGAAATTTTCTCGATAGAAAAAAATCACCAAGTGAGCTCTCATTTCCATCGATTTTAGTTTTATTTTCAAAATGACACACATTACAAAGCTAAAAGTGTATCAGTAATTTCACTTCACATATTATCTAAGGCTGTATGTAACAATTTTTCATTTGACATTGTAGTTTAGGAATAATTAATATTTAATACTTTTGGCACTTATAACATTTTTATTGAGCGAGATGCGCTATCTTCCGTCGCATGTTGTGCGTAGTTCTACGTATTTTGTGTCACTGTCATGTCCAAGGGGCCACGCGGGTGAAATTACAAATTTTGTTTGCTTTATACCCATTCTTATGGACCAAATACACGGTCAAGCGTTTGACGTGGCTCCAAACGATTTAAATCAAATGGAGCCACGCCAAAAAATTTGCCCACACACGGTCAGTTAAATTTTCTGTCATTTATGCGTTTTATTATTAGTCCGGGAGGTAGCAACGTCGGGAAAACAAGCATTTTAGGTCAGCTGATTTTTTGATAATGTCGTCTCTCTTGGCCCTTTCGGTTAGGGTCTGGGCAGTCTGGCTAGCGGTAGCGGTTGCGTTTACCTGTCTGTACAGGTAATAATACTGACTTTTAAAATCATTTTAAGAAGGTTCAATTTACATATTTTAACTTAAGATAAGTTTAACAAACATCCATCTCTTATTGCCAGACATTTTTATCGTTGCCAATAATAAGCCAAAAGCGAATTTTATTTTTATTAAAAATTCAAATTATATCAGTATGTAATTTTAATATTATGTTGTTTAAGTATGAAAATACCTAAAAATAATTTGCCAGACATGAATTCAGTTTTTAAACCATGAATATGAACGATAAAGTCCTGAAAACTCTTACAGTATGATTCTACTGGTCAGAGAGAAGTGCTCTTACGAGTAGCTGCTCGTTATTGCGTAAAAGTGATAGACAGTCACGGTGGCTTACACGGCAAGTTTTCAAGATGGCGTCAGTCTAAAACCACATGTTTGAGATTGTGTTGTTTTTTAATGTTTACTTTCAAATTTTGTTACGATGGCCAGTGATAAAATGAGATGTGTTTTGAGAATGAGAGTGACGACGATGACGACGATTAAGAAGATGCATCTTTTTCTGTGACGTGACGCAGAAAAAGGTGCTATCATAGCGACAAGAGTATTTCGAATAAAAAAAAATTTTTAATTTTCAATAATGTTTTGATTTCCTGCTATCTAATTCTATCTCATTTAATTTTTTTTTTATGTTAAAATTTGCTAAATGCTAATAAAAATTAATATCCCTGATTAAAAAAAATATTGAACTTACGCAAGTGTATATCTATATTGTATGTATATATAGATATACAGTTTACAAAAGTCCAATTCATTTTCAATACTTTTCAAACCTATAAAAAATTATAGGTAAATCTAATTCTTTAAAATACTTTATAATCATTTTGTATAATTAGAGTGTTTTCTATCTTGTTCTCAGCTATTTATTCTACAACTGTTTCTCTCTGACCAGTAGAATCATACTGTGAGTTTTCAGGACTTTGTCGTTCTGATTCATGGTTTAACAACTGAATTAATGCAAATTATTTTTAGGTCTTTTCATACTTAAACAACATAATATTAAAATTACAGACATACTGAAATAATTTGAATTGAATTGTACAAATAGGAAGCGCACAGGTAAACGCAACCGCTACCGCTAGTCAGACTGCCCAGGCCCTAACCGAAAGGGCAAGAGAGAGGACATATCAAAAAGTCAGCTGACCTGAAATTCTCTCTCGAAAACGTTGCTACCTCCTATACTATATATAGTAAAAGATATTTCAGTTTTTACGTCTCTTTAATAACTGCCAAGTCACATTGACAATTTCAAGTTGCTGTTTTAATATATCATCCGCAGAGGTTGTATAACAACCTCTACGTAACATATAACATAGGTATATAGGTGTATAACATTATAACACGTTGACATGAGCTCTGATTCGGAAGAAGAACTTTTACTTTGTGCAGCTGCTGTTTGTCATCATCAATACTAATAATAAATCGATATTTACTTTCTGAGTAGACGGTCATTTATCGAGCGAGTGTTAGATGGTCTGCAGCTTATTGCAAAATGACCTGGTCCCCTCCACTGAGCAGTACCACACCCACACACGCACACACCCACACACACACACACACACACACACACACACACACATTCGTATATAATGTATAATATGTTTATATAATTTATAGATACATGTAGGTATGTACTCCTATATTGTTATCATTTTTTAATTTTTTAATTAGGTACTAGCACTTTATTTGTTTGTACATATAAACTTTAAGATGCCTAACCTTGTAATAGGCTATATAAACATTTAATTAATCTATTATATGTATTTGTAAAATATTAAATGCTGTTAGGTTAGCCATTAATAATTAATTAATAGCCACGATATAAAAAGGATGTGGTTCGTATATGTACCTACTTGTTGGAATTATAGACCGGTCAATCTAGACATTCGAAGTTACCTATATTCTCATCAAGCTGAAAATCAGTAAGATTGTTTAAAATATGATTAAAAATAAAATTTGAAAGTTCCCCATCTTTCCCCTGTATGGAAATTTTTTTATTCATGGTCAAAGGTCAAAAAAATGAGTTTTTCGCGATTTTCAGCAAAACGGTGTTTTATCATAAAAATACCTCAGACAAAAATTATAGATCATAAAATTATCTACAAAAAAATGTATCAATACTTTTTTCCTACGAGCCACCGTTTTTGAGATATAACGATTCAAAAAGTTGTAAAAGTTGTAATCGTCATAATATGCATGAGTACGCCACGTATATACATCTCTATAGTTGTAATATATGTTAAAATATTTTTCTATTGGTCATTGTAACTTACACTTATAATATAAAATATACATAAATTATAACTAAGAATATTACCTAGGTAAAAATGGGAATTTAGGTAGCTTTACTCTTATTTTTTGGTCTTATTTGACCGGACTATTATACCTCTATGGGATTTCATATTCACAGGAAGCGAGGTGTGATGCCACGGCGTAGTTTCTACCGAGGAGGATAGAAATGTATTTAATCCTCCTTGGTTTCTACACTCACTCAGTTGGCGCGATAAACTAACGTGACCCAACGGCGCGATTTGAAATCCAGTGTTTGACATCAAGCCATCAGTTTTTACCATTCACGATCAAATTTTGGTTTCCCGTCAGTTAATTTGACGCGATGGCTTGACCGTGTATTTGGTCCATTAAACGAAAAACAGTGTGCAGTGTACAGTGTAATAATAAAACTGTAAATGTAGGTATTATATGTATGTATGTTCCTCCATAACTCTTAAACGAATTAACTGATTTTCATGAAACTTGGTACATAAACATTTAGACGTACAGGACACAGGATAGGCTACTTTTTTATTTTTCAACGCGGACGAAATTGCGGGCGCCAGCTATAATATTAGTGCGAAAATCGCACTATAATATTAGTGCGATTTAAACAAATTTTCTTGCGTGTATATAATTGATGCATAATGCAAAATGTTACAAAGTCGATGACACAACTGACCCGACCTATATTCAGTACAGCAAATCCACCACTATAACATGGCCTCCCCAGTTTCCCTCCTTGCTCCCCCTCAAGAGTTCACAGGAACAATTCGTTTAAATGTAAGGGGTCTCGCAATGATTGTTACACAGTCTTTTATGCCATACCCCCTACTAGTGTGACCTATTAGATATATATAATTATATCTTATTTTTATATTAAAACTAACGAACCGACCAGGTTTCGCATGTGAGCAGTTTTTCTGCAAATTATTTACACAAACCGTATTCAATATTCTTCATGTATTGTTAAAGTTTTGGTTTAACTATCAACTGATAGAATAATCCTATCCTCCGTTGTTTTTCATCTCAACAGTAATCTTTATCGAACGAGGATATCGAACTAGTCGTTAATATGGCCGATTATCTCAGGATATATTATGAAAATGCATGGTTCCATTTTTTTTTATTTAATTAAATTGTACCTATTATAAATTTTCTACTAAATTTTTATTTAGTAGAAAAAAAAATTAAAATGATAAATTTCAATCATTTATTTCTGCATTAAAAAATAAATCTACGAGTACGAGTATTATAAAAAACTTGAAATCCGCATCCGCTGTTGCGGATGTGATCCTCTATAAAATTCGCATCCGTATCCGCTAATGCGGATGTTAATAATTTTACAACCGCAACGGCCCAGTAGCAAACGGTATTTCATTTTCACCATAATACGTTTTGTATAGGGCTTTGTTTTCACATATCCTTTAGTTTGCATAATAACTCATTGTGCCTTATATTTTTATTCATAGTGAACAATGAAATTATATTGTGTGGTTTTATTTAAACAAATCCACACACAGGGTTTCGTAGGTACTTAAAATGTTATACTTAATTCATTCTGTACTGCACAACAAAATTGGACAAAGAAATCGAGTCTTCTTCTAAGAAGACTGTATTTCTTTGTATTGATAAAATGTACAAAGGTTATTCCTATTTTTATATTTAATTGCGATAAGAAATATCTTATGCCTAAATATGTGTATGATGTTTTAATTTATAACATTCTATAAAAATTTCATCTACCTAGTAGATAGATGTTTGGTTAATTAACTACCTTCAACTAATACTTATTATAAAGCGGATTTGTGAGTAGGCACTACTAATCCTACTAATAGGTATTATAAATGTGAAATTTTCTATGTCCTACCACAAGCTTAAAAACCATCATACAAGAATTTTCTGAGTTTGTGATTTAGAGTTAGTTCTGTCCTAATTGTGCCTCTTAATAGTAGAGTGTACGAACACACCTTTCTGCTAAACCAAATAATTACCAAATAATAGAGTAATGAAATAATTACTCGACTCGGTTGATCGCAGTAAATAAGCTTAACCTGGCACATAGAGACAAATATTAACTCTGCCCAGCTTATATATTTTGGAGATATGTAAATTTGTCCGAAAATATAAAAAAAATTATACAAAACGCGAAGACTTACCATGCAAATATACGCTACGACATAAAAATAATCTAATATTACCAACATCACGATTAAAGCTAAATTCTTCAAATACCTTCAGTTCTTCTATAAAAATTTATAACAAATTACCAGAAAATTAAAAAAAAAGAAAAAAATGATATCATATTTATAAAAAAGTTAAAAAAAATTCTAAATAATAAATGTTACTACAACTCAAATGAATATTTTTTAGATGATATTATCATTTAAATATTAATAATATAAATGTAAATATAATTTAATTTTAATTTAAATAAAATAAAATTCTTATATATATTTATATAAATAAATAATTATATGCTTATATATATACGCTTCCTCTCTCCTAGTCCCTAAGTTGCATGCCCAACAGGGTCCATAACATTGGTCTTTATTTTTATATAACATCTTTGTACATTATGGTTTCGCAATAAATAATTGAATTGAATTGAATTGAAAAATCTCCTGTCTATGTGTCTTCTATAAGATGTATTTCGGTGTGCTCAGGAGCTCATACCGCCTTCTCCTTTCTTCCATCGGACATTCAGACGTACGGCAGGTTACCATCCTCATTTTGTCAAAATTCCTCTTTTTTGGAGCAAACGTTTTAAAAACTCTCATAATACGCACTGCCAAGGTTCCAAGCGTTTTCGAGCTCTATATAATATACTAGCTGGCGCCCGCGACTTCGTCCGCGTTGAAAAAGAAAAAAAAGTAGCCTATCCTGTGTCCCGTCCGTCTGAATGTTTATCTACCAAGTTTCATGAAAATCAGTTGATTCGTTTAAGAGTTATGGAGAAACATACATACAATACATACATACAGAAAAAAATTCTAAAAATGGTCAATTTAGTTTCAGTATGCAGTATAGAGCCTATAAACATGATATCTCTGAAAACAATGTAACTTACTCCATGACCAACCCTTACAGATTTATTATTAGTATTGATAACCATTCGACGACACGTTTGGTCTAGTGGTTAGTAACCCTAGCTGTTAACCAAACGGTCGCAGGTTCGAATCCGGCAAATGTTTATGTTTAACATTAAAAATTTGTAAATGAGTCATGGATGTTTGTATCTATAATATGTATGTATTTACAAAAAAAAAGTAATCTGTGTAGTTCATCAACCAACCAGCCTATAGTTGCTTAATGTGGAACTGGATAGTGCTGTGTGGAATGTGTGAAGATATTTATTTATTTATAACGCAAATCTTTTAAAAGTTCGAGTGAATTTTGGGCATTTATTAATAAAAAAGAGCAAACCTATTATTAATAAAAAAAAATTAAAAATAATAATATAATTTTGTAATAATAAATTTGACTTATCAGTAGTTACCATTATTCTGTATACATTAAAAAGATCTATATATACATTTTTATTATAACACTAGCTAGTGCCCGCGACTTCGCCCGCGTTAAAAGTAAGGGATGTGTAGCGCCTGACTAAATGTGTAAAGCAATATATAACAATAATAATAACAATAACAATAAAAGCAATTTATAACACCTGACATATTTGTTGTTATAAAAATTTTCAGGGGTTGTATCTTTATTTTTAGTAGATAAGTAGTGCTCGCGACTTCGCCCGCATTGAAAATTATATACTTAAACCTTCCTTTTGAATCACTCCATCTATCTATTTAAAAAAAACCGCACCAAAAACTGTTGCATAGTTTTAAATATCTAAGCATACATAGGGACCATATAGGGACAGAAAGACAGCGGGAAACGACTTTGTTTTATGTCTAAATAAAAAAAATCTTCTTTTAGCCTACTGTACCAAAGCAGTCATCGTATATTCACTATTGCAAGGGGCCGACTGTACAATAACTATACCGCAGTGAATTTAGTAGCCGCGACAACGGCGACTACGGAGCTCGTCCTTACGGTGTGTGATCGTCGATCGATTCAGTGGTGTGAACATTCATAGACAATTAAAAAAAAACTAAGTGAAAAATAAAATTTTAACTTTATTAAAACCCACCAATCAGTAAGTACTTCATTTTACATTTTTTTACGATTAACGTAAGTATTTTAAAGTATTTTTTTCTGTATTAAAAACAGACGTTTCTTTGGCGTGCGTGCATATAATACGAGAATTTAATTAGCAAATTAAACTTTAACCCATTCCCGCTTTGTTAAAATTCAAATGAACCAAATATGACTTCGTTTGGCTAGACTACATTAACAGATGTTATATTTTTTTGTAAATAAATAAGTCTTTTACGTATCTCTTTGTGACTAATTCTGCAAACAAAATACAAACAATTTTATATTTGTATAATCGAATTCTCATTTTAAATACACATACTTATTACGTGTTGTTAATTACGGTTTATATTTTTTATATAAATAATAACAATAATATGTACTAGGAGTATAGGAAAATACTAATGATAAAACAAAAGTTTTAAATATATATATGTAAGTGTTGTTATTAAACTGTAAATAGTGAGAAAAACCAGTTACCGGCGACTGTCTAAATATTTACACGAAAGAACTGCTTAAACACTTCTACAAATATATTATATAGCAGAAAATAACACTCAAAATAAACTCAAATAATTACCGCTAATCAAATCAAACGGTAATTATTTGGGACATTTTTTTGATAACCGCAGTTAGTACTATTTGGAAACTGTCCAGGTATAAAAATACAATGCCTGACGTCTGGCTGGCCTGGGAGCCGGGACCAGGGTTGGCGATGCACTGAAAAAATATTATCTTCATTTAAATTAAAAAGTGTAGAAATGAAATTACTGTAAGATTGTTAAATGAAACTTTTTTTTATTTATATTTTACCAAAACATGAACACACGTTTAATTCTCCATTTTTCTTTTATTACTGAAAGGTCAGAACCTACCTAAAAATACAAATACTAGTATCTACACCAATGCCTCCCGAGCTATCAGCGGATCTAAAAATAAAATATACAAATAATAAAAACCCAAAAAAAAAGTGAAATACCAAATAAAATTGGTTGACTACACTGCGCTATAGCGACTGTGGCAAATGTTATGTTTATAAATGGTGATTTTTATATCACCATTTAAGTAAATATAGCAAACAAAAATATTAAAGCAATTTTTTTGGTTAATTTTTAAGAGGACGTACAGTTAAGTGGAACAAGTGGATTCCGCCCTTGGAATCGGGTTAGGGAACTCTTGCGGTCTACCAACGATTGCGAGTTCAAAAGATATCTAATGAACAAACAGAATTCTTTATTAATAAATTATTAATAAAGAATAATATTATAATAGTTTGTATATTATTTTTTAAGGAAAAAGTCTAACTAAATTAAATTAAAAGTTAATTAACAAAGATTCACATGACAAACCCAATCATATCGAAAGAGATAGCGTTGAATCTTTTTTAAATTCAAAAGATAATTTTTCTAAAAAATAAATTTGAGAAATATTAAACGATATTTAAAAAAAACGAAATTAAAAAAAACGCTACAAATTCTTAAAAAATAAACATAAAAATTAGATTACATATATGTGTATTTTATATGTTTAATATATCTGTAAATTAGCTTTTTCTGAACATACAAACTAACATCTAAACGTAATTTAAAATATTTTTTCAATGTATAATACAATAAAAAAATTGTTGACATCCCTAACTTGACACAAACAGTTTGAATCGGTAGCGTTGTTTATATTGTTTGACTGATATTAGATTACGTTGTAATGCTCGAAGAATGCTTAATGACCATGTTAAAATATTAAAATGTTGTTTCTTCACGGAAAATAGGTTTCACATAATTACAGAAGATATAATATGTAGATATGTGTGAACATATTTATCAATAATTAGCTGTTCCATTTCATAAGTACTTTATTTATATAAAGGTCGCCAGCCAGGCTTACGATCCACTTGATGGTGAGTGACTACCATACCATTGCTTATTAAAAACAAGTAAGGCCACAGCTCCTGTATGGGCAGATTACTGCCGACAATTTTGCCCAATTAATTAAATAAGGCTGCCCAATTACTAGGATTTCGGATATTCTCGATAACACTCGGTTTTCGCCGGGTTCTCGGTCACCGACCTACCACGTCGAGACGGCCTCGTTATTACTTCGTTTTAGGTTTTAGCATATTATTCTTGCTGTCTGACTTATTTTCTTTTAGCTCATCTCCTAAGTCTGGGTCGTAGCTTAATGCAAAGCAGCCCATAACAACAATTTGGCTATTAAATTCTAAAAGATTGTTTTTAAATTCAACTGCTAGTTCGAGATTATTGCGATCGAACAAAAATAACACAAGCTGAATTCTTCGTATGATGGTGATATGACGATGATCCACTGCTTCCAGGATAAAACTGCTTTGTAAATTTCATTTTGATGTTGCTGGGAACTGAAGTTAGAGCCCTTGAGTGAACTCTACAACCGATTAACTTAACTTAATTTATTTTCAGTTACTCCATAAACATGGGATCAATGTTTAGGAGTGAAGAGATGGTGCTATGCCAACTGCTGCTACCGCCAGAAGCAGCATATGTTTCAATGTACGAACTAGGTGAAGCTGGCATTGCACAGTTTAGAGATGTAAGTGCTTTATTTATTTTTTATATCAATATCGGACCTGACATTTTAATTTTATTTGTAACTAGCTGGCGCCCGCGACTTCGTCCGCGTTGAAAAAGAAAAAAGTAGCCTATCCTGTGTCCCGTACGTCTAAATGTTTAGCTACCAAGTTTCATGAAAATCAGTTGATTCGTTTAAGAGTTATGGAGGAAATACATACTTACATACATACAGAAAAAAAATCTAAAAATGGTCAATTTAGTTTCAGTATCATGTACAGAGCCTATAAACACGATATCTTTGAAAACAAAGTAACTTACTCCATGACCAACCCTTACAGATTTATTATTAGTATATTGATTTTTATTTGTGTTTGATTTTTGACTTTATTTGGTTCTTTATTTGATGGACGTGACATGTAATGTAACACTATATTTCAATTATTAATCCCATTTAGTAGATTTAGCGCCTCTTTCACCAACGTCAAGTAGGCTAAATCGTCACTTAAAGTCACCTGTCACCGGGAATAAATTAGCTGATATGCCTTTGTTTGTACGGTAAATAGAAAATAATAAAAAAAATCGCCTATCGAATGATGCAGTAAACCGAGTGCATAATTCAATAAAACAGAAAATGATTTCTAAAAGTAATTAATCAAAACTTTACTTGTAGTTGGTGAAAGAGGCGCTTAATAGATAGATTAGATTAGATTTAGGTAGTACATATTAAGATATTGCTTGGAGCTTTTATTGGTGCATGTTGAGCTTCCTATTATTGCGGCGGCCTTGTGCTAATTATTTTGAACAGTGTTTTATAGTTAGATGCCTGCCTCGTGGGGGCCTTGTATAATAAATAAATAATTATCAGAATCTTGTGATCTAATTCGCTCTAAAATTTGACAAAAATATAATAAATCTTCTTCATCAGGGAATATTTTATGCCAACTACGTGTTATTTTGACGACACGTTTGGTCTAGTGGCTAGTAACCCTAGCTGTTAACCGAACGGTCGCGGGTTCGAATCCCGCTAGGGGCAAATGTTTTATGTGAACATTTTACCTTTGTACCTGAGTCATGGATGTTTTGTATTTATAATATGTATGTATTTAAAAAAAAAAAGTAATCTATGTATTATATCAACTGTCTGGTATCCATAATACAAGCATTACTTGCTTACTTTGGAACTAGATGGTGCTGTGTGGAATGTGTGAAGATATTTATTATATTTATTATTTATTATTATTAGTCCAACAGTTTTAGAGTTCTTTATCTTGTTAGTATTTAAGTATCTGACTTAAAGAACCCAAGTAAAGACAAAAGTGGGTCAAATTTTCACAATAAAAAAATACGAGTACTGTAGGTACGTAGTGCAATACAAATCACTGGCAACGAAGAGTTTGAATGCCTTTGCATACAAATTAATGAGTTTGTGACCCTGAATCTTGCGGACATCGGACAAAAAAAAAGTTTTCCTAAGCATAACTAAAGAAAAAATAAGGTTACAGCAAATGTTAAAAATTGATGTCATTCGTTGACTCGGCATCTTTATGTGTTTAGTTTCAAAATTATTATTTTTTAAATAATTTTGCATTAACTCTAATATTATTGAATTATTAAAAATTAATTTCGACTTACTTATAGTAATTATAAATCGACTTTTTAAATGTGGTTTTTTTTTTAATTTTTTGAAATTTATTTTAGATTTTTTGATGATGGATATCTACATGAAAAATCACTTAAAAATAAATTTAAAAAAAGGAATTTGAAAATTGAGTTAATATTTTTAAGACTGTTATAATATTCTATAATAACCTTTAATTTTAAAACGGATCTATCATATATTTATATTTATACATAATTATAAAATCAACTTAATGTCCCTGTTTCTCTGTTAACTTCATCTAAACTACCAAACAGATTTTGATACGATTTTTACCAATGCAAATAGTGATAAACGAGTAAGGTTTGTGTAGCCATAAAATTTGCACAAAAAATGCATTCGTGCAAAACCGGGGTCGCTAGTATTTACAAACAAATAAGATTTTTCCTGTTTGCTTGTGCTAAAATCTCAGACATTCAGAGGAGAATAAATCCGCTATACTATAAATACTAATAAATACTAAGTATTAAAATCTTAAATTCAACAAGATTAGCAGAGCTCGGTTGGATATAGTCATACTTTACTGTGCGAATGAAACGAGAGACTTTTTTTATTAATACACAATTTTTGAAGAAATAAAACACACAGTTAACTTGTAATTGAGAATAGCAAAGTAATCTTGTTAACTCAGTGAACTTAACCTACATAATATTATGTTATGTTTATATAAGTTAACATAGTATAATCTCACTTGCCTTTATCGGTGAGGTTTTTCGTATTGGTTTGACAAGCATAAAATCAATTTTAAATAATAATGTATTAACCAAAGTAAAACGAAACAGTACTGTTTTGAATTTTGTTTCCAAATTTTTCTTTTTTGTGTTGAGGGCGACAGACAGGCTACTGACGGTCCAATTGGTGGTAGGTGGCTACCATCAACTATATATTAATAAAGATATGGACAGTTTTCATATTTTGCTTTTCATACCTTTTGAGAAATAAAAGTCGTGAAGAAAATTTATTTATTTTTTTTTAAATAAAGAACCACTATTATTTCGTAATAATAAAGTGGATCTTATTATGTCATAAGGTCTTCCATTAGCTCGTGAGGAGCGATAACGATAAGTGGTCGCTGACGGCGACTCTATCAGTCGCGTTGACCTTTCACCGAGATAAAACGACACCCACATACATTATCTGTACAAATATTGCTCCACTACTGTCTCTGCAACTGCTCGATACTGGTTCAGGAGTTATTTTAGTACTAACACTTGTCACGTGAATATTCTATGACGATTTACCGTGTCACAATTGGCACGATAATAATACAAAAAGCAGTTGTGATTGAAATAATTTCTATATATCGTAAAAAATTAAATCAAATTCAAACTAAAATTTTTAGAATTTTAATAAAAATTATCTTCATTCAAGCTATTAAAAAAATATAAATTATTAAAATATGCCTAACTATTAATATAACTAATAAGCTATTATTTGCGCTATTTTTCAAAATAGAGAATTTTTTTAAAATTTAAATAAAAATAATCATCATTCCTCTAATAAAAAATCAACCCAAACTATTATTAAAACTAATAAAAACTAATAATTGTTGTTTATTAGTCTTAATAATAGTTTCCCACTAATGGAAAGAGCGATGAACAAGAAAGGTTTGTGTTCCATAAAAATACTGCCTCCATTCGAAGCCGAGAACAGGTCACTTGTTGTATGCGGACAAAATCGCGTCTAAATACTAGCACACAATATGTTTAAATTTATTAGTAGGCGAGTAGGTAAATAAGTGTGTATCGAAGTCATTCAGTCATACATAACTGAAACACGTATTTAGAAACAAAAATTATCAAAAACCTCCAGTAATAACCAAAAAAATGTAATAAAACGCTGTTCACTCCTAGTGTATAATGGGTGGATTCGACCTCTTAACATTTAGTTGTCCAAAGCGACCCAAACTCAAGGACGGGATTCCCTGATTTCGCGTGTTTCTAGCGCCATTATGCAGGTGGGGAGCGCCACTGGGGTCAACCTGAAATTGCGTACTCGAAAACCTCGTTCGACCAAGTTTTCCTATATTATAAGAAATATATTTTTTTTAATAATTATCCTAACCAGTTACTGAATAGTTATTTATCTCATTTATGTCAAGTAAATTGGATTAAACATGATCTTCTGAAATAGAATTACATTTTATGGAATTATAGTATATATTTACATTAGTTTATTTACTAAATTTTATTGGATTTTTTTCCATTACAATTTTGTCTTTTGTCAACATTTTGTGATGGTAAGTTTTATGAACTGCACTAATATTGGTTGTCCAAATAAATGACAGCCTGCTGCATTTTATTTTTTAAAAATTAGAACCATTTTATTAATAATAATTATCAATTGAATTATTTACTCAAAATAAATATTGCAAGACACACTAACAAAGTTTAATGCTATTCTGGGATAGTCTATTTGATAACTAGTTATAAAATAATGTAAATATCAGCATAATATCTAGATAAGCGGGATAAGTTCAGATATATTCAGAGAACAAATGAAGCTATATAAAGGGAGGTCAAAGAATTTATATAATACGAGTACTTAGTGATATTGATAAGTTATGTCTGTCTTAATCTTCCAAGTCTTAAGAACCAAGTATACTTAGTGTGAAAATGTATCTGACTACAGATATAGTGCGAGTTTTACTCGATCAAACGCGTAGAACGCGTAAACGTCAATTTGTATGGGAATGAAGCAGACCTACACGTTAGCCACTAGGTGGCGCTGCTTCATACCCATACAAATTGACGTTTACGTGTTCGACACGTTTGATCGAATAAAACTCACACTAGGCCCTCAAAACGTGATTATCTTTTATCAATAAGATTCGTTTCGCAGATTCGATAATTCGCTTCGCAATAATTCCTACATTGTCGTGACCGAACTTCTCTATTGATTTGAAACTGGCCCCACAGTCATTTCTAATTCATCTGCTGAAATTTTTTTCTAATAATAGCTAGGCAAAGGTCACTTGGTGCAAACAGTCATTAATAAAATATTAGTTGTAGTGAGAATGGTCATAGGTGTAGGTACAGACTAGTTCTGTGTAATTACTTTAAATTACACTACTTACCTGTAATGTTTGGCTTCGCACGTCTTAAATTTGGATTTACCTCAAACGTTTAGGTATATTCTAAGTGAATATTATAAATGCTAAAGTGAATTTGTTTTTTTATTACGCTTTCACGCCCTGATCAGCATAAAATTGTGCATACCACGTTGTCAGTGGTACAGAAAAGGACATATTGGTACCTTTCATCCAGAAAATAGTACTGTTCACGAGCTGTTCATCTAAAAATAAAAATTAAATAAATCATAGCCCGACAAAAACATATGAGCAATAAAAATTGAATGTTTTAAAAACCTAAGATGTGACCTCGGCATTCGTCACCACTAGCAGCTACCTTCACTTCGGCAAGACTGAACAAACGAACAACTTTCGTTTTGTACTATGTAATTTCGTAATGTTATTGGGAGGAATTAATTTATGAGGTTTGTTTTTTTAAATGTAAAAACTATGCACTTATTTGGAAATAACACAAATATTAAACTAATAAAAAAAAATGTCATTACAATTAAAATACTTTGAACATGTCAAATATTCTACACCCAGAAATGTTACAAGAAGCGTCACACAATATTCAACCTTGAAATTTTACTTTCATCGCGGTAATAAATTTCAGTTCAAAAAAGTTTAAAAATGTAAAGTCAGCTCGTGACAAAAGCGTAAATAAATAGGTAACCGAAAACAGTAACAGGAATATGATAATATCTTAGTACCAAAAACCCCATTTCATGGTAAGGGTGCGGCGACCAAGCCTCCTTGAGCTAACATTATTTTTATATCATATCGTAAATTCGTTTGAACCCTTCCCTTACTTTGTCGCATGAGAATATTTAGGAAACCGTCTTAGTTTTACTTGTAATTTTTTACTTATAAATAATTTTTCTTTCAAATAAACTTTGACTGTGCAAACTGTCACTAAACTAGAGTGTACACTCAGCTGTCAATAAAGCAGATACGTGTTCGAATTTCGACCGACAGGTACTTTCACTGGCAGATAGTTATGAGGAGTAACTTAGGCTTCCTTTATTATAGAAATATGAAAATAAAAATATATAGCAGAGAAGAGTGGCCAGCTTCAGCTAGTTATCAAGTAAATATAGCACAACATAATATGAGCACGTGACCCGGGGATGTGTGGAGGTGGAACTCATTGGTTCAATTAAAAATAATAATTCTTGAGCGAGAATGAGCACAATTACATGATATATGAGACCGGCGAGGGTCAAGGCCCATTAAAAAAAATTAATTTGTCGGTAACAACTGGATTTTTGTGTTAGTTAAATGTTAGATAAGTTTTAATGACTACTATAAGGACCGATTCTAAAGAGTTTGAAAATTTTTTTTCATTTCTAAATTTTATCAGAAACAAAGTTATATTTTCAAAATTTTATTTTCGTAACTCGGACCTATAATAATGTCTTTTGGCCCATCTCGTAAATTTTATTATCTACTTACAGAAATTTTAAAGCAAACATCCTTAACCATCCAACGGGCTCGTCAAATAATAGCGTTTTACTTGGAAAACGTTATTATTTAGTTGACTACTTATTAGAATTTTAGTCTTTTTTTATTTGTAAAATTATAGCATTTTGTTATTTTTTTAAAATTAGTAAGTATACTAAGTAATACTACATACTTTTTATCATAAGTACTACCTGGTATAAAAGGCAATAAAAAATGTAATTTATATAAGTATTAGAGGAAATATCCTCAATGATACGAATCAATGGTGACATTACCTTGTCTGACCAGGTAACAAAAAGCTAGATGATATATTATACTGTTTTGCATTTAGACAGAGGCAGTAAATCTGATATAACCTGTAACACAAGGTCGACGTTGTTTCGTGAATTTTAATGTACTCATAAGATGCTAACATGACCGTTGTTTGCATACAAAGTAGGCAAGCAAATTTTGAAAAATATCCAAAAAAAATGTTATTATTCATTGAGATAATATTATATATTTATACATATATTTATACAAATTTATGTATGCATATATTATTTAGTTAATTTACCTAAATTGTCCTAAAATATATTAATCACGGTAATTGATAAATAAATATTTTGATTTTGATTATATCATGATTGCCTATGGCCTATAGTGATAATAAAAGCGTATTAGTATAGGTAGGTATAGTGTTTACTTTAAACCAATCTTGTAAATATACACTCTACGTTAGTTACATAACCGTCTAACTAAATGAAGCTAAATAGTCTCTGACTAACTCTATTTACAACTTACAACTGGTGTTAATTGGTTTTAATTATCCCAAGTACTTAAATGATGAATACCTATAGTTGGTACCGTTAAACACTAGTGTTAGGAATAATAGCCATTTGTCTGTCTCGTACAGATATCAGCCAGTTATAAACTTGTATCACATAGATTATAGATTTATGTAGTTTTAGATCTTCATTATCATCTCAGCCATTGTACTGCACTGCTGGATATAGACAACTAGATTTTCCAATAGGACCTTTCATAAGCATTTAGCCTTTATCCATGGTTTACCCGCAGCCCTTATTAGGTCGTCAGACCATCTTGTGGGTCCTACGCAACCTTTTCTGTTGTGGTCTCAACTCAAGAAGGTCGATGAGGCGAGAGGGCTAAAAGGCCGTACTATATGTTCTGTCTATTGCCACTTCTAATCTACTAATCTGGAGAGTCGTCTAATACGTCTAATACGTCAGTGGCTCATTTGTCTACGGATCACCTCAGCCCTAATTCGATCTCGTCCATAGCTCGCCGAGCTACATAGAGATAAAGCTTTCTTACGAAGCATATACTTAATCATGTTTCGGAACCATATATCATAGCTGAAAACACATAATAAATAAATATAAATAAAAAAGCCATTTATTCCTTGCATTATTTTGTACAATTTTTATTTATTCTAATTTATTTTATTTATTTGTAGATTGTTGATTAATGTGTTCATTTTTTTTGTTAGTTCTCCTCTGCAAGGACCTCGGGTTAAGTAAAGGCCTCCTCCAAAGGTGGCCATGTATGTAGCTATGTTTTGCTAATATGTAAGTTTTGAGGCACTAAGGAATTTTGGACATAAAGGCGTCTTGTAACCTCCTAACGTCTGCTATTATATCAAAAATTGTTTTAGATCAAGTTAAGAGAATAAGAACACAAATTGTCTTATCAAAATGTTAACATGTCATGCCTTTTTTATTAACGTCCTCTAAAAATAGTAACAAATCTATTTTACTGCAATTTTATTGTCAATAGTGTCTCTCTACAAATAAGTACAATAATGATGTCATGTCACCAATTGATCATAAATAACAGTTACTATGTATTTTATTCTTTTGTTTACTATATACTAATTCTAGATCCAATATTGTAGTTACAATAATTTTCATTATCACTACTTAAATTTTTTATATCACTACTTCTTGGGACATACTGTATATCAATATCAATACTAATAATAAATCTGTAAGGGTTGGTCATGGAGTAAGTTACCTACTTTGTTTTCAGAGATATCGTGTTTATAGGCTCTAAACATGATACTGAAAATTAATGTATGTATGTATAATTCTATACTTTTTTCTATTTTTATCTAAATCGCGGGCGCCAGCTAAGTTATTCAATATAGTCTTAAACTAAAAAGTATATACTCTTCAATAGCGGATGAAGATCATGACGTTGATCATAGACATGCCAAAAGAATTGCTAACATCCTGACGATGACTGGACTCTGAACTAAAGTGTACAATGGCCACCATTTCGAATGTAGTTCATAAAGGAACTCTGTACCTATCTACGTCTATCTTTAGAGTAAGATATATTGTTGTCTGCAGGACGTATGCAATTTGTTGCTTATTTGACTTGGTTAAAGTTTAATATTATAACTCTATGTATTAATTAACATCTATTTCCTTTTATCGTCTCTGTAGTAATTTATTTTTTGTCTAGAAGGCTGATATTTGAAATGTAATATATTATGAAGTTGCTGAGAAAGGATTTTTGACAGTATCTAATGCACCAATTAATTTCCTTTTCCTTTCATCCTGAATTTATCCTGAGGTAGAACATTTAAACCAAACCATACATCTAGCCTGAGACTTTTTATTTCAATAATTACAATACCTACCAATTGTCCAATTTAATTTGTGATTAAACCATCGAAATACTACAATGGAATTTGCATCACAAATGCCAAAGCGGCACATAAAAAGAACGCCTTTGACAGAATCATGGCGGACTCTTGCCTTCACGCGTCAATGGTAAAAGGTAGTAACGATCAACTTCTACTATTTCATTTTAAGCTCTAATGGGTTGACGTAAAGTCACATTTTCTTCAAATTACGTACTTATTATTATGTTTGTTTTGTTTTAAATGACAGTTCATGCTCTACGCATATGTCACTTTTAAATGTTCCCTAAAATTCCTTGTGTTTTGTATGGCACGCGGGTTCCATGTTGTAGTAGTTTGATGGATTAAACTGATAACGAATTGTTCACAGCTGAACCCACACGTCAACGACTTCCAACGTCGATACGTAAGCGAAGTGCGAAGATGCAGCGAAATGGAAAGGAAACTGCGATGGGTGGCCGGGGAGCTACCAGAACCTCCCCCTCCCCCGAAGCCAGGTCCTCGATGTCTAAGTCCAAGAGAAATCAACATTTTGGAGGTAAATTACATTAGTATTGATTACTATGAGTGACGTGGTCGTAGACAAAAACTATTATTCATTTATTGCAAAATAATGACCTTAATTTCATATAACGTCCTATTTGAAATTAATTTATTTTACACAGTGAGTTTAAGATTTTTAGGTTACACAAGAACACAGTATGAGAATTTAATGCGTTTAAAATATGTCTGAAGCCCACATGTCCAGACCTAGGCCAACTAGGTTTATCTACACTACTAACCAATACACCAACCAAAATATAATTATCCAGTCTTCTGATTTTTGAGAATTACTGAAAAATATTAATCATAAGATACCTGATATTCTGTTTTTATTAGTAAATTGCTAAGCCACACAAGTTAAATTCGGACAGGATACACCTACTATGTAAATAGCTTGTTAACTTATATTATACAATGGGAAGTAATTCGTTACATGCATGTACAGTCAGACATACAATTCCCTCTTTACAAGAGATTTCCGTTGCTTCTTATTCAACTTTTGACTAAGAGATGAAATATGGAATTAAAGAGGTGTATACCTGAGATTCAAAAGGGAACAGTTTAGACTATTTATAAGTATATATTTATTTAATTTTTATCCTCATCCTTCCAGGAGAGAATCGACTATATAGAGTCAGAAATACAAGAGATAACTCGTAACGCTCGCAATTTGAAGACGGATTATTTGGCGCTCATAGAACTGAGGATTCTTATCGAAAAAACTCAGACATTCTTCCAAGATCATAGCGCGCACAGAAAATTATCAGCGTCGGTTCAATTATACAACAACGAAGGAGATATAGGCCTTGGTTTCATAGCCGGAGTAGTTACAACACCAAGGGTCCCGTCGTTCGAGAGAATGCTTTGGAGAATATCCCATGGGAATATATTCTTCAAGCAGGCACAGATAGAGGAACCTCTAAAGGATCCTGTAACGGTAAGTCAATTTGGCTTGTTACTTATACTTCGTCATCATCAACCTGTTGAATTTAGGCTCCCAAATCTGCAATTCGCATCCAGCCGCTTCTAGCAATGCCCTTCAGGTCGTATTACGAGTACATGGCACAGGGCGTACGCTGCTTTTTGCTCTTCCAAAACATTGACATGCAAAAATTCGTCAATCGTCTTCCTGATTCCCACCATTTGAAAACCACCAATGAATCATCATGTTTCATTTCTAAAATTTGTCATTTTTACATCAATCATTTATCTTAATCAAAAAAAGTAAGTACTAAAATTTTGTCATGTCAAAATAATTTGTAAAAGTTAAATGATCATTTCACTTTATAGTTATGCTAACTAGACTCAGTACACCTATGCTATAATGCTATATATTATAGTTAGTTATATTATATTTATAGTTGTAATGCTTATTTTGATGTGAAGTTAGAATTAGTACTTTTGTAGTGTGCTTAAAATCCTGCAACGTTAATTTTAATGTTAGATAATAATGTTCGAACGATAACCTATAGGTTAAATTAGCATTATACATAACAAGGCCACAGATAAAATTATTTACAAAAAGTTTACCATAGTCTTTCGGCCTTATCAATTATGCAGTCCCGAGGGAAATGTAATACATTACCGATTTATTACACCCGCGAGTATTTTTAGTAGGTTTTGCTATCAAATTTATTAAATGACTGCAAAACTCAGTGCAAAACTGCTATTATTTGAACAATTATATCTAGCATATTTAAGATTATATTGTATATATAATATGTAAATATGATGATATTGTAAAAGTAAAAACATAATGATAGAAAACATGTTAAAAAAGACATTAAGTATGACTGAGTTTTGAAATGAATAGTGAAATCAATCATCATTAGGGAGGTATTTGATAACAATATTTATCGTAAAGGTGGCAATCAGGGGTAGAGAATTGACATTACACTAAATTTAATAACAGTGTTTAAGTGTAAATCAGGGTAAATCGGGGTAAAGCTGAAGCTTAATGTTTTTATAATATAGTCGGTGGTGTGAGAAACATGTCTTGACGGTCGTTAACCCATAGTTTATTATTGATTTTTCTTTGCGGCTCACTTACAGACAGCTTTTTATATGCACTATAGGTAGGGGAAAACATATAGGTTACATGACTATAACTTAAGTAAAAAGTTAAGTCACTTGAGAATTGACTTAAGTTGTGTTCTATTGAAATAAATCAGAGGAAATTGTGCCTCTTCTTCATAACAATATGCTCATTTTTTATTTATACTTTATACTTCTATATCTATACAGCTGTACACGCTATTTCTAAAACTAGCTGTTACACGCGACTTTTCACTAGTGGAAAAAGCGATAAACGAGGAAGGTTTTTGTATAAGTATAATTTGCACAAATAATTTAAAAAATTGCAAAAGGAATTCCAGAAATCACACCTAATGATACCAAAATAATTGACTTTTCTATTCTTTAAAAAAAATTATATACCATATCCTTCTTTACAGTATTATCTGTCATTATGTTATTAAACAAAATCAGTTTTTATTTACTATTATTTTATTTAAGGAACCGACAAATACTCAATATTACTTTATATATACTTAATATTATACCTTCGTACCTTAAAGTTTAAGTACTTAGATACTTTGTAATAATAAAATTATACAACCAACATAATTTTCTATAAATAGGTAGTGTTGCAATACGTTACAACTTAACTGTATTGGAACCTTCTAGCTAGAGCCTTCGAATTTTCATGGTTTATGTCCATCTCTTTTCACGGTCATGTGTGCGATCTCGCTTATACAGCTATACCTACTATTCGGATACCCAGTCGTTTCTCTGGCAACGAAACGTCAACATTTATACCGATACACGTTACTCTAATCATCCAAAAGGTGTAAAAATTACTTAACCAATTAATTTTATCGATGCTCTTATACAAAATTCTATATTTACTACAAGGTAATAGAGAATTTTCTTCTGCACTAAATTACTAATCTTATTTCTTTTTTAAAATAGGTTCAGTATCACATACTGACCCTAAATGCACAAAATCCTTACAAATTAGGCGGGCGGAAGTGCCGCCATTTTGACAAAAAACCGTTTCGGCCTATATCTCCATAACCGTGCACTTGAGGCCGAAAATGGTAATAACCTTTATTAAAGATAAATAAATTTCCTATCTTTCTTGTCCAATATTTTTTTTCTATCACTTACCGTTTACGACTTATTCGACTTTTACGATTTCTTTATGGCCATTAAACAAATCATAATAGCCGAATAAGTCGTAAACGGTAAGTGACAGAAAAAAATTATTAAACAAGAAAGATAGGAAATTTATTTATCTACAATAAAGGTTAATACCATTTTGGGCCTCAAGTGCATTGTTATGGAGATATAGGCCGAAACGGTTTTTATCAAAATGGCGGCACTTCCGCTCGCCTAATTTGTAAGGATTTTGTGCATTTAGGGTCAGTACGTGATACTGAACCTATTTTAAAAAATAAATAAGATTAGTAATTTAGTGCATTATGGATAAGAGTAACCGGCTCCTCTATTGCCTGTAGTAATTTGGAACTGTGGAATTTGAAACCTCCTAAGGGTTAGACGTAGACGTCCTAAGAGTTAGACCCAGTGACGCTATAGGAAAATCTACTATTATCAATCACTGAATTGTAGACAGAAATAATGGTATTAAAATAATAAAACTTCTAATTCGCCCCTGTAAGTGGCAGTGTAATTAGTAATACCATGGATAAAATGCTAATACTTAACCAGTAAGTAGTATTTTAACGATGGTAAAACTGTCTCTATTGTTTTCTGTATTGCTATTAGGTTTTCAAAAGATAAATAATATAGTTAGAAAGACATGTTAGAAAGCGAAAAAAATTTCTTGATATGTTATAACATATGGTATGATCAGTTCGTTTAGCAACGAACTTATCCTATAATTTTTTTTCTAATAGTCAATACGTACTTAAATCTTCACTTCAAACTTAACAACCTTTGTTTGTTTCCATTCCAGGGTTATGAGCTTCAAAAGACAGTGTTCGTGGTGTTCTTTCATGGAGAGCAGATAAAATTACGAGTGAAGAAAGTGTGTCATGGTTTTCAAGCAACGCTCTATCCGTGTCCAGCGACGTACAAGGATCAGAAGAAAATGTTGGTGGACGTAGAAACAAGGATAAAAGACTTGGAAATTGTTAGTTTCTTTAAACGGTTTTATCAATCACTAAGTAGGTGCGGTAACTGCGGTTTGGACGTTACACAAGCAATTTCTTTTCCTTAAATCATTATTCCAGACGAAGCAAGTAATTTTTAGAAAATCTTTGAATGCAGTATTACTAACATTTAAAAATAACATAAAGCCTTCTTTTAGCAAAATATCCTATCTACGATATTTAAGGTACTTTCCCTTCATGTCACATATAGTCTTAGGACACCTGGTATGTTTTTATAAGTAAGCACAGAGTCTGGATTCTTTGAATTCAAAGTAATGATTAAAGACTTCCGGATCTCTATCTTCTTAAATTAAATTTTTTATTTAAAGTTAAAAATAATTTTGATTTTCCGTGGCCTGTCCAAGATGCGCCTCTTTGCATTTTGGGATAATATCCCTGAGAATTGTCCAATATTACCCTCTCCCTAACTCGCTCGTGTAACTCGTGTACTTAGACCTTCGTCTTTATGTTTCCCCAGGTATTAGAACAAACAGAAAATCACAGACGCTTAGTTCTGACGAACATAGCGCGAGACATCAGCACGTGGATGGTCGCTGTGAGGAAAGAGAAAGCCATATATCACACATTAAATATGTTTAGCATGGATATAGTTACCAAGTGCCTTATAGCTGAATGTTGGGTGCCGAGAACGGATCTACATATTCTTAGGAAAGCCTTGGACGATGGTGTGGTATGTTTATATTGTTTTTCTATCGATTTAAATATTATTGATCATTGCAAAAATTCAGATTTCCGATTAAAATTAAATGTTATATAAGATTCAAATGAAAAATGAAGTTTAAAAGTGAAGGTACTAATACTAATTTTAATACATAAAAATCACGTGTGAATAATTATGTTAATAGTACTTTCTTGAAAATGAAAATTCCTTGAAGATTGGATATACTTAATTCATAAAAAAAAAACGTCGAAGCAAAAGATAGTAATGTAATAAATATGTTTCAATGTTGAAATTTACTTAAAAACTGAAAAATACATTTTGATCAATAGGCTCGTCAAAATTTCATAGTATAGAAAAAATATCTTTATTAAAACTAAACTAAACGTGCATTGCCTAAAACTACCGAAATGGCAAATGCGGCCCTGAATTAAATACATAATATGCTATTTATTGGATAGATTGATATAAATATTAATTATGTAAAGGTTTATAAAGATGTACCTATATAATTGTGGTCTACAGAAAGCAAGCGGGAGTCCCATTCCATCAATTCTGGATAACGTTAAAACTAGAGAGATTCCACCGACGTTCAACAGAACTAACAAATTCACGAAAGGATTCCAAAATCTTATTGATTCTTATGGAATCGCAAGTTATAGAGAAGTCAATCCAGGTAAATATAACAAAACTATAATTACCTACTTTCAATGAAGTTTTTTCTTATATTTGTATTACTTATATAATTAGCTAGAAAGAAATATAGAAGATTTACGGATCAAAGAATAGTATTTTTTTTTTGTTTACCATTGATCTATTCAAGTAAATAAACAAGGTTGATGTAAATTCCCTTTAAAAAATATTGGAATTAGACCATTTGTTTTGAAGTTACGACTTTTATGAAAATCTTTTAGTCACCGAGACATTTTATTATATAATATTAGTTTCGTTTCTAAAAAGTCCAAGCTATTGAAGTAACGGGCATCAGCTTTTCACTTACGTAAATGTTTACAGATATGATTTTAATCATAGAATTTCATTTATCAAGATAAGCGGACGAAGTCTCAGGCAAAATTAGTTAACATACAATAATGATTGACAATAATTGTTTCAGCCTTATATACGATCATTACATTCCCGTTCCTATTCGCCGTGATGTTTGGCGACGTCGGCCACGGTCTACTCATGACCATATTCGCTTCTATTCTCGTCAAATTCGAGAAGAAATTCTCAAAGCAGAAGACAGACAACGAAATATGGAACATCTTCTTTGGTGGACGCTACATTATATTGCTCATGGGAATATTTTCTATGTACACCGGTTTAATTTACAACGATGTGTTTTCAAAATCGATAAACATTTTTGGGAGTAGTTGGGAGAATCGTTATGATAACAAAACTCTGATGAGCAAAAAGATGATGGATTTGGATCCGAAGGATGCATATTTAAATGAGCCTTACCCGTTTGGCTTGGATCCTGTGTGGCAGGTAAAGAAATTTCTCTTAAAAAAAGACATTTTATTTTAAAATATATATTTTTTTAAAAGAAATAACAGCAGGCGATTGTGTGAATGGACAGACTGCGTTTCGCAGTCATAAATTGGTAGCCCCTTTGGTGGCAGAAACCAGTCCTTACAGAAGACCATCTTGAGATTACAGTATTGCTTTCGGTAAGTGAGTAAGGGATGCCCAGAGCCCATTTCCTAATCTCTTATCCTTTGACGACGCGATTGGTCTAGTGGCTAGTAACCCTAGCTGTTAACCAAACGGTCGCGGGTTTGAATCCCGCTAGGGGCAAATGTTTATGTGTTAACATTTACTTTTGTACCTGAGTCATAGATTTTTGTATTTATAATATGTATGTATTTACAAAAAAAAGTAAATAAATAAATATCTTCACACATTCCACATATCACCATCTAGTTCCAAAGTAAGCAAATAATGCTTGTATTATGGATACCAGAAAGTTGATATACTACATAGATTACTTTTTTTTAGCCTATAAACACGATATCTTTGAAAATAAAGTAACTTACTCCATGACCAACTCTTACAGATTTATTATTAGTAAGTATTGATAAAATAAAATAATATTAAATATTTTCCTTGTTTCAGCTCGCAGCCAACAACATAATATTCTTGAACTCGTTTAAAATGAAACTGTCCATTATATTCGGTGTGATTCATATGGCGTTCGGTGTAACAATGAGTGTGGTAAACTTCAAGTAATTACTGGATTATAGAAACTTAGCGATGTATCATAACATTGTGGTTACGTACTGTTGAGCACACGTGAAAGTACCTACCTATCTAAATGTTTCAACTTCATCAATAAAGGCTTTTCGTCGGCCTAACTGACCTAACTCGTTAACATGCTACGTCACATTTTGCATAGTTTTCAGGAGGAAGAAAAAATGACATGACAAAATGTTGTACGTCGCATCAGGCATGTGAAATGAGCAACATTATCAGTACAAAATTTAGGATTTAGCAGGTTTTTTTTTTTGTAAAGATTTGCTATTAGTCAGAAAGCAGTTTTTCATTTATGAAATTTCTCACCTTTTTAGTTTGATAGTCGTCGTTATTCCTTCACCAAACGGTAGATAATCGTCTAAACTTGTCGAAAAGTATAAAAAGTGAAATTGCCTAAAAATTGACTTAGCAGGTTAACGAATTAGGCCGCGACGTTTTGTCAAATTTTAATTATCTATCCAGCGATTCGTTCGTTATAAGCAATATAGCTTATAAGAACACAACAGCTGCAGTTAAAAAGTTGAATTCAAAAGGAAAATTCATTTTTCATAAGCATATGAAAAGAAATTTGTAAAGGCATCCAAGATATATGGAACACAAAGCAACTTGTCTGGTTTATTTTAAATCTTTAAAAAAAATCATATTACTTATAGAATAATCATATACACAGTTTCATTTTGTCAATATTAAATTTATATATTTCTACTTTTCTTTGATATTGATAATTATCTCTTAATAAGAGTATAGGTACTCCATATTCTAGTGCTTCTGGCTTTGAGAAGCTAGAATGGCGCGTATTGAATAATATAATTTTAACTAACAGCTATATTTTTTTTATTAGACAGTGTCACTTGTTTCTGTGGTTTTTTTGTACCATAAACCAACCTACCAAAATTAATTGGACGGTTTAGAAGAAGTTAGCGAAGAAACAGACGGAAGGGGACGGTGACTTCATTTTATAATATTTGTGTTATAGTTAGTTATAAATGTGGTTTTGGATGCTTTAATTCATATTGAAGTGTAAAAGGTTTTTGAACGCTTCTGTATATCCTTAAAAAGAAAAATCATTTCAAGAACCATATTTTTACACGAAAATAATATTCAAAACTAATATAATTGATAACAACACAGTTTAACGACGAAAGTTACCAAGTACATTTTTTTTTTCATAGATAAACTTTCATTTTGTCAAATATCAGCCACAGCAACGCTAGTTACATTAAAAAAAATATATGTAATTATATTAAACATATTCTGCTATTAGTTTTGTAATAACTCTTAATAATTAATTAAAATCAATTGAAAGAACGTCTAAAAATGTTTATTAGAAATAACAAAAAAGTACTACGTGTGTTCAACAGTACTAAAATTCCTGTATATTAATCTAATGTATTTATTTGGTAGCTTCTTCAGGAAGACGTCGATGATACTACTCCAGTACATACCGCAAATATTGTTCCTTCTTCTCCTGTTTTGGTATTTGTGCATACTTATGTTCATGAAGTGGACCATGTATTCGACTACGTCTACAGGCGAGTGACATTTTTAATAATAATAATAATTTATTTCAGACAAATTAGTCCATACAGTGTAAAAAAATAAAATAAAAATAACATAAATTAAACTAACCAACTAACTATTTACATTTTCAAGTATTAGATAATAATTATAAACATTAATTTAGCGACTAAAATGTAGATAAGTGTATCGGTTAAAGACCGCCCCATCCATTCTTTCCGCTATCATCTTCAGGATTTCGTTGGAACTCCCTCGCAACCTGTACACAATTGATGCACTTCTTTTTCGCATAATGGCATAGAAATCATCTACACCAGCATTCGCAAACATTGCAGATGCGCTACAGAAACGTGGGAGTTTCATTAAAACCCTGAAGGTGTTATTATATTGGACCCTTAAGTCATTGTAGGCGCTCTGTATAAAACTAGTCCATAGTGCACATGTGTAAAAAACCTGGCAGTGTGCTCCGAAAAGCATGAGTTTAACATTTATGGTACATCGAGAAAATCTATGTGCCAGCATATTGCCTCTAACTGACAATGCTCTGCGATATCTCGCTCATCTCTCTGTATAAAACTAGTCCATAGTGCACATGTGTAAAAAACCTGGCAGTATGCTCTGAAAAGCATGAGTTTAACATTTATGGTACATCGAGCAAATCTATGTGCTAGCATATTGCTCTGCGATATCTCGCTCATCTCTCTGTATAAAACTAGTCCATAGTGCACATGTGTAAAAAACCTGGCAGTATGCTCTGAAAAGCATGAGTTTAACATTTATGGTACATCGAGCAAATCTATGTGCTAGCATATTGCTCTGCGATATCTCGCTCATCTCTCTGTATAAAACTAGTCCATAGTGCACATGTGTAAAAAACCTGGCAGTATGCTCTGAAAAGCTTAACATTTGGTACATCGAGAAAATCTATGTGCCAGCATATTGCCTCTAACTGACAATGTTTTGCGTTCTCTTTCGATATCTCGCTCATCTTTTAGACATTCAGTGACATGTGACCGAGATATTTAAACTGTGAAACATATTTCAGAGGTACGCCGTTAAGAATTATTGGTGGTACTGACAAAGGTCCTTTATTGTTACCTTTAAAAAGTTTTAATAGCTATTTATTAATTATTATTTTTTGGAGTTTATTAATAAAATATAATTATAATACATATATTTATTACATTATTTATTTATCGTTCGTAAGGAGTAAACTCCAGTCGTGCGTCGGAGCTGACAGACACACATTTTATTTATTTTATTTAATAAGGCATACACAAAACAGGACACTGATATTTAACACATGGAACAGACATTACATTTAGGTATAAAGAATTCACCTATTAATTAAAATATTAAAAAAAAATACTCTATACTATAGCTTGAATTTTAAGTTTTGACTCCAATCTTACAATTAGTTATAAAATCCATTTAAATTAATGATTTTAAAATTGCTATATCAACTGAATCAATAAGATGTATAAATATATGCATATGCAAATATGTTGTAGTCATTGAATGTTTTGTTTATTACATGAGCACAAGTCAACAGAATTACACTTTGGCCAAGCGTTAGTTTTTTTATTTTATTTTAGATGATCCCTTTGGAACAGTAATTTTTTCTAGATGAAAGGTACCCTATGTCCTTTCCGGTGTCACTGACAACGTGTATGCAAAATTTCATGATCGGTTGAGTAGTTAAGGCGTGAAAAGGTAACAGACAAGCAGAGTTACTTTCACATTTATAATATTAAAGTATAAATTTATATATTAAATAAACTAAATAGCTGTTTCCATTTTACAGATCCTGCTTACGGATCGTCGTGTGCTCCGTCGGTGCTCATAATATTCATTAATATGATGTTGATGAAAAACACAGAAGCGAAGCATCCCTGTCAACCATTTATGTTTGATGGCCAGGCCCAACTGCAGAAGACTTTTCTGGCGCTAGCTTTCCTATGCGTGCCGGTCATGCTATTCGGGAAGCCTGTATACCAAATAGTAGCTGCTAGAAAGCAAAAAGTATTTATATATTTTTATATATTTCTTAATTCAATCTTACACTTCTCGTATATCTTATATCTTATAATACTAAACGAGGAATTCTTGTATGCTGCGACGATCGCGCAAACGTCTAACGATTTTGATGAAAATCTAGGGTGAGGGGTTTTTTAGGTCTAGAAATAGATCTGTCAAGGTCTTATCTTCGAGAAAATTCGTTTTAGGTAGTTTTTTGTAGTACAAAAGTAATACCGCTAGCTACAGCTAACGCCATCTAGCGCCGAGTGATTTTGGCCAAAGTGAAGCTCGGTCCTCTCAGGAGAGATGTGGGCTGTTATACGTTGGACATTGAATGTGTGGTAAGGGCGTTTGCCTAACGTCTCAGGGTTCACGGGTTCGATTCCCAACTGGGTCAACTTTGAAATGAAGTTAGCTCTGGTCTGGATTTGAAAAGTAGTGGCAGGTTTCGCAATCATTTGGGTAGACCCTTTTATAGAAAACCACTGAAATAACAGGACTTATGGCGTTGCTTGTGTTATAGACGACGGTAGCCACCTTTCAAATGGACTGTCAACCTGTCTGTCGACCTTAACATTAAAAAAAGTCTATTTCTTTGATCTCTATGCTTTAATCGGTGTATTTTTTTAATTTTAGAACTACAATCAAGGTGTTGAATCTGGTACTGTCATTGAGGAGAAGGATCCTCACGACGATGGTGGCATAGGTGAAATATTGATCACACAAGCCATTCACACTATAGAATACGTGCTAGGAACAGTTTCACATACGGCCTCCTATTTAAGATTATGGGCTTTATCACTAGCTCATGCCCGTAAGTAACTTTTTTAATTTGAATTTATTATATTATATACTCTACCAGTTGATGATTGTAATAATATTGTATTCGTGTGAATTGTAACAAGGTAGTGTCATAAAATTCTGGAGCGACTTTATGGTGATATGGTTTTTATACTTCAATAGGGCTGTATCAAAGCCATGTTTGAATTAAAAAATCAATTATAAAATTTTGACTCCTCCTTCACGTTTAATGGATGCCAAACTTTCTTAAAAAAACTTTAAATTTACAAAACAGCTGTATTTTTGAATGAATTCATATTTATTCTGAAAAATGCCAAGTCACTATAAGTAAACATCTTTATGTCGTCTTAATTTTTCATAGTTGTTAAAAGAGAATATTTTCCATTAATTATGTGAAAATTTATTAATTTATTTGTAAATTTATACAAAATACATGTATAATATAGTTATGGAATAAATGAAATATATTTTTACAGAATTATCTGCAGTACTATGGCAAAGAGTGCTTCGAATGGGCCTGTCCGGAGGTCCGGAGACAAACTCTATAATTCTGTACGTTATATTCGCTGTTTGGGCTTTCTTCACCCTCGCTATACTTGTATTAATGGAGGGACTATCAGCTTTCTTACATACGCTGCGTTTACATTGGTAAGTACCCAAGGAACCCTAATCTTATTTTTTACTAGCTGGTGCCCGCGACTTCGTCCGCGTTCTGGATGAAAGATACAATATATCCTTTCTGGTGTCCCCAGACAACGTGTATGCAAAATTTCATGGTGATCAGTTCAATAGATTTTGCATGAAAGCGAAACAAACAAACTCACATTTATAATATTAGTAAGGATTTATCTATACAACTTTATCCAAGTTATGCAAAAGTAAATACAAAAGTAATCTACCAGTCAACAAGAACCTCCCTCCTTTGTAGCTTTTTTCAAATAAATAAGGCACCAGTGTTGGACATGGTGCCAATAGTGAACACTTGCATTAGTATAGTAATTTTCATAATTCAAAAAAAGCAATTATTTCCCTTTAAGATGTTCACCACTTTCGACTGTTCATATTTGGGTGTTCATAACATGAGATATGTCCGTTATTGGATTTTACATTACTTGTTTTTAAGCTGTAAGTACGAGTATTCACTAGTGCACCCGGCTAATCTGAATTAATGTGAATCTGAATCTGAAAAAATATGAATAAATATCTGTATAATCTAAATAAATAATATGAATTATTGTCGGCAATATAAATAAATCGCCACACAAGACTAAACGCCAAGGTTAAATACTCCAAATGTATGACAACGAAAGTATGTATGTACACTAGACCGCGAAGAAAAAGGGTTGGTTAGAAAAATCTTCAATATCTTCAAAAGTACCTGACCTAGCTTTTATGAAATAAAAACTAAATTAAAGCTAAACTAAATAAATTTTATTTTTATTGAAGCACATTAAAATATTCTTTAAGAGCGGGCATAAAGAGATATAGCCAATCCTAGATTTGAATTTTATCTAAGTAAACAAAGTCTAATTTAATTAATGTTTTAAAATAGATAAATACATTATAAATGAAAGTGACGTCTGTAACAGAAAACATAATATAATGAAATTTTCTCGATAGAAAAAAATCACCAAGTGAGCTCTCATTTCCATCAATTTTAGTTTTATTTTCAAAATGACACACATTACAAAGCTAAAAGTGTATCAGTAATTTCACTTCACATATTATCTAAGGCTGTATGTAACAATTTTTCATTTGACATTGTAGTTTACGAATAATTAATATTTAATACTTTTGGCACTTATAACATTTTTATTGAGCGAGTTGCGCTATCTTCCGTCGTATGTTGTGCGTAGTTGTACGTATTTTGTGTCACTGTCATGTCCAAGGGGCCACGCGGGTGAAATTACAAATTTTGTTTGCTTTATATCCATTCTTAATTGTCTTTATTTCATAAAGCTGGGCAAGATGCTTTTGAAGATATTGAAGATTTTTTAACCGACCCTTTTTCTTTGCGGTCCAAGTATAAAGTTATGTTGGGATAACTAACTAATCAACAGACAGGTAGCGAAACCCTGCTCATCTAGTCGGGGGATTGGTTTATAATTTTTTACTATATATAGCTCGTAATTCTATAACAGGAATCGAAAACAATCGGATATTCTAATAATGCTAAAAATATGTAACTTGCTATTATTTCTGCAGTGACTCAATTAAGTGCCTGCAAATTGACCAGCGTTAATGCGTTTAATGAAACTAATTAAATACAATTACAATTTCCTGGTTTCTTTGTATTACATACGCTATTGTATGATTAGCGTTGCGTAGTTAATAAATCTTATTAGTGATCTGTTCATTGTACGGCACACAAATGAATTAAGGTAGTGGTTTTAATTACTAAATACACATGTAATACCAACAGTTAGTAATATCAATGCGAAATTAAAATATTGTTTACTTTGGTATTAAAATTCTTCTCGTTTACAATTGACGCCTGTCATTATAATGTTGGTTTTTGTTTGATTGCCTCTCAAGCCAACCAATCCTATCAATTAAAATATTTGAAACTTATTTCCAGGGTGGAGTTCATGAGCAAATTCTACGAAGGTCAAGGCTACGCGTTCCTCCCGTTCTCCTTCTCCGTCATGTTGGAGGAAGACGATGATGAAGGGCCACTTGTGGAGACTAACGGTGGACCAGCGGTGGAGTGATAACAATATTATACCTATGCAAATTACAATATATTCATTAGAGACTAAGTTATTTAAGTAACGAAGCATCTAAAAATTTAATTAGAATCTTAGTTATTCACAAAAAAAATATTATATCAACCTACAAAGCCTCTCCCTGTACTCGTTAATGCGTATTTGTATTAAAGTTTGTTTGCTTGTCCGTTAGATATAATAATGCAACAGAAAAATTGGGATATGACAAATTTCGTACAGTCATTTGGTAGTTTTACGTGTAAAGTTTTCTGGGAGTTGAGTCTGAAAGGAGATATTGTCAAAAAACTATTTTTAAGCGGCGTTATTTGTGTTAGACGACGGTAACCACCTACCATCAAGTGGACCGTCAGTCTTAACATTAAAAAAAATGTGGCCGGCCTTTACAAATCAGCCGTATGTAATGTCGTCTTTACTTACTCGCACTTAGTTTGTGAAGTATGATTTATTACTTGAAAATATTTTTTAAATTCCCTTATCCTAACGAGTCACTAGTTTTGAGACTAGTTAAGAAATACATCTGAATCTGACTTGGGAAGATATCCTAAGATATGGCCGCTATTTGTGCTTCAGAATAATATTAATATTAGTCTTTATTACAATTTAAGTACAAATGTTTAATTATCTATTTTTAGTTATATTATTTCATACGAATTCAATTGAAAAATGTATTTAAATTTAATACAATTGTTAGAACCTTTTGTTTTAGGATTAACATAGTTTTATTTATTATTATATTTCTTAACCACAAATTACTTATCTGTTAGGCATCCATTGGAAACAGTGTTATATATCTCTATTAGACTCCATTAGACTATTTTATGTAACCAAACAATAACTGTATATTATATTTTTATATTTTTTAGAGAATCCCATTATTCCTATTTGCTCCGAAATTCTGCCTCGCTATACTTGCACTAAGGTATAAGCGCCTACTACACACGGCGCTAAAATTGGTGGCAATATCGGTGCAGTGGTGGGGAGCCCCCTAGATCGCTCCCATTGATCGCCTCATGTATAGGCAAATCGTAAACATAATTTGAGACGATCTAGGTAACGATCTAGGGGGCTCCCCACCACTGCCAAGATATTGCCAAGGATTTTAGGGCCGTGTGTAGAAAATGTGCATTTTGCTTATAGATTCATCGACAGAAAGGAGACATAATTAATAAAGTATAACTATGAATAAGGCAAAAGTGTGGGGGGATGAACTAATAAAAAGTGACTATTTTGTATGAATGATAGAAATTATGGATGTAATGAGAAAGAGGGATAATGGGAAAGAAACATTACTTATATATGTTAAAAGTATATTTGCTACATTTTTATGTTTTTGAGCCAAAGAATTAAATATTATGTATCTACCTATGTGTTATTGTTGATTTTTGGAATGTTTTGTATAAGATTCTCAATATAAAAATTATATTATACCGTATTTTTAGTTATTAAAAAATGCTAAAAACAAATTGATGTGTTTACCCTTTAAAAGCATTTATTTATATGAGTCAACGTTTGAATAAGAAATCTAAAAAGTGTAATATGATTTTTGTAAATAATTATGTATTGGAGGGTTGTTTCACACCAAGGATATTATTATGTACCAACTTTTCTAGTGCCTTTGTACCATAGTTACCTCTATGGAAACTTTTAAATGTTTATATTTCTGGTTGTTGTAATATTTAAATTTTTTTTTAATAATTTTCCAACATTATAATTGGACCAAACGTGTGGCCTTAACCTCTATTTAATATTAATTAATATTACGAGTGAAATAAAAGACAATTTAGTAAAAATTCTGGGTCTTTTTTTTGTTGTGGGAACGAAAATCAACTGCCTTAGTAATTAATTATTTTCATTATTACCTACTTCTTTCTTCATATGCATACGTCAACTAGATGTTTACTAACCGGTTACTAAAGTATGAAATAAAATTATGTTTTCGTAACTATAGTTATTTATGAAACATATTATGTAAATTACAACACATTCACTAAAGTTCAAATTACCAAAGTGGATGGAACTCAAACAGTGACATATATCATTAATGTCTTTTTTCGAACAAAGATTTAGTCTTTGTTCTTGAAGCAATAAAATAATTATTTTTCTATCGTTTTCTAACACTTAAAAAAAAAATTAGATAATTTTTAAAAAAACAGAGTGATCCATACAGAATTTTTTTAAATGTTTTTCTTGTTTCTTATTTATTGGAAATTGATTTTCTTTCCACTAAAAAGTATGACCCACTATAAACTTTTATTCAAAGCTAAATTTAATTATAAATTAGAGCACATACTGTCATCGGCACACCTTTACAAACAATTTCATTATCAAACATGTTTTAATAAGTTCATTATTTCTGATAATATAACAATAATATCATTCCTAATAATAAACATATTATTACAATACATGAATGTTGTATTTATTTAAACACAAAAATAGTAATGTTTTTGGAGCTATTATTCAGATCTTAGCTTTTGCCAAGGCGTTACTTAAATAGGTGTCTAAGTAAGACTTATCTATGAAGAAAGTAATTTTAAAGCCGCAATTAACTAATAAGTTATATTACAAATCCAAAAAAAAAACTTAACGCAACTTTTCTTAAAGCTTCTGTGCCAGCCGAAGTCAGCTTAAAGAATTAGTTATGTAACAAAAAAAAAGCTTTTAAAGCTATAATTATAATATGACTACAATCATAAAATATTTTAGCCAAAAAAATTTTTTTAAACAAAGTTATTTTACAAAAAATGTTTATTTAATTAAGTATTTCTAAAGTTAGCACATTATTTTCGTATCAAGTTACATGAGCTAAAAATTATTTGTGAAATCACAATATACTATTCTAGTGTACTTAAACTTGACAATAGAGATAGATAACTGCATATATTACAGTAATTTGAATTGATTTGAAATTAGTAGGTACTAATCAAGTAATAAGATTCATTGAATCCTCAAAATTTCAAGAACCTGTACATTTTTAAACCTTTAATTAATAATTTAAAAATTCAAATGTAGTACATAATATATACCTACAATTTCCTACCTTAAAAATGTTACTTAAACCATAAACAATCCGCCAACGATAAATGCTTGGAAAGATTGGTCGATTTAATGAAAAATATTAATGAAACTTCAATATGAACTTAATGATTTATCTCTACCTGAGTATACCAAATCTTTAATAAATATTGTAATGTTTAAAGAAAATTCAGTTTTTATGAAAAAGCTTTAAATTTTTACACTATAAGCTAATTTACACAATAAGAAAATAAAATATTGGTTAAACACAAAAAAAAATTACCTAGATTGGCCTACTTTTTTACTCCGTATTTTCATTGGTAGCCAATTCGGCATAGGTACGTATTAGGCATAGGTATTCGATTATATGTACAATGAAAATTTAAACATTACAATTACAAATGCCCTTTTTATAACATTTTCATAAATAAACCATCAGTGAACCGATTTTCATAAAACTAAAAAACTGGTGAAAAACATTTAATGTGATCAAAGTCGCATTCAAAGCTTATTAGTTTACATAATAAACGTAAAGAAACACCTAATAGGGACACGCACATTCACAGTTTATGATCACAATTACACAAATACTAATATATCAAGGTCACATTTCAAAAAAGCTTTGAAAGAAAGAACCACTTGTCTAGTCACGTTAAGATCCTGAAAAACCGACCACTCTTTAATGAACTCTGTGAGCACATGTTGAACTTGAATTCAAAGTCCCATCACCACTGGACAATTTACGAAACTAGCCCCTATAGTCTATAGAGGCTTCGGATTCCTCAGTCTTTTGATAAGCGCTCGCAGCGCTTTTGGGTAACGCTAGGAGCAGCCGTGTTTCTGCATCCAACTTGTATAGCGGCTGACGTCTGCCTGAGTCACGGTCCTTCTAGTCTTCTCCGCAGCGGTGTCGAGATCTTCCTTAGAAACGGGCGCCTCCAGTTCGGACCTCTTCATCTGACGAATCTGCTCGGGTGACTTTCCTGCGATTTTACGACGCATCTTCATCATTGCGGCGTCTCTGAAAGGAAAAAAATGCATTGTTTATTTATTTATTTTTGTTTTAATTAACCTCACAGATATGGCTCTATCCACTTGGATCCTGCACAGCTTGGCTCCACATGTGGATCTGCGTATACCTTTATCTCCTTTTAAGTCCACATGTGGATCCACGGATACCTTTATCTCCTCTTAAGTCCACATGTGGATCCACGGATACCTTTATCTCCTCTTAAATCCACATGTGGACTCATGGATACTTCTTTTTCCTCTTCTATCCACCTGAGTAGTGGCAGGGCATAATACATTTCGCATTCATATAGGCAGCCCGTCTGACTGAGGGTAGTAACCAACACCTTACAGAAGACCAAACGACAGCACGTGTGCTATTGTTTCTATGAGTGAGTAAGGGACCTTTAACCCTAGCTGTAGGTACTCGGCAGTGCATTTGCAGCACCTGTGACCGTTGCTCGTGTTACAGGCGATTCTATAAAATTTACATTTATTATGTTATACTAACCTGCACAGATTGCAAATATCCGATCCACTGTAGCCGTCGAGTTTTGCAGCCAACTCGGGTAAAGTCACGTCCTCAGCGAGGACTACGTCACGTAGGCATAGTTTCAGTAATTTCACACGTGTCCCCTCTGAAATTATTGTTCGGTCATAAGTATGTAGGTACAGTCGAAAGTAAAGACAGTTAATACCATCCGTTGTTGATAGGGTTGGAACATCCATTTTTTTTTTTCAAGCGTTGAATTTTAATTTTTGTTTTGACATCACGGGAGCAGTACTTTTTTCTGTATCCCATGTCCTTTTCCGTATCCCTGACAACGTGTATGAGAAATTTTATGATTATCGGTTTAGTAGTTAAGGCGTGAAAGCGTAACAAACAAACTTTCGTATTTATAATATTATTAGCTGGTGCTCGCAACTCCGTCCGCGGCTTCGCGCTGAGAAATGAAACATACTCGTATAACACCTGAGAAAATATATGAGTATTTTAACTGGAGTATTTAATATTTCCAAAGGCTATTGAGAAAATCGACAAGAAAATTATTGCAATTTAATCCCCTTTTACCATTAGGCAGTCCGATATAAATTCTCTTTTCAAATCTCCTCCTGAACGCCTCGTCAATGTCCCACGGATGATTTGTCGCTGCTAGAACCATTATAATCTTGTCCTGATTACTGAAAAAAAAAAATTTACATAAATTACAATTTTAAAAAATCATCACCAAAAACTGAAGGGAATACTGGAAATAATCATAAAAATAATAAAGAAGCTATGTATGTGTAATTTTTACTTCGAGCTAAAATAAACAACAAAGGCATGAATTAAATAAGTCAAAAAATTACTTAAAAATTAAATTTTCAATTAAATATAACATTGTAATACCTATACTCGTATTAACATATCAATCAGGATATCTGTGTAAATTGGTAAATTGGAAAGTTCTGGATATTTTTCAATTCCCGACGACAAATGTCTGCTTCAATTACCTACTTTGAATTGTCTGGCCGCAGTAACCATCCTTTATTGTTGGTTATAGACCTCTTCCTAGGCTCACCATCACACATGGTCCTCTGCCCTTCTCGCATCCAGCATCAGTATTTATGAAAATATAGCCCATATGTTATCCTAAACTGTAATACTTATAAAGTTTCATCAAAGTCAATCTCACAAAGCAGCAGCGAGTCCATCCATCTGTATGAGTAGTTCCGCTTTGAATCTTCTCGAGGCTTCGTGCTCCGAGTCAGCACCGCGCACTGCACACAACGAGTCGACCTCGTCCAAGAAGATCGTACTGGGAGCGTAGAAAGCAGCCTGCAAACATATAACATATTGTATACTAGCTGCTGCCCGTGACTTTGCCCGCGTAACTTTGTAAATTATATACTATAACCTTTCTCGAGAATCACTCTATCCATTGGTGAAAACAGCGTGAAAATCGGTGCAGTGGTTTTTGAGTTTTACGCGAATAGACAGACAGTCGCGGCGGAGGACTTTGTTCTATAAAATATGTAATGATGATTAGCTTCATCTGTAGTCTGCGGGACACCCAACTCCTCAGCAACTTACAGCAGATATGGCGTGTTCGGGCTCAATAGAAAGTCGGGGGTTACTTAGTTTATAATTTTATTCATAGCTTGTTTATGAAATAACTTCCCTTTCAAGTATAGTGAAAGTGCGACAACCATATACAATACAAACCTTCTTACTGAAGACCACCGTGAAATAACTACACAAGTGCCGTGTGTTCCTAACTTTTCTATCCTCTTCAACTTTTTAATCTATACTATAAAAGTAAGAACACACATATGGTGATGCTTATTTTAATAGGCACTTGTGGCCAACTACCATCAAGTAGACCGTCAACCTGACTGCTGACAAGCGACGCCATAGAGTTTCACGTGCGGTACCTACCTAAATAGGATAAAGGATAAAGAATAATGAGGCGAATATAGGGTAATAGGTTGTAGCATCCCTTACTGACTTAAGAGTGGGTATAAAGCAAACAAAATTAGTAATTTCACCCGCGTGGCCCCTTGGACATGACAGTGACACAAAATACGTAGAACTACATGCGATGGAAGATAGCGCATCTCGTTCAAGAAAAATTTTATAAGTGCCAAAAGTATTAAATATTAATTTTATTCGTAAACTACAATGTCAAATGAAAAAATGTTACATACAGCCTTAGATAATATGTGAAGTGAAATTACTGATACACTTATAGCTTTGTAATGTGTGTCATTTTGAAAATAAAACTAAAATCGATGGAAATGAGAGCTCACTTGGTGATTTTTTTCTATCGAGAAAATTTAATTATATTATGTTTTCTGTTACAGTCGTCACTTTCATTTATAATGTATTTATCTATTTAAAAAATTAATTAAATTAGACTTTGTTTACTTAGATAAAATTCAAATCTAGGAATGGCTATTTCTCTTTATACCCGCTCTTAACGAAACACATGTGTTGTTATTTGATAGTGATCTTTTGTAAGGGGTTGGGTTGCCCTGTCTACTATTTCAAAACGCAGTATGCTATTGGTAGTTGATTTCTTAAAAACTAATTTATTAACACTTAATTAAAATAAATAAAACAAACTCACCATGTCAAAGAGTAACCTCACTAACTTTTCTGAGTCCCCTCGGTACTTCGAGGTGAGAGTAGCCGAGGAAACGTTGAAGAATGTGGTCTTACATTCGGTGGCCACCGCTCGAGCCAACAGAGTCTTGCCTGTGCCTGGCGGGCCGGTCAATAGCACCCCTTTCCAAGGTCTACGAATGCCCTATAATCCAACATGAACGCGTTAAAAACTAAAACAGAATTTAAAGTTTTCAAGCAATATTAATGACTAGATGAGCCCCGCGGTTTCAATTGCAATTAATTTTAAGAACTTTGAAATGTTGGCTTGGGGGCACTTAGATACTGTAACCACTCAAACAAGGTGCTCGTTATATAATATCTAATCAAATTAAATACTTATTAATTACATGAACAAAATTCATTAATAATAATCATGTCAACCACTAAATATATTATTATGCAAATACATTTGACCTACAAGAGGTTTATAATTGAGCAAGATCTAATTTTTATTCAGGTTCAGCACGCAACGGGCTGTAAGTACCTACTAAAAACGTGAAGCATTTATTATGTGCCAGATTTCGGCTTACTCTTTGTTGTTCTTGTTCTTTGTAACATAACAGAATGTTAAAATACAAAAAAAGACAGAAATCTTTTTAAAATAATAATAATTGAAACAATAAAAATAAAAAGACATTTTACTACAGTCGTTGCAAGACTAAGATTTAAGATCTAGAAGAGGCATTTATGTCGGAAGACAGCCAAATCATGAAAGTGTGGTTGCTAAAGATTAGAAAAAATAAATGTTAGAATATAATATAATATAATGTAATATAATATAATATAATATAATATAATATAATATAATATAATATAATATAATATAATATAATATAATATAATATAATATAATATAATATAATATAATATAATATAATATAATATAATATAATATAATATAATATAATATAATATAATATAATATAATATAATATAATATAATATAATATAATATAATATAATATAATATAATATAATATAATATAATATAATATAATATAATATAATATAATATAATATAATATAATATAATATAATATAATATAATATAATATAATATAATATAATATAATATAATATAATATAATATAATATAATATAATATAATATAATATAATATAATATAATATAATATAATATAATATAATATAATATAATATAATATAATATAATATAATATAATATAATATAATATAATATAATATAATATAATATAATATAATATAATATAATATAATATAATATAATATAATAAGACATAGTACCTACATTTTTTCGATGACGAACTATGCCAAAAATTTTCATTTAAAATGTAGATAATTATAGTAATTATCACATAATGTATACGTGCAAATATTTTGACCTACCTACATTACCTAATGTTGTTAAAGCCAAATGCATTGCAAGTCAAGCATTAGCCGACTAGACGTCCTGAATGAGCACGTCACGAATCGGCTTACGATAGCATCAATCACGCGAGTCAACAATTTAAAGTATTCCGTCCATTATAAAAGTTTACGGCTTAGCCGTTCTGGAGGCAATTTACTCGACAGACGACAATCAAGCAACAGTAAGTTACAACACTTCGTTATTAACCCAAAAAGTTTATTTCTAATATATAAAATGCTCATGTCACAGTGTTTACAACGAAACGGCTTGACCGATTTTTTATGAAATGTTTTGTACTTGTAATTAATTCCGACCCTTGTCAGGTCAGCAATGTTTTTTTTGTATTTCAAAGATAAATTCGGCATAGTCGTTTATGCCGAATTTATCCGTAAAGCCAGGTACAAACAGTACAAACTAAGAGCTTTCATTACAAGTTTATACAGACAACATTACATTACGAGTTTATTGTACATTATTGTCATTACGAGTTCTTTTTCTGGACCTGCAATAACAATTGCCGAACTTAGCTCTGAAAATATTTTTGTGTTACTTAAACTATATAGAATTTCATAAATCATTCTTCTATCAATTCATTTTTTTTTATATTATGAGGTCAATGTAGAAAAAATTATTATAATCTTACCTTGAAATAATCAGGCATCACAAGCGGTAACACCATTGCCTCTTGAAGAACTGATTTCGCGTCATCCAACCCAACCACATCCTTCCAACGTATATCAGGGTTCTTCTGCAATATGTCCCTCTCCAATGTCTCGACTAGATGCAACTCATAACCCGTTGTATCGAAAACTTTCTCATCTTTCTCCAACAAATCTGTTCCGTCTCCATTTAATTCCGATTTCCTGACAATTGGTCTAATCGGTGCTAGCTGTCTCCTATTTCTAGATGTTCTGTCTACTGAACGACCTCTACGTCCGCTTCCAACCGATCCCGTGGATGAAGCCTTTCTTGTCACTATCGTGGGTAGTGTCGGTTGGATATCAGGGTCCCTTCTTCTTAGTGTTCCCGCCCATTTCTCCGTTGTTGGATCTGTGTGCTTGTTGTTATCGTTTTGTGTGTCTTGGAATGATGTAAATTGTGTCGGTCGAACCACTGCAACGAATTTTAATTTTATACGCAACTTAAAAGTTAAATTTGGTGATTTCTCTTGTTAATCATTATTTTTTAATATTACAAAGACGCGTTGCATAATCAAAGTTCTAAGTAAATCCATACTAATATTATAAATGAGAATGTGAGTTTGTTTGTTACACTTTCACGCAAAAATTCGAACCGATCACCATGAAATTTTGCATACATGTTGTCTGGGACACCAGAAAGGACATACCGTTCAGTTCTAAATAAATAAAATAATCCTAAATGGAAATTTTGCTTAAATTGTAATGTGGCAGGCCCCAGTTGCCTCACTATCACAATGATGTTTGTGTGTGTGTGTGTGTGTGTGTGTGTGTGTGTGTGTGTGTGTGTGTGACGTCGTCGTTCTTCAATGCGCGATTAAAAACATAAGCGCTTTTACTCTTCAGTTCTTTATGGTAGCTTCAAAATAAAATTAATTTTAAATAATATGGCGTTGCTTGTGTTAATAGGTAAGTTGACGGTAGCCAACTACAATCAAATAGACTTGACACATTACCTAAAAACTATCTGAATTTCACCATAACACTTTTCTGGATGCGAATGAATTAGTATTAATGGGTAAACAAATGCTAAAACCTAAAAATTTGCATTGTTTAATAAAGATGTTACAAGAAAGTGTCAACGCAATTGGTTTAAAAAAAATTTGCACTACCAAAGTTTGGAACTCCCTGCAGCGGCGTCTGTATTTTCGAGCTCATATAACCCAAACCTTTTTAAAGTTCGAGTGAATAGGCATCGTCTGGGTGAGTTCGCTCCATCATAGGCCTCATTCTTGCTACACAGCTGGTTGTTGGCCAAGAGCAAACCCATCTCTAATAAAATAAATTATCTGTCAAGGAATATAAAAAATAAATAAAGCCACCTTGTGTTGGGGGATGTCGAGTACCGTTAGCTGCGTGTGTGTTTGGGTCAGAGGGATTCTTCGCTCTTTCCCTTCTTGTATCACTTCTTTCAGCTCGGAGTCCGTCTCTCGGAGGTTCTTGGGCCTTATCGCTACTGCGTCTCGACGTCATCCGAGCGAATCCGAAAGGCTGCATGCTGTCGGCCATCATACGGTCCATCATCCTGGCCATGTGATGGAAGCCTGACGATGGGCTATAACAATATTATAATGGAAAACTTGTTAATTTATGCAAATCATTGCTGAAAAAGAAAAATATCGTTGCGGCAAAGTATGTAAGCTAATTATATTTATAAATAATTTATTCGTATTAATATAAAAAGACTAGCTGCTGCCCGCGACTTCGCCCGCGTAAAAAAAAATAGATTAAAAACCTATTCTCAGACCTACCAAGTATACATATAAGATTTCATCAAAATCGGTTAAGCTGTTTTGGAGGAGATACATACAATATATATTAGATATACATACAATAAAATATAGTAATTATTCATTTTATAAAGCATGTTAAGTAATTTGCTTCAAAAAAGTAGGTATGAGTTTGGTAATAAAATTTTCCCTTTGGTACATTTTGGTGACCATTTTTCAAAACCAGATATATACGAAAAATTAGCAACGAATAAGGAATTTATTGTTCTCTTTTCGCAGTTGTGAAAATGAAAATTAAAATCAATAGAATTTTATATATTTTTTTAATTTCCTTACGAGGCCCATAGTAAGAGGCCACCTTTCAGCGCCTCTTCATGTACCTATGGTGAATACATACATTTCACTGGTAACATACATTGGTCGAAATCTTTTGTTTTAAAACACTGAGGAATTATGTGCGAGAAGATTTTGAATGTGAAGAAAAAAAAATAGAATATTAGTGTTGATATGTAGATACTCATAGCATAGAGGGTAGGAATATCTGTATTTTATAATTTAAGCTAACATTTGCGTTGGATTAGATATAAATGGTCATGTTTATACAAATAAGTATAACCTTCACATACCAAAAGAAGGGGTCTTGATGAAAGAACTGGTTAAGTCCCCTGACATTGGGCATGAAAAAATCGCCGAATCCAAACTCCATATTACACCTTATTACACGTAAAACCGCTACAAACATAAGTATATTTTCTTCGGGATCATTAAAATCGGGGTCACTGCTGCTCACGGAAGCATAATTTCTTGGCTATAGAAATTTGGAAGTTGTATTTATTGCTTTAGAAAGAGTGTGGGCTATTTGACGTGCTTGTTTGAGTCCGGTCGCTAAGGCAACGCTTGCGGAAACCAAGCTTGACCGCAAATCGGTATTTAGTGCGTACACAATTGAAGCTTATGCATTTTCCAAGCTCTAATAGTCGAACAAAATTATGTTCTTTGTGTAGGTAATAAAGATGAAAACCGTTTTATGCATTTCTCTAAAGAGGTTCTCCTATGAAGTAGGTTATAATATTAAGTGAACATTTCTCATAGAAAAATAACTAGACTTTTCCTCATAAAATGTATAAATAACAAAGAGATTATATGTAATTGTTATGTAATATGTATTAAGACAAGGACTAACCTCAGACTGAACACAATTTGTTACCGCCTTAAAAAATAGGTTGCGATCATCGCAATTTGTTGTAGCATCTAGGAGATGATCGAACAGATTTTAAAATTGGAAGGATTTTCTTAAATATTGTGTAAAATATAAAAAAAAGTAGGCGATTAAAACTTTAGTACAGAACTTAAGTTAATTAATAAGTTTAAAAACAAATGTAGTTGTCGCTGAAAACGAGACTCTGACGAAAAAGGTTTTTTGGGCAGTAATTTACAAGTTTTTTCTCTCAGAAACTAGGATTTTTAGTATGTGTTACCGATTCAAACTTTTTGAATACAGTAGGTATATTATGCAATATATTTTTATCTAAGTTTTAATTTTTAATCAGTAGTCAAATTAGACTAAGGGCCTCTTTCACAAACTACAATTAAAGTGTTGATTAGTTACTTTTAGAAATCTTTTTTGTTATATTGAATTATGCACTCGGTTTACTGCATCATTCGATAGCCGTTTTTTTTTTCTTAGCGCCTGTTTCACAAACGTCAAGTAAGCCAAACTGTCATTTAAAGTCACCGGTAACCGGGGATAATAGAGCTGATACCTTTGTTTGTACGGTAAATGTCCCAAACATTAAATAGAAAATAATAATAAAAATTCGGCTATCGAATGATGCAGTAAACCGAGTGCATAATTCAATATAACAGAAAATGATTTCTAAAAGTAACTAATCAACACTTTATTTGTAGTTTGTGAAAGAGGCCCTTAGTCCTCGCTTAAGTTAATATTTCATTAAGTCAAAGTTATCTAAATGTTCGTATTAGTTATTGGTTATTGCTGGATCGAATGATCGACTTGTTTAAATAACAAACATAGTAAAGAAACTATGTTTGTTTGGGAGCTGCACTAATTTTGCCTCGTAAGGGTGAACGAACTACATGTTTATCCCTTAGCCTTAGGGGAGGGAGGTAAAGTTGAAGGCTTTTGTTGGATCTGTGCCAAAGGTCACTGACACACCCCATATGGACTGAGGCCGTCCACCCCTATCTAGTCAACAGTCATTTATAATGCATTCATTGATGATCCAACTATCAGTTTAGAGTTGAAATTAATATAATTAAGCGTTACGCGACCTTATTTCGTACGACCGAAGGTTTATTTCGGAGTCGTTCACCGAAACCTAGTTTCCTTTGTAATTAGTGAATGAATTTTGTTCTGGTTTAGTGACTTACTGGTAAGTAGTATAAAAGACCTAACTTTTGGTGTGTATTTGAAACACGCAACTATCAGGTTAAGTAATTGTGGCTTTATTATTTTATCATAATTTTGATCATGAAAGGCTTTATGTATATTCAACACATAAAGCCACCTTAGCCCATATTTTAAGATATAAATATTTTTTAGTATTTTATTTGATTGTCTCGTAATGAGCTCCGTTACGTTTTCATTCCATTCATAAAAAAAGGTAATGATTTAATTTGAATTTTACTGTTTTGATTTTGATATATACGATTGCGTACATGAATAATTCGTTTTTGTTCATCTCAGCATTATTTTATAAAATAAGCATTCCCCTATGAAATAATATTATAATAATATATTAATATATTTTTAATAATAACTGCGGGTACCTAATTTAACAAATGAGACCACTTAATTTAAAAGGCTGTGAGATACAGTAGGTAATTGAAGAATGAAATTGTTTCTGAGGACGACGTGCAGTTTGTTAACAATAACAAATTACACAAATAAAATCGCCCACGATATCATTTCGTTTATTGAAACGACTTCGTTATACGAGTAAGTGGAGACATCCTTCATTTTCATTTTATCTTTGATTGACGTAATGAAGCAATAAGGTCACATTGACTTATGTCAAGAGATCTTTTGTTGTCTCCAGGTTAGCCCATGGAATTGGTACATTTTACCTTTCATCAAATGAGGTAGTATACTGATTTTTTATGTGTTGGTTTTGTTGAAATAGTAATGACAAATCTAAGTTTTCCACCTCGAAAGCCTTTCGGATCATTATAAATTTTAGGTCTTTTTTCAGTTTTAGTCGATTTTTACTACCAAGACCTGTGTTACGGCAAAAGTCGCTGTGCACACTTTTTAATTAGATTAAATTTTTAATTGAATGAGAATAATTTAGTCTTGGTAGGCTAAATAGTTTCAGACGGTTAAATAGGATATGCAAAGGTTATAAAAATTTCTAAAAAATTGAAGGTTTATAGTTGTTTTTAGTTTTCGACAATTTTGACACCCATAAGTTACCCCAAAGTGCACTAAATGTTCAATAAATTTAGTTAAATTTGGTCTACATAGACCTGATAATTCCTGAGATACAGCTTTCACATAGCTTCAGCTTTTATATACTACCTTCGCTCTCTCAAGAGGCCACTGTAGGCAGAAAAAGTTACCAAATGTATCCAAAAAATGCGTAACTAAGAGTTATAATTATTTCAATAAAATATTTAATGTTTTCAGTATTTTTTCGGCGCCTTTTGTTTACACTAGGCACCATTAGGTCACAAAATTGTAGGTAATTGTCGATACTTTGAAACATTAGTCATCGTAGGGCACACCACAAAATGCGTACCTACCATACATAGTATCTGATTTGAATTAATTTATTCGAATATTACTTTTACCTTGAAACGTGTTTGCTGATGTTAATTTTATACAGTCTACGTGTTTCCGAAAGTACTTTTTAGTACCACGTGAAAATACATTTCTATGACCTTGGGTCACAAATACAAATAGGTTTTGTAAAACATTCTGAATGGTAAATATTAACTGATTTAACAGAAGAATTAATAAATAATAATAATAAATATTCCACACACATTCTACACAGCACCATCTAGTTCCACAAAAAGCAACTATTGGCTTGTATTATGGATATACTTCATATAGATTACTTTTTATGTAATAACATACATATTATAGATGCAAACATCCATAACTTAAGTAAAAGATAAATGTTAACGCATAAACATTTACCTCTAGCGGGATTCGAACCCGCTACCGTTTGGTTAACAGCTAGGGTTACTAAACACTAGAGCAAACGTGTCAATTTACCAAATTCATATTTCTTGCAACTCAATGGGATTTGATTAAACAGTGACACATTTTTTTGTTATCACTAGGGAACTTTTTTATGAATATACAGGCAGACAGTCTGACCGACACTTGATAGTAGTTGTTATAGACAACGTCATTGTCAATAACCTAACGCCAATATCATCCCCTTTGACAGATCACAATTACTTGAAAAAAAATATTCAAAACGAAAAAACATTTTTATTCGTATCGCATAGATAAATATAGGTACTATGTCAACTGAATTTTATTATGTAATTCAGAGTAGTACCTACATCTAAAAAAAATTAAGTTTTTATAAGCTGTTGTTACCATCAAATGGGGGGTGAAGAATAAAGAATATACAACCATAGAAAAATACAAATCTTAGTACACATATATGACTACGTAAATACGTTAATTGCCAGTAAATGTTCAAATAAAAATTATTTTTAATAATTAAAAGTTAAAACCTCTGAGACTGGAATTTCATGAACATATACAAGGAAGTCGTATACGTATACAATTTCTTATACAGCATTCGACCTACCTAGTGTATATAACTGCTTCAGTACATAACTAGTTTTATTTTGTCTAAATATGGGTTTTCTAGCCTTAACAGTTTTATCGCAAATGCCATGCGTCTGTAACATTTATGGTAAAACAACTATACCTAATATTGTTAAAGCAATAACAACAAGAGGTTAAATCGAAGATACTTATCCTATGCAAATTTTGTTCCTGATTATACAACTATTGCACAGACCCTTACAAATAATAGATAACAGTTCTATTATGTTTAAAGTGCAGTCTAGTACTAAACACTAATTCATTTATCAATCTTTAATTTAATTATGTACTTTATCTGCAAAGATTTAAATCGAAAGATTTGGCATTACTAGCGAAAGTGTGTTATCTGTGGAACTACTGGTGTCACTACTAATAGTGCCATCGGTTAAGGAGGAAAACGAAGGAAGTGGGGGAAGATGTAATAAAAAGTATTAGAATGGGAAACAATAATTATTGTGGGTTGATATTAGAAATTACGGTCAATGTGACGAAAAAAACAGATTATCCTGTATTGTAACTTTTATAAAAAAAATGATTATGTACGACTAAAATGTGACTAAAAAATGCGCATTGATGTTATTGTTCTCGTAGTTTGTTTTGTTTTTATTTATGAGTATTTTTTTTTACAATAGCTTATTTGTAGTAAATAAATCCAAAATCAAAAATAAATCCAAAATCTATTTGTTTAAAAGTCCACAAGCTATTCGATAGCTTCAATAAATTTTAACGGTTAATTTATATTATTTAAGTTTAACTATGTTACTACTATTTGGGTTAAATAAGTTGAAGAAGTAATAATAAGTTAATTAAGTTAATACTTAATTAAGTAAACTTTATTATTTAAGTTTTATTTAAGCTAATTATTTAGCCTTGGTTTTTTTTAAGCAAATTGGATTTCTGAATCGTCTAGGGTCTTCGTATACCTTTATTTTTAGTCTAATTATTTTTTTATTGACTTTTAACATATAAAAATTAGAACTAGGCATTGTATAAACTTACCAAGCAAGATCCCAGGCTGAATGGAAGGTTGGATGCGAAGCCATGGCACCCAAAGGTACTCCAAATCCAAACTCTATTTTCACATCTCTCCTTGGCCATGAACCTCGAACATTCCCTAACGGCGCCGTAGAACCAGTATCGGTATCGTTAGTCATTTTTATTATTTACTTTTTATTTAAAGGTAATCATTTCTTTATTATAACATATTTTACTATGTTACAAAAGGTATACCTACATAGAAAAGTTTGAAAAGCGCCAAAAAAATCAATGCTTATAAATTCGTAGCAAAGCCGACGCAGCTACGTTCGCAAGTGCAAAGGTACCGTGGAACAGGGAAAGCTACGAGCAGTGGCGTCGAGTGACCAAAGGCGACTGTCTGGGACCACGGCTCGACGCGTCGCCGTCGGCCATTGACCGCGACAGAACCTTTACATTTTTCATTAATGCCCCATAAAGCCTCACAAAAATAACAACAATAATTAGGTATACAATTGTTCAAACACAAGTATTTCACCCGGTCACTCGAATGTTACTTGTAATGTATTGAATATGTAATTTACCAATTTTGTAATATAAATTAGTTCAAGTTATTATACAAGCTTTATACTTTAAACTCGACAGTTAAGTCGAGTTATGCTATCGATAGTTAATTCTATCAAATAGACATAGCTTTCTTTGTGTTATTTCTTGTTCTCGGAACTAGAACCCTCAGAAGACACAGGTTCAAATCCGTATCAGGCCTGTTGGTTTACGATTTCATAGATTTTTATGTAAAGGCCGTTAGAGAATCCATTTGGTGGTAGGTGGCTACCGTCACTTATAACACAAACAACGGCATCTTCTGGGCGAGCTCGCTCCAACATAGGCCTCATCTTCGCTTCACAGCTGGATGTTGGCTAAGAGCATACCCATCTCTAATAAAAAAAAAGCGACCAGTCCTCGCCTGTGACCATAGTCAGATAAATAAAAGATAAGTGATAAATAAAAGATAGGGTAAATGGGCTCAAATAAGAATGGATACCAATCAGATTAAGGAGCCTACAGGGTCCAAAAGTGACCAACAGCGGACTTAAAGATATTTGTATGTTCAACTCTTTTGGACAAAAGCTCGTAAAAGGTAGTTATTACGATATTTTCCCAGGACTTCGTCCTTGTAAAATATCTTAAAACTGTTTTGCTTAAGATACTTAAATAACTTTACTAAATACAGCATTCAATATTAAGTTCCTTTTGCATAAAAAGTAAATATTAGATTAGAACCTGCTAGGTAATTTTTTAAAAAGATGTTTTTTTTGTTAAATAATTACTTTATTAAAATATCAGCCTTAAAATAAATACATAGATTAATGTATAAAGTACCTATAGTTTAAAATATCGAATCCAGAACGTGAACAACGAATTATACATATACAATGTTTTAACCGAACCAAAAATGGGGTTTTCTATAGAAATATGTGTACATTATACACACATTTGGATGCTAAGAAAGACTAGATGAGGATAGTTTTGGGCATATCCATTTTAAAATTATTATTTATTTATTTACATCGTATGTCCAACTTCATTATACGTGTAAAATCAATAATCATTAAAATATTTTATACAATTTATTCCACTTTGGAGTCATTTTATGATTTTGCTTACAAACAACTTACGGTCCGAGAGAAGTTCATCCAAGCTTGATTTATTTACCAGTTCCATTTGTCATTTTCCAAATGGTCGCGGGTTCGAATCCCGCTAGGGGCAAATGTTAACCTTTGTACTGTACCTTGTACCTGAGTCATGGATACTCCATGAGCAACCCTTACAGATTTATTATTAGTATTGATTGATGATATTAATACCAACAAACGCAATAGCTTCAGCCAGTTCAGACATGTGTACATCTTTTATGCAATCAACTGAAACTTACTTCAGTACTAGAAATGTAGTCTTCTTTATTTGCCAACCCATCTGTCTGAACACTTTCTGCAATATTAATTTGCATTTTAATATCTTATCCATTAATATCCATTAGTGTGAATTGCGTGTTATTGTTTTACTTTGTATCGTTATCTAAACTCCAGTCTAATTATTATAATGGTTACTTCTAATTGATTAATCGTCAAGAGAAGTGATAATTTACATAAATATTTAAAAAAATTAATGTTGATATTACACACGAATTATTCTTTTTTTCATTAAAAAGTTTTCGTTAAAAACTTTATTAAAAAACTTCATTAAAAAGTTTATTTTTCATTAAAACGTTTTCTTCATTAAAAAGTTTGCTGTTATTAAAAATTGAATTAAAATTATGACTTTTTTAATGTTAAGGTCGACAGGCAGTGTGAATGTCCACTTGATGGTAGGTGGCTACCGTCGCCTATAACACAAGCAAAGCCATATGTGCTGCAAGTGCACTGCCGACCAAAGAAAGATTAAGGTTAAGGGATGGTGTAATGAGCTCCGGCATCACCGAAACACAACAGCACATGTGCTGTTATTTCACGGTGACCTTCTGTAAGGGGGTGGTTCCTGCTGCCACTACTTTCCCAATCCAGACCTAAGACAACTTTCCAAAAAGTTCATTTTTAAAGTTGACCCCGCCGGGAATCGAACCCGGAGCCCCTGAGACTTTGGGCAAGCATCCAATGGGGGGTCTTAAATTATCATAACATTGAACTGCTTTAATATTATCATTATCATAATCAATACCCACCGTTAGTAGAATCATGAATACCTTCTACTGTATAATTGCTAAGGGCCTCTTTCACCAACTACAAGTAAAGTGTTGATTAGTTACTTTTCAAGTAAAGCTTATTGGCGAGTAAATGTTACGAGTGTCTTGTGTCATAGAGTAAATAGTTACTTAAGTAACTATGCTTGTGTCAATTTCATTGAAATTACCCTTGAGTAATGCTACTCGAAGATGGTAAAACTCGTACGCTTTCTTACCGGTGACTAAATAGCGGTCCTACTTAACACTTTACTCAGAGATGGTGAAAGTAACTAATCAACACTTTGGTGTTAATAGTTAGTGAAAGAGGCCCTTATTATCAAATCATTGATACCTTACTTTAGACATTGACATGTACTTTTTAATTTCTCTTCTCGTATTTTGCTATTTAGCTCTTCAATATAAGACGTAGGTCTTCCTAATCCTGGTGAGCTGGTGATCCCCTGAGGGGATTTTGATGAACCAAGGAGTTCACTATGATCCTCTGGGAGTTTCGGTTAGGGGACCCTGGGGAACTCACTCAATTTTTTCATTGGTGGAAACTGTATCAAAATCATTAGGTTTAGAAGTTAGCAGAGCGGTTAGATATTTTATACTACGTATAGTATAGAGTTTATTAGATATACATATAGAAAGGTTAGTCAACCTAGTTTTACTACTAGTTATACGATATAACAACATGAACAAAAAAATCCAAATATAATATACTTTTGTTAGGAAAATCAGTTTTAAGGATATTTGAAAAAAACATCATAAATTAATCTGTATTACTTTTATTAACAATAATAACTTCACAACATTTAAATACATCTGAGACCTATTAAAAATCATTTAAATATAGTTTAAAAACGATCTTTTATTTACATGAAGTCTTGTAAATTTAATATTTGTTAAATAAAAATATACAGACATATTATATTTTTCTTTTTGTAATAAGTCGTAATATCATTATTTTAATATAACTGCTTTTACATTTCATTCTTATTAGGATACTTCTCAGGTTTTGTTGACCTAAGGAAACATTTTTATACTTTTTTTATGTTTTTTTTTTTTTTATAATCGTCGTTGTCAAACCAAAATCTGTTATGTGCAAAAAGTCGCGTATTGCCCGTGGTCCACCTATCAGTATATGACCTCTTTGCTCCACTTGAAATATATATCGGTCAATTAAAATTCCATGGCATAGATATATTAAATGTCTCTCATTGATGTCAATTGTAATATTGTATATTAATTTCTTATTATATCACATTTTATTTATTTAACGCAAGTTATTTAATATGTCTCATAAAGAGCCGGAAACTGTTTTTATAGACAGAAAAGGCGGTAACAGTGTTGTGCCACGGTTGTGCCCACACACGGTCAGTCATATTTTCTGTCATTTATGCGTTTTATTATATAGTAAGACATTTCAGTTTTTACGTCTCTTTAGTAACTGCCAAGTCACATTGACAATTTCAAGTTGCTCTTTTAATATATCATCCGTAGAGGTTGTATAACATTATAACACGTTTGACAGGGTCGAGAGACGTTGACATGAGCTCTGATTCGGGAGAAGAACTTTTACTTTGTGCAGCTGCTGTTTGTCATCATATAATAACTCAAAAACCGAAAAAAAAGGTGCAAAGAATGGCTAAAAAAAAGAGATAGGTATATGTCTTGTCGGCGCGGAATGATACAAAAAGGATGTGGTTCGTATGTACCATAGAGAAAGTATAGACTAGAGTAGTCATTAAAATAATAATAGTCGTGAAAACGAGACCCATTTATGCTTTATTACCTTAGAGGGAGCGAGACACATTATTGATTTTTTGTCTCTCTTTGCGTATGCGTTTTTATTGTTTGCCACACTTGAAAGTGTGGCACACAAATCTCTTGGACCACTTTGTTTTTTGCCGATTTTCATATTTCAAGCATTTTTCAAAGTTCCTGGGTATTGTGTTAGGTGTGGTACGTGTTGCTGAAAGTGGTGATAATGGTGAACTGTAGCATTTTAGGCTGTAAAAGTCGATCAGAGCGAAATGTTGAAAACATAACCTTTCATATGTAAGTGCTTTATTTTTTGGTTAAATGCAATAATTGTTGCATGCATGTTCAGTAAACATCTAATTTATGTCTTGTTATAAATTTTACAACTGTTTTAGATGATATTTTTATGATTTTTCTCTACGGTATGTACTATGTGGTACTATGTTTCCGTCCTTATCGGGTGTACGCTCACCGCTTCTCTAGTCTATACTTTTTCTATGGTATGTACCCTACTTGTTGGAATTATACCTCTATGGTGTTTCGTATTCACGTGAAGCGAGGCGTGATGCCACGGCGTAGTGTTTCTACTGAGAGGATAGAAATGTATTCTATCCTCCTTGGTTTCTACACTCACTCAGTTGGCGCGATAAACTGACGTGACCCAACGGCGCGATTTGAAATCCATTGTTTGACATCAAGCCATCAGTTTTTACCATTGACGATCAAATTTTGGCTTCACTCCAGTTAATTTGACGCGATGGACTGACCGTGTATTTGGTCAGTCCATCGCGAAGGGACACGAGTATTAATTTTTTGTAGCACTAAAAATAAGGAAAAGATTGGAGATATAAAAGAATTTTTTGGTGATGCAACATTTAAAACTTGTCCTCAGCCGTTCTACCAAATTTTTACAATTCATGGTAAAATAGGAAGTACCCTCACAGTAACAAATACAGCACCGTTGATATACGCATTAATGCCAAATAAGAACCAGCAAACGTACAAAATTGTTTTTCAACTCAAGTCACAATTGCCAAATTTTAATCCGCTTAAATACCACTGCGATTATGAAAAAGGAGCAATTAATGCAATGATGGAGGTTTATCCGCAAGTTGTATTAAGAGGTTGCTATTACCACTGGACGAAAGCCGTTTGGAAAAAAGCTAAAACATTAAATCTAAAAAGTAAACATGTTAAAAGGATCGTTGGGCTTACAGCAGTTTTGCCGCTTTTACCTAAAGAACACATGTCTGAAGGTTTGCAATATATAAAAAAAGAAAGTAAAGGAAAAGAGAATATCAATTTATTTTTTAAATACATAGACGGTTTTTGAATGACCCGAAAATTTGAAAATATATTATCTATGTTCAGTGAAATACACCGCACCAATAATCACAGAATCATTTCATTCGAAATTAAACAAAAGAACAATTAAAAACAATACCACCATTTTGCGATATTTTATAAATATTTTATAAACATATTTCTAAAGCTTTTCGCTTGTGTGTAAACGTCTTAATCGATTACTGTTTATAAGATAAATCAGTGGAAGCGTTGGTGGAATATTTGAGATATAATAATTTTAAAATTTACCAACAATGGCCAAATGTGTCAGTTGTAGGAAAGCTATTACAAAATCCATGCCAAGATTGGAGTGTACCAAATGTGAAAACATAGTACATCACAACACTCAATGTAGTGGTCTGACACAAAAACAGATTACAGCACTGAAAGCAGCATCCAGCTTGGAGTGGACAATGGACATGCCTCGCATACCAACGGGATTCACCAAAGCGGAATTCATCTATCATTATACCCCAGTGCAAATTAATGCTGACAATACGAAATGCTAACATTACGAAGGAAATTGAAAAAGCGATTAAGAAGCTACTTTTCAACTCGAGCGGCTTACCAATTCCATACTACGTAATTCATTGATTACTCATTAGTTGGTGGTAGTAATACTTGAAAAAACATGACTTTTATGAGACATAATATGAAGGTTTGTATCGAAACAAAAAATTGAAATATATATAATTTCAATTAGTATAATTAATTTCTAAAATGTGCAGAATTTGTCACATTTTCTCTGGTTGAATTCTCGTAATCATTGACTGAAATCCAATAATATTTTTCAATGAAAACATCCTAGCTATAGTGTACATTAAAAATTGGGATGTCAATATTTACAATTTATAAAGGTTTTTCTAAAATATTGGAATTTCTGGCGTATGTTTCGTGAGTTGAATAAGTGCGCGAATGTGTTGCTTCGCATTCTGTCTTAGGTTATTAGCATTACAGTAAGTTGAGACAACAAATTCTCCCAAATACCTATTATACCTACTCGCCTCAATTTGTCGCTGCAGGTTGGGTCATAAAACGTGTGAGCGGCGCGAGGAGTATTGCGCGCTCACTCGCACTTACAGCTCTTATGGTAACGCATAGTGACGTACAGCGCTCGTATCGTAATGTTGTCGACAAATGAAATAGAAAATTAAAATGAAACAATTTAATGTTCTCTGATGTTAGTATTTACGTTATAACTTATGATTCTATTTATTATTATTTATAACAATGCGCTCTTGTTGATTTATATTCACACCAACGGATTTAATACTGCTTGCAAAAAACACCTCCATGTTGCTAAGTAAGTATTCTAATATTGAATGAGTAAACATAAGTAATAACTCGTTATTTATAGCAACAAAATAAGGGTATAGTAGGTAATTAAGCGCGGGAGTGATTCGCCGCTACATTGTTATCGACAGCGCGTGCTTGACGGGCACATCACTACGCCGAATATGATTTATGGCCCAACTTGCAGCGACAAATTGAGGCGAGTATAGTATGAGTTTATAGCGAGTTGCCACGCTCGTCCAGCGCCACTTTAAAAGCGAACATAAATGCAACATTTAAATGAATCCTTAAACTTCCATAGTGCAAAATTAGAGTTATCAGACTGTTTAAATATACTCGTAATTTTTTTTTTTTTGAGTAATATCCCAAATTTGCATGTCAACCTATTGTGTACATACATTTGTACATACAGTATGTACTTTGTGCATACATTTCAATATTCATACATACAATTCAATGTGTACATACAATATTTCAACTGATTTTGTTTTTGTGAGATTTGATTTTGGATTTTTTTTTATATTTGGTTTGACAACTACGATAAATTTGTATGGTTGATTAGGTTTTCATTTTTAAAATAAAATTCACTGTACGCACATACTGTTTACATAATATTATAATTTTATGTATCTTCACTATATTATACAAACCAAATATTACATACATTTGTTGTTACAAAATATAAAAAGTTTTTTATTATATTACAAATCACGGCTACAAAATCACTATTTATACAAAATATTTTTCTCTTATGTTAGTATCTTTGTTATGTTCAAATAATAATAGATGGCACCTCTGAACTATGACAAATTGTTTCTCTTTAAAAGCCTACTTTCATTATTTTAATAAATAGTTTTATATGTCGTTAAATGTTTTTTGTATATATAAATTATTTCAAGTCGGTTTTTTTTAATATATATGTATACAGATATTGCAATATAAAGTTCCAAAATATTATATTCAAAGATTTTACATTATTAGTACATAAAATACAATAAATATGAGAAGTTTGTTAGTTTATTTGGTTGGTTGAAGACGCTTCACTATGGAACAACCAGTCGGATTTAAAATTTCTTTTTGCCTATGATAGCCCAATTCTTGATGAACGTTATCATCACGCTATGACCCTAACAAGCCCTAAAAACCCTAAAGTCGGAGAACGGTAAGAGAAAACGAGCGTTTTCGAATAGAGCCGAAATTTTCATACCCGTTTGCAATTTGAACTAAATGGCGGGTGAGACCGCGGGACACTGCTAGTGTTATACAGTTAATTACATCAAAATGCTTATGAACCGTTGAAATTTTAAGAAAAATGACCAACAGTAGACAGTGGCGCCTCTAGTGAAAAAATTTGGCACTAGGCCACCATTATTTTATTTTATTTTTTAATTATTCGCCTCATCTTCGGGCGTCGGCAAGTAGTACATTGAATCTATAAAATACTTGGTTATGTCCGAGACTAGACTTCTGTCGGGTATTTCTTGAGCCACGCCGTATATTGCCATCTGCAAAATAGAAATCATATTACAAATTATAACAAATTAAAATCTCTAGACAAACATAAGAATCGTGGAGCCTCCAATCAAGCCTGTCGTAGTACTAGACTTGTACTGTTGTACGGTAATGTGGTAGGTTAATGAAGCCTGGATTGAAACGACTCTAACTCATACTAATATGTTTAGTATTGTATATACTGCGATTTGTGTATTATAGTTAGATAATAAGAGTGTGGCATGTGGCATCTAAACAATGTGGCATAGGATCTAGAGGTGCGTGCATGCGTACGCGTGTTTGTGCGTACGTGTGAGCGTGTGCGTGCGTGTGAGCGCGTGCGTGCATGCGAGCGCGTGTGAGCATGTGCGTGCGTGTGAGCGTGTGCGTGCGTGTGAGCATGTGAGCATGTGCGTGCATGTGAGCGCGTGTGTGCGTGCGTGCGTGTGTGCGTGCGTGCGTGTGAGCGCGTGTGTGCGTGCGTGTGAGCGTGTGCGTGCATGTGAGCGTGTGCGTGCGTGTGAGCGCGTGTTTGCGTGCGTGCGTGTGAGCGCGTATGTGCGTGTGCGTGCGTGTGAGCATGTGCGTGCGTGTGTGTGTGCGTGCGTGTGTTTACCTTGCCCTGCACCGGCACCGCTCCGAGGCGCACGCATTCGTCGGCCGCCTGTCGCACGTCGGCCACGAACTTCTCGGCGACTCCGCCCCCGCAGTGCGCGTGCGTCACGCACATGTGCACCCTGCATTACCATCATACATACAATACCATCGTAGAGATGAATCAAACTAAAAGTGCGCGCCCTTTTAGTTTAACTAAGTGCAAATTTTATTGTTTCACTACATACTTTACATGTGTGGGTGCGACGACTATACTGTGAACTTACACTATCAATCACACTGACAGATCAACTAGTCGTATGATAAATCCGGGCGCTGCAATTGAGTGGCGAGGAGCGTGCGCTATCTATGGAACAGCACGTCTGCTCTGTCGCGAGTCTTGTCATTTATGCACTAGTTGGCCAACAGATTGGGCTAATCGGGTATAAAATGATTATGCACCGTTTGCATGTGCTTGTGCTTGTGGGAGTGGGAGCATTTTTAGTTTGGTTCATCTATACGTTACCATCACACAAACACACTCGTAGGCAATTATGATTTTACGCTTTTGTCTTACCTTGTCAAAACACGTCAATGCCTTGTCATGACTTTTGTATACACTTTTTAGCAATTGTTATAACAATTTGAGGAATTGACGTAGTTTCGAAGTAAGGAAGTAAGGAACGAAGTAGGCGATAGATATAACAATATAGATATAATATACTTTTCGTTTTGTAAACAAATAGTCTGTCTACCAAACGAAAAGTATATGAAGGACGACCTTTGTTCGGATTCTGTACAAATGTAGATCAGGGGATAACCAATAGCCAACAATGCTTATTCATAGTTTGATATTTGGATTAGATTATATTCATTTCTGATTCAGATGCACTCTGTACGTTATTGATTAATAATTACGAATGTAGAAATAAAAGTAGTTCTCACCCAGATGGATACTGCAACGCGTTTAGACTCCAGCCCTTCTTGTGCAGCAGCTCAGACAATTTGAAGATGTCGAACCGGTTCGAGCCGATGGCGATCACAGTCGTCGCTGGCTTGCCGAATACAAATATACTGTCTATCTTGCGTAATCTGAAAATTAAAACATATCACCATTAAAAACGCATTCACCGAAAGGCTTCACTGTCGGTATTTGAACCGTTGTGTGGTTCACACTGACTAACGAAAACAGCAATGCAAATGTAACCAGCAAAGTCATTAGACATGGTCGAAATAAAGCGTTTATTATTATTATTACATAACGGATACATTAAAATATTTTGGTAATCGGTATCGGTGACCTTCAGATTCTTGTAATAAAATTCTCTTGCAAGACAACTGACATCAATACCAAACATATTAGCGGAAAAATTTTGGAGTCATTGCACAGTTCATCTGTCTATCTATTACGCGTTCATATAAGGGTCAGCGCCGACGGACGGAGTGGCGGCGAAGGGCAGTTACAGGTCGCAAAGCCCACTGAGCGTGCGTCACTTCCCTCTCTGCTGCTCTCGCCGTCTCTTGGAGTCGATTCGCCGCGCGCCTCTCGACCGTGCTTTGAGTCGCTCGCCGTCATTTTATTTAATTGTACCAAATACAGTCGTATTCACTAGCATTTTAGGTTGAATTTAAATTGTTACTAAATTAGTCTCTTCGCTGCCACTCCGTCCGTCGGCGCTGACCCCAAATTTGTAAATAGTGTAGTAGAGAAGAAATACTGACTCGCTCTCGATGAATCTGGCTGTGGTTATGATCTCGTCGGCCATCTGCACGTACCGAGAGCGGCCGACGAACATCATCGTGGCCCAGCAAGCCGCGATCAACCCACCCGCCCTACTTCCTGCACACAGACAAACAAACAAACATCAACACTATTTATTTATTTATTTATGGATGTCAAATATACTTAATTCTACTGTGCTTAACTTAAAAAAAAAACTTCAGTCACGTTCAGTCGTAGAACTGCACGTGAAACTATGGAACATTATCGCTATGGCTTTCCAACAATTTAACGCCATCTGTTAACATCTTAACACGCCATTGCTTATTATTCACCACAAAGTACGTACTGATTCGGATAGATGGCGCTTATTTCACACCACTAAACGTCACTGAGAGTGTCGTTCACAGAGCGTGACGACATCTGTGACGCTCTCTTTTTTTTGTTTAAGAGGTTTTTCACTTGGAAAAAGTTAATGAGAAAACGAGTAAGAAAAGAAACACTTGCCGTTGACTGTGGGAGAGCCGTAGACCCCTCCGGGCCACTCGGTGGTGACCGTGTACTGGCCGTGTCTGTACTCGGGCTTCCTGTACAACACCACAGATGTGCCTTTCGGTGCGAAACCGTACTGTAACACAACAATCAAACACGTGAGTTTGTGTGCAAACAATTAAAATTTATTTCTCTAAAAGATATTTCCCTAATTCCCCAATTCATTAAATGAGACAATCGTATGTGGTAGCAATCATCAACAGGAACATTCTACGTCTACTAATACCTACTATATTTTGAGATTTCAATGGTAGTTCTCAAATAAACTGTGATAACTGTATTGGATCTAGAAAAAAAACTAAGTGTTGGTTGCTTGTCAATAAAATAAAGTTAATTAAAGTCAAAAATTGTCAATAAAGTTGTATACCTTTAACAGGTAACAGGTAATAAGTTGTATAATAACCTTGTGAGTGTCAGCTGAGATACTGGCGACCCCTGGCAGCCGGAAGTCAAAGACGGGCACTGGATGTCCAGCCTCGGGCATGAAGGCGGCCACGAATCCGCCCAAACACGCGTCAACGTGCAACGGTACGTCATATTCCAACGCAACGTCCGACAGCGCTATGATGTCGTCCATCGTGCCGTACGGGAAGTTCGGGGCCGAACCCACTATCTATACAATAACGTCAGGTCTTTTGATCACAACGCTCATAATATCTCGTCTGAACCACTATTCAATTTGAGACCTACTAAAGCGAGGACAACGACAAAGAATTTAAATAAACTTTGAAGGGCTGTCAAAAATGGCTTCCAATAATATACGGCTGCTTCGTGTGAGGAAAAAGAAAAGAAGGCCGGGCTTGTTTACATTATTTGCGTTCTTTCGTTGGCTTTACTATAAGTCTCATTTGAGGTGGCCAACTACCATCAAGAGGTTCATACAAGCTTCTCTTTGAATTATGATTGATTTAGTAATGTTAGATGTTTGGTTAGTTTTAAATGACATATGACATAGTTCATGCTCTACGCACAAGCCATTTTTAAATGTTCCATAAAGTTCGTAGTGTTTTGTATGGCGTGCGAAATCCATAATTGTAGTACATTGATGCATGAAATCCGAAAGATTTAGATACAAAAACCCGAGTGGGATTCGAACCTTTGTTAGCACCTATAACCCGTCGGAAATATCTACGAACCTGGCTCAATGACGTCATGCAACGGCGCTTGCGTTGGCAACGGTACTGAATAGGCGAAAACGGGGCGAGATGCGGGTGAGCGCGTGGGGAAGCGCATTCCAGCGAGGTGCGCAGATATTTCCGACGGGTAGTACGGTAGCAGAGTTTGCTAGTGGTTTTTATCGAGATAAAAACTTACCAAACAAGTTCTCCTGCCGATAGCCCTCCTGACTTTGTTTACGTCGACGGTGGTCGTGTCCGGATCCACCGGAATTGTCTTCACGGACAACCCCAAATATTGGGCCGCCTTATCGAAGGCAGAGTGTGCGGTGGAGGGCACCACGATTTGAGGGTTGCTTATGCCCTTGCTGTAGGCGAGGTCTCTGAACGCCTTGCAAGCCATCATTATGGACTCGGTGCCGCCCGTTGTTACCTGAAATATATTAAAATGTTTCGTTAAAACGATAAAAAAATATTAGCTTCTATGAAAACATAATGTAATTTCATAATATTTTGTATCTGCTTAAAATGAACTTCCTTTTTTTATCTGGTATTAAAATCACATATAGTAAAGTTGTAGGTTTAATGACAACGATGATAACAATGGCGAGGTACGTGAAACACAAGAGCACATATTATGCTGTAATTTCCACAGAGGTTCTCTTTTGAGGATGTGCTTAGTGCAGTCAAAGAGGGTCGCCAGTTTACACATAGCGTAGTTTAGCCAGTTTAATCCTATGAACACAAAGGGTCAGCGCCGACGGACGGAGTGGCAGCGAAGAGAAAGACTAATTTAGTAACAATTTAAATTCAACCTAAAGTGCTCCTAAATACGACTGTATTTGGTACAATGAAATAAAATAGCGACTCAAAGCGCGGTCGAGAGGCGCGCGGCGAATCGATACAGTCGTATTCAGGAGCACTATAGGTTGAATTTAAATTGTTAACTAAATTAGTCTCTTCGCCGCCACTCCGTCCGTCGGCGCTGACCCAAAAGAGGCAACTAACCGTTCCACAGCAGTCGTCGTCGCCGTGAAAGAGATTGACGGCCATCCGCACAATTTCCGCTTCCATCTTATTTATCCCGGGAAAGACATCCGAGTGCAGGGGATTAGTGTAGGCCGTCAACGAGTAAGCGTCGCAAGCCACCTTCACTATCTCCTCGTTCACGTGATACACCGCGCCCGAGACGTTGCCGTGCTTCCAGTCAAACGCACCTGGAATAACAAACATAATACTCGTAAGTACTGTCTGAAGTTAAAACTTCTTTAGGCGCGTTGGGAACTTTAAGCTCTGAACTCGCGCCGTCACGCTCTGTGAGCGACACCCTCAGTGACTTTTCATTGTATGAAATGAGCCCCATCTATGAGAATTAGTACGTTTTTAACTTCAGCATAAATTTGTGGCTGCACAGGCAGGTTATAAAGCGCTATCGTTTCGTTCCTCAACATGAACTACACTTTTCATACAAGATTCCTAAACTAGCGTGACTGTGTCAGCGGTGTCGAACTTACTGTTTTTAGTTTTACTCGTCTGCCAAATTCTCCTTAGAAAATGCTTTGTCATAAAGAATATCATTTCAAAAATTAAATTGAAATAAAGCTGAGTTTTAAATTCATCTTTAAAAAAATTTTATATTAAACTTATTAGGTTCCTACGATTTAATAAGAATGCCTGATAGGGGATTTTGTTATTATAAAATTAATCTTGCATAGATCAAATAGCAAATATAAATATTATGACATTAATTACGCAACATTTTATTATCAGGTAATATCATTATTAGGTAATAATAGTGTTATTGTTAAAAAACTTGTTTACCCAAGTTTAGATGATCTCTGACCTCCGCGGCGACTTGGTCAGCACTGAGTCCATTTTCTGGCAGCGTTCTTCTCACTGTCGTACCAGACAGTCTTTTAGTGACATCTTTCTTGAAGTCTTTCTTTATTTCCGACATTCTCTCCTCGATTTTCCTCCTCACGAACGGCACAGAACGGAGCCACCGGAAAAACTCTTTACGTAGCCTTTGCGTTGGACCTTGAAATGTAATTGTGATAGATTGTAATTTTTAAAATGGCAGTAATTTCGTAACCAGAACCTATGTAACCTGTGTATCTTAAAAGACTAGTAATTTTTGAAAGAATATTTTGTCAATCTGCAGTGGTCTGTGCCCATTATATCCATGTATATGTAATAGAACGCATCATCCAATAAGTCACAGCACTGACTTTACTATCTTACGCAAAATTTTGTTGGCGAGAACACGAACTCACACGAACTCGGCGAGAACGAATTACATTACATCACAAGTCGCGAGTTCAATGGTTTTTTTCCATCTCAAAAATTGATCTTTTTGAAATTATTTTAAATTAATAACAGCTACATGGTTACATAACATGACAGTGTCGCTAGTTCAATGGTTTTTTCCCATCTCAAAAATGCCCAATGCGCCTATAGAAGTTTTCACTTCAAAAATGTGTGAAAAATGGCAAAATATTTACGCAATAGGAAGGCTTGAACTGGTCATCTAATTCTACAAAAAGAAAACCATATGCAATATAAAGAGACCTATCTATCTACGGAACCTCGGAATAATGCTCGCAAGCGAAAGTCTGGTTTCACAATAAGAGATTAAGCGCCTATTTCACAGTAGTTTTTGAGTTTATCGCGAACAGACACACAGACAGGCAGACGCGGCGGAGGACTTTGTTTTATAATATGTAAGAATAAGGATAAAATAAAAATTTTTTAATTTGTCACTAGCAAGTCATTAGCTCAAAGTATATTCAAATTTTCTTGTTTTCAAGTACAAATTCTACAAATTACATTATACCTAATAAATCCTGGTTGTAGAGATAAAGATAGGCTGAATAAACGCATAAGATAAGGACTTTAATGATAATTAGACATACCTATGTGAGAAGGTAATCAGAACTATTCCACATTAAGTAATATAAGGTGATAATTAAATCGTCTTTATCCTCATGACTAGGCACAAAAAAATAAACAGATTTACATATTACTTCATGAGTTATTTAAACTACAGTATGTCATTTTCTTTGTTTGTTTGTTTTTTTTTTTTTCTTTCAAACTAATAATATTATACAAAATAATACCTTCTCGTGCATTGTACAAGCTATGCGCCCAAACTAGAGCCAATACTGATGAAGCTGTTACTGTGACAATCTGCCAAGGCTCTCTCCCTTCAAACACTTTGTTTATTGCCTTTAACGGCTGCCTACGTTCACTCATAGCTGAAACAATCATTCACACTTATTTAAACACAAGTTTCAATATAAATGAGGAGAAATGTAATCCAGAAAAAATTCATAATAAAGGCATTCAAGCACTCATTGCGAAATAAAACTAAAATTCTAAAAATAAAGATCAATGTATGTCAGGCATTATATCTTTTATTTTTCAATACTCGTAGGACAAACTTGTAGGCACAATCTAATTATATACACTCAAAAAATATTATTGATTAGTGTTTTTTTTTTTTTTATAAAAATATTCATCAAATAATAAAGTAAATATTGAAATAAGAATATTTGGTAGGTATTAGTACATATTATATAAAATATGGCGCTGCAACATCCTATAGAGGGCTATGCTTAGGGTTACACTGCGAGATTGAATCAGGAATCAGAGGGCCTAGTGCGAGTTTTACTCGATCATACGCATCGAGCGTGTAAACATCAATTTGTATAGGAATGAAGCAGTGCCACCTAGTGGTTAACGTGTACGTCTGCTTCATTCCCATACAAATTGACGTTTACGCGTTCGACGCGTTTGATCGAGTAAAACTCGCACTAGGCCCTCAGATCCATAGACAAACGAAAGTAACCCTACGGACAAGTAAGTTGAATTGGCAATGGGCAGGACACATAATACTATGAGCAGTGCCCGATTGCGGACCGCCGTAGTGGAGTTGCGGAAGAGTTCGTCCGACCTCACAACTTCATCTATGACGGACGAGGGGGACCAAGAGATTTAGTCAGTAGGTCTACCCCACTACCATCTCGGGGCGGGAGTCTGATATAACCGGTGGGTATCTACCGTGGATCTAGGCTGCTTCTGACTGGTCCTTTTGGAAAATTACGGAGGAGGCCTATGTCCAGCAGTGAAAATCCTTTTTTTACATGGGAAAATAGTGTACATCCTAGGATTGGGATGATGATAATGATAATGACATAGACTATTAGACCATAACAAACTTTTCCATGTACGAAAAGTTAAGTAAAAACAATAAACATTATTCCATTAGTCTCAATCTTATTGTCTTTGAAACAAAGAAATATGTTTTATTGGAAAATACCAATCAATAAAAAGCATAAAGAAAATAAACATTTGTCTGAACAAGTAAGAAGTAAGTAACAAGTAAGAACAAGAACATAATATTAAACCTACAGGATTATAAATGACCATAAACAATTTAAAAAAATTAAGAAATCCTCTAATATAATTATATACATCAATATATAAGTAAAGAAATACTGCTTACTTATTTTCTGCTGCTTCAATGTTCCAATAATATAATAGAAGTAGAAATCTAATCAGAGCAATGACTACAGAATCACGATGGATACGAAAATTTCATAATTGCGATAATAGATTTGATAACAGGAGTTTCCACTCAGTAGTAAATAACATGTGATTGACTGACACTGCGACACTATTCCTAATTTGAATCCACCGTTCAATAAAAAAAAATTAAAACAAAGGAAAGGCCAACCTGTGGCCAATGAGCGATGAATACGATAACAATGTCAAACAAAGATAATAAAGGAAATAGTATGTACTTTATTATACGTATAAGTTATGTTAAATGTATGTTAATTTATCAACAAACCGCTAATATTCAGCTACTGCAGATAAATAAAAATATATGCCTCACGTTAGAACGTTTCGTTGTCACTCTTCAAATGTTCAATTCAAACTTGAGTGTATAATTTTTTTTTTATTAAAATCTGCCTCATTTATATATAAATAATTTTATTTATAAGTTTCTTTTCATGTTCATTTGATTTGATTTATATTGATTTTTTAATTTTATTTACAATGAGCAGTCATAGTCAAATGACATAATGACATTGATATTAGCAAATTGACATTTCACAGATGACACTTATATATATCGCATATAAGGCCTGCTACAAACGCTTAATCCTATAATTTATTTATTACTTTGGGAGTGGATGAGCGAGTGGCGCGTCATAGAGGTGCCTTTTCTCTGCTTTTTCGAGTGACCGCCACGCCAATGTAGGGGCCGACAAACTAAAATTATTTGCATATAATATTATATAAATATAATGTTTTAGTGATGTGTCGTTACACATTTTTCTATACATATCTTTCATATGTTCACCTAACACTTTATTAGAATGTTCTTATTTTATAGTTAACAACCACAAATAAGTAAAAATGTGATATTTTTCTTTTTGATACAGGTATGTAGCCTCGTTTCACAACAAATTAAGCACGTAGGTACTGTACTATAGTCACGTGACTACCGCGTGAGGCGTGAAGCGTTTTAGTACTAGGATATAATTTTATTTGATTTACTGTACAGCCTGTACCATGTTACAAATAATTTCAATTTTAGTATTGAAGCGGTTAAAACATATCAATGTAAATACCGTTTACATATTTCATATTTATGTATTTAGAAGAAAAATTAGATCATTTAGGAAGATTTTAATAAAAAAAAATCAGAGTAGGTACTTATCTACGTAATAAAATAATTTATAATTTTAATAATATTTACAAGTAACTACCTAGGTAATTCAACACTACATAAATAAAATACCTAGTGATATTTTATCTATCTACTTTATTATTATCCAAAAAAGAGAAAAAAAAGAATGCCTAATAATAAGAGCCGTTAAATGTAACAAAATTCCCATGTTAGGCAAATAACCACAACTAACGAGTCTATTCAACTAATTAGTATGGCTGTTTGTAGGATTCCTATTATTTGTCCAATATATGTGGACCTCTTTGAAGATAGCTACATTCTATCTCTTGAAAGCACCCTGACCAATCAAAAACGACTGTTTGACAAATATTTTGCATACGATGTGTGTTCAGACAGTTCTTTTTCATTCCGAAAAAGAACTGTGATATTGTGAAATGAGTCATCAGCCTCCAGTTTCCTGTATTCCAAACACTGGCAAAATGTCGAAAGCTAAAAAAGTTATAGAAGAAGCTAGAGAAATTGATAATCCCGAAATAGATTTAGTTGATAAAGGGATTTCTAGTCTCGACGACATCCCAGGACTATGTAAGTTCGTTTTGATAAACCAGTTTCTTTCTCAAAACTAGTTTAAAAGTGCAGTTGGAATTTACTTCCAGCCAGTCATTTGTAGGGAAAATGAACCTTGTGAATGATGTCATTATTATATACCTTTTGATATGAAAATTAGTGTCTATAAATACAATTTAAGACAAATTTAAAGTGTTAAATTTTAATAGTTTCCTTTTCAATATTGTTTTTGTTATTTCTTTTTGTTTGTAGCAGACAACTCTTTAAAGTGGCTTTACTTTAAAAATACATTAGTCGTCAGAAAATTAAGGTTTTAGTAGAAATTTGAAATTGGAACTTTTTTATTTTTTGACCTCATTCATAATTAATAGAACTGTTATAATTTTTCTAAACCTAAATAAAAACACTGTGCAATTAACGTAAATTATATTTTATCAACTTATATAATATGTAAAGGCAATATTTATGTAGTCAACATTTTTTATATCATAGGTACATACTTATTTGACACTAGGTGGTGCCCGCGACTTCGCCCGCGTAACTTTGTAAATTTTATACTAAAACCTTCCTCGAGAACCACTCTATCCATTGGTGAAAACAGCATGAAAATAGATGCAGTAGTTTTTGAGTTTATCGCGAACAGACAGACACGGCGGAGGACTTTGTTTTATAATATGTAGTGATATTAGAATTACAAATGTATTTGAATCAAAACCATAAAGGCTCTATAAGGAGCCTATAAATTTATTACCTATGACAATTTTTCTTGAACATGAATTATGATTTTTTTTCAGTCACTTTAGCCAACATAACAAGACTATCTTTGAGCCACAATAAGATCCAAGTTGTGCCCGCTGGTTTGGCAAATTTGATGAATTTGGAGATTTTGAATCTCGCCAACAATCATATTGAGGAGTTACCCGTGAGCCTTTCGTCGCTTCCCAAACTCCGAATCCTCAATGTTTCTCTCAATAGACTTTATGGATTGCCGAGGGGCTTTGGGGCGTTCCCATTATTGGAAATTCTGGACTTGACTTACAACAATCTGAATGAGAAAACATTGCCTGGAAATTTCTTTATGATGGGTTTGTATTTTTTTTCTTCATGAAAAATATAATCTTTGTTATAAATTTTTAAACTAATGATTTTTTTATTTTTTCAGAAAGTTTACGTGCCCTATATTTGGGCGACAACGATTTTGAATATCTTCCACCGGAGATTGGAAATTTGAAAAATTTGCAAATCGTTAGTAATGATTGCTAAAAATATAATTTTACTAATAACTGACTAACATTACATTAACTAAATATTTTAATTTTTCTCAGTATTGTACCTATTTGCCCTATCATATTATGTGGCACATGAAATATATATTTTTTAACATTTATCCTGTTCATTTTGCGACGTTTAAACTTAACAATTGTTTTCTAAACCAAAATTTCAATAAAAAAAATACAATACAGATTAATAATAATGTAAAATTTTAACATACATTAATATATTAAATTATTGTCAACTGTATCGGAATATAAGATCTGTGAAATGTGACTTTCAGCTTTCTATGCGTGAGAATGACCTGATAGAAGTCCCTCGGGAACTTGGACAGTTGACTCGTCTCAGAGAACTACATTTGCAGGGCAACAGGCTGGTTGTACTTCCACCAGAAATCGGTATATTTTTGGATATTTTGCTCACAATAACCATCTATTTTTAATTATTTAAAAATTGACACTAATATTTGTTTTTGTACCAAACCCCTAAGTTATAATCTGTGTATCTATAGTAATATTATAAAGAGGTAATGTTCCTACATATATGTATGTATAGGAAGTAATCTTCAAAACTGCTCGTCGGATTTTGAAAAAAATACCAATAGAATAGAATTTCAGGGTGGACATGAATAGGTTAAATATATGTTATATAAAATAATTTGAGAACAGCATGACCGATTTTTATAGTATATATATTTTTTAGTGTTTTCGAATTATTGTCAAGACAGGATTTTTTTTTTGTATGAAAGAAATTTTTTGGTAAAATCTACAGACCAAGTTGGAAATTTGGATAGTATTTTTATACGAAATTAACAAGGCAATAGGTCAGCTAGTAGAATCTTAAATTTTTGTTTAGATAGAATAATAATACTTTTATGTTACTTTAGAATTGTCTGCCTCTAATTGACCTTTGTGAAGAAAACATTAAAACGGTTAATTTTTGTTTGCAGGCTCTTTAGACCTGGCCGGAAACAAGTCTGTGTTGCGTATTGAAGGCAACTTCTGGGTTCCACCCATCGAAGACCAGCTCAAATTGGGGCCTTCTCATGTTCTGGACTACTTGCGTTCGGAGACGTACAGAGTGTAAGTTGATTCGTTTTATGTAGAGACGAAATCTTTGTCTGTGACGACACGTTTGGTCTAGTGGCTAGTAACCCTAGCTGTTAACCAAACTGTCGCGGGTTCGAGTCCCGCTAGGGGCAAATGTTTATGTGTTAACATGGATGTTTGTATTTATATTATGTATGTATTTACAAAAAATTATAATAATAATATGTATATTTACATTTATAGATTTAAATATATCAACTGTCTGGTATAACATAAAAAAAATAAAAATAAAATAAAACAAGCATTAGTTGCTTAGTGTGAAACTAGATGGTGCTATGTGGAATGTGTGAAGATATTTATTATTATTATTAATATTTAACTGTGATTTCTAATTAAAATCGCCATATTTGTACTACAAGGGTACAATTACAGGTTTTTGCAGTCCACAATCATGAAGAGCCCATTTTCCTATCAATTAATTTCATTTTAATTCCAAAACGGCTGGACCGATTTTGATGGGATTTTCACTGTATATATTAGTGTCGGGTTCAGTTAGTTTTACCTAAAGTTGAATATTATAAATAAAAATATCTCTTTCAGATTGTACAGTCGCCACATGTCTGCAAAACCACCTCCGCCTGAACAAACTCTGGACAAGAGCAAGAAAGCAAGTCGGGCGAGATCTTAACATATTCTACTTTGCATTTTAAAAATTGTGCCATAAATAGTTAAATACTATATTATTACGTCAACATTAACATTACTTTTTGATAAACTATTTGATATTTTTTTTTACATTGTGTAACTACTGTGGGGTAGGAAAAAAATGCAATAGTTTTTTTAAAAAAATGTAATTGAATCAAAACATAAATCACATTAATTTAATACACACTTAAAAAGTCACATGCAAAATAAAACAGAATATTTTCGTTCTAGTTATTTACATGTTTATCTCGTTTTTATAGAAATATCAGTAATTTTTTATACATTTCAGTATTTATTTACAAAAAAAAAAGTGATTAAAGAGAATTATTCCGAAGAAAACAATTTCTTAAAATAATTACTAATAAATTAATGCAAATTTTATAGTTTATTTAACACATAAAATGTGTAGTAATTTTTGAACATGCACAAAACAATTTCGCAAAATGTCCAAACATTTCAACACATTCTTAATTGATCTGTTTTGTATAATAAATAAAGTGTGGTGCTATAACAAGTGTCTAATCTAATATATAAATTTTGAATGTAAATACTAAAAATATATTACAAATTATTTATACTATCTAATAAATTAGTACTAATACTAACTGAAAAAAAAAATGTTTTTATTTTCCTACATTGTAATTTACCTTTGAGATACATGAAAAGGCAGTTTTAATCTGCAGACAATATAAAAGGTTAGTTTTGAGGCCTTCAAGGCCTTATATATATACTGAGTCAAATGAAATAAATTCAGTCGATCAAAGGACATACTGCATACACGAGATTCGTTTTAGAGTCGACGAAATCCTTATTTTTAAACTAGCTGGTGCCCGCGACTTTGTCCGCGTTGAAAAAGAAAAAAGTAGCCTATCCTGTGTCCTGTACGTCTAAATGTTTATTTCATGAAAATCAGTTAATTCGTTTAAGGGTTATGGAGGAACATACATTTTCTTAAAAATATAAAACATATAACGGTTAATAAAAAATAGACAAGACAAGAATAAAATCATTTGAAAATCGGTTTCACACGAAATATAAAATCAAAATTACGTTAATATCTAAATTTTTAATAGTATAAAAAGACTTATGAGAATCTGAATCAGTCTATATTAGAAAAATCACTTTAGTCAATCATCTTATATAAGAGCGTACTGATTAAAATCATATAAAATAGACCTTAGTATAATATTATTGTACAAGTATTGTTATTTTAACGAACGGTCTGCACAAAATACAATATATTATTTTTTAACGCTTATATTGAAAAGCAATAATTTTTAATTTTTGGTTGCAATATAAAATTGATATAGAATTTTTTTGTATTATTGTTACGTTAATAACTTTAGCTTGTCACTTTTTCAGTTTTAACACCCATTATGTAAGTTGGTCCTCCTTACCTCTATTCTCCATGCTGATGGTAGAGGTACTGAAGTTGGTGTAAAACGACGCGTGTAAGCGTTGAAAGTGTTAAGGCTGGTTTTCGTGTCACGCTGACAGGCCAATATGTATTGGTGCTATGAAGCGTTTTAGAGTAATGAGGGTCAGCGCTGAGCCGTACGGCGCCGCGCGTCAGCGACGCTGAGCGTTTTCGTGTCGCGCTGACCGCACGTGCCGACGAGTACAATCATAAAATGCTTCATAGCACCAACATATTGGCATGTCAGCGCTGACGGTTAGCGTGACACGTAACCAGCGTCACGCTACGCGCTCGGCGCTGATGATCAGCGTGACACGAAAACCAGCCGAGCTTGTTAAGAGAGTCAATAGTCGCTGTCGCTGGAGGAGTCGTCATCGTCGGATATCTCGAGGTGCGTTTTGCTGCGCAGCGCGTACGGCCGAGGCGCGTCGCCGCACTCCGCCGGCTGAGGAGTGCTTCGGCTGTTCTGGCGCTTCGCCAGATGGAACGCGTACGACTCGTAGTCCATTATCTCCTGATCTCGGAGGTGTGACTCCCCTTGTACGAATTTCGCGAATCTGAACAAAAATTTCACTTTGGAAATTTTCACTCTTCTCACAAGCGAAGTGAGGCCGGTGGCAAATGTCATATTTTGTCTACAATGAACTTACTAGCAACCCGCACTGATACATTTTTTTTTTCTGTAAATTATATACTTACACAAACCATCCTCGTTTTTTGGATAAACCAAATCAAAATCGGTTGATCGGTTTTGGATACCTTGAGGAGTCGTTGAGCTTGAGCATGATCCTCCACTGGTGGCAGTCGGGGCTGGTGCAGTACTCCCTCAGCTTCTCCAGGGCGTGTTTGGTCTCGCGGGCGCCTTCTTCGAAATACTCCTCGTCCGTCAACAGGCGACGCTTCGGCGGGAATCTGCGATGCCTGCAACAAACAGTCAAAGGGATGTCAAAGCTTAGCTACTTGCCATCAAGTGGACCGTCAAGTCGGCAGCGCACTTGCAGCACCTGTAACAGTGCTTGTGGCGACATCTACTATCAACTTGACCGTTATCTGTGTTCTAACCTTAAAAGTGCTCTGTGTTCATTCGTTCAGTTTCATTTTGTTCAGTCAGATGAACGAACGGGTTCGCGAACAGAGGTCGCCGTCAGATGTTCACGCACCTTATATGTATGGTATGTGTATGTATTTGGAATTGTAGTTCTGATGTATTGGTCAGTCAATAAAAGTATTGGGACTCAATATAAAGTGGTTTAATTAATGTACCTAAAGTTGAGTGTGCTAATGACGTATGTTTATTGCTACTCACCAATAGCTGAGGATCCAAGTCTTGACCGATTGCGGGAAGTATCTGATGACCAGCGAAAGCACTATGATGGCCGAAGCGGCTTCCTTGTACTGACTGCTGAGGAACACCATCAACACTCCGACGCACTATAATTAGAGGACAAATTTGTCTATGATCATTTAAATCTTTAAATCAAATTCAGGTCCTCTTATTATTATTCAGTAAAAGTATATTTTGATTTCTTTATATTAAGGTCGACAGACGGACTGATACTCGATAGCTATAGGTATAATAGTATATTTTGGTATATTGTAAGTTCAAAGAAAATATTACTCGTAACGTACACATATTCACGTATTGTTAGATTTTTATTTTATGATCCCTCTGGAACAGTAGGTAATTTTTTCTGAACGAAAGGTACCCTATAGGTCCCTTTCTGTCTGTAGTATGGATTAGGTTAGGTACCTGCAAGATCCACATGACGATGTTCCTGCTGCGCACGTCGGTCGGTGGTCCTATTCTATAGCATATTATGAAACTGACGAAGCTCATGGCCAAAGTGTACCAAAACACATAAGTTTGGTAGGAGACAATCAGCTCGCGAATGTTCTCCCACAACTGTTGCATTATGTACACACCGACCGTCCATCCCCCTATTAACACACCATAGGCGAATGTTTTCTGAAAAATACAATTATACACAAACATTCCTGGTTTATCCCTCTTTCCATAAAGCCCATATTAGACGGTTCATTTTTGCTTTCATTTTCGATGTTTCATCGATGAAAGACCGAAAATGAAATGTCTAAATTGACGTTCATCGGAGTGTGCCTTCGCGATGAACGATTAGTGAAACGTCTAAACAGCGACTTAGCGACTTTTATCTTTAAATCACTCGAAACGTTCACGCGGGAATTCCACAAGGAATGGAATAATAGCTTTCATCAAAAGTGATGCGTCTATACAATACAAACAACGCAGTTCACTATTCATCATTCACCATTCATTGCAAAAATGAATCACTTTTGATGAACCGTCTAATATCGCCTTTACGTAACGCAATTTTTGAAGATTTTTGAAAGTAACTCGCCTTATCGTCTCTGTCCCCCTTGTTAAATGTTACTAAACAACCAAGTAACCATTTTTACCAACGAAAATGATTGCCAACTTGGTAGAACAAAATAAAAATGACGTACAATACACTCGAGGGAGGGGAGGGGATTCCCCTTCCGTCCCTGTAACGCATCGTAACGTTTTACAAGACCCCCACCCCCACAAATTGCGTTACGCAAGCGGTTTTGGAGTGCATAGGGGACAAACATACACATATTGATTTTTATTGATATAGATAGATTAGATATTAAAAAAACTAAATAATCAATCTTACCTTAGGCAACAGTTTGCTAACATGATACACCAAAAGCATGAAAGAGGCAAACACGCCTATCAGAATACCGGAGATATAGAAAAACACTGGATTTCCACTCAGTTTTTTCGCCAAAAAAATCAGTACCAGTCCAGCTGACATTTGAAAAATTCTCCAAATGTCCACCCCTGTGGATAAAGCAACAAATTATTTAAATGTAAAAGGTTACATAAACTTGCAGAAAGATTGTCAGTAGTATGGAGTTAAGTTATTGGCCTACCCAATATAACTTATGTGTTTTTGAGCATTACTTATTATTATACTTACTAATAACTTGAAGTTCCACAGTATGGCTATGTTTGGTGTTAATCGCCATACATGTTCTATTGAACAATTCAATAGACAAAGATTTGTATTGTCTTTGAAATGGATTGAGCGCCGTCCAACCATAACTGTCTTGTCTGTAATCTTTCAACACCTCTTGAGGATTATTTCCAATGTATTGTCTAAATTCGTCGTTCCTTATTTTTAAATTAAACTGAAAATATAAAAATTAATTTAGAATTAGGCATCTATTTTTATGGATTTGTCTAAAATTTATAGTAACTGAAGTTAGTTAGACGCCTCATGTGAATCCATACTAATATTAGAAATTTGACAGTAATTCTGTCTGTTACCTTTTCACACTTTAATTACTCAATTGATCGTCATGAAATTTTGCATACACGTTGTTAGGGATACAAGAAAGGGCACAGGGTACATTTCATCCAGAAAAAAAGTACTGTTCCCAAGTGATCATCTAAAAATAATTGCTCGCCACCGTCGTCACAGTGATAATGATGTCAGGCATTATTACTCACTCATATATGTATTTTCTTTTTCAACCCGGACAAAGCACCAGCTAATCTTTACATAATGTAAAGATTTGTAAACTATTTAGCTCTGGTTGTCTGTACAATTTGTCCATTTAGATTTTGAAACCTTTACAGCTATGGTTTTGTAACTATGTAACCAGTCATCACAGCCGCAGGACCATAATTTTCCAAAGACCGGTCAGAATCCACCGTCTGAATCAGGTCAAACCCCTGATCAGGTTCTCTACAAGGTGGACATCCTACACTACACTTGCCAGTCGTGGCCTCCGCTCGAATACCATAATAAGTGCCCTGCCCGCTGTCACTTTATGCAAATTTCATGATGATTTGTTGAGTTTGTTAATACGTGAGAACGTAATAGACAGACAGACACTATCCGTTTCACATTTATTATATTATAATAACAATAAAATCTGTTGATGGCGAGGAATATAAGTTCACAAAGCCTTCTTGACTAGCCGAAAGCCCTGTGTTGAAGGCGAATTTTGAACACAATACAACAAAATATTACAATACAAACATAGTAGAGTTTTTTGTAAATACATACATATACAAACATCCATGACAGGTACAAATAAACATTTGCCCCTTAGCGGGATTCAAACCGGCGACCGTTTGCTTAACAGCTAGGGTTACTAGCCACTAGACCAAACGTGTCACCAACCAAACTTATTAGTTTTTAAATGTTACTATGATGTTTAAAAATAAATTGCATATAACTTCAAACCCTTTTCTAATATAAATTCTGACTGTGCAATACTTACTTTAACCGTTTGCCATAGAGTCAGTAAGTTTTTGGACACGCCTGGATAGCAATAAATATTAACAATCTCTTTTGGTGCAGAAAGTGGATCATGAAGTATTGCTACGGGGCCCTCCAATGTATGCACTGTAATAGGAATTAGAAAATTTCATTAATCTATATCTATACTATTATATAAAGCTGAAGAGTTTGTTTGGTTGTACGCGCTAATCTCAGGAACTACTGGTTCGAATTGAAAAATTCTTTTTGTGTTGGATAGTCCATTTATCGAGGAAGGCTATAAGCTATAGATAACGCGGACGAAGTCGCGGGCACTAGCTAGTATGTTATATTTATGTAGTTATAATATATTATGTCTATCGCTAGTATATCAGTCAAAAATTTACTATAAGAAAATTAAATAATGGATCATTTTAAAGTGATTTTAGTAGCCCGTCTAGTGGCAGTAACCATCCCCTAAAAGACGTCCACCGTAATGTGTGCTTTTGTGTTTCTAAGAGATCATATTAAGCTCGGTTCAAAGCTAATAATAATAATTAGCTAGGTTCAGAATTTACATAACAAACAAGAATGACTGTTTATAAATTGCAAGTACTTATTTCAAAAAGGGTTAAATAAACTCATACCTGAAGGAGATAGCGCATTAACTTGAGTTGAAGTGAGCAAAATAAACAAAATTAGTATCATTTCACACAATATTTTAAGATGCATGTTCACAAAATATTTTACGCTTGCTTTGTTTGCAAATAATACTGGTATTATAAGTGACTAAAAGAACGAACAACAGTTTTACATTAGATAGGTTGTAATAGTTTTAAATATTTATTTTATAATCGCAAGAGCACAAATACATGTTTGTTTATTATTTTCTTTTACACAATCTTACGATATGTAAGTATTATACGATACGTAATGCGCCACATGCTAGTAGAGAAAAGAATACACAGAACACTAAAACAGAGTGAAATAAACAGTTTCTCAGACTAATTTAACTACACTCGTAGTTACACATAATAAAAATTAGAACCACTCAAATGACATATATAATTATAAAATATATTAATTATTTCAAAGGTTTCTAAGCGGCCCTTATATTACGCCGTACGTCCTGCAGGAATTCAGACACTTCAGCTAATCTTCCTACAACGTAAGTCGCGCATCTTAAGGCCCCAGTACACAGTGGGTAATAAAGTTATTATTTTCTTTATTCTTGTAGATCTGCAAGACAAATCAAAACTACCAGATTTGACGCAAGGTCTGTAGTGTAAAGTTACGGGACTAATATACATAGTATAAAATAGTATCTTCCTGAGGTGTTTCCACTTAGCTACCTACTACAAGCGAGCTGTAAACAAAGGGCGCACTAGCACTCCTTTGGTGTTGCTTGTGTCCTTAGGTGACGGTAACCACCTACCTTCAAGTGAGCCGTCAGCCTGTTTGCCACCTTTATATTATTAAAAAATCTGTCTCTCTATATGTAAGGCTTCTACGCAACGGATTTCACTAGTGGAAAAAGCGTTAAACGAGGACGGTTTCTATAAGTGGAAATTTACTATTAGGTGTAAGCTATTTATTCAAACTGTTATTATGTAATAATACCTGTAAGTTTCCCTAAAATAAAATAAATAAAAAATTAATAAGTAAATATATAATTTGCAGAATGAAATAAAACAAAACACATTTAGTATATCATCCTTTATTTGGTAAAGCACTACTATTTTATTCAATAAAAACTCTTTAATCAAGGCTGAATAAGTAAGGCACCTTTCCTCGTGTCTAACAAAATACCTTGCACCTTTTCAAAAATTATACAATTTTAAAAAATGGAATGCCAAGGAATGTTACAGAATACTGTTAAATAGTACAGTCAACTTCGAATCTCAGCAAAACATGCAATGCATAATTTCAAAAATGGTCAAAAATATTGACTATTTTGATACAATATTTTTTTTTGTACATTTGCATAAATCGTTACCGATTGTATAAGGAATGTTATATAATATAATAATAAATATATCATACTCTTTTCAAATCACAGTTCATCAAAAATCAAATACTTTAGTTAGAATTTCTTCTAAATTCATTGTATAGTCTTCAATACTCATGTTCATGTCGGAGTAATACTTAGTCCGACATATTTTTTATTTTATTTTTTCAATAAAAGCAATCATTGTTAAATATATAAAGCATAAATTAAAGCATAAATATTTGTCGATTTGAAAAACTTTTATATCGTTGTTTGATAATGTTTCTAATGGCAATAATATTAAAAAGTTATCTAGGACTTAATCAACATATTATTATGATGAAGTTCTTTCTCGGTTTTAAAATTTTGACCAATTTTTTGTATAAATAGAATATTTTTAAAATTTTAAACACCATTTAACGTAAAATTTCATTGTTTAAAAAATTAAATTATTAACACTGGCTCTGTCAATTGTGAAAAAATGTTCACATATTATATGTTTTTCCAAGCACAGTCTATATATAAAATACACAAATGATTTAATTTAATTATATAATTTCATTGTACTTCACTATGAATATTTAATGTAACTCGTATCACGACTACGGTGGAATACTTTTAATACATTTTATTTTATTTTATTGCACTACACTACACCTAAGGACCTATGAAGGCACGTTCAAAGCGCTAAGTTACGGCGACGTTCAATATTGTACTCTATTCTTATATTGTGAAAGGTTAAAATCGTTTGATTGCATTAGTAGTAAAATTTGACGATGCTCGCTCGGAGTTTAACCTGTAAAAGAACAATACACATTTTGTATATTTTTCGCTGTTTTATTCTTCGTTACGTGAATGATTGAGGCCCGTCACAAAAATGTCAGACACGTTTAGTTACTAAATTAATTGCTAGACGACTAAATTACTAAATACAATCCATTTTGCTCTATTTTTCGATGTAGTTGCTCTAGTACCATTGGACTGTACCATTAATAGTACTAGTGTAGTGGTATACTACTTGGTATCGCCAGTACCAGTAATGGAACTAGTGGCGAGTGGTTTACTTACTGAATTTCTCGTAACTAAATTATTTCTAAATTACTAAAGTGGTCCTTAACAAGCCTTTCCAGTTGAGGAGAAATACCTTATCGGGCCCCTGTGGGGATGGTGCGTCCGGGCGCGGCGTGCGGGGCCCGCTGCTCGTGGGGGCGGTAGGGGGCCCCCGCGTGGCGAGTCCACTCGCGCTCGAACTCGTGCTCGAGGATCTCGGCGCCTCTCTTGCGAGTCAGCCCCGTCTCCTCGAGGCTCAACTCGCACATCTGCATGTCGTCCACGCCTGCCACCACACATTATCATTATAACCACACTATAATTCCATCAAGCTCCACCTAAACACAGTTTTATCCATCTATCGAGGCCATGCATCTACTGATCGCATCCCGGTACAAGCTAAATTTAAATTTATAAACTAATACTAAAATTACTACGAGTATTATGGCTATTAAAAGATACACTATTTAATTCTTGGGGAAAATATTGGTACGGTAAATATGCACACTTAAACTGTTTTAAACTTTAAAGCTTTAAACTGTTAAGCACTCTTAATATGACCGTAAAAATGAAATGAGAAATCTACACAGAAGACATAAATATCTGTAGAGTTAATACTGACCCGCCTGCAGGAGCACGGGCGTCTTGTCGGGGTGTAGCTCCATCTGGCGGGCTACGTACTGTCCGTCGAAGTGCGCGTACCACCAGCCACGGCGGTCCGTCTCGGCCGTTCCGCCGCCCGTCCCGGGCCGCACGAACGGAATGCGGAAGTAGCGGTGCCGAGCCCCCAGGATCTCACCCTTCTGCGGCAGCCGCGGCGTCTTAGCTGCCGATCGTATTCAATCTTATTCACATACCACTCGAAATCATTAAGGCTCCTCTACACTATCGGCTGTACTCGCCGATCATCGTCTATATGTATATCGCCAGCGACCTGTCATTTATCAGTTTTCGGGTACGCATGAAAAAAGTTTTGTACGCTTACCGTTCGACAAAGTTTGGACACTTGCACGATGATTGTGCCGATTATAGACGATCGCACAATAACGATCATCGCCGATAGTGTAGAGTAGAGGAGCCGTTAGAAATTGTTCTGGCCGTGAAGCGAATTTATACAAAACATTTCATCACTTTCAATTGAATCAATAAAAAATATTATATGAACATATCTTTAAAAAAGAGTGTAATGGCGACGTGGAAGTAGTGTTTACAAAATACCTGCATCCATAATGGACTGTGGCGCCCGCTCTTGTTCAGCCATCGTAGTCTTGCGGGCGTTCTTGGCCTTCCACGCGTGGTACACCTTCAGGCGGCGGTGGAACTCGTGCCGACAAGCCTGACAAACAACCATTTATAAATTAATCTGAAAATTGTATTTAAAAATACTAATATCAGTAATAATTGAAGACGTGAGTGGATAAAGGTGATATGTCGCATTTTTGGTTTTTTTTCGTTATTTTGCGTTGATGAAGGTAATATGTCCTTATCAATGATTACAGACCTTAAGATCGTCTATTTAAGATATTTTTAGAAAATAAAAAGTTGAAAAAAGGTGTTATGTACAGTTAATTTTAAAAAGCAAAAGGTGCAGAAAAGTTTACTTTTGTTAATGGAAGAGGGAGCTATGTTCACTTTTTTTAAATTTTATAATAGATGTGTACTTCCTATCATATCATTAATATTTTAGGTTGTTTACACAACTTTGCATCATAATTTAGTACAAAAATAAGTTCCGTGACGGCTTATCTCAAAAATTAAAAGTAAAACTTTAACCTTCATCCACTCACGTCTTCAATTATATTACTAAGATAATATTTTGGATGTACGAGTATGTCTTTCGCACAAGCTCTCTTTTCATCTTAAATCTGGCTACTTATTTCATTCCTAAATGTATAATACTAGACCAAATGGCTGAACTGTTTAGACAGTTTATCTTTTAAAACATTTAAAAAATACACATATTTTGCCAAGTATGAAAGTGTTTTTGTATTGTAATATTATGAGATCAATATGAAAGGATCCATTGAGGACTTAGATAGACTGGCCCTTACAAAAGTATGTGAACACCGTGAAAAAATAGCATGTGCTGTTGTTTCTATAAGTGAGCCAGAGCCCATTTCCCTTCGGGTCAATTCATATTGGAGGAGCAGGGACGCGACGCGCCTATTTGCATATTGTATTCTTTACTTTATCTTCTGTCAATAAAAAGCAATTTCATATATGTAGTAGAAAAAACGGGACTCGCGGCGCCTCGCGACTGCGCGCTCCCGCTAGCAACGGTGCCGAGTAGCTACGCACTTCCACTCGCGGCCGCTCGAGCCCTCGCGCGCCCTGAAGAGCAGTGAGCGAGACGCCATGAGTCATGAAAAGGAAGGAAAGGAACGCGGTGCCGCGCGCGGTCTCGAAGCGCCGTGAGCAGCCACGCGCCAGTGAGAGCGTCAATGTTCGCGACTGCGCGTCGCTGCTCGTCCAATAAAAATTGACCCTTCGACCCTTGATCCTACCATGGTCGGAGGTGCACTTGCAGCACCAGTGGCTTTGCTTGTGTTACAAGCGACAGTAGCCACCGACCATCAAGTGGACCGTTAGCCTGCCTTCATAGGAAAAAAAGCACTTACCTCCAAGAGTTCGATATCACAGGAAGTGTTGATGGTGTCCCTCAATTCGGAGTACTTCCACTTGGACAGGTCGTACTTCTGTTTGCCCTGCATCGCTTGTTGCATCCTGACGCGCTCCGATCTGAGCTCCGACCACAAAACAATGCGTTAATTGTGCATATATCGACAACATTGGCATGTTAGAAACACTATTTTCCTAATCACAACCATGCAATGTTGCTATAAAATTTTATAACCTTTTTTTTGTGTCCATACAGCAAGAAAGGAAATGGTTAACCGATACTGATTGCTTCGTTACTTTAATCGGTTTTTTAATAGTGTAGTGTAAAAAAAAAATTTTTTTTTTCTTATATTTAAGTTTTAACTGAATGCAAAATTTTTTGCAAATGCATAAGTTATTGTATAATGTATACAGTCTATATTTTTGGGATCTTTATATACAACGATGCTATATAATGTGGCTATATTTTGTTGTAATAAAACAATTACAACAAAAGTTAGGTTAATCTGGACGAATTGACACAACACCGCTTATTAGTAAATGAACTAAAAACAGGAATACTCAATATAATTTATTATAATATAAATCTACTTATAGATTCCTTAAAATATTATCGAAGTGAGCTAAACAGTTAACATAAATATCTGATGAGTGAGAGCACTTGTGACAGTTTGTATTCGTGTTTATTTTTAACAACAAAAACAAGCTTTTTATAAAACAAAAACGATTTTTTTATTGAAGACAATAAAACGAATGAACACAGAAAGAACGTTTGATTTTATTAAAATCTTTTATTTTCGTTTTGTAAAAACACAAATACGAAAGCTACAAGCACTCTAATAGTAACAAAATATATTTAATACAATTAGTAACTATACTATACTACAACAATAAAATACACCAAGTGTTATTCTACAAGATAATAAAACGTTAGAAAAAGATAACGTGCATAAAAGAAAAGGTAGAAAAAAAAAGCGGCATTTACGTTAGCGGAGTTAGTAATACTAGCAAAGTTGTCCTCTTTCAATAATAAAATAATGTCTCTAGGTAAATAGATTTTTCTGTGGAATTACATTAAGACTTCGCGGTAACACTTATTTACAGTACTTTGATTGAGCCTTTATAGAGATTATAAGATTTTATTAGTATGCAACTTAAAAAACTTACCAACTTAAAAAACAAAAGTCAACTTCAACTCAACTTTTAAAAGAACTAAGATATTCAACTTTTAAAAGTCTGTCATTTTCTAGACTTAATAAGACCATTTATTTTTAAGATATAAAAGGCTGGTCAAGTTATTCGTATATATCCATTGTACTTCAAGAATGTATCATCTTGAAATTAATATAATATCACAATATAAACATTATAAATTACTTTTGTTTGCTTATATCACGAAATTTGGGATGAAACAAAGTCTTATCTACTGGGTCAAACTACAGGGAACAGATAGGTAAATAATGGTTTTTTCCAAAATGGTATTTTTCCAAAATTACATTGCATTTTTGACAAAGACATGTCGGTAAGTGATCCGAAGAATTTATTGAAAGAGGACTTGTTAGGTAGAGGCGTCAGGCGGTGCGAAGTTATTAAAGTCTTTAGTGTATCGCATTCGAGTACCTGTTCAATTTATTCTCTCCATTGAGTGTGTCCATTGTTGGAAAACTGTGCAAACACATAACATTACTCGGTATTGAGCTTGAAACGTCTGTGACTAGGCTATTTACAGGAAGAGACAAGCTGCACCGTGTACCTTTTTGTACAAAAGGATCCAGAGCGATTTGCTCTTGAATTTTATATTTTATTTTGGCTTTTAAGGTCCCACAATTATACATCGAACCTTATTGGTTATCAAAGAATTATATTTAAAATATTACCTAAGTAATCCTTTTTGACAGATAAATATGAAATTACATTGATAAAAGGGAGGCATAGTTTGGATAGCAAATCTGAATATAACTATTTTGAGTTATTTTACAATAATTGATTTTCACCAATAGTCACCCAGGGGCCACATAAAGCAGGCCATTCACGGCAGGACTGCAAGGCTGTCCCGAGCCGTGAATGGCCGGCTTAAATAGAAGTTAGGTGTTCCCTAACTCGAGGCGACTGTTGGTGAAAACGGGCATTAAAGTCCTAAACTTTTATGGAATTTGAACTGTATTGCCTTGAGCGTAAGGTAAATTATTACCTGCGCAACTGCGGAGGTGATCCCTCCACGTGTCCGTTGGTTTCCTTCGCTAGTCTTACGGCCATTTCGTGGTCTCTGCGCTCTTGTTCAAGTCTGAAACGTATTACACATCCAATATTTAATTCTACTCAAAGGCTTTTTTATATACCACCCACAAGATGGTCAGACGATCTGATAAGGCTGCTTGTACACTGACCTTTTGGAGGCCTATGTCCAGAAATAGAAGTCCTGAGGCTGATATGATGATTATATTTAAAAAGTCTACTTCCACATAATCAACTGGATTAAGTAAAGCTTACAAATGACAACAAGGCTTGAATATATAGGTATAAACACTACGAGGGAACATTATGGGTTAAGTTGGATAAGTTACCTCTCTCTGTTCTCCAAGTCCGCCTTGGCGGCTTCCTCCATCTGGTGCTGCAATTTGGCTGCCGCGAGTCGATCTTGCTCCTCCTGCTTCAGCCTGTCCGCTTCTTCCGCTTTGCGCCGAGCCTCCATTTCCGCTTTACTGCAACGCAATAATCTTATAGTCAGATCTATACTAGATCAGTTTCTTCGGCGTAGAGGAATTTGAGTCTCCTATAGAATGAAATTGGCTAGAAGGAAATTCTAGAGTCTAGAAAAAGATAGCGATCGTGCGGCCAATGCCTATCTCTTTTCTGTAGGTTGCGAGAACCTGCTGAAAGCAACACTGGCCGCACGATCGTTCGTCTCTCTCATACTTTTCTGTCCGTATTTACTATTGTTAGCGTCTGCTATTTATGTCGATTGAAGTTGATTATGACGTTTCAAAAAGAGGTGTTCATTCATTCAGATTCATTCGGTGACATGATATTAAAAACAGGTATCAAACAGTTGAACCAACACGTCCGCGAAGGGAGGTCGTTATCGTATGTCCGCACATCTTATAGTTGTAATTGTAGTTCTGATATATCGGTCGGACGATAAAAGTATTGGGTGGGACTAAACATAAAATGGTTTAATTAATTTACTCGAAGTAGAGGTTGATAACACGACATAATATAATATTTATATTTTTAGCATCGTCTATACTATACTCACAGTCTCCTGTGCTCTTCCTCCTTCTGCAGTCTCTCCATCTCCGCTAGTTTGGCCAACTCGGCTGCCTTCATCTCGGCTTCGATCTTCCGCAGCCTCTCTTGTTCCTCCCTGATCGAAATATCTTTATATGTTAAACTAACCACAGACATTCTATTGATAAGGACAAAGGTAATGGGCTCTGACATCCCTATCTCTCTCACCAAAACACAACATCACATATGCTGTTATTTCACGACGGTCTTTAGTGAAGAAGTGGTTACAGCCGCAATACGGACTGCCCAAATGGTTACAAGTTTAATGTGTTTAACAAAAATAACAATAAAATGTCAGATTTTTAATCTTAGTACGTATAGAAGTAAAGATGTTGTAAAGTAAATGGCCTTTTTACTCATGTGGACGAACCTATTCTTCTGGTCGACCATGGCCTTCTGTAAGGCGGCCATCTGCGTCTCAACGTCTTTGGTCAAGTTGCCTTGCAGCTTCTCCAGATCCCCGCGGCTTATCTTCTCGTTGTTCTGGAAATTTTACATTTTCATTATATAATAGTAATTACTATTGGCAGGGCTAACTGTGTGTCAAACATTTCAATCCGTTGATCGGTTTTTGTGAGAAGAGTAATAAACATGCATGCATGTGAGGATGGCGGCCTCACACACTTGTGCATTTATAATATTAGTAGGATATTATTTTTCTAAAATAATTGTCAAAAAATATGTATGGATCGCATCTTCGTTACCTTGATTGTGAGGCAGGCGTCGCGAATGGCACTGCGCAGGTTGCGGATGCGTTCCTGTGCGGGCGCCTTCTCCGCCTTCAGTTGCGCCGTGACGGCTTCCATGTCGCGCAAGTTGTGCTCCAGCGCCTTCACCTTCGCTAGGGCGCGGTACCGCGGCTGATGCCGCTGCCGTACCAGGTACCCGCGCACACACTTCTGCACGCGCACCAGGCACTCGCGCCGGTACAATATCTTGTTCTTCACTGCAAACGGGTACCTCTCGTTACACACATTTAAGGCCCTTCACACATTCCGATAGTCAAAAGCGACTAGTGTCCTACGGCAGGTGGTCTCGAACTTGAGTTTCCAAGGACTGTTTCACATACATTTGTATGGTGAATTGGTGAATCAACATTACGCTTTTATGGTCTAGTCTTGTTATACCCGCTGTGTCAGTCGCCTGTGAGTATCATTACTTCGAGAGGGAGAGAAGTATTCAAAATCTGAAAATGTACTTGAGAATGTTGAAAAAAAAAATGGTCAAAATAGTCCTCAAAATGTTGAAAAAAATGGTCCTTATAGTCCTTCTCAGAATGATGAAAAAAAAATTGTCAAAATCGTCCTTACGCAATCAATGGATGACCCCCTTGTGGAAAACGTTCTTTAATAAATAAAAAAAAAACAACTCACGCTTGATGATGGAGACTACGGCGAATATGGACTGCCTCCACCTCGACTTGACCAGCCAAGCGAGCACCGCGTCCACCACCGACCGGAGGTTCTCGGGGTCCGAGCGCATTATGGTGTCGAACTCGCTGTACTTGCCCGGACGGAAGAACACGCGAGTCAGACCGAACTTGTAGTCCTTGTCCGACAGGCCGAAGCTGTGCACCAGAGCTTCGCAGAACAGCTTCGGCGTTAGCTTGGTGAGCTTCGGCGGCAGGAACGAGTGGTACATGCGATGGAGGTCCGCGAAGGGCGCACGCGACGGATACCCGTGCTCCATCAGTTCCAGAACGGCTATGGTTCCGGAACATTGGAGCTGAGTCAGCACCAGGGAACCTTCCACCTCGGCTCCCACCATTCGCGAGTTGGGCTTGATGCACCGCACGAAGTTTGTGCCCTACATCAAAATTTCAAAAAATCACAACTCACTTCCCTATCCCTCATCCTTAATTATTCTACTGTAGTCAACAACGCATTTGTAGCATCTGACGCGTTGCTTGTTTTATAGGCGACGATAGCCATCCAAAATTAAGTGAACCATCAGTCTGTTTGACAACACTTAACATTTAAAAAAATGTATGGTTGTCTGTGCATATTGATTTAATTTTCAGGTTTCTGTGACATTTCAAAAAACATACGACGTCGCGAGCTGAATAAATGTTTTAACAGCTAAGAAAAAGGGGCGCGGACAAAGCCTAGGTAATTAATAAAAATGTTTCTCACATTCTCCTTGAGCTTGTCCATGAGAAGCGATAGTTGCGATTGGAACTTAGCGCCGACGGAGATAAAGTTGAGTTTCCCTTTGGCGTTGTTGTTGTCGGCGTTCTGGAAGAGTCGCTGCACGAGGGCGTTGCTGGACTCCTGCACCAGAAACTCCAAAGACGCGTGAAGAGCGTCGTTGTTCTTCTCTATGAACTGGTTCTGAGGAAAGTTACCAATATCTTCTTATTATCTATCCGAGGTGTTAATACTATTAATATGTAGCTGCAAATACAGTATATTTTGCGTACTAAACAATAAATCTTTGGAGGGTCAACATCACAGTTATCTGCATCTCCCCTGATGGTACTTGTTAGCCATCAAAATCAATAAATCGAAAATAAATAAATAAATAAAAAAAAAGATACAGCTCTCCATTTGCAAATACAACTGTAATTGAAGTTAAATAATCACGCATGAAAATTATAAAGAAAGATATCATAAAAAAAATGTATAGGCACAGTTAATTAAATTTTTGGGCTGCATTCAAAGCAAAGTGGGATTTGAATTTACAAATAAGAAAATAAAAATGAAGGTAATTTGAACTATACCGTGTTGTAACAGACGGAGCCTGCAAAGTGTCTCAAGAGGAATCCCTCGTCGTCGCGAAGAGTTCGATGCGCTTTAAGTCGCGATGACCGAGGCAGTTGTAATCTTAAAAAAATACCAATAATTCACCTTTTGACTTTTATTATAGCTGTCTAATATTAAGATCGATCGTCTACGATGTAGAAAATCGCTTTGCTTTGATTCATGTAAACAGTCTCATAACGTATATCGTGAGTAAATTACCAAAAAGTTCTGTACCATTTTCTCATATTATTTTCATTTAATGCATAAATTAAAAAAAAATTGAAATAGTTTCTACTTTCAAAATGATTGTGATCGAATTTTTACCAGCGGATGAACACTATATAAGTGTATTGTCTGACATAGATTGAAAACTTCATTTCTTAATGTTGAACTAGATGACTTTTACATCTATAATATAAATAATAGATGTATATGAATAATCACTAAACCACTGAACTAACTTTGAGAAATTGTAAAACATAGGTTCTATTGGAGCAGACATTACGACCACTTGATGACTACCTAAAAGCCTATTTTATTCAGTAATTTATTGGAAATTAAATACTGGTTGACCAACCAGAAAGACAGTCACGATGAGAGACACTTTTATTTTAGACTTCATAATTATTATAAAACGAAAAGTAAGTATTTCGAGATCTAGAGTGGATTATAAATACCTGTTCTTGTTATTGGCGAACTGCTTGTGCACTGCGTGGGTGAAATGTGCGTAGTCCGGTTTGGGCAGCTTCGACTCCTCGTCCAGCAGGTGGAAGATGCCATGGTTCTTGCTCTCCAGCAGATCTTAACCACCGACATTTATTAGATCGTTAATTACCAGTTACCAGTTACCACAAAAGTCTATATTGTGGATATAATTATTGTACAGACGACATAGCAAATTTGAGAACTATTTATTACTGAATTTTGTGTATTACATGAATAAGTTTATTTGTCCCAATGAAACTTCTTGTTAAACGTTTATATTCCAAAGAAATATTTGTTTCGTAGTTGTTTGCAATATTCACCGATACAATCCTGGTTGTCGACGAACCGAATCTCCGGCACATTGAGCCCCTCGCGCCGATACAGTTCCTGCTCATTCTTGAGGATGCGCTCGTTGAAGAACTGCTGCAGCTTCTCGTTGCAGTAGTTGATGCAGAACTGTTCGAAGCTGTTCATTTGGAAGTATTCTGTGACAGAAATTCATTCGGATAAAAGGAAAAAGGAATTATGACATGGGAAGATTGACTGATAAATTTTGGCACAAAGATAGAATAGGTCCTGTATAAAAACATGGGAACAGGCTAAACCAGAATCAATAATGGTGATAGGACAAAAGTGGCTTTAATTATAAAAAGCTTCCACGGGACATTCGCCGCAGCGAATTGCAAACGGCGAAGCATCTGGCAACTAAAACAAATGAGTAGAAATGTACTAGGCTAGGAACTGACCGAAGCCGGCGATGTCGAGCACACCGATGTAGTAGGCGGAGGCCTGGAAGGGGATGGAGGCGTTGATGCGGTGCACGATGTAGTCGAAGAGGCGGCTGTAAATGGCCTTGGCGAGCGCGTCGCGCGCGTTGCCCGCCTCGTGCGTCTTTAGCGGAACCATGATGGCCGTGCCCTTGACGCCGCCGCGCGCGCTCTGCATGAGGCGCGCCACGAGCGCCGTGCGCAGCTCGTCCGCGTCCGCGCCCAACAGCGCAGCCGCCGTCAGCAGCGAGCGCTGCGACGCGGCTGTCACGTGGCAGCCGCCGCGCGCGCCGCCCTCCTCCTCGAACTGCACGTTGCCCAAATGCATCACGCCGGCCACCACGCGGTACACCGCCGACTGCTCCTCGCTCGACAGCCCAACGCGCGACAGCGCCTACGCACGCGTCATTTATATTAGATCTATTGAGTCATAATTTCACATCAAACGAAACTGTGGAAGTTAGAGGGATCCCTTCGTCAACTAGGAAATAGGCTGATGAAATTCAAACGCCTAAACGGATCCTCACAAACTATAAATATAAAGGAACATCTCGATCACGGCAACTTTCAAACAAACAATAAAAATTATTAAAATCGGTCTATTCGTTTGAGAACTACAATTGATCGTGTAGTGATCTAGCAACAGAGCGCTAATTGCATACACAGAAAATTAATATGACATTTAATTTTTTTATTTATTACTAGTTGGCGCCCGCGACTTCGTCCGCGTTGAAAAAAAAAAGTAGCCTATCCTGTGTCCCGTACGTCTAAATGTTTATCTACCAAGTTTCATGAAAATCAGTTGATTCGTTTAAGAGTTATAGAGGAACATACATACTTACATACATACATACATACATACATACAGAAAAAAATTCTAAAAATGGTCAATTTAGTTTCAGTATCATGTATAGAGCCTATATACACGAGATTTATATACCGACACGAGACGAGACCGACCCCTACAAATTTATTATTAGTATTGATTAAAATATTGTCCAATAAATACCTGATTCAGTCTATGGAAGTCTTCAACATCGTCGAGCATAGGATCGCGAAGGCCTCCTTTCTCCTGATGCTGCTTGCTTTTCTGACTCGCTGACAACTTTTTCTCCGAGGCGGGAGTCGTGAAGTATTGCGTGCAACCGTTTTTCAAATACTGAAATGACAATAAAGTTCAAAAACCTTGCGAAAAATTGTGTATCTGAAAAAAAAAAGTGTTTATAGGTGATGGTAGTAACATAGCATCAACTGGATCTGTTTGATGACTTTAACATTAAAAAAAATAGTGTATATATAGCATAAAGTAGGTGTGTTTTTGTTCATTAGCAACCCTCTAGACACTCACAAGAAAGTCGTCCGGTTTGGTAATCTGCAAGGCGGTCCGTAACTCCTGCGATGCGCCGGCGCACAGCAAGTAGAAGACGTGATAGTTCCTCTCCTCGGAGCTTTGCGTGCAAATCCTGGACTTCTCCAGCAGATAATGGGAGATGTGGCCGCCCACCACTTGGTACTTGTTGTTGAAGTGCACCTCCATGAACTTGCCGAACCGCGAGCTGTTGTTGTTGCGTGTTGTTTTCGCGTTACCGAACGCCTCCAGAATCGGGTTGGCTAAAGGTTATCGCAATATTACACATTATATATTAATCATAAGATATTCCAGATTGTGTAGTAGTTTTAAAAAAATAGTTACAGATATTATGTTATTTACGTATTACCGTTCGATGAGTGATTAGGATGCTTGCCCAAACGCTCTATCTCAGGGGCTTGGGGTTCGATTTTAAGCAGTGTCAACTTTGGAAATGAGCTTTTTAAAGTTGGCTCTGATTCCAAAATTGACTCTAGCTGGATTTGGAAAGTAATGGCAGGGCACGCAACATTTCGCAGTTATTTTGGTACTAATTACAATGCAAAATTAAACGAGACAAAATTGATTTTAACAAAACACATTATTGCTTTTATCGCTGCTTGTATGTGGACAGTGGAGGACAAATTGAAATTTTAGAAACAAATATATTCTTACTCACCATCTAGAATCTTCTGTTCCACCGGCCCAGCGCCTTTCGCCCACAGATCGCACAAATACTTGAGGATGTATTTGGTTGATTCCGTTTTTCCAGCACCCGATTCTCCCGAGACGATTATCGATTGGGATTGTTTGAGGGATTTCATGTCGCGGAACGCCTTGTCCGCTGAAATTCATTTTTTTTTATAATTTCAATTATTTACATACGAAATGAATACAACATTGTGTGAGCAAGTCAGCCTAAATACATTTGGATGTTTGCGAGTGGAAAGGTTATGAGATCTTACTTCCATCAAATCAGCTCCTATAGAATTAAGTGTTTTATTATTCTATCTACGACCGAGTATATGTGGGAAAACAATTTCTCACCAATAGCAAAGACGTGCGGAGGCATTTCCCCAAGCGACTTGCCCTGGTAGTTCTTAATGGTGTTTGAGGAATACAAATCTGGTATGTCCCTGTAAGGGTTTACAGCCAGCAAAATATTGGCGACGTAAGTCTGAAAAACGAAATAATCTATTTTGAGAAATTTCACTAAAAACTTAAGACTAACAACTCGGGCACGCTTGCACATAAATATTCCTTCATAAAAAATAATTGTATTATCATTGCAAAAAAACATAAAAAAAAGAAAGTGATTAATTATAATAACAAATAGATTATTCCAAGGTGAAGTACATTACAATACACATACGAGTATATAACCATGGCACCATGTGCTTGTTTACATAATTATGAGTCATGTTTAAAATACTCACGTAAATGGCGTTTTTCTTGTATCGAGCGACTATGTTGTTCAACAAACTGGCCTCGTTCAAAAACATGAGTTCGCCTGAAAAAATTTGAAAAAAAATATCTAGATTAGACACACGCTGAGACTTGACAGAGAATTTATTAAAACCATCGAAAGAAAACGTTAAATAAACTGGTAAAGCTTATGGGGTGGAGAAACCGACGAACTTTTAGTATTTTTTTAAAGTATTCTTTTGATTTAGGTGGCGTAGGACTACGACAATCACCGATCGTGTGGTCGTAACATAAACGTAAGAACAAATTAATCTTACTAAATACAAAATTTATGAATCGATCTAGATTTAACAGACATTGTCACATATTTTTTATATTAAATTCTTTTAATAGACGCCAATAGACTTAATGCAAATGTTAAATTTTAAATTTCTTTAAAGCAAGACTGTAAGAAAGGTTCAATAAGAGCAATAAATGCCAATAATGTATTGTAGCAATTATAATGTATTGTGGGAAAATACTCACAGTTATCGTCCACATATTTAGTGGGATCGCCAGCTGGAAAGATATCTTCGAAGCTGCAGACTCTCCTGGGATGCCTGTTGTCCACAGGGAGAACGTCCGCCTCTTCTCCCATCAGCTCGTGGATTCGTGCGAGGACGAAGCCCTCGACGGGGTCTCGCACCCACACCAGCTGCTTGTCTATCGTCATTCTTCACTGAAACAATAAGTTTACAGTAGTTATTTAACGTGAGACTGTTAGCTAAGTCAGAAGGTATAGAGTATAGAGTAACATACATTAATTATTTAGACCATTTCAGCTTTTGAACATAGAAAACAGTAGTTTCGTATAGAGATGCGTACGCTTCCGTTCAGCTTTCAGAATCTATTCAGCTTTCGGTCTCTATTCAACAGGTGACTATGAGGTCAAATTGTGTTTTTATCGCGTTCGGGAATGTTCTGTCACGATCAAGGCTGTATGCGACTCTTTATGCGACCAATTTCAACTCCTCGTTGATAAGTTACAACTTCTCATGTCATACGCGGCTGACAGAAACGGTTCAGCGGAGATAGCACACGAAGACGACCGTACGCGGCTGATTAAAGCGGAATTGTGTAAGTGTAACCAAAATCGTACAAAGAAACGGAATGAAGGAGAATATGTCATTTAGAATGGTTCAACGATGCTCAAGATATGATAATTTGTTGAGTAATGCAAGCCTCAATAAGTAATATAAGTCGAATGAAAGGGATGGAGCTATTCTCGGCATTAGCGGGATACGGCCGTTAGCTAAAGGATCGATTAGATTAAAGTAAGGGTCGATTACCTTGAATCAAGTTTATTAGCTATTAAATCGATAACTTCTACATTAAAACTATACATAACCTCAAGTAGAAATATTATGTATTCACAAATTAAACTGGGGTTTTGTATAACTGTTTATTTTATTATTAAATATCTGGCTTTTAGTTAGGATTTCCAATATCAAATTTATTTCCAATGTTTAAGGAATTTAGTGATTGATTTTTTCGATATCGTATCAGCCTTATGATACAGCTATAATATACATAAATATTCCACAGAGGGTAGGTATATGTCTGAAGATTTCTATTCATCTAAGAAATGCAGGTTTTGTAGGAATGTTTTCCTTTACTGTTAGAGCAAGCGATATGCGATCCACGCATGAAACAGTAAATTGATCTAGTCTACTCTAATGTGCAATTATTGGCTACAATTGTCTATTCTTTTATCACTGTTAAATAATTCTTAATATACTCACGTTCACATCGCCATAAAGTATAAATAAAAAATGAATTTATGAATATATAATTAAGGAGGAAACGTCAAAACATCACTAACTACAAGTGTTTAATATTACATGCCATTATGCATCATTACGACAGTAACTATACAACATTCGTAATAAATTTACAGTAAGTAATTAAATGTAAGAATATAATTAACTCACTTTCGTGTCTGGGAGGCATAACACACACTTTCATGAGTTACCTATTATGTAATAAAAAATAAACAATGGCGTCCGTCCGACTTCCGCTTCGATGCGCGTGCACAGCCACGCCGGAAACAAAATACCAAACAGTTCGGCTCACTCGAAAATGTTCGCAATAGCAATCATAAATTTTTATAGGGTGAATGATCATAGTCCTGCCAAAGAATATCTTATAGCATTTTTCATATAGCATGGGTACGGCGAAATTTTATTTCATCCATTTCACGCATTTTTTTTTTAAATACGGGAAATACAATACATGAACTCGAATTAAAATAATTATTTTTTTAAAATTTCATGGGTGCCAAGTGTCTAGTAATTTCAAATAACATACGTCACCATACCTATGCTATGCACTGAAATAATATTTCAATGATGCTATGTGAAAAAAATAATATAAAATTAAAAATGCAAATGTTGCAATAAAAACAAATGTTCAGCTGTCATAATGATATGTAGACTTGCACCGAAAGAAGGCCAAGCAATTTACATAGACAAAGCAAGAAACGTTATTTGTGCGAATTTACAAGCAGCCATTGTAGAGAACTAGCGTAAATAAACGTTTGATAAATTACTCATGTGAGCAGAGCAGAGACAATTCCCTTAAAACCTACTTTTTGCAATATGGAAAATTACTTATATGTATAGTTATAGGAGTATATTTTTCTACGGTATAGGTACGTGCGAATATTGTAATGTTTGAGCATAAGAACAAATAACTAATTATACCTCCAAAAATAGGCATTAGTAAAAGCGCATATGTGCAACAGAGTAGAGGCAAAACCCAGTACGGTAATAGTAATATAAATATAGGTATCATAAATCGATAAAGTAATTGCAAAGCAATCGAGCATACATAATCGCGCAATAAACATAATAGCTCGTTGAAATGCAACCATGATACAACAGGCGACAAGAAAGCCTCCATCTATACGAATACGTTTTTGCTCCACTACTCTTCCGAGAAGAGCTGAATGTTTTATTATTCTTAATATTTCCTGCTAATGTCTTCTTCGCTACAGATTTCAATATAACCACATACATAAATAAACAGTTATCATGACAGATTGGTGTCGACACACTAAATTAATTCTTAGAATATTAAAACAAAGAGGCTCAAATAAAATCCCATTGAATCTTATTTATATATAGTTAGGGGGTATAATTGCAAATATTTTTTTTTATGTTTAAGTAAATCAATGTGCATCAAATATAGAATTAGTTAACGTCGTTCTAGCTGTGGTGGTTACAGGTTGCGGTCCAGAATTGCGTGCTTGCGGTACTGTTGACGTGCCCCAAGCTCGTTCTACGGTAGACCACGCGTAATGAATATTCAGGTTACCTGTCATTTGCGACAAGCTGTCTGAGCAGCGTTGTGAACAAGAAATATTAATTCTAGTACAATAAAAACATAATAAATCACCTGTAATAAGTAATTGAATTCAATATTATTTGTTTTAGTATATATAAAAATGTACAGTATTTTAAAATCTTATTCAAACAAGAAAAAGAAAATTTTATTTTATTTGAGCGTATTATATGTATTGTATCCAACGAATTTAAATATACCATATAAACGTACTAGTTCATTAGTTCAACTAGAGAAATCGACAATAAATAGAAAAATCGCTTTAATGTTGAAATGGATGCAGACGAATGAACGGTGCCCCTTGATCTGAAAGTGCAACAGTGCAAGACCTTCACCTAAAACTATGTAATGCAGTTGCATGTTCTATACGTACTTTTTAATAGTTCACAACACGAACATAATACGATAAATTACCCTGTTATTATACTTCCAAACCACTACCTATGTATACAAGATCATTTTTATTAAATTAGTTAAATATTTGTATTAAAAGATATGAAGATATGTATTAAAATATAAATTTATTTATTAAGTAATTAAAAAAATATTTATCAATATGAATGCAGCATATTGATTAATAACAATTTTTTTTACAAATTTACATATAAGGAAATAATGTCAAAACAACATACTTCTAGCATACTCAATAATGGGTCTGACCGATGGGTTTGAAAATGACTATAAAACACACATAATATCAGAGCTATGGTTATGTACATGTGAATAGTTTTTGTTTCATCAAAATCGATGCAGTATTTCCGAAGTTATTGACACCGAAACTTCGGTCGCTATTTAAATTTCCAAGTTCGCCCACGCTAAGTGGATGACGTCACAAGGGCCGATGCTAGACGCAAGTTCATAGTAAAAAGATAGATTTGTATGTTTGTAATTAATTAACTCAAAAACTACTGACCCGATTTTAAAAATTCTTTCACCTATAGAAAGCTACGTTATCAACGAATAACATAGGCTGTATTTTATAAAGTTACGCGGGCAAAGTCGCGTGCAACAGCTGGTAACATTATAGAGAGAGTAGATTTCTATTTTTGTTTGTAATGATTAAACTTAAAAACTACTAGACGGATTTAAAAAATTCTTTTTTCTATAGAAAGCTACGTTATCAGCGAGTAACTCAAGCCATATTTTATAAAGTTGCGCGGACAAAGTCGCGTGAAAACAGCAAGTTGATTATAAATTATAAAAATATTCTTAAAATGATTCTTGAGCGGGACTTACGACAGATTTCCTCAATACTTTCTGAAGTTATCGGGTTCGGAATATCTTAATGAAGTAGGTATCTTGCGGATCAGTTCTTTTAGTCTTCGTTTCTGTACTACACAGATCATTCATTTGTTTTAACTGTATCTCGATGACACAAAATGTAAATGTACGTTTTGTAGTATCAGCTAGGTTGCGGTTTGCAACTTTACTTGCAACTTTGCTTTGCAAGCATATACTTGGTTGTAAGTCATCCATATCATAAAGAGCTTAATAGGTATTTTTGTTAGTATACTAGGCAGGTAAGTATATTTTTTAAAATGAGAAAAGTGACGATGTCTTACACACACTAAAACAAAATACGTGTGTGACGGGCTTCATGGTCATCCACTTTTTACGTCTTTTCGTATCCATTGGCACTTCGAAAAATAATTTAGAAGGTGTGTGGATGGTTGAATTTTTACATAATATATAGGCACTACACACTACACAGTATTTATTATATGGCAAAAGTAACGGTCATTATTTAAATTTTCAAATGCTCCGGCGCCACTGACCTATAATAAGCACTGGACTTTTTGTACTTTTTGTACCATTTGGAAACGCCGCCAAACGAAAGTACGGAGAACTAATTTTGACGTATTTTTACGTCAGAAATTCAGAACTTCAGAAAATATTAGGGATAACTTCAGAAAGTATTAGGGAAATATTTGTAGTAAGTCCCGCTCAAAAATCATTTTAAGAATATTTTTACAATGTATAATCAATTTGCTGTTTTCACGCGACTTCGTTCCCGTAACTTTATAATCTACGTTAATAGCCTATGTTACTCGCTGATAATTTAGCTTTCTATGGGTGAAAGAATTTTTAAAATCGGTCTAGTAGTTTTTAAGTTTATTCATTACAAACAAAAATGGAAATCTACTCTCTTTATAATATTACCAGCTGTTGCACGCGACTTCGCCCGCGTAACTTTATAAAATATACCCAATGTTATTTGCTGATAACGTAGCTTTCTATAGGTGAAAGAATTTTTAAAATCGGTCTAGTAGTTTTTGAAGTAATTAATTACAAACAAAAATAGAAATCACTCTTTTTATGATATTACCAGCTGTTGCACGCGACTTCGCTTGGGTAACTTTATAAAATATACCCAATGTTATTCGCTGATAAAATAGCTTTCTATAGGTGAAAGAATTTTTAAAATCGGTTCAGTAGTTTTTGAGTTAATTAATTACAAACATACAAATCTCTCTTTCTTGCATCTAGAATCGGCCCTTGTGACGTCATCAACGTTCGCGAGTAGTATTAAAAAATTTGGGTGGTGCGCGTACTTTGAACGCTTATAACTCGGTCATTTTTGAAGATATCAAAAAAATAAAAACACTGCCGTATTTGTCTAGTGAGCTATATTTGGGGGATATCATTAACTAAAATCGATGGTCAGACTCATTACATTAAAAGAATAGTTTACCCAGGTAACTATTTGTCCGCAATAGTCTGTATAATTCGCGATTTAAATTAATTGTTACTCCCAATAAGAACAACTTCTTCAAAATTAATATTGTATGCATTGAACTAAAAATATGTGTATAATAATAAACAAAAACAACAAATTAACATTAGATCCTAATATTTTAGAAATTATTCAAATGCGACTAAAAAAATTATAATTTAAAAGATTCATCCCACTATTCTGACAATAATGTCGTTTACTTATATGAAACACATATTAGTTTTACAAAATTAAAAAGTAAATATTATATTAGATGCACATCTAAACGGTTTAAATCAAAGATGAAAAGAAAAGAGCACACAATATAACAGAACTAACAGCGAGCCATCCATCAATCATGTCAGTGACCTTCTTCGTTCGGACAACAATGGTGCGTAAAACCGATGTATAGTGAAAAGTATAGAATCATCTGCTACTCAATATAGAGCCTTATGGAATTGAAGTTAAGATTTTTTAAATATAACGTGATGTTGAAAAGACAACGTATTTTGACCTCCACGACCTGTCGTTTTTCCACAAATGGGCCAAATGACCGCACCTTTCCACTTTCCTATGGAAGCTCTATGACGTTCGCTATGCGCCATAAACATTTATTTATATATAGTTACGTTGTGTTAATTTTAGTGTAAGCGACTGCTGGTTTACACGTATTTATTGAAGTATGAAATCCATTTTCTTAGTTCAATGTTCATATGTTATTGTTTATCTTGATTATCCCCTTAAAAGACTAGAAACTCAAATTCATCAAATTAAAAAACTATAGAATGATTTATCCATTTTTTATTTTTAAATAGTATTTAACACATTACTGAACTCCTTTACAGATATAAATAATAACAAGTAGAAAGGTTAAATATTGATTGAAAAAAAAAACGAATATTATTAAAATGTATAATGCATACACTTCCTTAAGGTCTCAAGTACATATATAAAAATTGGAAGCTATACAAATTTAAAAAATATTAGAACACAAAATTATGTATAATTTTACATAATTTCTCGTATATAATTTGACTGATGGTTCATTATATTAACTGTACTTGTACATCACGTTTACATATGTAAAAGAAGAACAACTGTTTCTTGCTATTTCTTTCTCGTACAATATCCGAATTGTTGAAGAGACTGATATTTGGCCCTATTCATAATTAATTATTATTTTATTCCTTAAAGATCCTGATCGAGTCTTCACAATCTTTGTTCGCGAGATACAAAGGGAGATAAATCGAGATTAAAGCCATTGTTGAAGAAATAACAATCGCCACTAAAACAGTTAACGATTTCCAATCTAGATTCCGTTCACTTGACTTCTTTTTTATACTAAAATATTGTAATAATATCTGATAGCAATGATAATATGAACGTACAATTCCTCTCGTGTACATGCCACGGATGCCTCTCATGAGTCACTTGGCTAATAATTTGCTATTAGCGATGACCTCCGGGGTCAGGTTGCGATTTGCGACACTCGTGTAGGTATTACAAATTCACAACATTTTATACCTATATAGGTATATAACTTAAAAATTTTAATACTTCCTAATGAAGTTTAAGCAGTAACTTATGAAATAACTAACTATAGTGTGTAGATAAGTAAATTTCGCAACATCTTGGTTTGACGTTGCTTGTGTTATAGATAGACGACATTAGCCACCTACCATCAAGTGGACCGTCGGCCTGTCTGTCGACCTTATCATTAAAAAAAAAAACATTAAAAAAGTTAAAATATAATGTGTGAACTTTGTAATAGAAAATAACGCTGTAATAGTAAAACACTTATTTCAAAATTGTATCACTATGTAGAATAGAGAGATAGATAATGGCAATAACTTTATCTTATCTCGTCCAAGGTTCATAGACAATGAAAATTCTTTCCGATACGGTATTAGGTATATTTTCATACGAACTGTACGTTTATATGTTCAAGACAAAGATTAAATGTTCAACTGAATTTTATTCATTTCATACGAAACAAATGCTTTTAAATATTTTATACTCAGTTTTACGCGTACCTTTTTAATTGTTTAAAATAATTCCTCAAATGTATTTTGAAGAAATTTCAATCAAAATATAATATATAAAATTCAAAGAATATATACCTACTATAGTTTAAAATGTATAAAATCATAATGGAGAAAATCCTTGCTAATATTATAAATGCGAAAGATATATTATCTAATAATAATAATAATAATTAATAGATGCTATATATTATCTGTCTGTCGCGCTTTCACGCCAAAACTACTGGACCGATTTAAATGAAATTTGGTACACAGGTAGTCTAGAGCCCGAGAAAGGACATAGGCTACTTTTTAATGGGGAAAAGGGTTGTAAGCAAAGATGTTGAAAGGGGAGATAAAAGGTTGTATGGAAGTATCGTCATTTTTAAAGCCAGAAGAGTGAAACTTATTTTTTAGGCTGTTTATTAGATATCATCAATACTAATAATAAATCCAGCGAAAAATAAATCTGTAAGTGTAGATATTGTATGTATGTACGTTCCTCCATAACTTAAACGAATTAACTGATTTTCATGAACAATAGATAAACATTTAGACGTAGTTACAGGACACAGGATAGGCTACTTTTTTCTTTTTCAACGCGGACGAAGTCGCGGGCACCAGCTAGTAATAATAAATCAATATTTAGGCTAGCGTAAACAACACAATTAAGTACGCAGACAATATAGATGAATATAATAGCGTAATAATAAGAGTCGATGAACGTATTGAGAGTTCATAACCAAGTACTAACGTAGGCGTCAGCAAAACCTGTCGTAAAACAGATATATACCTATAGGTAGATGGTGTGGAACAAGATAGCCTTGTTGCTTCGAAGGTGTATGGTGTAAAGATTCAATGTATTTCTAACTTTGTTTATGATAAAATTATGTGTGGTTGTTTGTTATGTTGAGATGACTGTAGATATAAATGTAGAAGTCATTTTTGTTTTTGTCATTACAATTGGCAGTAAAAAACAAAAGACTGCATTGAAATGAATGAACACTACTCGAGGTTTATCGAAACCTTATTATGGGACGATAGGAAGTACAGATTTTGTAAACAATTTCACAAAGACTGTAGCTACTTTGTAGATGTAAGCGACGATGCGTGAAATCATGGCGGATTAAGCAAGCACCATTTAAACACCGAATTAACAAAATCTTTTTTTTTGTTACGTATCGTAACTGAGACAATGCATGCAATAGACTCGATTTAAAAATACTTCATAACAACAATGGATAATGTGGCACGCGTTATGAAATGTAATTGAAAATTCCCACCTCGCAACGGATTGGCATGAAACAGATCTGCTGTCATTTGATGTAAGACCTTGAGTATTAATGAGAAAAAGGTGTATTACTCATCGAGTTCCCCCAATGCCAAGGCTGGGTAAACATACAGAACCTGTTCGAAATGTCGGCCATAGTTGGACCAAATTACAAATTACATCGACCAACGGTTCGCAACCGGTAAATTTTCTCCGCTACTTCACAATGATGTGTGTTCGATTCGCATTAAATAATCTATATAAATGAAGACGAATCGCTAAAATTGGTTTATTTTTTAAAAAAATATTCATTGAAGTCTGAGTAAGGTTTTTGAAGAGGAAAACTGGAAAAAATTACTGGTTTTATTTTAATTACACATCGGCTGCCATAATCTTATAACTTTTAACAGAACGGCGTCTTTCGGGGCCACTAAGTATGCTATAAATATTAGTAAAAGAAGCGAAAAAAAAAAGTAATCAATATTCAAGCAAAACTTGACCTAAATAAAAAGTACATCCACAATACAAACATTGTGTGGGTACTAAGAGTACAGAGGCCGTATAACGGCACTTTCAATGGAGATTGGAGAGTTATTGCAGGCGAACTTAATACTCGTAGCGAAATCAGTATTACTTTAACGTTATAAAATCTAGATTAAAGATGTCAAATGGACGCTGGAAAATATAGCTACTACTAAAGAGAGCTTAGCCACGATCGTTAAATATAGAAAGTACATAAGTGTGTGTACTGTGTTAGTTACTCCAAGTTGTGGAAATGTTACTAATTAGAAATTATTTTAAATATTTATTATACTTAAAATTCGAAATTTAAATTGATAATAATCTATTCTAACGAGAACACTTATTTCAAGCATTTATAGTCGTCAAAGTCTTCTTAATTAAATCTTCCACTCATTCTTAAATCTCGAAATTTTTATTAAAATATTTTAATTTTTGCGATATTTTTTACGTTGTTGTAGAACTTTTTTTAAAAATTTATTGTGCTTTTATGTTTGTATACCTACTTTTACAGTCATAATTTATGAAAACATTACAAAGTTATCTATGTAAACGGTGTATATACGACTAACTATCAGATACATGAAAACGAGACTGACGTTCAACCAAATGGAACGGATTTATTCGTAATATTTTCGCGCATATAATTTGTATGAAAGCGTTTATTGTTAATTTTTTGCGTAACATACAAAACAGTATACTAACGTACAAAAAAAATCAAATCTAGGCTTTAGTGTTCAGTTTAAAAATATTTTAATGAAATAAAATTTTAATAATCAAATCATATGTTTAATTTTGTTTTGTTTTAAATACATGCAGATCTACAGTTATTAAATAAAATATAATCTGTTATGAAAAAAAGTCATAACTAGGATTAATGACATATCAAAATCAACAAATTTACAGAAAACCTTTAATTTTATTACAGAAGTTCGAGAATCGAGAAGAAAACGACTACCAATTTACCAACTAACAAAAACCAATAAAACAAACAAGATGTTGCGCGAAAAAATATATTTTTTTAGGTGCATGTAAAGAAACAAACAAGAAAAAATATAACTAGCCGTTAAAGACATTGAAAGCTTAATCGTCGACGGCGCACTTACAAATTGGCGAAGCATGAACGGCCAATGAGGTCAATCGGTATCAATACGGCACAGGTTAACAAATAAATCATCGTCGGGGCGTTTGCAGGGCCATATCAATTGATGCTTTAGCTCCCCTGTGTTGATTATGATGACGTGCGGAAACGCTATGCTAATGGGAGTGTATCTAACGACGCACTAGACTTGAATCTAGATGTAGGTGTATTGTAATCAACGAGGCAAAACTCAACGTAGGTATAAACAATTAAAAAACTGTTATTATAGATATGATCTCAAATTAAAGGGTCTTTTAAGACGGATTGTATATAGAATAATGTCAAAATGCAGTCAGTGAAATTTTGGTGCATTTGCAGTGAACCTCGTAACAGAAAAATTGCAATTTACCTATTGATGTTTTGGTGAATTTGATTTGACTTGAATTTATCTTGATGCAGTTGATTGTCCAGTGCATTGCACGTCATATTGCACGTCGACTGCATATTGCATTAGTGGTCCATACTTTTGATACAGTTATATCCATCAACTGCACCAAAATCTCAACCAAGTTGCAATTTTACAACTAACTTGCAACTTGCAGTCTAAATGCACCAAAACCAGTCTGCCTGAAATTGGCAGGGCAGTCGTTTCGGTGTCATCTTTCAAAAATAGGCTTGTAACAACTGACCGTTTAAGTTTAATAGACACACAATTTAATTTGACTCTTTTTTATTTTTAGTGAACTATTGCATATATGTAAGTAGTTGCGTCACATGACATTTGACGTGTAATTAATATAATGAAAGACAAAATATGTTGTAGCATCGCTCTCGGAAGTAAAACATAACTACATTTTTTGCTCATGTAATTGCATAACGCAGTGAAATATCTGCTTTTTAGAGCATGAAATATTTTACGCCATTTTGATCAAAGATCTCTTCGTGATCTAGAAAGTTTATTAAGTGAAGTTTACGAAGTAATGTCAACAATTTTTAAAACAAATTTCATAGGCATGACTTGAAAAAACAATGCAGGTTTTGCATTTAATTTTATTAGTAAGCTCAGCCGATGGGCTAAAGAATTTTAAGGGTTAGAAGCAAATGCTGTTACTTATAATTGATTTGATGTTTAAACTCGAAAACATAAAACATTTTGTTCTCAAACCAACAAACTAGCAAAAAAGTGGTATAACTACTTTGGCAATAGCAATAGGGGTGATCATAATTTACCATTGGTTGCCCAATACTGGTCTGGTGCCTGTAGGCACTAAAACAACATAAAAGCTTTTCAGTATAAAATGACAACAAAACTTTTGCTTAGTAGCTTTTTTTAATAACAAAGCAACTTGATACAATGACATTATGACTGTATTAATATCGTAGACATTTACAAATTTAGACATTCAGCATATAATTTGTGTACATGACAAATTTTTAATGTCATTCAGCAATATAGACTAACTATGTGAACTGAATTCATCTTGTAAACATTTAAACAATCTGAGTTTCATATCTAAATTTATCTCACTCATGTTATAAAGTAAAGCCGAGCTGATCCGCTTTCTCCAAGGAGCAACTGGTTCGGGACATTATACCTATAATAATCTCTATATCTATGTACACAAAATTTTAATGACGCTTTCACTATGATGTTGCATTTTAATCGGCAGCTATCGCTCTTGCATTTATTACATAATGGTTATAATGTCCACTGTTTACATAAGAAACATGTCACAGAAGTGAAAACTGTAATAAAATAATAAAATAAAAATTTAATTGTTGTTCAGGTAGGTACAACATACAAATTTAGCTCGAGATATTTTATTGACTGACTGCAAGCCGGTACACTCTCACGCATCGGGTCTGTATATACGAGTATTATTATGTTCACGATTTATGTGGATTTTCCTTACAGATAAAATCTTACTAATGACCTATTTACTTTTTTTGTAGAGACCATATAGTTTGTGTATTGTATAAATATAACATACTAACTGAACCCGGCCACGCTTGACTTAGACGTGCGCGTAAGGCGTCCGCCTTCTTTGACAAAAAGCGTGTTAACTCTGCAAATATAAATAAGATGTTCATGAATTATACACATCACAATCGTCAGAAATTTATCTTTCCATTGTTACAATCAGTAGTTAACAAAATCCGTTTACATATTTCTGAGATTAACGCGTACATATAGACAGACATAGAAAATGGAGGACTTTACTTTGATGTCCAAAAGATTATCCTACTTGTTGGAATTATACCTCTATGATTTACAGTATTCGGGATATCAATGCAAAAGGTACGCGGATACGAGTATCATCCCGTTATTGAGTTTAATCTACCCGATTGAGTAACGGTAGAGCCTTCGGACAAGTGGGCAATCGGGGCGTCAGATCATGTCGTCAACGGAAGCCTTGCAAACGGGATCGATATCGTGTTACGTCGGAATATGTATAACCAGGTAATTGTGTTTCGGTGGTAGTTACATAACAATACACATGAATCGTCCATTATAATTAACAGTTTTGTGTTTTTATAATAGCAATCTTGATGGATCTCTCGCTCGAAATCCGTCGACTTTAATGGTCAGCGTGAGAGATTTAAAAGTATAGTTATATGATGTAGGTAGAGGAAAATTCGTTCTAAGGAGCTCTGTCTGTTTTTTCGCTCACTCATCTAAACAACTCAACGGACTTGGATAAGGTTTTCTCTAATGGGAAGTTAAATTGTGTAGTTATTAAACAATTTTCCGGAAGCGAGTCGTTATAAAATAAAGTAGCACCAAATTACTTATTACTTCTGAACACAGCCTTAACTATTAACTATGACTAAGAAAATTGAACTTTCCTGCCTAACATGAAGTAATTGCATTAGAAATTTAATCTAGACAAGGCTCTTGCAGTAGACGCGGAGAGCTTTCGCCGGGACTATCTCCAATCTGTCAAGAATTCAAGATGATTTTTGAATGTAATCACGGTTTCACTTTCATCAATCCTTTAACAAATGACTTTAATAAAAGTTTCTCAAGTTGTATAATCATTTTATCCAAATGTTCGTACATTACTTTGCAGTTTTATATTAACCAGCGAATCGATTTCACCTAGTTACTATGACATATGTTATTAAATGAAACAAAATTCATTATGTTTTTAATATTTTATGTTATTAAATGCTTGTCATTAATTAATAATTGTATCATGATGAGTATATATCATAGTTAACATAATATCTAATAGGCAGTAAAGTAGGTCAGTATCAAATTTTATTATAATATCAACTAGCGACGCATTCTTGCTTTTCACGCTTGCACGATTACAACTATTACAAGGCAATGTTAATCTTCGTTAAATTTCCAAGAAAATTAAGGCATAGCAAGCGTAATCATAATCAATATAAAAGCTATCGTAAATACTTTTCTTGCTAATTTGGTTACAAATTATCGATTTTTCTATTTATAAATTTAATGACACTTTATTAGAAATCGCCTCTTCAAAATCGAAGAAACAAATAGAAGTCTTGCAGAAGAAGTTATTTATTAACACCTGCAGCATTAATTAAGGTGGAATTTGAAAGAAACATACATTAAAAAGGTTTTGTGTGTGTGTGTGTGTGTGTGTATGTTGTAGTGTTTGTGAGTGACGAGTGAATCATTTTCATGACTAATAGTTAAATCCATAAAAAAAAGAAGATTAAATCTGATTACATATTATAGATAATTGTAAAAAAAATTCTTTTGAAAAAATCTTTACGTAGTTCAAAAGATCCAGAAATGATATATCTTTTAGACACAAGATTTTCTGAAAAAAAAAAACCCACACAAACATATTTTGTTTTCCTATAATAATACGATAATTATGAGAAAGAAACAGATCGATAGAGTGTCCCTTTCTCATTGAATGAGTCCGAGGGAGAAATGTTCAGCAGAGGGTTCGGATATCCGTGTATCCGCTGCTTACCGAGCCGAGACCGTATCTTCCGGTTTTGGGGTGCTGAGTGCTGACTGATGTCATGACCGTGACGATTATTTTAGTGACTAATGTTTTATGTTAATTGAATGTGTCATGGCAACGAAATACACTAACTGTTCCTATCGCACAAGCGTTGTATGTATATTATATAAAAATATTACCGTAACTCGAGTGCGAATTGTAACTCGTTCGTGACATATTTTGTCCATGAAGGCAAAGATTTAAATCGAAAGATGCGGCGTAATCTCCTCGCGCCATGCTAAAAACACACCGAAAATTCTTAACAATGGGTTGGGAGCAGGCGCTCAACCCAACTACAGTTGCACGCCAGCTACAGTGAGTGACGGTCGCTTATCGTCACAGTCACGTTTGAAGTAAGGAATGAGTTGTCTGTGTTTAAAAGTGTGTTTAGACAAAGGTATATATGTATTTTATACTTTTGTCTTTAATATAATGTATGTTGTATTTTGTAACACACTTTCGCTAGTAATGCCGCATCTCTCGATTTAAATCTTTGCATGAAGGTAAACAACAAGGAAAGTCGAAGGATGAATAACATCAATTACTTGTTAAATATTAACATTTGCAATTCCATACTAACTAAGTGAAATTTATTTCCTTACAAAATTAACTCACTGTTTGTAACAAAGCTAATAATTTGTTGTAATAATGTTATTAAAATGTTATTAATTAGACATATATTTATTGTCTAGTCTGTTAGTTTTATTTTGAGTACTAAAGACATTATGGTTTATATTATAAATTAAAGTATTATACCTAACATGTTCGAGTATGAGCGAATAATAATGTTTCAATTCGATGCATTATCTCAAGTAGTGTTTGAAGCGAATTAAAAGGACTTGCATGTTTTTGTATGAATCATACCCTGCGTCGAGAAACCGATAACGAATTTTATTGTGTTGTATAGGTGTAGGTGCATTGTAGGTGCGACAAGAACTTGAAAGAAATATTCGTTGCCTGTACATATTAATGTATTTCTTTAAAAACAAAACCCACATTCAAACAATCTGAAATTAAAGTTTCTTAAAGATATTAAAAAAGGACCAATAAAGTGTCACTTCATTCATCACACAAAAAAATGCTAAACGAATGCTCAAAAACTATTTCGGAATAGTTCGAGAATTCTTCGACAGATGACGCAAGCGAAGCACTGGCAACAACCAGTATGAATTTAAATTTACTTTAATTTTAAAATGCAGGCAAAATTTTTGATTTCGCAGTAGTTACTAAGTAATATACAAATATTTTCGATACTTAAAGACAAAAGCGGCGATAACTATATTTACATATGTTGGTAGTGCATAAAGGCTTCCAATAGAAAGCAATTTGTATGAGCGCACGAAATCGTGAACAAAGATTTTGTATAAATAAGTAAGTATGTATACAAAATGGACAAAATATAATTTTGTTACTTCGCTTTGTATCCAACGTTGGACACGTCGTTCGGTTTGATCAATAAGTTTCCACTGACGTAACAAAATGACGCTAACTTAGTGTTTGCCTGGGAAATATCCACCTTGGCATTTATAAAGGTGAGACTGCGAAAATATAACGAAACTGTGGGTTAACATATTAGTAGTTAGACTAGAAACGGAATTAATTGACAGTAATAACAGATTTTTTTTTATGTTAAGGTCGACAGACAGGTTGACGGGTCCACTTGATGGTATTAGGTGGCTACCGTCACCAAATACACACAAGCAACGCTACAGGTGCTGTGAGTGCGCTGCCGACCATAGTAGGGTTAAGGACGAGGTATTGAGAAATGGGCTTTGACATCTCTTACTCGCTCACCTAAACACAACAGCACACGTGCTGTAATTTCACGGTGGTCTTCTGTAAGGCTGCGAAACGCAGTGTTCCCTGCCACTAATTTTTTTTATTAATAGTTACAGAATTAATAAAAGAATGTATTCTGTTGTGTTTCGATGAGTGAGTAAGAGACCCTACCCATACCCTTAATGTATCCTACATAATATCAAAGTAGGCAGTGCATTTACAATATATAGTTACACCATAGCGTTGCTTGTTTTAAAATGCGATGACAGTAATATAACCATCAAGTGGACAGTCAGGACAGTCACCCTGCCTAACGACTTTTGCAGAACATACAAAAATATTACAACATTAAATATAAAAAAAAAACTTTTACCTACTGAAAGTGACACGGAAAATAAAATAAGTAAACTTCTTGAACACCAGTTGTAGAATGAGATTATAATATAATATCTCCAGGTCACATTCGACTTTCTACAATTGTTAACATCAAACTTAAAAAAAGTTACGTGGTCAGGAAAAAGAATAAAAAATGTCGTGATCGAGTAGTTAGTTTTGTAGAAGATTTTTTTTTTTTTTCAAATAGGTAACGAGATTGTTTATTCGCTAAAAATTAAAAGGCTTACTTGCTGATAAAAAAAGTTCGACAAAGTCTTGTCAACTTTATTTCAACAAAATCGTGACTTTCTGAAATCTTGATGCCGATGTATGTGATGGTAAAAAAAATAAAACAGCTTCTTAAACTTGGCTAGGCGTATTTACTGTGTAACTGAAATTTTAACTAACTAACGGCTTTTAGTACAATTTTATAATTAAATCTGCAATGCGCAAAACTAATCATGCGAGCTTCGAGTAAGTAGGTGCATGATAATTATGACTCAATCGAGAAATAATTTGAATGATGCCATAAAACGTTTTAAAGATTAGTAGATTGAGCGATTAATTTTTGTTATATAACTTTTCTTTAATTTTTAACGAACTAGAGACCTGCCCCGGAGTTGCGCGGACGCAATTTCTCACAGGAACAGTAGTTACTTCTTTCGGGATGAAAGGTACCCTATGTCTTGTGTGTATGCAAAACTTCATAATTAAGTTGAGTAGTTAGTTAAAGTTTGAAAAGGCAACAGACAGTCAGACATGACACATTACATTTATAATAATAGTATGGATAATAAGTAGGTCAAGCAGGTCAGCAAACTTCATTAGGTATAGGTATAAAATTATAGATTGAAAAAAAAATCATCAAATCGGAAAAAAACAAAATATAAAATAAAAATACAAATAGTTAAATAATATTAATTTAACTATACATATTATACTGCACCATAGTTATTGACTTTTATCATTTTACTTTTATATCTAATCTTTCCAATTTACTTAATCCCTTATACATACACACCTCGTCGTCGTAGTGAATAAAACCAATGGATAAGAAATTTAAAAAAAAGAATTTATTGCATACGTAGGTAGGTATAATTAAATAAAACGACAATTACATCTGGCGTCTGTTGCCAAAGGAAATTCCAGATTGCTGGCCCTTGTTGGTGCCGTACTGCAGAGAAATCACATTTTGTCCGGCCTTCAATTGATCTTCGCTGAACTCTCTAACATTCTTGTCCGCCTCCTTGGGCCCTATCGACGCTTTACCGAAATTGCCAGCTTTCCTGCCCAGAGACTGCAGGCAAGTGACGACCGAGTAGAGGTTTTGTTTCTCCCACAAGTCAATCGTTTGGAATGTTTCCTGCGGCGGCACACCCAATTTCTTCACGGCGTCCAAAAACGCATTTATATTCTCCATACATTTGAATGCCATCGTCGACTGGTTCACCTTCTTCACCGAACCTTCTTGGATTGAGTTCACAAGTTTACATAATAGAGTACCGTCTTTGAGTACGTTGTAAAAGTTTTCTGCATCACCTGACGTGTTCGCCGGTTCTCCGGTCAACTTCCTGATCCATTCGAGGGTTTCACTCGCAATAGCTTCGTTATATTTGCTGTTTATTTTAGCTTGAGCCTCCGCATTGATACCGGCTTTTCCTGCACGATTGTCGGCCATGTTGTCAGGTGCGATTACACTTGTCCACTGAACTCCTTACGGTAAATTTTCTTCGATTCGCCCGCGATAGCCTCGATAATAATTATCGCACTCTAACCAACACGAGTCTATGACGTGTTATTTTTTATCTTAGTACCCAAGTATATTTATTAGCCATTTATAATCGTAAACTTAGTCAGAAAAATAACTTTACACTGAGTTATGCATTATAAATTTCATACCAAAACCCGAGTTGTTTGATAAAATAGTTATTACCTTATATGTGTTGGATTTTCTTTTCGTAATAAACAATTTATTATTTTATTCCGATTAAACAATATCAATGAAATGATAATTTAACAAAAATTTTAGCCGACAACTTTGCTTTTGCAAAATTTTAATAACTAAGACTAGATTCACTTCACTTTAAAAATTGATATTAACTATTGTACTATTCAACTTTTCTTTTTATGTAAACAATTAATCAGAAATATTCGTCAAATTTAACTTTCTAGAACTGTCTTTACAACTACAACTACATAGGTATCAAAGAGAATATAATCGCTGATAGGTATCTGTCCACATTTTATAATCTATTTAATACGGCAATTAGATCCTATCATATCTGACATATGAAGTAGATATAAGTAAATCTATATTAAAATTTTTGAAGTTCTAACGGAAATGGGTAATTAGTTGTCGTGCCAGCAAAGAGTATAGTAATATACAGGCTTTTACCTGATTTTAATAGAACTGCATTTAACGACAAAACTGATAAACTGTTGGATGGTAATTTTGATAAATTCAATTTTATAGGTTGGGTAAAATTTGTTGCCTCTAATTTTAATGTGTTCCACAATGTTACTCAAAATTCTAATGTGGCCACATTGTAACTAATAATTTAGTGATATTCAAGCTCAGTACTAACAGAAGCCCCTGTACTGCGAGGCCTGAAACTATTCATGGCAATTTAGGAAATGTTGATCACTTTAGTTTTAATGACATTAACATGGGAAGATCGGTGGGGTATGTGGGACGTACTAAAAACCCATGGCTATTCATAGAATTTTTATTTGTATTAATGAGGTAATTTCTGGAACTACGAGTAGAATTTGAGAATATATTTTTGCATTTCATAGTCCAATTCTTCATATGCTACAGTTAGGCTTTTTAACAACAGGCTACGAGCTCTAGAGGCCTAGAAAGTGAGAAAGTACCATAAGCAAAAACGAAGTAATGGCCAATGGGAATATTGGCTTAAACCAAGAGGTTTAGGTCCCATTCGCCAGCAACATTTGCCCGAATTATTTTTTTCCCAACTAGCCCGAAAAAGTATGTCTCATTCGCCCGAATAGACGCGTATCTCTATTTAAAGTTATAATCCAGATGCGACCGCGGGGCACAGCTAGTTAGTAGTTCTTATAAAGGAAATACATAGTAGAATTATGTGATTGGGAAATACCTACTTTGATTGGAATTCAAGCTTGTTAGTTGTTTTCGAAACATCAGCAACATACATAGGTATAGTTAGATAGATATTAGTATAATGGTCTTACATTTGTAACTGTAGTTTCTTGCAAAATATTAAGCAAGTGAATTTGTCGTTGAGTTTATTCTGTCTATTAGCAGGTGAAGTGAGACGGAAAACTCGAACAAAACTAAAGGATTGCAATATTATTAACTATTTATTTAATAACTAGTTGAAGAAGGCTCATTATCAACTAACTATCATTAAACATTAGATGAGAGCCTACAAAAATGATTTTGCATGTAATTTTCATTTAATTAAATATTTTTTTATTAATTACCTTATTAATATTTAACTTAATTCTTTATTAAGGTTTATTGATTAACTATTGAGGTTCATTTTTTGGGGGTTCAATTCAGATACATAAAAAGTGTTACCATGAAAAATCTGTATAATATACATACCTATTCTTTTTTTATTTCAACATAATTATTATAAAAAGGTAAGGAGATAGCTATAATAAATATATGATTTTAAAAATTATTTCGTACTACTTAAGTAATTATCGTATTAATAATTAAAATGATAATGGGTAGTTAGTTATAAAATTTCTATATAGTTAATTCAGACAAATTGTTACAAAATCACAGCCTTGTTCTCTGTGGCACAGATATGGCGAATTTTATTGTGTTATATTGTTCCGTCCAATACAATAGAGTGAACGAGAATTGTTTCAAACAAAGGACCTTGCTATCACAATTTTCCACAGATAAACTGATTGATATGATCTTTTTAACAATTTCTGTAATGATAAACATTATTTTTTCAGATAATATTTCTTTAATTAACCAATTATAAAAAAATATTTTGATTTATATTAATAAAAAAGAGATAATAAACAACAGAAACAGGAATAATTTAAATCAATAAAAGGTAAAAATACGATTTTATAATAATCAAAGCAGTAAGTAATGCATTAATCTAAAAGGAATGTCTTTCAATTAGTTACTAAGTCTTTTATTCTTACACAGCGGGCCTATTCTCTAGATTTGTGGTTTTTAAAACCTATCGACTCCAATGTCGACATTAAAATGGAAATAATACTTTGTCAAAAGTAAAAAAAACCACACAATAACGCCCCAATAACTTCATCAATATGTATAACCACGGTAAAAACGTCATAGACATTTTGACAGGTGCTTAGTAAATACCAATAACCGAATCAAGTCGATAACCACAGCAAAACCACAGATAGAGAATACGGGCCCTGGATTGGAATGTTCAGTCAGTGAATTTGCATCATTAAATTCAGGGATAGAACTACTGCCATATCAATATATAAATTGTATTGCGACCATGTTCATAAAATGTTATCCACAATCTCACTTACATTTTTAGGCCATATACTATAGTTTATCTAAGTTAGTGTATTAAGAGTTTAAAAAAGTCTCATATTCCATTTGGGCTACGACAGTCAGTTAGAAAAGTTGTCTCTTGTTCTACATAAAAGTCCCACAATTTTTACTGCTTATGTAAAATAAAGTACCTACTTGGTATTCTTCATTTAAGCTTAACATACAGAAAAAAATTCTAAAAATCGTTAATTTAGTATCAGTATCATGTATAGAGCTTATAAACACGATATCTCTGAAAACAAAGTAACTTACTCCATGACCGACCCTTACAGATTTATTATTAGTATTGATTAGGGAAACATACAATATCTCGATACACATTATACACATACATATACAAGAAAAACATAAATCAGCAAAGTTTCCACTAAATTACTAAAACATATATTATAAGTTACAAAAGGCTACAGAACATTGGAGCTGGGAGAAAACATGTAATACAAAAAAGGTAAACAATAAAAAAGAGAAAAATAAATAAATACTCCAATTAACCAATAACATACAAAATAAATAAATAAACTGACCGTTACAAAAAGAAAACTACTATATTTTCGAAGGCTTGTTTAAGGCTTCGTTTATATTTATGTTAATTAAAGCAAAATAATTTCATAATTTCCACAGTAGTTACCAAGTAAAAATGACCTTGGGTAAAGAATACTTAGTTGTGTAAAAGAAATATGAAAATTAAGGCTTACTCAACTAACTCAACTGTATTAACAAAAACTAAGTACTGTATTCTTATAGGAATCTAGGAAAATAAGTTGTAAATATATATATTTTTGCACAATACCATACGTATTGCATGATAAGATTTCTGATTATTCACTTAACCTATGGAATGGAAGTGGTCGGCTAAAACAAAGGTAAACTTATCTAACGTATCTTGAAATAGTACTGAATATAAAAAATATAAACTTACGGCGTCTTGTGCTATCCAAGTACTGTGACCACTCGACACTTAAATAAAATTATCATTAAATATCCATTTGTACTTCACAAAGGCACTTCACATTCACAAGATGAAAAGTTTATTGAGAGAACATTAAAAATAAAAACAAACAAGCGACCGCGCACCGCGCGGAGTGATAGCAAAATCCGAAAAATTGTGTTGTGTTGCGGAATTGTTGGTTGTTGGTTGACTTGGCTCAAACTTGACTTGACTCATTCAGTGTTGCCAACTTGCTTAGTGAAAAAGTAGCTAAAAGTCTAAAAAATCCAAAGACAAAAAATCATATACCATCGTAAAAATGGCTGAACGAGACATGTTAACCAGAGTTTGATAACAGATTAAATCTCAGTTATCATTTTACATGTAGTATAATATATTATTAGTCTTAAAATTGTTAAAATTATAAACAAATAAAATGGTTGTTACGGTAGCAAAATTTTCAATATCCGCGGATGCGGATTCCTATATAACCACATTTGTGTAAGGGGCTGTGGCGATACTCCACAGTTATACAACTTCTCCGACTAACGCTGGCATAAAAGATTTGAAAAATTAAGAATAGATTCGAAAATATGAAAACGAATAAACTGTCATATCAAATTTATGTATAAAAGGGGTTGTCAACATTTTGTAATGATTATTGTGCTATAGTTTTTCAACCGGACTTTTGCTATGTACATAGGCTTATTTAAAAATGTAATTATTGTCAATTCTATCATTTAATATAAGATTCAAGCTATTGAGTATTTCATTTGGCTACATCCGAATGCATGCAAAAGCATAAATGTGGTACTGCTGATGTCCCACAGGGCCTTTAAGTTTTTTAAAATTTAATTTATAATGCGGAAATAAATGATTGAAATCACTCACTTGAATTTTATTGAATAATTAAGCTTTTAGTAGAAATTTGAATAAAAAAATAATTTAATTATTTTAAATTTAATTGTAATTAACTGAAACATTTTCATAAATTATCCCGGGGAAATTTTCCAGATTTAGAACTAGCTCCACATCCGTATCAACAAAAGAATCGCATTGATCATTGCGAATGCGGTTGCGGAATGTCTAAATAGATGCCGAATATCCAAAATAAGAAATTGATTAAATAAGAAAATTTGCAAAGAATATCCCCGTGTATATTTAAACGGGGAGAAATTGAGAACTTCTATGTATAATTATTAATTTTAAAGTGATTACTGAACAACATTAAGATAATATAACATTGTCTAATATTGGTCGAAAGTGGCTAAGTAAACTAGAGTGGCAACACTGACTTGACATGACATTGACACTACACTACGCATGTCATATTGACACAAATAACTAAGGAGCGTAGAGATAAGGAGCGCCATCTTACATGGGTGTTAAACTGAAAAAGTGGCAACAAAAAGCGATAAATAGAGATGGCGCTGGTGTGCACAGAGAGAGTTTGAGAGTATGGAGAGTATGGAATGAATGTAGCAGTAGTTGACGGAGTGAAGTGCGCCGAGTTGAATTTTGGTTGAACACTAGCTTCACCAACGCCACCAATTTATCGTCTTCCGACGGACACTTTTAATACTCAGTTTGTCCTCCTTGTCTTTACCCTCCTTAATACTAAACGTATTAACGTACTGACAACAGTGACAGACAACTTTTGTACTTTTGAAGTTGAACATTACAGAAAAATTGTTATAATATTATTGCGAGCAAATCAAAAGCCACTATTTGTTTAGATTCGATAGATTAGTATAATTCTCTGAAAAACTTCATGAAGTGTTGTTTAAAAAGATCGCACCTTTGCGATTAAATCCTATATTAATCCTATTTAATAGAACTAGGTAATTAAATAAAATTAAGTAAGATTGTTTAAAATATGATTAAAAATAAAATTTGAAAGTTCCCCATCTTTCCCCTGTATGGAAAATTAAATTAAATTTTATTTTTAATACCCCATATTTTAAACAATCTTACTGATTTTCAGCTTGATGGGAATTAAGGTAACTTCGAATGTCTAGATTGACCGGTCTACAAAGTATATACGGTAGGTATGTACTAGGTACCTACTTATAACAAAAAACAATTTTGTATGTATGTTTACTCCAGCTAATCTCCGAAACGGCTGGCTGGATCTATTTTGACAGAACTTTCACTGGCTGATAGCTGATGTTATAAGGAATAACTTAGGCTAGTGTTATTTTAGATTTTTTTTTAATATAATTGTATGTAGTATCCAATACCACGCGTGCTTCTCTCACACGTCCCTATTTATCACTAAACATAGAGTAACTTATAATATATATGGAAATCACTAAATATTATAAAACAAAGTCCTCCGTCGCGTCTGTCTGTCTGTCTGTTCGCGATAAACTCAAGAACTACTGCACCGATTTTCATGCTGTTTTCACCAATGGATAGAGTGGTTTTCGAGGAAGGTTTTAGTATATAATTTACAAAGTTACGCGGGCGAAGTCACGGGCAGCAGCTAGTTATAAAAATAAGATCTGTCAGCTTCTGTTTGTTTCTTCGCTAACTTCTTTTGAACCACCCAACAGATTTTGATACAGTTTTTACTAATGAAAAGAATGATAAACGAAGAAGGTTTGTGTATAATTTGTAGATAAAAAGGGAACTGCGCGAAGTCAAGACTATTTTGTGGTTTATATGGTACTAGCTGCTGCCAGCGTATAAAAAATAGATAAAAACTTATTCTCAGACCTACCAAGTGTAAAATTTCATCAAAATCGGTTAAGCCGTTTCGGATAAGTATGGCAAATAACGGTGAAGCCAAACGACGAACGTATTTTTTTGTGAGTTGCGTATTTTCTGTCGCGTAATTTCTGCTGCATTCGGTTTCATAGAAAAGGCCTATTTGATTCACACGGCGACGCAAAATGAGTTGTCTGCCGACTCACAAACGCAATTCCGACCGAATTGAGTTCGCGTGGGGCGAGGGGGCCTAGGAAAGCGTAAAGCGTCAGTCTTTCACTATTAAGTGGATATACCCAGCTTCTTTTTCTGGCATCATCTTCTGTATCTTCTAAATATGCTTCGTAAATACACAAAATTTTCAACGGTTCCATTGCACGACACAATCACACGCTATAAACGTTGGATTGCAACTGAATAAAATGCCCCGTCTGCTGGGCAGAATTTCTGCCATCGAAAATGGGCGTCTTACAACTCAAAAAAATACGTTCGTTTGGCCTCCTGTGAAACGAGAATTTTTCAAAGAATTTTATATATTAGTTGTGTCAGATGTGTCAATAATTACACCACCAGTGCAAATGCAGCCAAAAAACAAGGTCGTTTTAAGGGGGGATGGTGGATACCTAATTGAATCATCTCAACGAAACTCAGGCAAAAACTAGCCTATGTGGAAATCTTTGTCGCTTTTTTTATTTGACATTTAAGTCCAACACCGAGTTCGTCATCTCACAAATGAAAGGAAAGTGTTTCTGATTTGTAGTGCTGTCCGTCTGTTTCGAGAGCCGCCATAAGCTAACGCGTTAGCTAGTGACCGAAAGGGGATCCCTAATTTTTAAGCGCGTGGTGAGCGAGAGCATTGCGCATGTGCGAGTCGCGGGGCGGGGCGGGCGGGCGGCGCGTGCGCAGGGCGGGCGGGTAGGCGCGCTCAGTACACGCGCGCCCTCGCCATGGCTCGGTGGCTGAAGGCCCTGGCGGTTGTGCTATTCTTTGCCGCCGCCGCGACAGCGCGTAAGTCGCCCGCACCGTCCAAACACGAGCCCCAGATCGAGGAGGTCACCGCTAAACAGTTGGAGCGGACTCTGGAAGACAAGGACTTCGTCGCGGTGTACTGGTGTAAGTGCCGGTTCGCAGACGCGCCTTAATTTTGCAAACTTTCGAAAGACGCTCGCCGCTGGCCGCCGGCCAGGGCGGGGGCGGTCGTCGCCGTGTCGAAACGTCTACGACGTCGCCCATCCAAATGGGTTATAGTCGAGTTAATGATCTTCGGCCGAGGCGCGAGGAAGACGCATAGTCGGAGCCGAGCTTTCGGCCGTGCATGATATTTTCGAAGCGAGCCTCGCGCTTTGCCGATTATGCAACGGGGAGACAATAAAACTTGACCCGACCGCTGCCACCGTCGGCGCGGCCTAAAATGGCTGCGAGACTCAGTTTCCACCGTTTTCCTCCGATGCTGGCTCCGTCAAGGTCGCCAGGCGCCTACGCTTTGAGCTCGGCTAAAACTAGTGTGGTATAATGCCCGCATGTGCTGCTGAAATAGATTTCCATTACGCGCTATTGGCATTCCGACTATTTTCGTTTGTCGCCAACTGTCACTAGATCGATGTATGTTGACATGTCACACCGTATCCCTATAGTCATTTTTGTGAATATAGACTCAGTTAGCCAGGTTTAGTTACGTGTGATCCACAAATTATATTTGCTTGTCTAAAGTTGTCTCGTCTGTCAAATGCACTCGTCACTCATCCGAAGGATGCATTGGTCTAGTCTAGACACAATAAATGCAATATATCACTGCCAGAGCCCGGCAACAAAACTGTTTGGCTTGGCTACCGAATTGTTCTGCAGTGAAATGTCGTTTCGCTATACATTTGAAACGTTAAAAATATTCCTAAATCCTATCAGCGGAAGCGCCATTCACTTGACAACACAAACATAACATTAAATGCTTGATGACCAATATGTTATGTACCATTAATTCTAAATCGGTACTTATAGTGTGGCCAAGGACATCGTTATCGGTTTATAGTGTTGACAAAATAATATTCCCAAAACACTATATCTATCTTAAAAATTTTTGGTCGCAATTGTCAGTGAAAAGTATTTTATTTTAAAATAACACAACTTGTAATTGAACAGTTTCCTTCTGTATATGAAAATAAGCTTTTTTTTGTCCCTATTAATATACGTTTATATCTCGCATAGTGGCTTTTGGCTCATACTAATTACAAATGCTAGGCAGACGTTTGTTTCAACATCTTTTAACTGAAATATTACATCAGATATATGATGTGTATTTTCTAATACCTGTCTATTGTTTAACTCTAATGCCATCGTATTGCCAAGTACCTATATTAAATTGTAATATTATTTAATCTATGCTTCATACATCTAGTAACACGAGTAACTATAGCAATTAATTGAAAATATTAAGAATTTTATTCTGTTGCTACTTTCTGATCTGTAACCCCCAATCTTTTAATCCAATCTTGTCTGTATTTGAAATTTTGAATCTATATATTCTCTTTTACGGTTTTGATTTCTTTTGGACCTAATGGATTTTGAAAATAAGATCCAAAGAAGCAATTAAAATGAATTATATCGGTACTAGTATTTTTAGTTACCTAAATGTCTTACAAACCCCCTTGGTCGCTAATTGATCGATATCATTATCACCAACAGCATCACTATCAACCCACAAACGTAAACTGTTGTATGTTCTATTGAGTGCTATCATCGCATTCGTTCCTTCACCCTCCGCATTCATCTCTTGAGGTTATTCGCTCTCTTGAGGTCACCATTACAGGGTACATTTGTGGTCAGCAACTCTCGCTCGCTCATTAGCTGCATTAGCATGGTCTTTAGCAAATCGATTTCTTGGATTTTGGTCGCTAACTTTGGTCTTGGTCCTCTGATTACTTTAGCTCTTTGATTCGGGTTCTGTTTCGATCACATCCCTATCGGTAGACACAAAAAGGTCCATAAATTTTCTTAATAATCATAAAAGTAGGTAACGAAAATTTTGGTTTAGCGCATTTTACTTATTACTAATATTCAGTAAAACTGTTGCAGCTAATAAATCGTATATTTCTTGTAAAAAAAACCAATGAAATCATATATGTAATTTTTATTATTTTATAAAAACTGAGAAGTTTTATCGGAAAACTTATCCTAAAAATGGCAAATCTAGTCAGGAACTATAAATGAGTGCATTTTTTATATTTACATATTTACGTGATTTTTTCTTCTCACAGCTAAATATTTTTAAATAAACTTCACCATAAAAAACCCTTATTTTATACTCTTCAAGTAATATACCAAAATCTGTAACATACCATACAGACAGTGTTACTCTCGCATTTATTACATATTATTAGTTTGGATATATTTGTATTTAGGTAAGTTTACAAAAATTTTCTTAAAGTGTAAAATCTTGTCAAAATAACAAATTATTTGAATTTGAAAACAACTTAGAGTAATTCGCTTAAAAAACAGATTTAATTTAATTCTTAACCCTGAATCGACACTCTAAATAACTGTAATATTAAAAATAATAAAAATTGTGTGTGTATATAAAAACATAAGTAATTACAAAAATGTCCCACTACAACTGTTTCTTTTGGATAACTTCCAGAATTGCGTATTATCAATTTAGTTAGTGGATTAATGAGCGAAGTGACATCCAAGAAGATGTTTCATTTCTTGGAATACTGAAATAACTATAAATTTGCTTAGTCAGTGTTACTCGTATTAGAAAATTGTCACTTCATCTACGTATACAACCAACTCGCGACCCTTGGACGAGTGTTTAGGGTGCTTGCCTTAGAGGTCCCAGGTTCTTTTCCCAACGGGGTCAACTTTGGAAATGAGCTTTTCAAAGTTGGTTCTGGTCTAGGTTTGGAAAGTAGTGGCAAGGCACACTGCGTTTTATCAACTCCTTAGAGAAGCTGTTGTGTTTCGGTGGCAGCATTTGGCGTGTTGCTTGTAGGAGACCGTCAACCTGTCTGATGACCGTTACATAAATAATCAAAATTTTAACAAAAATAAACCGACTTCAAACCGTTTTCTCATGGGTGCCAGTGGCGCAACTGGACCAAATTGAAATGGGACCACACGGGAAGCACCAGCTTTCAAATAAAAAAAGAATCATAAAATCGTTTCACCCAGTCGAAAGTTCTGAGGTAACAAACATAAAAAAAATACAGTCGAATTGAGAACCTCCTCCTTTTTTTGAAGTCGGTTGAAAATAATTTACAATTATTATATTCATGTTATAAATGAAAATTCAATTAAATAATCTATACATAAGTATTTAATATAGGTACGAGCCGTACGAGTATAGTATAGATAATGTACCAATATTTAATCAGCTGTAATATTTTGTGAAATGATTTCAAAACCGGTGACCCATTTTCAGGGTTGTGACGTCTGCTCGGACATGCTGTACATGTCCGATTACATATTTCCAGCAAATTAAATACATAAAACAAATAAATATATCATAAAATATTTAAATGTGCAAGATTTATAATATAAAATTGTTTGAATAAAGCTTACAGAAAGAGTTTCCGTTTTAGTTCTGTGAAGAGCTAATAGCACCTTGTATTGTGTATATGGAATACGGAAACAATTGTAGTCACTATCAAGAATTTTTTGGCCATTATCACCTAAAGAATTTGAGAGTTTTCGTCTTAGTTTCATTATGGCAGAGTTAAACTGTTAGTTTTATTTGGTCAACGTACAATTCTATACTAACTGTATATCTGCCGTGTCAAACCAATCTCACGTAACTCAAAAAACACAATTTTGAGAAAAAATTACAAGGAAATTTCCTTGTTTCCCTCGTATCTGGAGAAATTAACATATTTTTTTTGTTTCATTATAAAGTTTTTGTATTTACTATCATTACAAAAGGCTTTTTTTAATGTAATACTGGATGTATCTATTTATATAACCTGTTTTAGTTTTGAAACTGCATAGAATCTCATACAAACTGTGTCGCGCTGTGTTTATCTCGACATACGTGACACTGCGTTACTTTGTTCACAGTTATTAAGGTTTATTGAAACGGCTATCGCTTGTATCTTTAATATAAGTACGGGAAATAGGTTTTACTTAAATAGGTTTTATTAATTTGTGATTAGAAAAAAGCTATTTATTAAGTTTAAAAAATAATCTATTACTATGAATTGCAGTCTTCTGTTAGTTTTCCTTCAGAAAGTTATGGCTTGTAATGCCGATCTCTTTTATGTAAGGATACAGCAATGCGTCGTTATAAAACTATCAAAAATGCGAGTTACATGCAAGTCTCATAATAATAGTTAATATGAAAAAAACATAAATAAAAATATAAATGATAGTACAAAAAAGGACCCCAATAATTCGATTAAGCTTTGTTACGCGTAACTCATGTTTAAGATATAGTAGATATATACTAATATTATAAAGAGAGAAGATTTGTATGTTTGTAACGAATAAACTCAACTGCTATTGGACGGCCTAAGAAATGTGTTTATGGTTTTCACCAACAACCCATTTCTTAGTTAATTTCTATTTGGTTAAATACTGTTTTTACCTCAATTATATTTTATTAAGCACATTTGATCCGCGTCACATTTGATCGGTGTTTAAGATCATTAATCGAATAACTTTTAGTTAGTTAAATTAGTTTTATATTTATTTAACTGTAACAATATTGTAAATTGCAAAAAAATATTAATTAAGTATAAATTTCATCGGTCTTTAAAAAAAATTTCTATTTATTTCTACACGACTTCTATACCGACAATATTATTTCTTACATAGAATTTATTAATTACTAGCTGGTGCCCCGCGACTTCGTCCGCGTTGAACGATGAAAGGTACCCTATGTACTTTCTGGCGTCCAAGAAAACGTGCAGTATGCAAAATTTCATGATGATCAGTTTTTGCGTGAAAACGTAACAAACAAACAAACAAACTCACATTCACATTTATAATATTACTAAGGATGACTGAGCCAAAATTTCGTGCAATGTGTTATGACGTAGCTTCTTTCATTCTTTATGTTATGAGTCAGAGGACACCGAAAATATCTGTAAGCATCTGAATTAAGAACCGAGCGCCGTTTTACGTAATTACTGCATCTGTTTTTAAATTTTGTCAAGCAGTTGTGTTTTTTGTTGAATAATTATAACTAACTACCTGTTGCAGGTTGTTTGTAACTTCGCCCGCGTAACTTTGTAAATTATATACTAAAACCTTCCTCGAGAACCACTCTATACATTGGTGAAAACAGGATGAAAATCGGTGCAGTAGTATTTGAGTTTATCGCGAACAGACAGACATACAGTGGCGGAGGACTTTATTTTATAATATGTAAGGATAAGTAGGTACTCAATTATTTAAAATATAACCGTAAATATTGATGTTTCTAATATTAACCAAATTTAACTTGAACTAGATTATACTAAAAGTAGGTAACTTTTTTTATGATCTTTTTATATTTTGGGGCTTTCACCTTACGAAGCTTAGGGGCTGATATAGCCCCATCATCCCCTAAGCTAATTAACATAATATGACAAATCTTAAAAGCTTCATTGAAGCATAAACATAAAAAAAGTAGGTAACTTGATAAATGAATAAGTATATAGGCGGTATTACCTTGCTAAAGAGGAATTCCTAATCATTGAGATATGTATGTAGATGCCCAGCTCTGGCATCGACATGTCAGCTTTCATGTCAAGTTCGACAGACAGGCTGACTGTCCACTTGATTGTAGGTGGCTACTGTCACCTATAACACAAGCAAAGCCACAGGTGTTGCATGTGTGCTGACTACCATAGTACGATTGGATAAGGCATTAGGAAGGAATAGGGAAATGGGCTCTGGCAACCTTCACTCACTCACCGAAACACAACGAACACAATTATTTCACTGTGGTCTTCTGTAAGGTTCTGTACGGCTGCCCAAATGACTGAGAAACGCAGTGTCCTGTGACTACTATAAGTGGATAGAAAAAAAAAGGTGTCCCATCATTAATGGATAACCTTTCACGTACTTGTAGACAAAGGTAAAGTACTTACCTTTTTAAAGTACAAACTGCTTTTATTTATTTTTTTATTTACACAGTACTTTGAGTTATATTGTTTCTAATTTTTTTTTTCAATAAATCCACTTTTTATCATAGTTTTACATACGACAGTTGTAAATAAAAAGCATTTTGTATAGATGGATGCTTTACCTTGTTTACAAGTACCTACATACTACGTACAAGGTTATCCATTAATGATTGGGTACCCATTAAATGTTCCGTGGGGTACCCTGTATAAATGAAAAGGATTGAAAGCAAAAAGCTTTGCGTTGGTCACGTGACGTTTTGAATGAAGGCGATGTGATTGCAGTGTGATTGCAGAAATCGATTTCCGTTTCCGCTATTTGGGTGTCGGCTTCCTAAAATATCCAGTAGGCAAGCCCGAGTCTGTTCTGCGCCAAAGACTTCGTAAACAAATGACAGACGCAACGTAAAGCCGCGTCCTCACTAGGGCCGCATGGCCATGCGTGCCATGCGGCCATGATGTAGCCGTGCGGCCCTACTGAGGACGCGGCTTAAGTGTACTACCTAAGTATACTAGCACACATCATAACTTACCTAGTGACAATGACGTGATTACATTATACTTGAGAGCCCTGTGTTGTAAAATATTTATGTTAATTAACAAATACTTAACAATAATCTCCAATCGTTTTTTTATCTCTTATCTTTATTAGTGACTAGCTGTTGCACGCGACTTCGCCCGCGTAACTTTACAAAATATATGTCAATCGCTGATAATGTAATGTAGCTTTCTATACTCGTATGTGAAATAATTTTTAAAATCGGTACAGTAATTTTTGAGTTTATTCATTACAAACATATAAATCTCTCTTTATTATATTAGTATAGTTAAAGATTGAAATGACATATTATCATATCTACTTGTAAAGTAATTAAAAAAATATATATTCCAATTATCTCAACTGGTTAAACTTCAAGTTAATCTTAGTAGAAAACTTAGTGGGTCATAAGAGGTTTCTACTCGAAGAAAAAGCAATAAGTCTTCCACATAGTCTATATGCATTTTGTAGACAGAAAAGATATAAAACTGTCTTTCTTTTTATCGGTCAAGAATTTTAAGTTTCTTCTTTCTACCTTATCTTTCTACTGCATGCATCACGCTTGCTCTCGACTGTCCAGTCGCGATCTACTTACTATTATTCGAATTATAGTAAGTTCGAATATATTCGAATAATTAATTCGAATATATAATTTTTTTTTTAAACAAATTACCACTACTTACTAAGTTACTAATTTACTTGGTATTTGAAGAGTTTAAAGACATTATTAACTATTTGCTACCGGTGGTACTTTTCAGTTTACACTAAATGTGCAGTTTCGTTACAATGTTTATATCTCGTGATTTTTTTATGGCTCGTAAAATACGCGAAAGAGTGAAAAATCCATCATCTTGTTGAATGATCATTAAAATGTACAAATAGCAAGGTTACATTTGAATTTAGGTTTATGACTTCTTGTTTATTTCAAAGATACGTTTCTTTCTTTGTTATTTTACTAAAGTTTACTAACTTCCATCTCATACTAGATACGAGTTTTATCTTTCAACCATTACCTGAGTGTTTGTGAACTCTTGAAGAATTAAAACTAAACTTGAAAGAACTTTTAACTGTTTTGTTGGGTTAACTCTTTGTGTATAGGGAGTAATTGATAAATACAGTGATTTTTTTATTTAAATGTCAGACATGCTGATGGTAGGTTGGCTACCGTCGCCTATAACACAATAAACGCCACAGGTTCTGCAAGTGCGCTGCAGAAGTGGTTTAAAGATAAGGGAGGGATAGAAAATCGACTCTGGCATCTCTTACTCACTTACCGAATTACTGTTATTTCACTGTAATCTTCTGTAAGGGGCTGATACTGCCGCCTAACTAGGTAATATCCTGCCACTACTTGCCAGATTCAGGTCAGAGCCAATTATGAAATTTTCATTTTAAAAGTAGGCCCAGCCGTTAACGCAATTTTAAATTAGCGTGAGTTCAGGTTTTAGCAGAAGTGAAAGTTTTGTGACAAAATGCCATAAGTAAACATAAATGTAAGTAGCATAAATACTAATTAATAAAATAGTAAGTATCATAATTTAATTGAGTAGAGATACCTACTCAATTAAATTATGCTACCTACTTACATTTAAGTATGTTTACCTACTTATGGCATTTTATGCTGGCATTTATTGCCGGCTATACTCGGTGGGATGATCATAAAGATCTACTTTGTACAGTCATTAATTTAGTAACGTCTGTTTGACCGACAGATGCAAGAAGCTGTGTGACATGTGACAAAGTATTGGAGGAATTGGAGAAAATCGACGACGATACGGACACGTTCGGTGTGGACTTCGTGAAAATCAACGACAAGCGACTTGCAAAACAGTATGGCATCACGAAATTTCCCGCCCTCACGTACTTCCGTGAGAAGGAACCGATTATTTACGAAGGTAATACACGCTCTTATTTATTTTATTTTATAGAAGATCTTAATTACGACTGTTTCATCTGAATATGAAATTAATACAGAACGTCCCACAGCGCATTATTTGTTTATAAGTAACTAGCTTGTGCCCGCGACTTCGTCCGCATAACTTTATAGGTATCCTATGTACTTTCTGGTGACCTAGACAACGTGTATGCAAAATTTCATGGTGATCGGTTCAGTAGTTTTTTCCATACATCCATACAAACTTTCGCATTTATAATATTAGTAGGACGGATGTAATAGACTACATCACTCAATTTAACTCGTCTCCCTCTCCAAAAGCAAAAATGAGACGGTGTTAACCCCGAAACACTGCACATGCTGGTTGGTATCAACCCGTAAACAGATATAACGACTGGGATGATTTCAGCGGAATCAACAGCTCACATGTCAACAATCTCGTGGGTTAAGTCGATGTATTTACTCTTCTTTTCGGTTTCGGCCTTCACGAGACCGTCATCATGCGGGACGTCAACCAAAAACACCCTCGACTGCTCCCGGTCCATCAACACAATATCAGGTCTATTAGCTAGAATAGTCCTGTCCGTGATGATGGGCCGGTCCCAATAGAGCTTGGCAGGCATCCTCTCCTCAACGAAGCTGTATTTCAAAGCGAGTTCCTGATGCAGCATTCTGGCTGTTTGATTGTGCCTATGCAGATACTCAGTGATGGCAAGCGCAGAATAATCGGAAGTAACATGTTGGAGTGTCTCTCCAGGATGTCTTCTGTGCCATCTTTTTTTTTGCAATTTCAATAGTTAGTGATGTCTAGAAAAAATATCGTATCAAGTAAAGAGATGAGTTGCAGTCTAGGTGTCCGAGTCGTTAAATCTACTACAATTTTATTAAAATGAAAATTATTATTTTATTACCAAGGAGAGTTCAAGTAGGTATTCAGCAAATGATGCACGAATAAATTTAAAAATCTTTGGTATGTATTTGGTTTTATTAATTTGGTTTTAATTTTTTGTAGGAGATCTCATGGACGAAGAGAGCGTCCTGGATTTCTTGACGAGTTTAGAAGCAATGGACCTTCCCGATAGAATTGAAGAAGTAAACCAAAAGATTCTATCGAAAATCATCGAGGACACAGATTTTGTAGCAGTACTATTCTGTGAGTATTGAGCTGTGTTATGCGTTTTCACTACTTCTTTTATGAGCTATTGTGGTAAATCTTATATCATACTTTCAACTAACATTCTGACCGATGGTCGAGCTGTACATTCTATCTACGTAGAGTCTATTTAGATGATATTTCACTTCGTCTTTACTAAAGTACATTAAACGCTGTAACTTTTAGAATTTTTATATTGATTGTGTCGTGTGTTTTGACTGTATTTCTGACGTAGGTCCTGATCACAGTAATTGCGGACCGTCGACGAGTAAGTAATATTTTTTCAGATGGCGGCATGCCTCCTTTAATGTCGGTTTGGCTGTAACACTTCTCGCTTCTAGAGTAGATACTTGTGTATTTGTTACAGGAGTGCTTATAGCTTCAACGCGAAAACGATTGGTAAAGGGGACCTATCAAATTACAGGGTGATGCAGATTGAGCAATGAAATGTTATATGCTATTAAACTCTAGTATTCTATGACGGATACACTTAACTGAACATTTGGCTCTGTAACTACATAATGAAATTTTTGTGACTCATTGGACAAATTAAATTCAATCAATTATGCACTGATAATTGGCATCTTACCACTTGCATTGCAATTCCAATCGAAATTTACACAGCGCACTCGCTTATTTTTTTATATTATATATGCAAAATAGATATGACATGTAATAGTATATCAATTATTAAACTTTACTTATAGGGTCGTATAGTGAATAACACTAATTTTATTAATCCATTCTTGACTATTTGTCTGGTTGAAGGGAAGATTAGAATAAAAACGCGTTTGCATTATCGGGCCGTGTGGCGAGTTATTTTGGATGTTCTATTTACGTCTCGCCAGCAAGCTGGGATTGACGGGCCGACATGTCACGAATCCGACGTCACTCGGCCATTCTTTCTCCCTAACGACAATAAGAAAGCTATTAAAAAGCAATATCTCAACGTCATCAAAGCAGACGTTTTTATGAGCGAAAATCAATGGGGCAGTAAAATTCAACATTTTGGTGACCTTGACCCAAATATGTGATGGAAATCGTCAATGTGCTCCCAGCATGTCATACAAAATGTTGTTTACAATACCTATTTTATTTATACTTGTCTAGTATAGATGTCAGTTAATGTTTACTTGTTTCAGGACTGTGTTTAGCAAAAATACACAGCTGTGGTAACAAACTTTTAGAAAATCCCCGATAAAGTAGAAAACATTTAGTTTAGACTCCCCAAAGACCTAAATGTTTATAATCTATAAAATAAACTCCCATTTTTTTAAAATTAAGATATTAGATAGTTAATACATAATACTTTCACTCACTCACTGCTTTAAATTTTACTTTACTTTGATATAATATCGTTTTCAAAGACATTGCACGACACAAACTTTCATGGTGCACAAACACTGATTAACTTTCTTGTAACACACAAAACTCATAAATATGCACTTAACTGCACTGCTTCAGATCCTCTATGAAGCATGGTAAGGTACACATCACCCAATGGTCAATAGTGAAGTACAAGACGACTAAGAAGTCACCAATAATGTTTCAGATAAGCCAGAGTGCAAAAGGTGTGCGAAAGCACTACAAGAGCTTGAGAACATCGACGATGAAGCTGATCAGTTGGGAATTGGTTTCGTGAAGATTCATGACGAGGAACTGGCTGAAGAGTATAATCTTGGAGACCTGCCAAGATTGGTGTACTACAGGCATCAAATACCCATCATATATGAAAGTACGTGAGTCATTTTTTACGGTTGCTGACGTTATGATTACGGAATCGGTTGCGATACGATGATCGCTGTTACGTGTAAACATTCCAAGAAAAGTACATACAATATGTATATGTTTCATCTGCTTATAATTTAATTTATTGCCACTAAAGAAAATATTTACTATGATATCGTCGTAAAACATGCACCTTCAAACCTCTCAAATCTGGGATCACTCATTTGGCAAACTTACTGTCATCGCTATAATAAGGTCGTTCTACGTTTTAATTAATGTGATGTCTTTTAACGATGGATGCAGACAAATAAAAATAAATTGTTTCAACTTTCTATTGTAACGTACCTACTTTTCAACAGGTAAATCATATTGACCATGAAGAGGTAATAACCTCTTCATGGTCAATATGATTTACCTTGAAAAACTGACCATCTGAAAATCTGACCTTTTGAAAGTAAAGGATTTGAACAAGTCTCTTTTGGTTACCTACTGGTTAAAGTAAATTTAAATTTTTGTCACACATAATTTCACAGAAAATGGAGTAATTGGCGATTTATTTTTGTCTTATTTACTAGATTCATATAAGATTGTTACTTGCTTTTAAAAAAAAATTGTAGTATGATTTTTGATAATATAACTAAATTGCACTTTCGCTATATTGATGATATGGGTATTAGTAATCTACAGGTTTTATTGAACAAACTAAATGTAATATTGTTTTCTTAAGGCGAATTAAGCAGGGAAGAGGACGTGCTGGAATGGCTCATTGCGAATAAATCGACTGGGGATGAGGAAGACGTCATTGAAGATGTTACAGCGAAAACTCTCAACACTCTTATCGGAAATGTGGACAATCTTGTTGTTCTCTTTTGTAAGTAATTATTATATTGTTTTTTATATTAATTTTGTATAAACTTATATAATATTAATTATGCATAAAATTATTTTTTTCTTCAAATATTCGTTAACTCCGTTAATTTCCTGATTTTTTGTTTAAATTATACTTCAGCTCCCACAGTCCAATAACTTTTGACAGAACACTGCAGCTGCAACATATGAAGCAAATGTTTGTTTAAATTTTTTTTAAATCTCCTATAATTCCAAAATATAATATCATAAAAATAAAAAGGTATCAAAAGAGCAAGCATCAAATATTGAAAATATATTCACTTTAAATATAATTAAAATGTTACTCTTAGATTTTATAAGAATTTTATTCCAATTCTAAGCCATTAAAAAACATTCGACCAAAGAAACTGTTCGTGTAACAAACAAATTTAAAATTTCAGACGATCACGGTGACGAGGAATCGATGACTGTCCTCGCTGAACTTGAGAAGATAGATGACGACTGCGATCGCCATGGAATACAGTTCGTCAAAATAGATGACGACAAAGCCATCGATATGTTCGGTATCGACAGTGTGCCAGCGATCGTCTACTACGAGAAGCAGATTCCCAATATTTACGACGGTATGGGACTTATAAGCTAAGACCGCTATCACACTATTCAATTAGAAGGAAACCAATTTAGGAAATCGGAAGGTGTAATTGCAGTTAGAACAGATTGGATCCATTTTTGATTTTAAATTCTATTATCTATTTTCAACTTTATATCTTCGATTTAGAAATCAATTTAGTCTAGTGTGATTAACTATTATAGTTCACTACTTAGGTTCCTAAATTGGTTTCCTTCAAACCGAATAGTTCGATAACCGTTTAATTTTATAATAATAATAATTATTAACTAACCTGTCCTTATTCGTCTGTAACGCTTTATTGTTTTATTTATTTTAATTTGTATTTAAAGTTTTACTGCAAGCTTAAAATAACTTTCTAAACAGAATAAGTTGTTTCATTGTTGTGAATATATAGTAGTTTGAGTAAAAATTAAGTTTATAATGAAACATAGAATACTGTTTCTGTTCCAGGTGACCTTGAAAATGAAGAGGAGATACTAGAGTGGCTTGTGGGGCAGCTTGAGAAAGATGAAATCGAGGATGTCACCGATGAGATGTTAGATCGATTGATCAAAGATGGGAAAACTGTTGCTGTCCTTTTTTGTAAGTCATACACTATAAAAAAATATCCAGAATTTCACATTTTTCGTGTAATCAATATTTCAAAAATATAATTAAAAAGCACAGGTCATTTTGAGGAAAACATGGTTTAAATTTCTTAGATTTCACTACTAACTTCTAAATATAAGATAATACAATATGGACATGTATATTATAGTTAATTGAAATGAAATTTCAGATGATAACAACGACCGTAGGTCACAAAAAGTTCTGAACGAATTAGAGAACATCGATGATGAATGTGATCAGCTTGGCATAGCGTTTGTGAAGATCGACAACAACGAGGAAGCTAGAGAATATGGCATTGAAAAGATCCCTACTCTCCTCTATTTTGAAAAGGGAATACCAACTTATTATGAAGGAAATCTCGAAGAAGAAGAGAAAGTTCTCGCATGGCTGAAATATCAAACAGAGAGCGACGAAATTGAAGATATTACAGATGAAATGCTCGACCTTATCATTGAGAAAATGCCTTACGTCGCCGTACTGTTCTGTAAGTACTTTTTTCCTTCGCGTGGCCTTAGCATTGGCATTTGAAACTATGCCAGTTTCTATAATACTTAATATTCCAGAAATAACCGAGAATGCCGTTTGTCCTATACTTTCAAGAACTGACATAAAAATGAAATACAGTTCTTCTTAACAATTTCAGACGACAAGGATCAAAAGAAGAGTCAAAAGATTTTGGCTGAATTGGAGAACATCGATGACGAATGTGACCAAAATGATATAGCTTTCGTCAAAATTGATGACGACAAAGAAGCCAAGGAATATGGAATCGATGTGATACCAACAATGGTTTTCTTCGAGAAGGGAATTCCTCATATCTATGAAGGTGATCTGATGAAGGAAGACGACCTGCTTGGCTGGTTGATTCATCAGAAGCGTCACAGTGAAATTCCCGAAGTCACAGATGAGATGATGGACAAATTAATTGAAACGACAGAATTTTTGGCTGTTATTTTCTGTGAGTGGTCTTCTTCTGAATAATTTGAACTTAATGTTTATTTATATAACTGAGTGATTTAAAATGACAGTCATCACTATAATCAGTCGCCTCTGAATATGGTGACTCTGTATACGGATTTATAATCAAATATCAAAAACTAGTGTGGAGCTTCTAAGATCGTCAATCTTTAGAATCAATAAAACAGTTCGATCTAAACTGAGATAGACATTAAGCTCCAAGGAGTCCATGCTTAATATGAGCTATACTTAATACTTTGGCTATACTTTGTAATAACTATGTTATTAATTAATAATTTCTACCAAATTCCAGATGACAAGGACGATAAACAAGACATCAGGATTCTTAACGAGCTTGAGAATATTGACGATGAGCTAGAAAAGGAAGGCATTGTGATAGTACGAATGGACAATGCAGCTGAAGCTAAGGAGTTCGGTATCGATCATCTACCAACTCTAGTTTACTTCGAAGAGAATATTCCAGCCATATACGAGGGCGATCTGATGAATGAAGACGAAGTATTGGAGTGGCTGATAGAACAGAAAAATAGTGCAACCATCGAGGAAGTCACCGATGAAATTCTGAGAGATCTTATTGAAGAACATGAATATGTGGTGGTTTATTTCAGTAAGTGCTTTTGTTTACATAATATATAAATCGAAGATAAAATTCATAGAAAAAATACACGTAAAGTAGTAAACCATTGCAAAATACTTTTTCTAATGTATTTATAAATGAAAATGATACTTAAAGAAATTAAAGTCAACAAACATGTTATTCATTTGTTGGATATCACCTTCATGCTTGAATAGAGAGCTGTTATCTGTTTACGTATATCATAGGTATATGTATATTATTATTATATATACTAGCTGGCGCCCGCGACTTCGCCCGCGTGAAAAAAGTAGCCTATCCTGTGTCTCGGACGTCTAAATGTTTATCTACCAAGTTTCATGAAAATCGGTTAATTCGTTAAAGAGTTATGGAGAACAGATTTATTATTAGTATTGATTATAATATGAAGAATAGTTAAAAAAGTCTGCTCTCTAAAGTCTGATATAAACATATTAGATATAATCGTTCCATGTAAATATATTATAGGTAGTAGCTTAATTGCTGTAACAATTTTTTTTTAACTTACGTCCAATGCCCCAGCAATTGTCTATATTCCGAACCCAACAATTCTCCATATCACTCATTAACCAAAAATGTTTATTAGGAATAACAGCCATTGTGCTTTTGTATTTCGGTTAGTACATTCCCCTGTCCTAATCTTATTTATTTATCCTATCAGAGTAAGGCGACATCAGACGCTTGCCACCAGGATAAATAAATATCTTCAGTCATTCCAAACAGCACCATCTAGATCCACATTTTAATGCTTGTATTATGGATACCAGACAGTTGATATACTACATAGATTACCCCTTTTTTGTAAATACATATTATATATAAAAACATCCATGACAGGTACAAAGGTAAAAATGTTAAAAACATAAACATTTGCCCCTAGCGGGATTCGAACCCGCGACCGTTTGGTTAACAGTTAGGGTTACATCAAACGTGTCGTCAAGAGAATATAAAAATTGCATAACATAGACTTTTGATAGGTATTATATTTTTTGCCTTATTCAAGGTGGTAGCTGTGAAGAAGGCGAAGAATGTGACAATATTTTAGACGAACTGGAAAATATTGACGACGAATTGGACGAAACGGGAATAATTTTCGTGACCACTGAAGATATTGCACTCGCCAAGAAGTATGGCATCAAGACGTTCCCAACACTTGTGTTCTTTAGGAACAAGGATCCACTTATTTACAAGGGTATGTACATATGTCAAAAACTAATAAAATTAATTAATTAAATTAAGTATTTAAATAAGATAAAAATCCTACTTTAAACATAAAAAACTATAGAATCTATGTCTATTCTGTCTGAT